>CM046037.1:52483786-53083786 GCA_025215565.1 Flaveria ramosissima
GCAGAGTTTCTATTGGTTTTAGAGAGAAAAAGAAGAAGATCGGTTTAAGGTATGTTTTCTTGCGTTTTTGATCGGTTTCAGCTAGGTTTTCAGCCTTTCGACCGAGCCTTATGTGTTTGTGTGTGTGGTTGTGTGTTCTTTGTGTGTTAGGTGTTTGAACTACGAGTGCCTTTAAGTTTGGAGGAGTTTTTCTCTACGGCTGGTGCAGGTGAGTTCTAGACCCCCATTTTTACTGTTTTAAGTTGTTTTAGGGGTGAAAATGTATGCTATGTACTTTTTATGATGTTCGGTATGTGAACCGTATGTATGTGTGCCCTGTTTCGGGTGAGTGTATGTTTGGAAAGGTTTTGGCTATGTTTTATGTTTGTATTCCTTTTTTAGGTGCTTAGAATGATGGACTTGGGTTATGAACATGTTAGAATAAGAATCGGGGACTGGAAATAGTGTAAATAGAAAATGACCCTGCCCATGCGCCCAAGTAGTGCCCATGCGCCTTGAATTTTGCCCAGGCACCTAAGTGTTTCTCATGCGCCTAAGTAAGGCCCATGCTCCTAGAATTCTGTCCAGGCGTCTAAGTGTTGCTCATGCACCTAAGTAAGGCCCATGCGCCTAGAATTCTGCCCAGTCGCCTAACTGTTACTCATGCGCCTAAGTAAGGCCCATACGCCCACATAGTGCCCATGTGCCTAGATTAGTGCCCATGCGCCTAGAGTTTTGCCCATGCGCCTAAGTGCCCATGCGCTTAAGTGCTACCCATGCGCCTAAGTGCTACCCATGTGCCTAAGTTCCCATGCGCCTGCATAATTATCATGCGCCTGCATAGTTCCCATGCGCCCAGAAGCCTTACAAAATATTCTAAAATTTTGGGAAAATGGATTTAGAGACTAAGACTTGGAATGTTTTGGTGATATTGATTGTTGAGGTTATGCATGTTGTGGCCTGTTTCTTTATGTTCCTTATTACGTATTATTACGTGGATTTATGTGGTGTGTTTATGCTCTTGTATGTAAAGTATTATGTAATGAAAACGAAAGTTAATGATAATGTAAAAGTGGAACGTGAATGAATGAAAAGTCTTGCAAGCAAAATGAAAGGAGATTCAAAACTCATTGAGGGGTTGCTAGCTCAACTATGTGCGGTTTAGCTAACCCATGAGGATGCACACAGGGGTCTAATCCTTGTGATTGAACAAACGAAACGGGACCCTTGTCGATTGCCCAAGTACTGGAGTCAGCTTCGTGCACAACGTTAGAAGTCTATTTATAGTCTTCGGCCCAGTACCAGCTTCGTGCACAATGTTTGGGGTATAGAATATGACATTGGTCTAGATGAAAGTGAAAGATAATGATGAATGTACGAAACGTGCGATACATACGAAAACAAACGATGACAAGATAATAATAAATATTTTCTCTGTGTACGTACGATGTGTGATCATGAACGAAAGTAAAGGAAATGTTTTAAACAAAGGTAAAGTATTTTACTTCTAAAACTAGAACTCACTCAGCAACGCTGACTTTTATGCATTTTCAGTTGGCAGGTAATTGTTGTTGCAGATGGCACAAGGGTGAAGCTACTTGGCGAATAAAGACTAGCATCTATTTTATGCAGAAATGATATTTTTGTGTTGTAATGCAACTAAATGATGTTTTGTAACTTAAACAATGATGTATTATTTGGTAAAAGTAATTATTAATGCACAAGTGGTTTTTGTTAAATTATTTCGTTGTGATGTTTTTAATGAAACTTATCATGTTTTAAATATTATGCGCGATGAATATCCAACTGTAAGCGTTCCAGGAACGGGCCTTACATGTATATCGTGTAAAGATGGAGACTCAGAGAGGTCACCAGATGAGTAGAACCTCTAGCCTTCCTGCCAGCAACGCTTTACTTGTTGTTGAAAGCTTAAGAACTCCTCAGCCTTAGCAGTACCTGACTTATTCTCAGCGGTCATCATGTTCCTCTGGACCATACATCATTTTTCCTAAGACACCTCGGTCTCAACAGGCTCAACTAAATCCTTTCGAGGATAGTTGTGCCTTTGTTTCAGGAAATGGATGCTGTAGTGATTTTTAGTTTTGCTTTGATGATCTAGAGTGCTTCAACCCAGATGATGTTGAATATATGGATATTGTTCAACAAATGGCTCTTTTAACCTATAGAACAAAGATATTCTTTAAAATAACTGGACGGCAATTCCCTCATAACCCAACTAACAGCAAATTCGGGTTTGATAAATCAAAGGCCAAGTGCTACAATTGCTACCAACTTGGTCATTTTGCTAGGGAATGTAAAGCTACTAAATCCAACACATGAGCCACTCAAGCCTCCTAACATCCTGCCACACCAAAAGCTGTCGCCAAGCCAACTGAACAACAAACAACTGTTGTTGCTCAAGAAGTTGATTGGAGCTTTATGGTGCAAGAAGATGTCACTCCTGCTCAAGCACTCATGGCTGGAACTGAAGACTGCAAGGTATATGAACACCTCTGTACTCCAGCTTGTATTGCTAAGGTAAAATTATATCAGGTCTATAACATAGAAATTAAATCTGATATTGAGTCCTTAAACATACTAAAATATGATTTTAATAAAGGGCAAGAGGTACTAAATGAGAAGAAGCATGATGCAACACTCTTTTATGTCTGTGAGATAGCCAAGATGCGGTACTAAAGAGCAAGAGGTTCCAACTGCTGATCCACAACCTAATGAGAAGAAGCATGATGCAACAATGGTGACCACCACAGGGAAGGATAAGGTAGAAAACCCCATCCCCACTAGTGATAATCAACCTCTGACCACCAAAGCCAAAAGAAAAAAAGCCAAGGCGGCCATAAAAACTCCCAAGAAAGTGGCTAAGTCAAAGCTGAAGATAGACCCAAAACAAAAAGGTGTATTCATTTCAGCTGGATTCCAAGTGGTTGGAAGTTCTGATCCATGAAAAGAGTGTAATACCAACACTCCTATCCAGCTGAAGGATCAGAAGTTGAAGGGGAAGACTATTAAAGATGAAAAGAAGTGCAAGAAACAATAGTCTTCAAGCCCCATGAAGAGTAACATTGAGTGCATAATGTGTGGTCTGCACAACCATATGGCTAAAGATTGTTATTACAATCCTGCAAGCATACACTATGCAAACAATTTTAAGAAAGAAGGAGTCAAGGAGGGTTTCATATTTGGATCTTATCATATGGTTCAAGTGTAAGGAAAAGGAAAGCTTGTTTCCGAAGCCAAGTTGATTTTGAAAGAAACTCATTCTTTCGAAAGGAAAATAGCTTCAGAAGGCAAGCCAAAGAGAATTTAGGGAAACAAAGGGATTCGTTTGAAACCTTCTGAGAAGAAGATTGGTTTAGAAGAAAAGGTAATGTAAGCTTCTTTCGAGAAGAAAGAAGCCTTGGAAGCAAGCCATGCTGCTCAAGCTTCAATAAGCTCATCTACACTTATCAACTAAAGGATGGAATGGAAGATCAAAGAAGATGATGCAGCCCAAACCTTTTCTTCACAAACCTCAATTGAACCCCCATGCATACATTTTGGTTCAATTACCCCATCTACATTGAAAGAGCCAAGACCAACAAGGCTTGGGTTTCCAATAGTAACTAACCATTTCACCTTATTTGCAGGGACATCCACATGACAAAAATGGTAATGTGTGAATTGTAGATAGTGGATTCTCTAGGCACATGACAGGGAACAAATCTCTTCTTCAACAATTTCAACTTTTGATGGAAGTCTTGTTCAATTTGGAGGTGAAGCCGGAGGGTACATTTCTGTTAGAGGTAGTGTATCCAATGGTAAGTTAAAGGTTGACAAAGTAAATTTTGTCAAACAGCTTGAACAAAATATCTTAAGTGTTTCTTAATGTTGTGACCAAAAGCACCAAATGCCTTTCACAGAACATGAGTGCATTATCCTCAAACACAGGATGAGAATTCCTCAGGAATTGGTGCTTCTTAGATCTCATAGGAGAGGGGATATGTACAAGCTGGATATGAACAATGCTTCCCCACTAGGTGAAGTATCACGCTTTCCTTCCAAAGCAAATGGTGATGTGTCAACTCTGTGGCACAAAAGGATGTGTCATATTAATTTTAAAACAATAAATAATTTGGTTAAAAATAACTTTGTACATGGAGTGTCTAAAAAGGAATTTTTATGTAAAGATAACTGTGTTGCATGTCTAAAAGGAAAAAAACACAGGGTATCTCATAAATCCAAAGAAGTTAACTCTATCACTACTCTATTACATTTACTGCACATGGATCTATTTGGTCCCACAAGTATAATGAGCATTGAAAGAAAATCATATGGCCTTGTGATTGTTGATGATTTTACAAGATTTACATGGGTATCATTTTTAAGAACTAAAGATGAAACTGCTAAAACTTTAAAATCTTTTATTCTTAAAATAGAAAATCAAATTGATCACAAGTTAAAAAATCATTAGAAGTGATGAAGGGACTAAGTTTAAGAATCACGTTCTTAACTCCTTTTGTAACTCAAAATGGATTACGAAACAATATAGTGCTCCTAGAACTCCTCAACAAAATGGTGTTGCTGAGAGGAGAAATAGAACACTTATTGAGCCTGCTAGAACAATGTTAGCTGATTCAAAGTTGCCTCTAACATTCTGGGTAGAGGCAGTCAACACTGCATGCTATGCGCAGAACAGGGTTCTCATTGTTAAGCCCCGTGGAAAAACCCCTTATGATCTACGGAACAAGAGGCCATCGTTCATTGGGTTTCTTAGGTCCTTTGACAGCAAGTGTACCATACTTAACACAAAAGACAATTTGGCAAAATTTGCTGAGAAGGTGGATGATGCTATCTTTGTTGGATATTCCTCTAACTCTATTGCCTATAGAGTTTATAACATCAAAAATCAACAAATTGAGGAATCTTGTAACATTTTTATTAATGAGCACACTCCTTGTGTTAGGGGGAATGGTCTTGACCACATCGTTTATTTAGAATTTGCAGGACCGTTTAAGGGCTTAAGCACAATTACAACACAACAACACAATGAGGAGATTAACTAAGCTCTAATCAAACAGTGAACTGGGTAACCAAAGGTGATACAAAGAACACAAGTAAAGCAAGAGACAGAACAAGAGAATATGGGTTTCAAGGAGGCAGTATATTGCTTTCTCAAGTTCTTTTACAAGTGTTACAAAGCATAAAGAAAAGATACAAGAACTTGAAATACTTATACTACAACCTACAGCCGGCTATACTTTGAAAGCCAGCTGGATACAATTGACTAGACACTAACAAAATCAATTGTAGGATCAAAAGGCATATCTGCCTTTTGACCTTGTGACTATGACATGCCATAGCTCACATCCTTATACAATACAAAAAGGATAAAGTACATAAAGTGGAAAGTTGAAGACTCAAGACCTCAATGTACAGTTACCAAAAGCAAGACCCTTTTCACCAACTCATGTAAGTTGGTGACTTTACAGAGATGCAGCGGAAAAGGTGCTTTATGGAACAGTACATCAGATAAAGCATGTGTACTAAAAGTCTTCGGAAGAAATCTGTCTTCATAGGTTGAAGCTTCGGAAGACTTTGTCTCTGAAGCTTCGGAAGACTTCATGTTTGGCTTCGGAAGATATTGGTCTTGGCTTCGGAAGATTTTACACTTAGAGTATTTTCTAATGCTTTGTGTAAAACTTCCGAAGCATTCTTCACTTCAGTACTTAGTGCATGTTGCTGAGACACTTAGGCTGTTTTGGGTTGCATCAGACTTCAGGAATCCTTACAAACTCCCCCTAGGCTGATGCTACCAAAACACTTGGAAGATCTTCAAATGTTGGTAGTCTTCAGTACAATCAGGACCATTCCTTTCTTCATGAGATGGTCAGGATCATCAAGACTTTCATAGTATCTTCTCATCTCAAAGAGATCATGCAGAGGTAAGTTGATTATGTCTTGCCATGAGTAGACATTCTCAACACCTTGATCTCTGATAACAGTCCATCTCTCTGGATTGGTAGAGTAAGTCCAGGACAAGATGGGTGTCTCACTAGTTAGAGGAGCCACTTGAATAGGAGTTGATTGGGCTGCCTCATCATGCACTTCCTCAGGTTGATCTGATTCAGCCTGAGGTGCAGAGGTAGATGACTTTGGCTTCTTCTTCTTAGTCTTTGGTTTAGAAGCCATCCTCTTCTTCCTCTTGGATGTCTTTAACTGAGAAGACTGGTCTGCAGCACCATGTTGATCATCAGTGTCTTTCTCAGTTGGGTGTTCCTCCCTCACAGGTTCAGAAGGAGAGGGAGTTTGACCCTGCCTAGGATCAGAAGATGAAGCTTGCTGAGGCTCAGCTGGAGGTGCTGGTTGAGGTGTCTCTGGTTGTTCAAACTTGACCTCCACTTCAGGTGGGACTTGACTTGGAAGAGAGTGCAAGTCAATGAGTTCTCCACTTTTAATCTTCTGCTTGATCACCCTAATATGCTCATCCATGGTGGATAGAGACATGGGGCCAAGTCTCCTTCCGGAGAATCCATACAGCTTCAAGAAGCTCACCATTCTTTGTCTGTCAGCAGACTTCTTTGCATTCTTTTGAATGATGGCCCTTGACTTTGCAGCTTCTTCCCTTAGTTTCCTTTTAGTTGTCTTTCTTTCCTTGACTAACTCAAGCTCAAGTTGCTTTAGATACTCGAACTCAATGAAGTCATAGGACAAAGGGAGAAGTGCATCTGCCTGATAGAAGCCTGTGGCACTCAGGTAGTTGATCATCTTGATCCTATCTTCCTCTTTATCTACCTGAGGTTCTTGTGGAGCCACATCTTCCTGTGCAGGACTTTCTTGAACTGGTGAGAGAGTAGGAGCATGCTTGTAAAGTCTTTTCTGTCTCTTCTCCTCTTTGAGTTGGAGAAGTATCATTGCATCCTCTTTCTCCTTCAACTCTCTTGACACTTCTCTGTCAGCCAGTTCATTTAGTTCTTCTAAGGGGAGGGAGATGATCTCATCAATGTCATAGTTCCTGGTCTGTAAGTAGGTAATCCTGACTGCCCTTAACTCATCATCTTGAGTATTTGGTCTGGGAGCAGCCCTGATTGCAGCTTGCATGAAGCTAGATGACCCAGTGGAACTTTCTCCCCTTAGTCTCCTTTTCCTCTCTCTCTCTTCCTCCTCAATTTCCTCAGGAGTCATTATCCTTTTCCCTTTGTCACCAACAGACCTTTGTGACTCAGGGTGGATTGAAGCTTGGCCTTCATTGCTTGGAGTAGCTTCCATGCTCTGGCCAGAGAGAGGCTGAGAAACACCTTCACCAGCAGGTGTCTCAGATGGAGTTTGGACCTCAGCAGCAGTTGTTGATGATGAGACAGGGGTCTCAGGTTCTGTCACTGGGCCTTCAGTCAAGGTTTCCCCTATGAAACTAATCTTAGGGTCCACCTCAACATCCAGTTGACCGATGACATTGCCTGATTGCCTAAGTCTCCTTCTTAGAGAGAACTCTGCAAGGATCCTGTCTTGGATTCTTTGAGCCAGCCTGTCAGCTTGTCTTGAATTGCTTGGATTGACAAGTGGCAAGTTGACTAAATCCAGTCTTTCATAAAAGCTCAGGCTTTGGAATTGAAAAACTTCTTGTTGGCCTTGAACTCTTTGAAGTATGAGGGCTCTCCTGTCATCATCATACCTCCACCTTATGATGTGATTGCCAGTTCCTAGTGGTGGAGATGAGACAGCCCTTGGTATACCTTCCTCAAAGAGACTCCTGATGAGAGAGTCTATAGAGTCCACATTAATGTGAACTTGAGGAAGTTGCTGAGAATGCACAACAGCAAGTGAGGATGGTGAGTCCTCTATGTCCATTCTCTCTGAAGAACTCCCAGGTTCTGTGGTTGTAACAACTTTCTCCCCCTTTTTGGTAGCATCACCCACTTGCATAGGTGAGCTGGAGGATAAGTCAATCACTTCCACAGGTTCTTGTGTTCCTGGTTGAGCTCTCCTTAAAGGTCTCCCAGCTAGTTTTTCCTGCAGATATGAAATCTGGAGTTGCTGATCATTGACCCTGTTTTGCAGGGTAGTCACCTGAGATTCCAAGTGACTAACCTTAGAGACTAAGTAGGTGCATGTTTTTGACAGTTTTTGCACCTTTAGTCTCAAATTCCCCTCATCTTCATCAGAAGATTCATTGGGGGATGAGATGATTGGACCAAAGTCCTCTCTCTCACCACCAGCTTGAGTTTCTTGGCTGCTGGTTTTCCTCTGCTCACTGGCAGCCTCAGTTGAGATGCCAATGGGCTGAGTTGCCATGGTTGAGGTCTTAATGATGTAATCACTTTCAAAAGTGAGAGCCTCTTCCATATGGACATCCTGAACAGGTTCAGAAGTGTCCACCTCAGTAATAGGTGACTGATGGGGGATAGACTGAGGAGAGTCAGAGGTACTCATCTCTCTTTGAGTAGGGGAGGAGAAGAGAGACTCATGGTACTCACTGAATCCTAAGTCTTCATCAGTGTAAAAGGATAGGTTGGGAATTGGTTGGTTGAGATCCAAAGGCTGGGGATGGTAGCTGTCCCCTGAAGGTTGTTCACTTGAGTGTTGAGACTCAGAGTGAAGGCTTAAGGTTGTTGGGCTATTGAGCTCATCAGGGTGAGCTTGAGGAACCTCAGCCCTGATAGGTGAAGTAATGGGAGTGGTTTGCTCCTCAGGAGAAGTGGGAGCTCTAGTGTCCACTTCTTCCTGTAAGGTTGAGTATTTGGGGGCCTGCACAGACTCAATAGCCTGAGCAGGGGTTCGTTTGGATTTTCTTTGGTAGGTGAGGGTGAATTTCTGGTCTTTTTAATGGTAAGGACAAAAGAGGTGTGGGTTCAACACTAGCTTGTGTTGCTAGGTTGTCACCTTGAGCAATGAGCTCTAACATTTTTGGGACTAGGGCTGTTTCTACCCCAGAGAAGCCTACAGTTGGCTTCTTCATTATTTTAAAGATGCCGGGCTTCATCTGTCCCAATTTAAGAATATTACCTGTTTCCCTCAACTGTGAGCCCAGTTCACAGTTGAGAATGTGTTGAACATATCTAGGAAACATGTAATACTCTAAGGAGTCTAAGTTTGCAAGTAAATTAGTATAGACAAATTGTGAATACCTGAACTTGACCCCCTGAACCATTCCATGAACTATAAAGGAGAGATCCTCAGGAATCTGGTCCCATCCACCATGCTTGTTTGACAAGCTGTGGATAACCACATGGAGCAGGAATTTCCATTGGGATGAGACCTTCCCTTTCCTAAAGGTCTTTACAGAGAAATCTCCCTCATAGCCCATCTGCTCAAAAGAATGATTAACAGCTTCTTTTGGGAAGGACACCTCACCTTCTTCATCATCCAGCTGTAGATGTTGGTTAATGATGGCCGGAGTGATGAAGATTGTCCTCCCTTGCACTGTGGCAGACAGTGCCTTCTCCCCATCCATAATGACCTCTTGGCAGGTCTTCCAGAATTCAAGCAAGTGATCCTCATATAGAGTAGGATCAATGGTTAGGGAGGTGAAATAATTTGACAGAGTCAAGAATTGGCAAATCTCTGAGAAACTTGCATCTTTCTCAGAGCTTAACAGAGCAACTTGATTATGTTGCCTGTGTAGTTGCATGGAGAAATCAGGGTTGTTTCTGCGGTTAAGGTTGGCCATTTCAGAAGCTTAAGGGTGAAGAAAGGTAGAAAGCAAAGGCGGTTTAGAGAATTAGGTTAGAGAAACAGTAGAATTGAGGAAGATAGTGGGAAAGAGGGGGAACCGTTGGGTATTTATATGAAAAGGGATTTGAACCAAAGTTAATGAAAGAGGATAAACTTTGAAATCCGAAAGTCGGTCCCACCTCTGAAAAGGTAGTTTACTTTTGCTCAAAAAGTAGTTTTCTTGGAATTCGAAAAGCTTCCGAAGTTTATTTGTCTTCGGAAGTTTTGATTTAAAAAGCTTCCGAAGCTAAAATGGCTTCGGAAGATTTTCCTGAGAGTCTTGATAATTTATGCTTCGGAAGAGAAATAAACCCTTGAATGCTTTGTATGAAAATAAACAAAGCTTCCGAAGGTTAATTTTGCTTCGGAAGGAAAAGGTTCTTGAAAATAAATAAGTGTCTGAGATAAGAATTTTAAGCTTCGGAAGATGAATTTGACTTCTTCCGAAGGTAAAATCTCTTAGACAGTTATTTATTTTGAAGACATGTTTTTCTTCCGAAGATAAAATTTTATCTTCCGAAGTATCAAAAATTTTCAAGAATCTAAGGAAAGTCTTCAAAAAGAATTTTACATCCAAAGAAAACATGAGCTTATGAAAGTGATGAACTAGACAACTTAGGACACACATATTTTAAGAAGAAATAATTAGAATTAGTTTTAATAAAAAGTCTACTCAAAGTTAATCATCCCAATAGCTGATATCAGATACTTAAATCTCTGTTCATCAAAAGCTTTTGTGAACAGATCAGCATATTGTTCATCTGTATGAACTTTGACTAGTTTAATTAATCCTTTTTCATAGTTATCCCTTATTAAATGATACCTGATGTTGATGTGTTTGGTCCTTGAGTGCTGCACAGGGTTCTCAGTGATAGAGATAGCACTATTGTTGTCTATGTGGATAGGAGTCTCTTTGAAGTTAAATCCATAGTCCAGCATCTGATTTTGAATCCAAAGCACTTGAGCACAGCAGCTTGCAGCAGCAATGTATTCAGCCTCAGCAGTTGATGCAGACACACAGGATTGTTTCTTGCATTGCCATGAGACCACCCTTCCACCAAGGAATTGACATCCCCCAGATGTAGACTTTGCAGTCATATTGCAACCACCATAATCACTATCTGTATAGGCATACAGATTGAAATTTGGATTCTTTGGATACCATAGACCAAGTGTTGAAGCACCTTTGAGGTATCTTAAAATCCTTTTCACAGTGATTAAGTGAGACATCTTAGGGTTGGCTTGATATCTTGCACAAATACATGTAGCAAACATGATATCAGGCCTGCTAGCTGTAAGATACATAAGAGACCCAATCATAGCCCTGTATAAGTGCTCATCTACACACTCCCCCTCAAGATCTGGACCAAGGGAGTGGTTTCTGGCTATGGGTGTCTTAGCAATCTTACAATCAGTCATATTGAACCTCTTGAGTATGTCTTGAACATACTTTGACTGACTTATGAAGATGCCATCTTCAACCTGCTTCACTTGAATTCCCAGAAAGAAGTTGAGTTCTCCCATTGAACTCATCTCAAATCTGTCTTTCATCAGCTTCTCAAAGTCTTTGCAGAGCTTTGGATTAGTTGAACCAAAGATGATGTCATCAACATATACTTGAACCAGCAATAAGTCATTTCCCTGTCCTTTGATGAAGAGAGTTCCATCTATAGTACCTCTTCTGTATCCATGCTTACAAAGATACTCAGATAGTGTCTCATACCACTTCCTGGGTGCCTGATGCAGCCCATAAAGAGCTTTGTCAAGCTTGCAGACATAATCAGGATGATCAGGGTCTACAAAACCAGGTGGCTGTTTGACATAAACCTCCTCATCAATCACTCCATATAAGAAAGCACACTTTACATCAAGTTGGTAGACCTTGAAGTTCTTGGATGCAGCAAATGCCAGGAATATCCTAACAGCTTCTAGTCTTGCTACAGGAGCAAAGACATCAGTGTAGTCAATCCCTTCTTCTTGTGTGTATCCTTGAACAACTAGTCTTGCCTTGTTCTTGATGATGATTCCCCTATCATCCTTCTTGTTTCTAAAAACCCATTTGGTTCCAATGGTAGTCTTCCCATGAGGAAGAGGACAAAGGTTCCAAACTTTCTGCCTTTTGAATTGAAGCAGCTCTTGTTGCATAGCTTCAACCCAACTTCCATCCTTTAGAGCTTCATCAACTTTCTTGGGCTCTATCTGAGATAAGAAACAAGAGTGAAGACAAACATTTGCTTCATGGGTTTGTCCTCTTGTTCTTACCCCTGTGACAACATCTCCAATGATGTTTGTGGTGGGGTGAGACTTGTGGATCCTTAGCTGAGGGATCACAGCAAGTTGTTGAGAAAGATCTAAATTTGAGAAATTTAAATCTGGTCTTGAAGATTCACCCTCCACATTATCACACTTATCAAGATTAACTTGATCCAATGAGTGTGAGACATCATTGATGTTGTCATCTATGGTATGGTTATTAGCATCAAGAAATTCCTGATCACTATCACCATCACCATTGTTGTCTTCTACAAGTGAGGTGTCTTTATCTGGTTGAGAGGCCTCTGAGCTGGAATTTGAAGGCATGCCAGATGTATCAGCTGAATTTGTCATTGTTGTGCTGATAGAAACCTCATTTGCTGAAGTAGTTCCAACTGGAGCTGAAGATGTATGAGTTGAAGGTCTTCCTAGCTCAAATCTTGGATCAGGATCACCTGTATTTAGATTTTCTGCAGATCCTGAAACATGCTCACAAGATTTGTTAAAACAGTTGGTAACTAAATCAAGATCAAACAGCCAATCCGGACCAGAACCAGCCACACAAGGAGTGTGCTCATTGAAAGTCACATTGGCTGACTCCTCAACAATTCTAGTTCTGAGATTGTATACTCTATAAGCTTTAGCTTGAGAAGAGTATCCAATGAAATGTCCATCATCTGATTTCTCAGCAAACTTGGCAATTTGATCTTTGGTATTCAAGATGGTGCAGGGACATCCAAATGACCTGAGAAAACCAATGAAAGGTTTTCTCTTGTGCCAAAGTTCATAAGGAGTCTTACCATGTGTCTTAACTACTAAAACTCTGTTTTGCACATAGCAAGCAGTATTGACTGCCTCTGCCCAGAAGGTGATAGGCAGTTTAGAGTCAGACAACATAGTTCTTGCAGCTTCAATAAGTGTCCTGTTTCTCCTCTCAGCAACTCCATTTTGCTGAGGAGTCCTGGGAGCACTATATTGTCTTGTAATACCCTTTTCATCACAAAATGCATCAAGGATTTGGTTCTTGAATTCAGTTCCCTGATCACATCTTATGGTTTTGACCTTGTGATCACATTGATTCTCAACTTTTAAGATGAAATTCTTCAGAATCTCAGGGGTTTCATCCTTAGTTCTAAGGAAGAAGACCCAAGTGAATCTTGTAAAATCATCTGTGATCACCAGACAGTAAGAGGTCCTTCCTAAACTCATTACACTGGTGGGGCCAAAGAGATCCATATGTAACAAGTGTAGGGGAGTAGTGATGGAGTTCTTTTCCTTAGGCTTGTGAGATACCTTGTGTTGCTTCCCTTTCAGGCATGCAACACAATGATCATCACTAGTAAACTCTTTCTTTGGCATTCCAGTTACCAGATCATGTTTAATTAATTTATTCATGTTCTTAAAGTTTACATGGCACATTCTTTTATGCCATAGGAAAGACTCATCACTATTTGCTTTAGATAGAAAGCATGAAACTTCTCCTGAGGGAGATGTTTCTTGCAAATCCATCTTGTACATGTTCCCTTTCCTGGGGGCTCTGAGCAGGATATGCTCATGAGGAATGACCACACCAGGTTTGAGAACAATGCACTCATGCTCAGTAAAGAGCATGTTATGACTCTGATCACAAAATTGGGATACACTCAGAAGATTGTACCCAAGCTCCTTAACAAAGTTTACCTTCTCAATGCTGAGCTTACCATTTGTGACCTTGCCCCTTCCAGAAATGTAACCACCTTCATCTCCTCCAAAAGCAACTGGTCCTCCATCAATTCTCTCAAAATTATGGAGTAGAGACCTATTGCCTGTCATGTGCCTGGAACAGCCACTGTCAATTATCCAGACATTCCTGTTGGTCTTGAGCTGTTCCTGCACAGAGAAAATGATTAGTTACATTTGGAAACCCAAGCCTTACTTGTCTTGGGCTCATTAATAGTAATAGAAGGTAATGCAACAGTAATAGATCCTATGGTTGTACTATGGGGATCTTCAGCTGTTGTTGATGGAGAAACCTCAGTCATTTGGTCTTTCTTAGACTTCCACACCACCTTTGGAGTCTTGGACTTGACCTTCAAAACCTTAGAAGCTTTTGGAACTTCACAAGTTTTGATGACTGATCCTTCGGAAGAATCTACAGTCACTGCAGCAGACTTTAGTGCTTCGGAAGAACTCCTTTCTTCCGAGACCAACTTTGCTTCCGAAGGTAATTTTCCATTTACCTTCTTCTTTGATTTGGAGCTTCCGAAGGAAACAGACTTTCCTTCCGAAGCTTGAGACTTCTTGAGACTCTTTGAAGTCTTTGTTTTAGTCATGTGGACAGTACTTTTAGGATTGTATGGGCAATCCTTAGCAATGTGAGAAGTACTTTCACACATAACACATAACATTTTCTTCTTCAAAGAAGTCTCCCTTTGAGAGCAAGACTGGCTTTGGTCACATCCCTTCTCCACCTTCATCTTGGTAGATGCTGAGACAGTTCCTTTGGGCTGTGAACTGTTCTTGGAGTTTGATGGTCCAGGCTGTGCAGCAGTGGTACACAGCAGCTCAGTCTTCTTCTTGGCACTGAGATGATTTGAACAAGAACCATGACTCTTAGCTGAGGAGTCTTGGTTGATGTCTTCAGTCCTTACTACTTTGAAACCTGCAGAGATAAAACTTGTTTCTGCTTAGCATCAAAAGTAGCCTTGATTTCTTGAGCCTTCTTTGCCTTCCTTTTGCTCTTTCTGATCAAGTTCTTTCTTTTGGACTTGGTCATCACAGTTGATTTCTTCTCCTCAGAAGGATAGTGGCCCTTGGAAGAATCCTCTTCTTCACTCTTCTCAGAGGAATTCTTCACTATCACTTCTTCATCATCCTCACTTACAGGATCTATGAGAGGAAGCTCATCTTCACAAGTTCCACACCTAGGAGATCTTACAGACAAGATTGTGTGTGGAGGAGCTATCTCATTTGATCCCAGTCCCTGTCTATTTTGATAACAAACCTTGTTGTGCAGGGATGAGGATATCATGTTCTTGAAGGTCTCTTCTTCAAGAACACTCTTCTCTGCCTTGGCTTTGCTGATCACAAGCTCAGCCTGGCACTCAGTTAACTTAGTGATGAGATCTTGGATCTGAGTTCTGAAATCTGTATGTTCATGTTTTAGTACTGAAATGGTTTTCTCCAAGTCCTCTATCTTTAACTTGTAATCATTTTCAGACTTTCTAAAATCAGATTTTAATATATTTAATGACTCAAGATCAGATCTCATCTCTAGGTTATAGGACCTGTATCTATTTACTTTAGCAATGCATTCAGGGGAGCAAAGATGTTCCAATACCTTGGCTTCATCATGGTCAGCCATCAGTGCTTGGTTTGGAGAAGCATCCTCCACCTGAAAACTCCAGTCAAAGCCTCCTTCTTCAACAGCAACAGCAGCATGTTGCTTTGTCTTCTCAGCCTGAGGAGCTTTGTCAGTAAAGTTTGGTCTGGGTTGTGTTTGGCCCCCATTTGCTTTAGGTGCCTTACACTCCCTGGCAAAGTGACCCATAAGGTTACAGTTGTAACACTTAACTTTGCTTTTATCCAGCCCAAACTTACTACTGGTAGCATTGCTTGGAAATCTTCTTCCTGTCCTCTTGTAGAACTTCTTGGCTCTGTGAGTGAGGAGAGCCATCTGCTGAACTATCTCCATGTATTCCAGGTCATCTGGATGGATACAGTCCAGGTCTTCAAGAGTGAAGAGATAATTCCCACAGCTTTCATCTGCAGACACAAAGGCTTGAGAAGAACTTGTCTCTTGGAATGGGCTTCCTTGAGTAAAGTTCTCCCTTGGTGTCTCCGGGAAGGTGATGAAAGGACCCTTTTGTGAGTTGTCAGGGTAGCATAAGAGATGATGCTGAGGTTCTATGCTGTCCCTTTCAACCACATGAAGGGCTGAACCCATTTGATTGTTGGAGTTGCCAGATGAACCTTGCATGTTCATCTCCATCTGGTATCCACTGAGAATCCCATACAACTCTGTAAGAGTAAGAGTCTTAAGGTTCTCAGTCCTCTTGATCACCACACAATAGTGTGTCCATTGCCTAGGAAGTGAGGACATGAACTTCCTTACAATGTCCCTGTTCTCAAGAGGAACTCCTCCATCCACTAGGGTATCCACAATCTCAACATACCTGAAGTATTGTTGGGTCATGGTCTCACCTGCTTTGAAGGTGAAATTTTCAAACTGCTGCTTCAGAAGATCTTTCTTGTTCTCCTTGGCTTCAGAGGAGCCTTCATACATCAGCTTCAGTGCATCCCACAGCTGTTTGGCTGTCTTGCACTTCTTAAAACCTCTGTATACAGAGTTTGGGAGAGCAGTCTGAAGAGCAGTCATGGCCTTCCTGTCAATCTCTACTCTTTTTCTATCTTCATCTGAGTAGTTGGCCACATCTTTAGGAATCATACCAGCACCAGTAGCAGAGGGGGTGCTGGGTATGAAAGGTCCATTCTCAACAGATTCCCACATTCTTGAATCAAGAGACCTGATGAAGCCTTCCATCCTCATGCACCAGGTGTCAAAATCATCAAGAGTGATCAGTGGGGATTTGTTCATGGTTCCAGTCTCCATATCAGTCTTTGAGATGGAAGCCATTTGAAGAGTTTAGCTTTTGTGTGTGTGAGGGATCTTAAGATGGTTAGATCTTATATCAAGAGCCTGGAATGCTCTGATACCAATTGCAGGACCGTTTAAGGGCTTAAGCACAATTACAACACAACAACACAATGAGGAGATTAACTAAGCTCTAATCAAACAGTGAACTGGGTAACCAAAGGTGATACAAAGAACACAAGTAAAGCAAGAGACAGAACAAGAGAATATGGGTTTCAAGGAGGCAGTATATTGCTTTCTCAAGTTCTTTTACAAGTGTTACAAAGCATAAAAAAAGATACAAGAACTTGAAATACTTATACTACAACCTACAGCCGGCTATACTTTGAAAGCCAGCTGGATACAATTGACTAGACACTAACAAAATCAATTGTAGGATCAAAAGGCATATCTGCCTTTTGACCTTGTGACTATGACATGCCATAGCTCACATCCTTATACAATACAAAAAGGATAAAGTACATAAAGTGGAAAGTTGAAGACTCAAGACCTCAATGTACAGTTACCAAAAGCAAGACCCTTTTCACCAACTCATGTAAGTTGGTGACTTTACAGAGATGCAGCGGAAAAGGTGCTTTATGGAACAGTACATCAGATAAAGCATGTGTACTAAAAGTCTTCGGAAGAAATCTGTCTTCATAGGTTGAAGCTTCGGAAGACTTTGTCTCTGAAGCTTCGGAAGACTTCATGTTTGGCTTCGGAAGATATTGGTCTTGGCTTCGGAAGATTTTACACTTAGAGTATTTTCTAATGCTTTGTGTAAAACTTCCGAAGCATTCTTCACTTCAGTACTTAGTGCATGTTGCTGAGACACTTAGGCTGTTTTGGGTTGCATCAGACTTCAGGAATCCTTACAGAATTGTTTCTAAACTATTTTAAATCTTCTTGTGAGAATGTTTCAGCTGGAACAGGAACTCAAAGTGACTCTGATGATGATTAACTGTTTGAGTTACCTAGACCTATTCCAAGTTCTCCAAGAATTAATGAAGATCAAGTTCCGACAAATGGAAATCCTGAAAGCATGAACATCTCAGGACCCAGTGGAGCTTCAACAAGTTGTCAACAAGGTGAGTCTTAAAACTTATCTGCTGACAACTCATACAATGCTCAACACCAAGCTCATGAAAGCATCAATATGGAGGAACAGACAACTGTTGATGCTGCTTCACAGCAAAATACTATTGATGTTATCTCTCCTGCATTCAATGAGTCCTCATTCAATGAGTGTGAGACATTAAATGGACCCAATGCTAAACATCCTGAGCAAAACTTTTCCAACTTAGATCTCTCTATGCAACTAGAGGTGATTGCTAGGCTCAGAATTCATAACACCCATCCAGCTGAGAACATCATAACAGACGACACTGAAGGTGTGAGGAAAAGAGGACAAACCCACAATAGGATGTTTTCTTGTAGTCATGCTTTCTTTCTCAAATGGAACCAAAGAAGGTGGAAGAGGAACTTAAAGATAGTAGTTGGGTTGAATCAATGCAAGAGGAATAACTTCAATTCAAGAGCCAAAAGGTTTGGAACCTATGTCCACTTGAATCAATGCAAGAGGAATAACTTCAATTCAAGAGCCAAAAGGTTTGGAACCTATGTCCACTACCACCTGGAGAAGTACCCATTGACACAAAGTGGGTGTTTAGAAACAAAAAGGATGAAAGAGGATTGATAATCAAGAACAAGGCAAGACTGGTAGTTCAAGGATACACACAGGAGGAAGGGATAGATTACACTGATGTCTCTGCACCAGTAGCAAGACTTGAGGCTGTGAGAATCATCATTCCTTATGCAGCTTCCAAGAACTATACTATCTACCAACTTGATGTCAAGTGCACCTTTCTGTATGGGGATATAGACAAAGAAGTCTATATGTGTTAGCCTACAGGATTTGAAGACCCATATCATCCCAACTATGTGTGCAAGCTGGATAAAGCTCTCTATGAGCTGCACCAGGCACCTAGGCTGTGGTATGAGACTCTTTCTCAATTTTTCCTAAAGCATGGCTACACTAGAGGCACAATAGATAAAACCTTGTTTATCAAGACGTTTGGAAAAGACATTTTGCTTGTACAAGTCTATGTTGATGATATGAAATTTGGTTCTTCAAACGACCAAATGTGCAAGGACTTTGAAAGCATTATGAGAAGAAGTTTGAGATGAGTTCCATGGAAAAATGGACTTTTTACTTGGAATACAGGTGAATCATATGAAAAATGGGTTCTTTATCAATCAATCTAAGTATGTTAATGACATCTTAGAAAGATTTGAAATAAAGGATTGTAAGCCAACAAAGACACCTATATCAAGAAATCACAACCTTTGTCCTCACTCTAAGGGGGAAGATACTGATCAACATCAATATAGGGCAATATAGGATCTCTAATGTATCTTGCAGCAAGTAGACCTGATATCATGTTTGCAACTTGCATCTGTGCAAGATATCAGGCTGCTCCAAAGGTGTCTCACTTAGTTGCTACCAAGAGAATCCTTAGATACCTTAAAGGAGATCCCAAGCTGGGTATCTGGTATCCTAGGAATCAAGATTCCAATCTCTATGGCTACACTGACAGTGACTATGGTGGCTGCCATATCAACAAGAAATCCACATCCAGAGGATGTCAATTTCTTGGTGGAAGAATTATCTCCTGGAAATGTAAGAAGCAATCGTGTGTCTTTACATCAACTGCTTAAGCTGAATACATTACTGCTGCAAGTTGTTGTGGTCAGCTGCTCTGGATTCAAAATCACATGTTAGACTACGACTTTAACTTCATGGAGACCCATATCCACATCGACAACAAGACTGCGATATCTATCACAGAGAATCTTGTCAACCACTCTAAGACAAAGTACATTGACATCAGGTATCATTTGATTAGAGATATTCATGAGAAAAACCTGATCAAACTAGTCAAAGTTGACTCAAATGAACAATATGCTGATTTTTTTGCCAAAGCTTTTAATGAACAAAGATTTAAGTATCTAATTACAGCTTTTGGGATGATAAACATTAACTAGTTTATCTCTTTTGAAATTCTTTTTAAATGTGTCTTGTTTTGTTGTCTCTTTACAATCTAAGCCCTATTACAAAAGGTTTCTCTTCAAAATTTTTTAAGTATGAATTTTTCTAAAAAGAAATTTACCCTTAGAAGATATGTCTATTTATCTTCCGAAGGCAAATTCCCTTGAACAAGTATTTCCTTCGAAAGAGTTCTCAGTCTTGGAAGAATATTTGATCTTATATCCCACTTCCGAACACTTAAAATTTTGTCACTCGAAAGACCACTTTACTCTCGGAAGCAAATTTCTCTTCGGATATAATTTGGCTTCGGAAGTAAAGTTGGTTTCGGAAGAAATCACTTCGGAAACTTTTTTACTCTCGGAAGAAAGCTTTACTGTGTAGCAGAAATATTTATGCCCCACTCTGTAAAAAGGTAAGATTTCATTAATGATGTCGGAATATTTTAAATGGTTTATCCCTACCGTCCTTGTCACATCAGAACCAAAAATGTCTTTTCATCTTATCCATCTGCCATTTTAACCCCCATTTAAATCTTCCGACTTCTATTCTTTAATCTTTTTTACCTGCTCACAAGCCCTAAATTTCCAATATCTTTTCTGCAACTCACTCTCTCAATTTACTTCGATTTCACTGTTCTTTCAAAACAATGGCTTTTAATCCTCAACATAACCAGGTCACACTCCTTGATTCTTCAAAGGATGCTGAGTTTGCCCCCATCATCCAGTTTCTTACTCAATCCACCTACTTCACCATGCTCACTGTAAACCTAACTGTTTACTCCAACCATATTGCTGAATTTTGGGCAAATGGTCAAAGTGATATATTGAATGGAGTAAAGGTTATACAGTCAAGCATCTGTGGACAAGACTTGATCATATGTGAACAAACCATCAGGGAGCATCTGGACCTTCATGATGAAGGTGCTCCCACGGAATTTTCCAAATCTGATCTTGAAGACACATATAACCAAATGGGATATGGTGGAGATGTAAGCAGGTCAACAGTGTGAATCACAGGATCAAAACAGGAATTATCAGGTTAGATTGAACTACTAGTGATCACGGAATTATCACTACTTGTTGTTCAATCAATTGATGATGAAATAACAATTGTAATATGAATTAATCAAAGAGCAATTCTGATAAATGACAAACAAACAAATATAATGCATAAGCAAGTTTGATTCAAATGTTTTCAATTATCATTGATTAATGATTACAATTGAAAACATAATTGATGATTGAATATTGCTAGGGTTCTAATGATATTTTGGTGTATATTTTTGTTGTTGTTATGGCTGCTAGGGTTTGTTACAAAGATGAAAGAAATCAAAAAAACCTCATCGAAAGTGTGAACCTATGCCTAGTGTTTATAGGCCAAGGAATTTACTTTTAGGGTAACCGTAACTTTCTTATCGAGGTAAAAAAAGTTACTCAGAGAATGTTTTGATGTGACGTTCTCTGGCTAAAGTGAAGTCGTCCGTAGAAGTTGACTTTATGATATCACTTTAGTTTTTGACTTGTTGACTTGATATACTTGGTGATGTACATACAAGTGTCTTGGTTTTTCATAGGACTTGGTCTTCCATAGAAATTTTGCTCTTCACTAGAACTTTTAGTCTTCCGCATGACTTTGGTCTTCCGTAGGAGTCTCTTGACTTCATCCGCAGCAAAATGTTCTTCCGTAGAAGATCTCGGATACACAAATCCTTTGTTGTTTCAACAGAATGTCCGTAGATAGTTGTTACACTTACTCAATTTTCAAAATTGACTAAGTATAATCTTATTCCTACAATCACACATATAAATCGGCACTAATTGGGTTAACCTATATATATTCATTACATACAAGAAGAATTATGTACAAGAGTTTATTACATATTCATAATTAAAGTGCTAAGCCTACACAATGAATCTAGACATATTGGAACTAGATCTAACAATACCCGCTCTTAGGCTTAGACACTTGTAATCAGTTTTTCAAACTTGAAAGCTCTTTAACTCTTGATACAATCTTCTTGTTGAAATATGAGACCGCAACTTTTTGATCATCATAAGTGTATTTAATCTCCATTCGGCTGATCTTCTTTAATGTTTCAAAACTCAGACCAGATACATCTTTTTCAATGGTAAGAGTTGCCAAAACATTGTTATTTTTAACAATTTCTAGTTTATCCTGTTCTGAAATTCTTAGCTTAGTGACTTCAGGTATCTCTGTTCCCATCAGCTGGCCAGCCTCAAACTTTCTCCTTTTGTAGGCCTTGGCATGCAGTTTGTCAATAACTTTAATGATGTGCACATATAAGCATATGTCACTTTGAGCTTGTTCATCACTGAGCTTAAGAAAACACTGATAATGAAGGTAAGAAGTGTAGCTTGGGTGTAGAAGTTTGAGTTCCATAGGATCAAACAGCCTTATGCTCTTAGCATTCTTCTTAGAATCATTTCTCAGCAGCACTAGCTCCTTTGTTCTTTCTACATATCCCCACTCGGTTATAGGATATGTATACTGATTACCTTCAATGGTCTTTAATGTAGCTGAGCTTCTGTTTGAGTATCCAACTCTCCTTAAGAATTCATCATCAACCAATGTGAAGGAACTGGATTTTGACCTTCTTTGCCCTTGTTTTCTTCTATTGTGCTCAACATCTTTCCTTCTTGCTTCTTTCAGCACATCATCCTTGAACTTGGTTTTTAACTTACCCATACCCACAGAGAAATCTTTTCCTCTTGGATTTATTAGATAGTTTATGATGATTAAGCTTTGCAGATCATGAATATTCATAATCAGGGAGTGTCAATGTTGTTTCAACTAAATGGAAGTATTGAATCCTTCCAGAAGTCCTCTTAATGACTGCACAATCCCAGTCTAGATCATATTTCCAGGTGATAATCATGTTCTCTTCAAGAGATCCGGGAGTTGTGAGATGATTCAAATAATTGGATTTATGTTTACTTCTCTTCAGTAATTTTTGTTACAGTTGTACCAAGTGGCCATACTTTGCCTGGTATCACATCTCTTGGTTCTTTGATTAGTTTGTCTTTACCCTTGTGCATGTCTTTGCTTTCTACAAGAACTGGTTCAGTAGTAGTAGGTTTGGCTTGATGAGCATAGGCAGGGTTTGGTGCTTCAATTCTAAATTTTACACCTGTCTCCAACTCTACCTTCATCACATACTCCATCATCTTCCATAACTCAACCATAGATCTTCCTTTAAGCTCATGCAGTTTGTAATTATGACTTTGTAACCAGTATGTCATGTTATACTTGGTGAGTTTGGTTGTGTCACAATGGCCTAAATCTTGCTTGATTTTATGAATGGTTTGAAATTTGGAGAAGGCTTTATAGTTGCAAACAGGGAGCATAAATCTTGCAAGCTCAAACTCCTTCGGCACATTCTTCATCTTACTCATGTTCATTTTCTCAACCATATCATAAGGGAAACCATTGTTTATTAGAGTCATGAACATTGCTGATTGGGGTCTCTCTTCAAGAATGTCATCAGTTGTCAATAGCTCATCAGCTTTAGATTCTTGTTGATCTTTGGGAGATTCTATCTTTGTTAGTTCATCCCATTCATCATCACTCTCAATATCAAAATGATTTATATGCCTCAAGGTGGATACATCAACTGAAGGAGTATGCTCTAGGGATATGACTTTTTCCTTCTTTGGAGAGTCTTGAATTTCTACAATCTCTTTCTTTATCTTCCCCAAATACTGTCTTTTTCTACTGTATTGAATAATAGGCTTGGAAACATCTACAGACTCTTTTGTTTTTGTTGGTTGAGCATTTGATTCAATATCAAATATCTTCATCTAGAACTCATCAATCTCTTCATCTTTCCTTTTCAATAGAACAGCTTGATCAGAGTACAAGCTGATCCCTTTCAGCCTTCTCATGTTCAACAGATTCTTTGAGTTCTCTAACCAACTCATGCAACGCATCAATCACTTCATTATTGACTTGAACATCTTCTCTTAATATTTTAAGTAAAGCTTCTTGTTTAGTCAATTGATCTTCCTTTTCTCTTTTCTCTTATCATTCCCTTCAATTCCCTTATTCTCTCCAATCTTTTGTTTGACTTGATTATCAGCTTATTATACTCAGCTACAAGATAGCTTTTACCCACAGTGATGTCATCATCATCCAAATCATCTTCATCATAAGCTATTACATCAACATAATTCTCTTCACACACACCTTCTTGTTCAACCTCTTGATCTTGTTCTTTCTCCACTTCCAAACATAGTTCTTCTGTTTTCTGATTTTGCACTTCATCTTCTTCAAGGTTGATAATTTATGTTGGTGCAAAGCTCGCGGTGCTTGAATTTGATTCAACTACTAGGGAAATTGGATTTTGAAGTGGTTCTTGATGAGGAGATTGTAGATTAAGAGTACGTGAGAATGGTTCTGTGGTATTAGTGTTGATTGATGATTGGGATTGGGAAATTGATAGAGGTTGGGTACTGGGTTGTGACATTGGTTCAGTAGCACCAGAGTTTAATGATGCTTGGGATTGGTTAGGAGAGATTGGTAGTGTGTGTTCACCTCAGAGGTGATTGTACTCGTGGTTTTCAGGTTTTGATGATGAATATGTGATTGTGAAGGAGAGTGTGATGCTTGTTCAGTTGATGCAGGGGAGCCATGATGTTGTTCTTCTTCAAATACAAGTTCTTGTGGAATATCAGCAGCTTCATCAATCATATGAGCAAACATAGGCATGTCTTCTCCTTCATATTTTCCACTAATCTTGTTTAGCATAGATCTTCCCAAGTGAGCTTGCACAAATACATCTCCATCTCTGACTATAGTTGTGACAACCGACCTCCAGGTTGTTACCCTAACCCTAGATTACTTGCATCATTATCCATGTTATGAGTGCTAATAATTGAAACTATTCAACCCTACTATGAAATTGGAAACAATTCTTACTATTTGATGTAAATTATGATTTTATGTGATTTTTATTATTGACTTTTAGCTAATTTAGGTTTCTACCTTTTTAAAAATTAGTGTCCCGGGAATGCCAACTAGTCACCCTTACAAAATTAAATTCAAGAGAAGGCAATTAAAATGTGAGCATACACACTCACACTTACATAATTTTCGGCCATGCATGCATGGGCATGCATTAGATACCTCAATTCACCATCCACTAAATAATACATATACCCAATACTACAAAATTACACTACATAATAATAATTTACAATTAAAATTAAATAGAAATCCTCCCACTACACTCCAAATCGGCCGCCCCCCCTCTCACCACTCCTCCTCTCCTCTCTTCACCACCACCCCCACACACCCACTCACCTTTCATGCACATCTCTCCTCTCTCTCCCTCTCTCCCTTTATTCGAACTCATCAGCTGTCACACACACACACATCTCACAACACTCTCAAACAATTCTCTCAAGTACTGTGCAAGAAATTTCGAAGAACACATCAAGTTCCATTCGGCCAAGAGCAAAACCGCAAAGAGGTGGCCTAGTTCGCGAGATTTGGTCACACAACCGTACTTGTTCCACCTTTCCAGCCTTGGTTCGAGTTTCTCCATTCAAGTCCAAGGAGTTTCAAGCCATTCACGACCATCAACACCTTCTAAACCGTGAGTTACATCGAGTGTAAGCTCATGTTGTCGGTTTTGTGACATTTCTCTTGTTTTCTTCATTTATCACCTAAGAACCGTGTATTTCCTTGTTGTAGCAGAAACATCTCACCATCATCTTGTTCTTAAGGAGTTCCCAACGTTCTTGAAGGTAAACCTCATGTTATGTTAGTCATTCTTGAGGTGGAAACCGATTTCCACCATGAAAACCCTCTTTTGGGTTTTTGGTATCATCTAACTTGTGAAAGCTTCAACTCTTGTAAACCAAACTTGTGACCTGCATTTTTATGACTTAATGGACTCCCAAGAACCTGTTTTTAAAAGTTCCAAGAGGCTACATACTCAAATCCACGGTTGATACATGGATTTCACCTTGAAACCCTCCTTTCTACATGTAACAACACCTTTTAAGCATTTGAAAAATCCTTTTAACCAAGACCCATAACCTACTCATGAACGACTTAATGACACCTTAACAATCTGTTTATGAAGTTAAATGAAGTGTTGGTAACATTTAAACTCAAGTTAAGATGGTTTACACAAGTGTAATTGTCGGTTATGACATTTTCTACATATTTGAAGCATATGGATGTATAGATCAACTAGGCAACATGTTGGGACTGAAATTACAGTAGGTTTTATGAATATTAGAAGTGTTAGCAATGTTTAATCTCTGGAATAAAGGACATGTTGTGATTTACCCTCTTTTAGTCACTTTCGGGACCCGAAAACATGGTAAAATGACTTTAAAAATAGTAAGAATATGAATTTAACACTCTTAAAAAGTATTCCAGGCTCAAAAATGATAAATAAAGTACTCTGGAGTCAATGGATAATTTAAATGGTCAAAGACACAAATAAATGACGTTTTAACTAAAAACGGGTACAAACCGAGCATCGTTTTTGAGAAAAATCCATAAAAATAGAGTTCAAAACTAAGATTTATAAAAATCATATGATTTCAGTAAGTTAAGTAATAAAAGACTTAAAGGATTTGAAAAATTGGTCAAACAAGCTTTAAATGGTCAAACCCGGTCAAAACCGCGTTTTAACGGGTCAAACGTAAAAACAAGATTTTTAACTATAAAAGGCCAATTTACACAATTTAAGGACTTAAAAATTTATAAAGAAATCTTTTAGAAAATACCTACTGGTCCAAGATTTTAATATATGAAAACTCCAAATTACTGTTAAAACTATCCGGCTTTTACCGTAACCGGGAGCGTTAAACGCGCAGTTTTTAAAATCGAACCCGTAGACTAAAGTTTTGAAGCACTTACTCCATAATAATCATAATATGACTCTAATAATCTGATTTTTGGTCTTAAATGACATAAAAGGGCAAGAAACTAAACTTGAGGGTAGAAACTGTCAATTTTGAAACTTGAGGGACCAAACTGTAAAATTTTTCCAAACCTTATAACCGACTTCCAGGAAGCTAATAAACACTTGAACAACAAAATTTCTTAGTATACTTAACCAAATGAAGTGAAAATCCCAATTTTCATGAAGACGCCTTGACCTGCCATAAAAGGAAACTTTTTATACAAACCTTCACGAAACCAAAGCCTTACTCAATAGCTAAACCCTTGACACCATTGTTGCACTTTGAATGAGTTTAGGGCAGTAGCTTATTGCTTAATATGTACATGTTAGGGTGCTAGACTTGAGACACTTCCCGGTACACCAAGAGACTTTTGATTTGGAACCTAAGGTGAGTTCTAGTGATCCCCCTTTTTACTATTGTTTTGGGATGAAACATGCTCTACTTTTTATGAACTATGATTGTGCTTTATTTGATGATTCTATGTGGGATTTGTGGTTACCTGCTGATACTTATATCATGATCATTAATTCTTTCGTGAACCGCTTGATTTATATGGATAGATCTATTTGGGGAATCCCCCACACACAGTGGCTTCCGTTCCAGGAAGGTTACCCCACTGAGATCCTAAGGGGTCGTTGTGGCATGTAACAAGTTTTGTTAAGATTCTATGGTGAACCATCCGGGCAGGTAGGGTTCACTGGTTTGGGGCTCAGTTTCTTCCTTCGGGAATATCCGGTAAAACACAACTTTAGAAGAGGCCAACCGGGACTGAGTGCAGGGTTGATTATGATTTTTCCCACGATGATAAACAATGATTATTTTCTTTTAATCAAAGAAGGATTTGTTAAGTCCTTTTGTTTTTAAACTTTAAGCACTTGAATTCACCAACTTTTAGTTGACACAATTTTCTTTTGAGCATGTTTCAGGTAATGTATGAAGAGATCCTAGCTGTTGTGAAGACCTAGACTTATCCCCGTGACATGGCATTGGCATATTTTCCTTGATGAAACATTTGAACAATTTATATTTTGTGTTGAACAAGTACAATTTATTTTATGGATGATTGTAAAACTCATTTGGGGGCTTGATGTGTTTCTAGCCCCGCTATCTTTTCAAAACATTAATGCCATGTGATATTCTCTCCTTTGAGCTCTTATAATGGTTTGTTTCCGCTGCCATATGTTGTTGCTAGTCTGTGACGTCCCACCCTACCTGGGCCCGGGGTGTGACAGATTGGTATCAGAGCCAAAGGTTGTAGAGAAGTCGGGAATGCCATAGTAGACCCTAGGCTACAACCCTGATACCCTAGGACTGTCCTTGTGGGAAGTGTTGGGATGATCGGGTTGGGTAAATTGATGATTACACTTGATCAACGTAATCATGAATTTACCGGACGCGTAATTTCCATCACTGATCTTTAGGTTATGGTTGGACTTTTTCTGGTTTATATTGATGATTTGAAACTAATTTTAAAAAGGGGATTTAAATGATTTTTATGATGAACTATGTTATCCGATACTACTTGAAGAAACTATTGATCTGGGCAAAACAGACAGCTATATGTTGGAATAACAGATACTATTGCCATCACTACTATTATTAGTACTATTATGTATATCATGAGCTATGAGAAACCAAATTACTCATGATGTATTTCTTACAGGACAACGTCTATGGCTGATAAAGGAAAGGCGCCTGCTCACCCCGACACTGAGACCGCTCCTACCGGAAACTGAGGAGAGAGAAGCCCCGGACAGAGTATGAGGCATACCTCCGGAGATGCGGACATCCAGGGTGGATATCCGTCACGTCCGAAGACACTGAGGCTTCCGAGGACTCTTCCTCCACATCACCTTCCCGAAGCCGAACGCGATCCCACTCTCCTCAAGTAGCTGCTCCGACCCTCTCACCCATCCCACCTATTGGGAATAGGGGTGCGCGTACTGTCACCCGACCTCGCAAAAGCGTTAGGCCAGGATCCTCCGTATCCTTTAGGATGCCTCCTCCTCCTCCCCCGCCTGTTAGGATTCCGACATCGGTACCTCCACTGTTTGACCCTCGTGACGAACGCCTGATGCCGCCGAGACATAGTATGTATGACGGCCCTAGCGTACTGGCTGGTGATAGGTACTCCCAGTCGAGTCGCCGGGCAAGTGATGTAGGACCCTCCGATGCGACATTGGATGAGATTTTGAGGACTGTTCGCCGTCATGAGCTGACTGTTCAGCACGCCACTCGAACTTCTCAGTCGGCTCAATTCCAGGCTATGATGGCTACACAGGGAGTGAAGCGTTTGGAGCAGGAGCAGAGGAAGAAGGGTACAGGATGGTTTGGATGGCTAAAGAGGAAGTGGATGTGAGAGCTGGAGTACTCAGTGGGATTATCTGTCTGTGGACAGTAGAAGGAAACTATTTGAATTCTTATTCGATACTATTATTTATTATCATGGGGGTGATGGCACCTTCCAAATTGTAAGAGCATGACTCTGATTCTATTTGTTTGGATGATACTATCGTAAACTGCTATTGGGATGCTAGAATTATTAAACTGTCTGTATTGAATTGCTATATGTTTTGTTGTGCCTTGAAATTTGTCTGTGCCTTTTCTAAATGGTTGCCCAACTGTTATGTCATGTTTTGATTTGGACTTTGTAAGGTTCTTTAGTGGGTTGTAAATACATATGTGCATGCCATGATCCCTCTTCCGAGGCATGGTGTGATAGGATAATGATGCATAGGCTATCCGAAACAAAATTTATGAGATGCTAAACGAATCTATTTGTGATACTATCAGAATGCCGACTCGCAAAGGAACACGTTTTGGTCGACGTGGAGCCGCCAGGGGCCGCATGAGGAAGCAAGGCCTATTGGAAACCAACCTACTCCACCAGGGACTCCCCACGGGGAGAATACTAATCAAGAGAGTGACGAAAGGATTGCTAACCTCGTAGCTCAGCAACTGGCTAACGCCATTCCGACTATCATTGCACAGATAAATGCGGACCGGGATAACACTACTGGTAACGACCGGCCGGTAAACGATGAGAGCCCAACGAAGAAGCTGAGGCGTTAAGGAATGGATGCTCTTATAAGACCTTCATGGCATGTAAGCCCAATGACTTCTATGGCACCGAGGGTGCTATAGAGACTTACAGGTGGATTGACGAAATGGAAGCCGTCTTAGACATCAGCGAATGCAAGATGGAGCATATGGTGAGGTTTGCATCACAATCTCTCAAGGGATCAGCTCTTGAATGGTGGAAGTCCATTACTCAGAGCCGTGGAAGAAACGTGGCTAATCGAATGGGTTGGACTGAATTCCGAGAGCTAATGACCAAAAATATTGCCCCATCAATCAACTCGAGAAGCTAGAGACAGAATTTTTAAGCTTGGAGATGAAAGGACCCAACTACACCGAATACATCAATCGTTTCTTAGCCCTGTCCCGACTTGTGCCACATTTGGTGACGCCAGAAGCCAAAGGTGTAGCACGGTTCATCTGGGGACTACACCCAAGAGTTAGGGGTATGGTTCGTGCCTCTCAGCCTGTGACCCTGCAAGCTGCTGTCGACCTTACCAGCAGTTTGACTGATGATCTAATTAGGGCTGGATGGACCGATCAAGCAAGGGCTGATGAGAAGAAGAAGTTTGTTGGTGATAAAAGGAAGTGGTTTGAAGCGAAAAGAGCGGTTGGAAGTAGTAGTGGGTCAAGTAGAAGGAGTTCTGAAGGAGTGAGACGTGATGATCAAGGAAGCAAAAACCGGAGATTGTATACGGGGACAAGCCCATTCTGCAGCAAGTGCAAGTTACATCATCAAGGGGAATGTAACCCGATGCCCTGTTTTAGGTGCAAGAGAACAGGCCATTTAATTAAAGACTGTACTTATGCACCGGGGAAACAATGCTATGAGTGTGGAGATCCAGGGCATATGAGGAACAAGTGTCCTAAGCTGGGTAGAGACAAGGATGCCAAGCACAACAAGCCTAAGGGAAGAGCTTTCGTATGGACCCAGCAGGAGCTCGTAGGGAACCCGACGTGGTCAACGGTACGTTCCTTGTAAACAATCATCCCGCTACTGTACTGTTTGATACTGGAGCGACTGCTAGTTTTATCTCTAGTACTTTTAGGCCATTGATTGACTTAGACGTGTGTACCTTGACTGATACATTTACCGTAGAATTAGCTGACGGTAATATTTTAGAGGCTAACGAAATCATTAGGGATTGCCCCCTGAATCTAAAAGGGAATACGTTTAAGATTGACTTGATGCCCATTAAGTTAGGAGGATTTGATGTGGTTGTGGGTATGGACTGGTTAGCGAAGCATAAAGTCGAAATCGTATGTGATGAGCGACTACTCAAGATACCGTTGAGCGACGAAGAAGTGTTAGTGGTAGAAGGTGAAAGGAGTAACACTCTATACCCTATGATATCCCACTTAAAAGCTACCAAGAGCTTGAAGAAGGGATGTCCAGCTTTTATAGTATATGTGATGAAAGCCCAAAAGGAGAAGAAGATCGAAGAGATTCCCGTGGTTTCGGAATACCCAGAGGTGTTTCCGGAAGAACTACCAGGACTTCCCCCGAATCGGCAAGTTGAATTCCAGATAGACTTGTTGCCTGGTGCTGCACCAGTAGCCAAGGCACCGTACCGGCTCGCCCCACCTGAGATGAAGGAGCTAATGGTACAAATTCAAGAACTACTGGACAAGGGATTTATACGTCCGAGTGTCTCTCCATGGGGTGCCCCGGTACTATTCGTGAAAAAGAAAGACGGAACCCTGCGAATGTGTATTGATTACAGGGAATTGAATAAGCTGACCATAAAGAACCGTTACCCTCTCCCGAGAATAGATGACCTATTTGATCAACTGCAAGGAGCAAGTTATTTCTCCAAAATAGACTTGAGGTCAGGATACCACCAACTGAAGATAAGAGAAGAAGATATACCCAAAACAGCCTTCCGAACTAGGTATGGACACTATGAGTATTTGGTCATGCCCTTTGGACTGACTAATGCTCCAGCAGCATTCATGGACCTCATGAATCGCGTTTGCCGCCCTTACCTCGACAAGTTTGTGATCGTGTTTATCGACGACATACTGATCTATTCCCAAAGTAAAGACGAGCACGAGAAGCATCTCAGGCTAATTCTTGAATTGCTCAAGAATGAGCAACTATATGCCAAGTTCTCTAAATGTGAATTCTGGATGCGCCAGATCCAATTCTTAGGTCATGTGGTAAATGAGGATGGGATTCAAGTTGACCCTTCCAAGATTGAGGCCATAAAGAATTGGAAGATTCCTGAAACTCCTACGGAGATAAGGCAATTCTGGGACTGGCTGGCTATTACCGGAGATTTATAAAGGATTTCTCGCGTATAGTGCAACCTTTGACCGCACTAACCAAGAAGAACACAACCTTTGTGTGGGAGCGAGAGCAGAACGAGGCGTTTGAAACGCTTAAGGAGAAGTTATGCAGTGCACCTGTCCTTGCTCTTCCAGAAGGAGTAGAAGACTTCGTGGTCTATTGTGACGCTTCGCGTCAAGGGCTAGGATGTGTATTAATGCAACGCAACAAGGTGATTGCTTACGCATCGAGACTGCTGAATGATCATGAGAAGAACTACACGACGCACGATCTGGAGTTAGGTGCCGTGGTGTTTGCCCTCAAGATGTGGAGGCACTACCTTTATGGCACAAAGTGCATCATCTACACTGACCATAGAAGCTTGCAGCATATCCTTGACCAAAAGATGCTCAACATGCATCAGAGAAGATGGGTCAAGCTATTGAACGATTACGAGTGCGAGATCCGCTACCATCCTGGTAAGGCCAATGTTGTGGCGGATGCGTTGAGCCAAAAGGAAAGAGAGAAACCTCTTCGAGTACGAGCATTAAGGATGAGTGTGTATACCAACCTCATAGCAAAACTGAAGGAAGCTCAAGGCGAGGCATTAAAGGAAGAAAAACTAAAGGAAGAAGGATTGACTGGAATGGAAAAGCAATTGGAGATAGGGGACGATGGTACATATAGATATGGTGGAAGGGCTTGGGTGCCAAAACACGGAGGAATTCGAGAAGTAATCCTCGACGAAGCACACAAGTCTAGGTATTCAATTCACCCTGGAAGTGATAAGATGTACCAGGATTTAAAGACACTTTTCTGGTGGTCGGGAATCAAGAGATCAATCGCCGTTTCTGTGGGGAAATGTTTAACTTGTGCCATGGTATAAGCTGAGAACCAAAAACCATCAGGAACGTTACAGCAACCTGAAATTCCAGAATGGAAATGGGATAATGTTACGATGGATTTTGTTACCAAGTTGCCTAGAACGTTTAAAGGTCACGATGCTATTTGGGTAATAGTGGATAGATTAACAAAATCAGCTCACTTCTTGCCAATTAGAGAAGACTACGACATGACGAAACTGGCCCAACTTTATGTCGACAAGATTGTAACGAGGCATGGAGTGCCTCTGTCGATCATCTCTGACCGTGATAGCCGTTTCACCTCTTGTTTCTGGAAATCGTTCCAGCAAGCTTTAGGAACCCGTTTAGATCTTAGCACGGCTTACCACCCTCAGACCGACGGACAGAGCGAAAGAACTATTCAAACGATGGAAGACATGTTGAGAGCTTGCGTGATGGACTTTGGCGGAAACTGGGATAACCATCTTCCTTTGGTGGAATTCGCCTATAACAATAGTTACCACGCGAGTATCAAAGCCGCTCCGTATGAGGCCCTTTATGGCAAGAAATGCCGATCACCCTTGAGTTGGAATGAGATTGGTGACAGCCAAGTGATGGGACCCGACATAGTGTTGGAAACCACCGACAAGATCTATAAGATAAAGGAGCGACTGAGAGCAGCCAGAGATCGACAGAAGAAGTACGCTGACAGGAGGCGGGAACCTCTAGAGTTCCAAGTGGGCGACAGAGTGATGCTAAAAGTAGCACCGTGGAAAGGAACAGTGAGGTTCGGAAAGAGAGGAAAACTAAGCCCAAGATACATTGGACCATTCGAAATAATGGCGAGAATTGGTCCAGTGGCATATAAGTTGAAACTACCCCCGGGGTTGAGTCACATACACGACACCTTTCATGTGTCAAACTTGAACAAGAGCATGGTAGATAAAACCCTGGAACTACCATTAAAAGAAGCAAGAATAAGCGACAAACTGAATTTTGTGGAAGAACCTGTGGAGATCACGGATCGTTTGGTCAAACAACTCCGGCGGAGCCGCATACCCAAGGTTAAGGTTAGATGGAACTTCAAGCGAGGACCTGAATTTACTTGGGAGCGTGAAGATGAAATGAGGAAGAACTATCCACACCTCTTCAAACCCACCCGTTCAGTCTCTAATCAGAGTTAAAATTTCGGGACGAAATTTCCTAAACGGTGGGAGAATGTGACAACCGACCACCAGGTTGTTACCCTAACCCTAGATTACTTGCATCATTATCCATGTTATGAGTGCTAATAATTGAAACTATTCAACCCTACTATGAAATTGGAAACAATTCTTACTATTTGATGTAAATTATGATTTTATGTGATTTTTATTATTGACTTTTAGCTAATTTAGGTTTCTACCTTTTTAAAAACTAGTGTCCCGGGAATGTCAACTAGTCACCCTTACAAAATTAAATTCAAGAGAAGGCAATTAAAATGTGAGCATACACACTCACACTTACATAATTTTCGACCATGCATGCATGGGCATGCATTAGATACCTCAATTCCCCATCCACTAAATAATACATAATACCCAATACTACAAAATTACACTAGATAATAATAATTTACAATTAAAAATTAAATAAGAAATCCTCCCCACTACACTCCGAATCGGCCCCCCCCCCTCTCACCACTCCTCTCCTCTCTTCACCACCACCCCACACACCCACTCACCTTTCATGCACATCTCTCCCTCTCTCCCTCTCTCCCTTTATTCGAACTCATCAGCTGGTCACACACACACACATCTCACAACACTCTCAAACAATTCTCTCAAGGGACTAGTGCAAGAAAATTCGAAGAACACATCAAGTTCCATTCGGCCAAGAGCAAAACCGCAAAGAGGTGGCCTAATTCGCGAGATTTGGTCACACAACCGTACTTGTTCCACCTTTCCAGCCTTGGTTCTAGTTTCTCCATTCATGTCCAAGGAGTTTCAAGCCATTCACGACCATCAACACCTTCTAAACCGTGAGTTACATCTAGTGTAAGCTCATGTTGTCGGTTTTGTGACATTTCTCTTGTTTTCTTCATTTATTACCTAAGAACCGTGTATTTCCTTGTTGTAGCAGAAACATCTCACCATCATCTTGTTCTTAAGGAGTTCCCAACGTTCTTGAAGGTAAACCTCATGTTATGTTAGTCATTCTTGAGGTGGAAACCGATTTCCACCATGAAAACCCTCTCTTTGGGTGTTTTGGTATTATCTAACTTGTGAAAGCTTCAACTCTTGTAAACCAAACTTGTGACCTGCATTTTTATGACTTAATGGACTCCCAAGAACCTGTTTTTAAAAGTTCCAAGAGGCTACATACTCAAATCCACGGTTGATACATGGATTTCACCTTGAAACCCTCCTTTCTACATGAAACAACACCTTTTTAAGCATTTGTTTGAAAAATCCTTTTAACCAAGACCCATGACCTACTCATGAACGACTTAATGACACCTTAACAATCTGTTTATGAAGTTAAATGAAGTGTTGGTAATATTTAAACTCAAGTTAAGATGGTTTACACAAGTGTAAATGTCGGTTATGACATTTTCTACATATTTGAAGCATATGGATGTATAGATCAACTAGGCAACATGTTGGGACTGAAATTACAGTAGGTTTTAATGAATATTAGAAGTGTTAGTAATGTTTAATCTCTAGAATAAAGGACATGTTGTGATTTACCCTCTTTTAGTCACTTTCGGGACCCGAAAACATGGTAAAATGACTTTAAAAATAGTAAGAATATGAGTTTAACACTCTTAAAATGTATTCCAGGCTCAAAAATTATAAATAAAGTACTCTGGAGTCAATGGATAATTTAAATGGTCAAAGACACAAATAAATGACGTTTTAACTAAAAACGGGTACAAACCGAGCATCGTATTTGAGAAAAATCCATAAAAATAGAGTTCAAAACTAAGATTTATAAAAATCATATGATTTCAGTAAGTTAAGTAATAAAATACTTAAAGGATTTGAAAAATTGGTCAAACAAGCTTTAAATGGTCAAACCCGGTCAAAACCGCGTTTTAACGGGTCAAACGTAAAAACAAGATTTTTAACTATAAAAGGCCAATTTACACAATTTAAGGACTTAAAAATTTATAAAGAAATCTTTTAGAAAATACCTACTGGTCCAAGATTTTAATATATGAAAACTCCAAATTACTATTAAAACTATCCGGCTTTTACCGTAACCGGGAGCGTTAAACGCGCAGTTTTTAAAATCGAACCCGTAGACTAAAGTTTTGAAGCACTTACTCCATAATAATCATAATATGACTCTAATAATTTGATTTTTGGTCTTAAATGACATAAAAGGGCAAGAAACTAAACTTGAGGGTAGAAACTGTCAATTTTGAAACTTGAGGGACCAAACTGTAAAATTTTTTCAAACCTTATAACCGACTTCCAGGAAGCTAATAAACACTTGAAAAACAAAATTTCTTAGTATACTTAACCAAATGAAGTGAAAATCCCAATTTTCATGAAGACGCCTTGACCTGCCATAAAAGAAAACTTTTTATACAAACCTTCACGAAACCAAAGCCTTACTCTATAGCTAAACCCTTGACACCATTGTTGCACTTTGAATGAGTTTAGGGCAGTAGCTTATTGCTTAATATGTACATGTTAGGGTGCTAGACTTGAGACACTTCCCGGTACACCAAGAGACTTTTGATTTGGAACCTAAGGTGAGTTCTAGTGATCCCCCTTTTTACTATTGTTTTGGGATGAAACATGCTCTATTTTTTATGAACTATGATTGTGCTTTACTTGATGATTCTATGTGGGATTTGTGGTTACCTGCTGATGCTTATATCATGATCATTAATTCTTTCGTGAACCGCTTGATTTATATGGATAGATCTATTTGGGGAATCCCCCACACACAGTGGCTTCCGTTCCAGGAAGGTTACCCCACTGAGATCCTAAGGGGTCGTTGTGGCATGTAACAAGTTTTGTTAAGATTCTATGGTGAACCATCCGGGCAGGTAGGGTTCACTGGTTTGGGGCTCAGTTTCTTCCTTCGGGAATATCCGGTAAAACACAACTTTAGAAGAGGCCAACCGGGACTGAGTGCAGGGTTGATTATGATTTTTCCCACGATGATAAATAATGATTATTTTCTTTTAATCAAAGAAGGATTTGTTAAGTCCTGTTGTTTTTAAACTTTAAGCACTTGAATTCACCAACTTTTTAGTTGACACAATTTTCTTTTGAGCATGTTTCAGGTAATGTATGAAGAGATCCTAGCTGTTGTGAAGACCTAGACTTATCCCCGTGACATGGCATTGGCATATTTTCCTTGATGAAACATTTGAACAATTTATATTTTGTGTTGAACAAGTACAATTTCATTTTGATGGATGATTGTAAAACTCATTTGGGGGCTTGATGTGTTTCTAGCCCCGCTATCTTTTCAAAAACATTAATGCCATGTGATATTCTCTCCTTTGAGCTCTTATAATGGTTTGTTTCCGCTGCCATATGTTGTTGCTAGTCTATGACGTCCCACCCTACCTGGGCCCGGGGTGTGACAATAGTGGGCACGACTTAATTGATGATTAGCTGAATGAACCTGAGGAACATGTACATCTTGTGACTCTTATCTAATCACATAGGCATCCAAGTATGTAATTTTCTTAGTTATAAGTCCACCCTTCAAATATCCCAATAATGCCTAAGGAGATATGCCTTGAGAATCTGTCTAATCCAGATTTTCTGTTGGATATGCACTTCAAGTATGTGTGGTAGAGAAATCTATATGTCTTACAATCCCCCCTTCTTGATCTTCCCTCGATCATAATCACCATCATATCCTATTAGATTGAAGATTTACTCTATATACTCGTGTTCAAAAACATCAAGATGAGCTTCCTCTTGATCACCTAATTCATGTACCCTTCTAATGGTTCTTTCTTCTTATATTCTAGCTGATTCCAAAAATCAATTATGTGTAATTGATAGATGACAGGATCAGCTGACAGCGCATAAAACAATCTAGACCTCGGCAGGTAGTTTATGATGTCTCGACACCCTTCAGCCACCTGGTCGTCAGCGTTCAGGAACGCACAAACGTCATGTTCCTTTGCAAATCTAGATGTCATCTGCACATTAAAATGAGAAAATTTGGTCATATATAAAAAAAATTAGACATAAGAATTTGAAAAGTTTCACTGATACTCAAGGATCAAACTATTGATTTTGATGTTTATGATATGATTTACCTTGATAATGTTGATATTTTAATGAACAGAGGTCAAGATTTATGTATGATTTTTTCTTTAGAGTTGGTAATTTTTGAATATTGGCGGACAGGGTTTAAGCTTTTTGTGAACGTTTTTCTAGGTTGAAAAAGTGTTTTGAAAAAGTGAATAAAAATGACAAGTCAAAAATATCATTAATACTCCCTCGCACTATTAAATGATGTGGGGCCGCTGTAAGGATTCCTTTAAGTCTGATGCAAACCAAAACATCCAAAGTCTCTGTGCAAGTAATGCACTAAGTACTGAAGTAAAATTGCTTCGGAAGTTTTACACCATGCACTAGAAATATTTTAAGTGTAAAATCTTCCGAAGCCAAGACCAATATCTTCCGAAGCCAAATATGAAGTCTTCTGAAGCCTCAGAGACAAAGTCTTCCGAAGCATCATCCTATGAAGACAGATTTCTTCCGAAGACTTTTAGTAACATGCTTTATCTGATGTATTGTTCCATAAAGCTGGACACCTTTCCGCTGCATCTCTGTAAAGTCACCAACTTACATGAGTTGGTGAAAAGGTCCATGCTTTTGGTAACTGTACATTGAGGTCTTGAGTCTGTAACCTTCTGATTTATGTACTTTATCCTTTTTGTAATAGATAAGGATGTGAGCTATGGCATGTCATAGTCACAAGGTCAAAAGGCAGATATGCCTTTTGATTCTACAATTGATTTTGTTTGTGTCTAGTCAATTGTATCCAGCTGGCTTTCAAAGTATAGCCGGCCGTAGGTTGTAGTATAAGTATTCCTTATTCTAGTATCTTTCTTTATGCTTTGTAACACTTGTAATAGAACTTGAGAAAGCAATATACTGCATCCTTGAAACCCAAATCTCTTGTTCTGTCTCTTTATTATTACTTGTGTTCTTTGTATCATTATCTTGGTTAATCCGGTTTACTGTTTGATCAAGTTTGGTTAATCTCCTCTTTGTGTTGTTGTGTTGTAATTGTTAAGCCCTTAACCAGTCCTGCAATTGGTATCAGAGCTTTTCAGGCTCTTGATATAAGATCTCACCGTCTTAAGATCCCTCGCACACTCAAATACTAAACTTTCAAAATGGCATCCATTTCAAAGACTGATATGGAGACTGGAACCATGAACAAGTCCCCACTGATCACTCTTGATGACTTTGATACCTGGTGTATGAGAATGGAAGGTTTCATCAGGTCTCTAGACTCAAGAATATGGGAATCTGTTGAAAATGAACCTTTCATACCTAGCACTCCTTCTGCTACTGGTGCTGGTATGATCCCCAAAGATGTGGCTAACTACTCTGATAAAGATAGGAAGAGAGTAGAGATTGATAGAAAGGCCATGACTGCTCTTCAAACTGCCCTTCCAAACTCTGTGTACAGAGGTTTCAAGAAGTGCAAAACAGCTAAACAGCTGTGGGATGCACTAAAACTGATGTATGAAGGCTCCTCTGAAGCCAAGGAGAACAAGAAGGATCTCCTGAAGCAACTGTTTGAAAACTTCACCTTCAAAACAGGTGAAACCATTACTCAGCAATACTTCAGGTATGTTGAGATAGTGGACACCCTTGTGGATGGAGGAGTTCCTCTTGAAAACAGAGACATTGTAAGGAAGTTTATGTCCTCACTTCCTAGGCAATGGACACACTACTGTGTGGTGATCAAGAGGACTGAAAATCTCAAAACTCTTACATTGACAGAGTTATATGGGATTCTCAGTGGCTACCAGATGGAGATGAACATGCAAGGTTCATCTGGCAACTCCAACAATCAATTGGGTTCAGCTCTGGATGTGGTTGAAAGGGATAACATAGAACCCCAACATCATCTCATATGCTACCCTGACAACTCACCAAAGGGTCCTTTCATCACCTTCCCAGAGACACCCAGGGAGAACTATACTCAAGGAAGCCTATTCCAAGAGACAAGCTCTTCTCAAGCCTTTGTGTCTTCTGATGAAAGTTGTGGCAACTCTCTTTTCACTCTTGAAGACCTGGATTGTATCCATCAAGATGACCTGGAATATATGGAAATAGTTCAGCAGATGGCTCTTCTCACTCATAGAGCCAAGAAGTTTTTCAAGAGAACTGGAAGGAGGTTTCCAAGCAATGCAACCAGTGGAAAGTTTGGCTTGGATAAAAGCAAAGTCAAGTGTTACAACCGTAACTTGATGGGCCACTTTGCTAGAGAGTGTAAGGCACCTAAAACAAATGGTGGCCAAGCACAAACCAGACCAAACTACACTGACAAAGCCCCGCAGAATGAGAAGCCAAAGCAACAAGCTGCTGTTGCTGTTGAAGAAGGAGGCTTTGACTGGAGTTTTCAGGTTGAAGATGCTTCTCCAAACCAAGCACTAATGGCAGATCATGATGAAGCCAAGGTATTAGAACATCTCTGTACTCCTGAATGCATTGCTAAAGTTAACAGATATAGGTCCTATAACTTTGAGATGAGATCTGATCTAGAGTCCTTAAACATTTTAAAATCTGATTTTAGAAAGTCTGAAAATGATTATAAACTAAAGATAGAGGACTTAGAGAAAATCATTTCAGTTCTAAAACATGAACATACAGATTTTAGGACTCAAATCCAAGATCTCATAATCAAGCTGACTGAGTGCCAGGCTGAGCTTGTGATCAGCAAAGCCAGGGCAGAAAAGAGTGTTCTTGAAGAAGAGACCTTCAAGAACATGATATCCTCATCCCTGCACAACAAAGTGTGTTATCAAAATAGACAGGGACTGGGATCAAATGAGATAGCTCCTCCACACATAATCTTGTCTGTAAGATCTCCTAGGTGTGGAACTTGTGAAGATGAGCTTCCTCTCATAGATCCTATAAGTGAAGAGGATGAAGAAGAGATAGTGAAGAATTCCTCTAAGAAGAGTGAAGAGGAGGATTCTACTAAGGGCCACTATCCTTTTGACTCTAAGCAGAAACAAGTTTTTATCTTTGCGGGGTTTGAAGTAGTAAAGACTGAAGACATCAACCAAAACTCCTCAGCTAAGAGTTTTGGTTCTTGTCCAAATCATCTCAGTACCAAAAAGAAGACTGATCTGCTGTGTACCACTGCTGCACAGCCTGGACCATCAAACTCCAAAAACAGTTCACAGCCCAAAAGAATTGTCTCAGCATCTACAAAGATGAAGGTGGAGAAGGGATGTGACCAAAGACAGTCTTGCTCTCATAAGGAGACTCTTGTGAAGAAGAAAATGTTGTGTGTCATGTGTGAAAGTATCTCTCACATTGCTAAGGATTGTCCATACAATCCAAAAAGTACTGTCCATATGACCAAGACAAAGACTTCAAAGAGTTTCAAGAAGATTCAAGCTTCAGAAGGAAAATTTGTTTCCTTCGGAAGCTCCAAATCAAAGAAGAAGGTAAATGGAAAATTACCTTCGGAAGAAAAGTTGGTCTAAGAAGAAAGGAATTCTTCCGAAGCACTGAAGTCTGCTGTAGTGACTGAAGAATCTTCCGAAGGTTCAGTCATCAAAACTTATGAAGTCCCAAAAGCTTCCAAGGTTTTGAAGGTCAAGTCCAAGACTCCAAAGGTGGTGTGGAAGTCTAAGAAAGACCAAGTGACTGAAGTTTCTCCATCAACAATAGCTCAAGATCCCTCTTGCACAACCATAGGATCTATTACTGTTACATTACCTTCTATTATACTTAGTGAACCCATGACAAGTAAGGCTTGGGTTTCCAAATGTAACTAATCATTTTCTTTGTGCAGGAACAGCTCAAGATAAACAAGAATGTCTGGATCATTGATAGTGGCTGTTCCAGGCACATGACAGGCAATAGGTCACTACTCCATAACTTTGAGAGAATTGATGGAGGACCAGTTGCTTTTGGAGGAGATGAAGGTGGTTACATTTTTGGAAGGGGCAAGGTCACAAATGGTAAGCTCAGCATTGAAAAGGTAAACTTTGTCAAGGAGCTTGGGTACAATCTTCTGAGTGTATCCCAATTTTGTGATCAGAGTCATAACATGCTCTTTACTGAGCATGAGTGCATTGTTCTCAAGCCTGGAGTGGTCATTCCTCATGAGCACATCCTGCTTAGAGCCCCTAGGAAAGGGAACATGTACAAGATGGATTTGCAAGAAACATCTCCCTCTGGAAAAGTTTCATGCTTTCTATCTAAAGCAAATAGTGATGAGTCTTTCCTATGGCATAAAAGAATGTGCCATGTAAACTTTAAGAACATGAATAAACTAATTAAACATGATTTGGTAACTGGAATGCCAAAGAAAGAGTTTACAAGTGATGATCATTGTGTTGCATGCCTGAAAGGGAAACAACATAAGGTATCTCACAAACCTAAGGAAAAGAACTCTATCACTACTCCCCTACATTTGTTACATATGGATCTCTTTGGCCCCACCAGTGTAATGAGTCTAGGAAGGACCTCTTATTGTTTGGTGATCACAGATGATTTTACAAGATTCACTTGGGTTTTCTTTCTTAGAACTAAGGATGAAACCCCTGAGATTCTGAAGAATTTCATCTTAAAAATTGAGAATCAAAGTGATCACAAGGTCAAAACCATAAGATGTGATCAAGGGACTGAATTCAAGAATCAAATTCTTGATACATTTTATGATGATAAATGTATTACAAGACAATACAGTGCTCCCAGGACTCCTCAGCAAAATGGTGTTGCTGAGAGAAGAAACAGGACACTAATTGAAGCTGCAAGAACTATGTTGTCTGACTCTAAACTGCCCATCACCTTCTGGGCAGAGGCAGTAAATACTGCTTGCTATGTGCAAAACAGAGTTTTAGTAGTTAAGACTCATGGTAAGACTCCTTATGAACTTTGGCACAAGAGAAAACCTTTCATTGGTTTTCTCAGGTCATTTGGATGTCCCTGCACCATCTTGAATACCAAGGATCAAATTGCCAAGTTTGCTGAGAAATCAGATGATGGACACTTCATTGGATACTCTGACCAAGCCAAGGCTTATAGAGTATACAATCTCAGAACTAGAATTGTTGAGGAGTCAGCCAATGTGACTTTCAATGAACACACACCCTGTGTGGCTGGTTCTGGTCCTGATTGGCTATTTGATCTTGATTTAGTTACCAACTATTTTAACAAATCTTGTGAGAATGTTTCAGGATCTGCAGAAAATTAAAATATAGGTGATCCTGATCTAAGATTTGAGCTAGGAAGACCCTCATCTCATACATCTTCAGCTCCAGTTGGAACTACTTTAGCAAATGAGGTTTCTATCAGCACTACAATGACAAATTCTGCTGATACATCTGGTGTGCCTTCAAATTCCAGCTCAGAGGCTCCACAACCAGATAAAGATACCTCAATTGTGGAAGAAAACAATGGTGATGGTGAAAGTGATTAGGAATTCCTTGATGCTAATAACCACACCATAGATGACAACATCAATGATGTCACACACTCATTGGATCAAGTTAATCTTGATAAGTGTGGTAATGTGGAAGGTGAATCATCTATGCCAGATCTAAATTTCTCAAATTTAGATCTTTCTCATCAACTTGCTATGATCCCTCAGCTAAGGATCCACAAGTCTCACCCCACCACAACCATCATTGGAGATGTTGTCACAGGGGTAAGAACAAGAGAACAAACCTATGAAGCAAATGTTTGTCTTCACTCTTGTTTCTTATCCCAGATAGAGCCAAAGAAAGTTGATGAAGCTCTAAAGGATGGAAGTTGGGTTGAAGCTATGCAATAAGAGTTGCTTCAATTCAAAAGGCAAAAAGTTTGGAACCTTTGTCCTCTTCCTCATGGGAAGACCACCATTGGAACCAAATGGGTTTTTAGGAATAAGAAGGATGATAGAGGCATTATCATCAAGAACAAGGCAAGACTAGTTGTTCAAGGATACACACAAGAAGAAGGGATTGACTACACTGATGTCTTTGCTCCTGTAGCAAGATTAGAAGCTGTTAGGATATTCCTGGCATTTGCTGCATCCAAGAATTCAAGGTCTTTCAACTTGATGTAAAGTGTGCTTTTCTGTATGGAGTGATTGATGAAGAGGTTTATGTCAAACAACCACCTGGTTTTGTAGACCCTGATCATCCTGATTATGTCTGCAAGCTTGACAAAGCTCTTTATGGGCTGCATCAGCCACCCAGGAAGTGGTATGAGACATTATCTGAGTATCTTTGTAAACATGGATACAGGAGAGGTACTATAGATGGAACTCTCTTCATCAAAGGACAGGGAAATGACTTATTTCTAGTTCAGGTATATGTAGATGACATCATCTTTGGTTCAACTAATCCAAAGCTCTGCAAATACTTTGAGAAGCTGATGAAAGATAGATTTGAAATGAGTGCAATGGGAGAACTCAATTTCTTTCTAGGAATTCAAGTGAAGCAAGTTGAAGATGGCATCTTCATAAGTCAGTCAAAGTATGTTCAGGACATACTCAAGAGGTTCAACATGACTGATTGTTAGATTTCTAAGACACCCATAGCCAGAAACCACTCCCTTGGACCTGATCTTGAGGGGGAGTGTGTAGATGAACATTTATACAGGGCTATGATTGGGTCTCTCATGTATCTTACAGCTAGAAGGCTGATATCATGTTTGCTACATGTATTTGTGCAATATATCAAGCCAACCCTAAGATGTCTCACCTCATCACTGTCAAAAGGATTTTAAGATACCTCAAAGGTGCTTCAACACTTGGTTTATGGTATCCAAAGAATCCTGACTTCAATCTGTATGCTTATACATATAGTGATTATGGTGGTTGCAACATGACTGCAAAGTCTACATCTGGGGGATGTCAATTCTTTGGTGGAGTGGTTGTCTCATGGCAATGCAAGAAACAATCCTGTGTGTCTGCATCAACTGCTGAGGCTGAATACATTGCTGCTGCAAGTTGCTGTGCTCAAGTGCTTTGGATTCAAAATCAGATGCTGGACTATGGATTTAACTTCAAGGAGACTCCTATCCACATAGACAACAATAGTGCTATCTCTATCACTGAGAACCCCGTGCAGCACTCAAGGACCAAACACATCAATATCAGGTATCATTTAATAAGAGATAACTATGAAAAGGGATTAATTAAACTAGTCAAAGTTCATACAGATGAACAATATGCTGATCTGTTTACAAAAGCTTTTGATGAACAGAGATTTAAATATCTAATATCAGCTATTGGGATGATTAACTTTGAGTAGATCTTTTCTTAAAACTAATTCTAATTATTTCTTAAAATATGTGTGTCCTAAGTTGTCTAGTTCATCACTTTCATAAGCTCATGTTTTCTTTGGATATAAAACCCTTTTTGAAGACTTTCCTTAGATTTTTGAAAATTTTCTAATCCTTCGGAAGATATACTTTTACCTTCGGAAGAAAATCATGTCTTCAAAATAAATAACTGTCTAAGAAATTTTACCTTCGGAAGAAGTCTAAATCTATCTTCCGAAGCTTAAATTCTTGTCTCAGACACTTATTTGTTTTTAAAGACTTTTTCCTTCCGAAGCAAAATTAACTCTCGAAAGCTTTGCTGTTTCATATACAAAGCATTCAAGTGTTTATTCCTCTTCCGAAGCAAAATTTTCAAGACTCTCAGGAAAATATTCCGAAGTCATTTTAGCTTCGGAAGCTTTTTCATTAAAACTTCCGAAGATAATTTACCTTCGGAAGCTTTTCGAATTCCAAGAAAACTACTTTTTGAGCAAAAGTAAACTACTTTTTCAGAGGTGGGACCGACTTTCGGATTTCAAAGTTTATCCTCTTTCATTAACTTTGGTTCAAATCCCTTTTCACATAAATACCCAACGGTTCCCCCTCTTCCTCACTATCTTCTTCAATTCTACTATTCCTCAAACCTAATTCCCAAAACCGCCTTTGCTTTTTACCTTTCTTCAACCTTAAGCTTCTGAAATGGCCAACCTTAACCGCAGAAACAACCCAGATTTCTCCATGCAACTTCACAGGCAACACAACCAGGTTGCTCTGTTAAGCTCTGAGAAAGATGAAAGTTTCTCATAGATTTGCCAATTCTTAACTCTATCAAATTATTTCACCTCCCTAACCATTGATCCTACTCTATATGAGGATCATCTGCTTGAATTCTGGAAGACCTGCCAAGAGATCATTATGGATGGGGAGAAGGCACTGTTTGCCACAGTGCAAGGGAGGACAATCTTCATCACTCCGGCTATCATCAATACTCACTTGCAGCTGGATGATGAAGAAGGTGAGTTGTCCTTCCCAAAGGAAGTTGTCAATCATTCCTTTGAGCAGATGGGCTATGAGGGAGATTTCTCTGTAAAGACCTTCAGGAAAGGGAAGGTCTCATCCCAGTGGAAATACCTACTCCATGTGGTTATCCACAGCTTGTCAAACAAGCATGGAGGGTGGGACCAGATTCCTGAGGATCTCTCCTTCATAGTGCATGGAATGGTTCAAGGGGTCAAGTTCAGGTACTCTCAATTTGTTTATACCAATTTACTTGCAAACTTGGACTCCTTAGAGTATTACATGTTTCCTAGATATGTTCAACACATTCTCAACTGTGAACTAGGCTCACACTTAAGGGAAACAGATAATATTCTTAAATTGGGACAGATGAAGCCTGGCATCTTTAAAATCATGAAGAAGCCAACTGTAGGCTTCTCAGGGGTAGAAACAGCCCTTGTCCCCAAAATGTTAGAGCTCATTGCTCAAGGTGACAACCTAGCAACACAAGCTAGTGTTGAACCCACACCTTCTACCTCTTTACCACTAAAAAGGCCTCAAATAACCCTAACCTACCAAAGAAAATCCAAACGAACCCCTGCTCAAGCTATCTGTGCAGGTCCCCATATACTCACCTTTACAGGAGGAAGTGGACACTAGAGCTCCCACTTTCCCTGAGGAGCAAACCACTCCCATCTCTTCAACTATCAGGGATGAGGTTCCTCATGCTCACCCTGATGAGCTCACAAGCCCAACAGCCTTAAGCCTTCACTCTGAGTCTCAACACTCAAGTGAACAACCTTCAGGGGACAGTTACCATCCCCAGTCTTTAGATCTAAATCAACCCATTCCCAACCTATCCTTCTATACTGATGAAGACTTAGGATTCAGTAAGTACCATGAGTCCCTCTTCTCTTCCCCTACTCAAAGAGAGGAGTACTTCTGAGTCTCCTCAGTCTAGCCCACATCAGTCACCTATAACTGAGGTGGACACTTCTAAACCTGTTCAGGATGTCCATATGGAAGAGGCTCTCACTTCTGCAAGTGATTACATCATTAAGACCTCAACCATGGCAACTCAGCCCACTGACATCTCAACTGAGATTGCTAGTGAGCAGAGGAAAACCAGCAGCCAAGAACCTCAAGCTGGTGGTGAGAGAGAGGACTTTGGTCCAATCATCTCATCCTTCAATGATTCTTCTGATGAAGAAGAGGGGAATCTGAGACTAATGGTGCACAAATTGTCTAAAACATGCACTTACCTAGTCTCAAAGGTCAGTCACCTTGAATCTCAGGTGACTACCTTACAAAACAGGGTCAATGATCAGCAACTTCAGATTTCAAATCTTAAGGAAAAAGTAGTTGGGAGACCTTTAAGAAGAGCTCAACTAGGAACACAAGAACCTGTGGATGTGATTGATTTATCCTCCAGCTCACCTATGCAAGTGGGTGATGCTACCAAAAAGGGGGAGAAAGTAATTGCGGCCACAGAACCTGGGAGTTCTTCACAGAGAATGGACATAGAGGACTCACCATCCTCACTTGCAATTGTGCATTCTCAGCAACTTCCTCAAGTTCACATTAATGTGGATTCTATAGACTCTATCATCAGGAGTCTCTTTGAGGAAGGTATACCGAGGGCTGTGTCATTCCCACCTCAAGGAACTTCAAACTACATCATAAGGTGGAGGTATGATGCTGACCGAAGAGCCGTTATTCTTCACGGAGTTCAAGGGCAACAAGAAGTATTTGACTTTCAAAATTTGAACTTCTATGAAAGTTTGGATCTAGTCAATATGCCACTTGTCAATCCAAGCAACTCAAGACAAGCTGACAAATTGGCTCAAAGAATCCAAGACAGGATCACTGCAGAGTTCAGCTTAAGAAGGAGACTTAGGCAATCAGGCAATGTCATCGGTCAACTGGATGTTGAGGTGGACCCTAAGATTAGTTTCATAGGGGAAACCTTGACTGAAGGCCCAGTGGCAGAACCTGAGACCCCTGCCTCATCATTATCAACTGCTACAGAGATTCACACTCCCTCTGAGACACCTGCTGGTGAAAGTGTTTCTCAGCCTCTCTCTGGCCAGAGCATGGATGCTACACCAAGCAATGAAGGCCAATCCTTTATCCACCCTGAGTCACAAAGGTCTGTGGGTGACAAAGGAAAAAGGATTTTGACTCCTGAGGAAATTGAGGAGGAAGAGAGAGAGAGGAAGAGGAAGCTAAGGGGAGAAAGTTCCTCTGGGTCTTCAGGTTTTATGCAAGCTACAATCAGGGCTGCCCCCAGACCAAATACTCAAGATGATGAGTTGAGGGCAGTCAGGATTACTTATCTGCAGACCAGGAACTATGACATTGATGAAATCATTTCTCTCCCCTTAGAACAACTAAATAAACTGGCTGACATGGAAGTGTCAAGAGAGATGAAAGAAAAAGAGGATGCAAGGTTACTTCTCCAATTCAAAGAGGAGAAGAGACAGAAAAGGCTCTACAAGCATGCTCCCACTCTCTCCCCAGTTCAAGAAAGCCCTATACAAGAAGATGTGGTTCAACAAGAACCTCAGGTAGACAAAGAAGAAGATAGGATCAAAATGATCAACTACCTGAGTGCCACGGGCTTTTATCAGGCAGATGCATTTCTTCCCTTTTCCTATGACTTTGTTGAGTTTGAGTACTTAAAACAACTTCAGCTTGAGTTATTCAAGGAGAGAAAGACAACTAAGAAGAAGCTAAGGGAAGAAGCTGCAAAGTCAAGAGCCATCATCCAAAAGAGTATGAAGAAGTCTGCTGATAGACAAAGGATGATGAGCTTCTTGAAGCTATATGGATTCTCCGGAAGGAAACTTGGCCCTATGTCTCTATCCACAATGGATGAGCATATAAGGGTAATCAAGCAGAAGATTAAGAGTGGTGAACTGATTGACTTACACTCTCTTCCAAGTCAAGTCCCATCTGAAGTGGAGGTTAAGGTTGAACAACCTGAGACAACACAACCCGGACCTCCTGCTGAGCCTTAGCAAGCTTCATCTTCTGATCCACAGCAGGGTCAAACTCCCTCTACTTCTGAACCTGTGAGGGAGGAACACCCAACTGAGAAAGACAAGGATGATCAACAAGGTGCTGCAGACCAGTCTTCTCAGTTAAAGTCATCTAAGAGGAAGAAGAGGATGGCTTCTAAACCAAAGTATAAGAAGAAGAAGCCTAAATCATCTAGCTCTACACCTCAGGCTGAGTCAGATCAACCTAAGGAAATGCATGAAGAGGCAGCCCAATCAACTCCAATGCAAGTGGCTCCTCTGGCAGCTGAGACACCCATCTTATCCTGGACCTTCTCTACCAATCCAGAAAGATGGCATGTAATCAGAGATCAAGGTGTTGAGAATGTCTATACATGGCAAGACATAATCAACTTACCTCTGCATGATCTCTTTGAGATGAGAAGATACTATGAAAGTCTAAATGATCCTGACCATCTAATGAAGAAGGGTATGGTCATGATTGTGCTGAAGACTACTAACATCTGAAGATCTTCTAAATGTTTTGGTAGCATCAGCCTAGGGGGAGTTGTAAGGATTCCTTTAAGTCTGATGCAAACCAAAACATCCAAAGTCTCTCTGCAAGTAATGCACTAAGTACTGAATTAGAATTGCTTCGGAAGTTTTACACCATGCACTAGAAATATTCTAAGTGTAAAATCTTCCGAAGCTAAGACCAATATCTTCGAAGCCAAATATGAAGTCTTCCGAAGCCTCAGAGAAAAAGTCTTTCGAAGCTTCACCCTATGAAGACAGATTTCTTCCGAAGACTTTTAGTAACATGCTTTATCTGATGTATTGTTCCATAAAGCTGGACACCTTTCCGCTGCATCTCTGTAAAGTCACCAACTTACATGAGTTGGTGAAAAGGTCCATGCTTTTGGTAACTGTACATTGAGGTCTTGAGTCTGTAACCTTCTACTTTATGTACTTTATCCTTTTTGTAGTAGATAAGGATATGAGCTATGGCATGTCATAGTCACAAGGTCAAAAGGCAGTTATGCCTTTTGATTCTACAATTGATTTTGTTTGTGTCTAGTCAATTGTATCCAGCTGGCTTTCAAAGTATAGCCGGCTGTAGGTTGTAGTATAAGTATTCCTTGTTCTAGTATCTTTCTTTATGCTTTGTAACACTTGTAATAGAACTTGAGAAAGCAATATACTGCATCCTTGAAACCCAAATCTCTTGTTCTGTCTCTTTATTATTACTTGTGTTCTTTGTGTCATTATCTTGGTTAATCCAGTTTACTGTTTGATCAAGTTTGGTTAATCTCCTCTTTGTGTTGTTGTGTTGTAATTGTTAAGCCCTTAACCGGTCCTGCAGCCGTCAATCCTTATTACCCTTCTAAGGTTATCTAATGTTTCCGCGGATACTAGTTCCTCCGTAGAAAATTAATTCATCCGTAGATCATCTACGGATGACTAAACTTAAATGAACTGAATTTTTGGAAGCATAAATTGTTTCCATAGGTTACCAATCTACAGAAATAAATTATACTTTGTTAAAATATTAACCCATCTGCAGATTATAAATCTCCAGATGGTCAAATTTTAACCTTTTTTTTAAGTTTCACACCGTAGCATCTGCTGAAATGTAAAATTCTAAAATTCGCACTGTAGCTTCTGCTGAAATGCAAAGTTTGAAACTTATTTGTTTGTATGATTCTAATAAATTGTTAGAATCATTTGTTGCTTTTGGATCTGGCTGACTTGTTTCAATGGCAAATATGCAAGAAATTAATTTGATAAATCATTCATATATCCTGCAGCCAAGTTAGTGCTCAAGTTTTAAAATTTCTTCATCGTGATAAACTCAATTTTGATGCTAATTACTACTCCCCCTAAATTTATGATTAATGATAAACTTATGCATTTATTAGAAATTTATCAAGAGAATAGCCTGAAAAGCAATTGATCTGTCCTTTATTTGATTAAGCAGAAATTTAACATAGCTTATATATATATATATATATATATATATATATATATATATATATATATATATATATATATATATATATATATATATACATTTATATATATACATATATATATATATATATATGTGTGTGTGTGTGTGTATATATATATATATATGTATATATATATATATATATGTATGTATATATATATATATATATATACATATACATAAATATATATATATATATGTATATGTATATATATATATAAGCATTTAAATCATAATTATGAGATCATACTATGCCACTAAGCAACGTCCCTCAAGAATTTTGATAAATATTAGTAGACACAGATCTAGTGATGATTGCAATTATATTGATCTACTTAAATTCAGACAAGAGTGTAGATTCCACATGTCAAGCTAATTATCATGTTGTGATGTTGATTAAAGATAGACAATCATGGACTTCACATTCAAGTCACAGTAAAGTTTGCCCTCCATAGATGATTCAAATTATCATTTTTTCACACTTGAAAACTATGTGATTTATAACATAAATTCTTTCTTAAGATTTCTATGAAATCTTATAAATGCAGTTAGATAAATAAGCTATGAAATTTAATATACAAGTGATCATATTGGATTCTTTTAGACTTAAATATGATCATCAACAGGTCTCCAGATCTCTACTTACGTAAAACAGAGGTGCCTTTAACCCAGGTCTTTGTTTACAAAAAAACAGAGGGATGATGAGGATCATACTGAGATCACCAGTAGTTTACTGTGGTACACCAAAGGGATGCAATCCAAGGTCTTTGCTTACGCAAAACAAAGTGAATATGATTTGCAAAGATAGAAAGTATAATATGTCAGAATATAATGTGTTTAGATGAGTAAGTTCATTACATCAGGATAAGACTCTCTTGCATGCTTCTTAAAATGGAATGCACATAGTAAGTCATTTGAGCATTATGTGATGCATGATAATTGTGTATTTTCCACTTTAAGCTGAACCTCCTCACATATCAAACCACAGTTGATCAGTCTTTACTATAAGTTAAAATCAGGAAAGAAAGCAAAGTCATAGTGTACTATCATTTCCCAAAATATTAATGCTATAAATAGAAAAACATAGTAACAAGACAATCTTTTTGAATTTTGTATGTTTTGTGAATGTTTTTGACTTTTTCATATGAATTAAAAGAACAGAAAATACGTTTCCTTTTGATTATGATTAATCTAAGTTGATCATGCCTAAAGACTCAATAAGAAAATAAAATCTTACAGAATCAAAGGCTTTAGTGAATAAATAAGCAAGCTGATTTGTTGTATCCATTTTGATTAACTTGATTAAACCTTTTTCTGAGCAATCTCTTAGAAAATGGTATATGATTTCTATGTGTTTTGTCTTACTATGTTGCACTGGATTAGCAGTGATGAACATAGCAGCTAAGTTATCTATGTGAATTGGTGTATGAAGAAAATTGTAACCATAATCACGTAATTAGTTTTGCAACCATAATACCTGAGTGCAACCAGCTGAAGCAGCTATATACTCAGCCTCAGTTGTGGATACTGAAACATTTGTTTGCTTTTTGCACTGCCAAGTAACAAGTCTTGGTCCTAAGAATTGACATCCACCAGTTGTGGATTTTTTGTTGTTGTTACATCCTCTAAAATCACTATCAGAATATGAGTAGAGGTTGAAATCTCCTTCTTTGGGATACCAAAGCCCAAGAGATGGCTTCCCTTTAAGATATCTGAAAATTCTCTTGACTGCATTCAAATGTGACTCTTTTGGATCTGATTGGTACCTAGCATAAACACACACAGCAAACATTATGTCAGGCCTGCTGGTAGTTAAGTATATTAGAGATCCTATCATAGATCTATATAATCTTTGATCAACTTATTTCCCTGTAGGGTCAGGTACAATCTTATCTAGTGTTGATGCTGGTGTTGTGCATGAAGAAGTGTCAGCAAGGTTGTACTTCTTCAAGATTTAAAGAATATACTTCTCCTGATTGATGAATATGCCATCTGGTTTCTGGTGAACTTGTAAGCCAAGGAAGAAAGTTAATTCACCTATTGAACTCATTTGAAACTCGTATTTCATTAAGCTTTCAAAATTTTCAGACGGTCTTTTGTTTGTTTAACCAAAAATAATGTCATCCACATACATTTGGACAACCAAAAGATCTTGAAGATCATGCTTAAGAAAGAGAGTCTGATCAATTGTTCATCTTTTGTATCCATGCTTGAGCAAGAAGGAAGATAATGTTTCATAGCACTTTCTTGGTGCCTGATGAAAACCATACAAAGCTCTGTGTGGGTAATCAGGATCCTCAAAGCCTGGAGGTTAATTGCAGGACCATTTGAAGGGTATGCACTTACAACACAACAACACAATGAGAAGAGTTCCTTAGAACACTTAACAGATCAAATAGGGAACTGGTTAGCTTAAATGAAAGATGCTAAGAAGACAAGTAAGAATGAGATAGAACTAGATAGCAAACAACACAAGTATTTGGTTTTTAAGAGTGTTGTATATTGCTTCTCAATTTCTATAACAAATGTTACAAAGCATACTTAGAAAGTTACAAGTACTTGAGATACATATACTACATCCTACAGCCGGCCATACTTTGAAAGCCAGCTGGATACATAAGACTAGACAACAAAATCAAATGTAGAGTCAAAAGGCAGTTTTGCCTTTTGACTAGTGACTATGACATGTCATAGCTCACATCCTAGTATATTACAAAAAGGATAAAAGTACATAAAGTAGAAAACACAGACTCAAGACCTTAATGTACAGTTACCAAAAGCATGGACATTTTCACCAACTCATGTAAGTTGGTGACTAAACAGAGTTGCAGCGGAAAGGTGGTCCAGCTTTATGGTAAAGTACATCAGATAAAAGCATGTCTCTAAAAGTCTTCGAAAGAAATCTGTCTTCACTCTTTGGCTTCGGAAGACTTTGTCTTTGAAGCTTCGAAAGACTTCACTTTTGGCTTCGGAAGATGTTGGTCTTGGCTTCAGAAGATGTTACACTTAGATTATTTCTACTGCAAGGTGTAAAACTTCCAATGCATTTCTACTTATGTTCTTTAGTGCATGCATGCAGAAGACTTTGGATGTTTTGGCTGAATCAGACTTATAGGAATCCTTACAAACTCCCCCTAGGCTGATGCTACCAAAACATTTGAAGATGTTCAACTGTTGACAGTCCTCATAATGATGATGACCATGCCCTTCTTCATTAGATGGTCAGGATCACTCAGACTCTCATAGTATCTTCTCATCTCAAAGAGATCATGCAAAGGTAGGTTGAATAAGTCTTGCCATGTGTAGACATTTTCACCACCTTGATCTCTGATCACATGCCATCTCTCTGGATTAGTTGTGAAGGTCTAGGATAAGATGGGTCTCTCAGCTTTAAGAGGAGCCACTTGGATTGGAGTTGATTGGGCTGCCTCTTCATGCACTTCCTCAGGTTGATCTGACTCAGCCTGAGGTATAGAGGTGGATGATTTAGACTTCTGCTTCTTCTTTGACTTTGGTTTAAAAGCCATCCTCTTCCTCCTCTTTAAAGACTTTAACTGAGAAGACTGGTCTGCAGCACCTTGTTGATAAGTCTTGTCTTGCTCAGTTGGGTGTTCCTCCCTTACAGGTTCAGATGGAGAGGGAGTTTGACCCTACTGTGGATCTGAAGATGAAGTTTGCTGAGGCTCAGCAGGAGGTCCAGGTTGTGTTCTCTCAGGTTGTTCAACCTTAACCTCCACTTCAGGAGGAGCTTGACTTGGAGGGGAGTGTAAGTCAATTAGCTCTCCACTTTGGATCTTTTGCTTGATTACCCTGATGTGCTCATCCATTATGGATAGAGACATAGGGCCAAGTTTCCTTCCAGAGAATTCATACAGCTTCAAGAAGCTCATCATCTTTTGTCTGTCAGCAGACTTCTTCATGCTCTTTTGGATAATGGCTCTTGACATTGCAGCCTATTCCCTCATCTTTCTCTTTATTGCCTTTTGTTCTTTGAGCACTTGAAATTCAAGCTATTTGAGATACTCAAACTCAATGTACTAAAAGGACAAGGGAAGAAGTACAGATGCCTGGTAGAGACCTGTGGCACTCAGGTAGTTGATCATGTTTTGCCTATCTGTTTCTTTGTCTACCTGATGTTCTTGTGTAGCTGCCATAGTCTCTTGTACAGGGCTTTCTTGAACTGGGGAGAGAGTAGGAACATGCTTGTATAATCTTTTCTGTCTCTTCTCCTCTTTGATTTGGAGAAGTAGCCTTGCATCTTCTGCTTCCTTCATCTCTCTTGATACTTCCATGTCAGCCAGTTCATTAAGTTCCTCTAAGGGGAGAGATATAATCTCATAAATGTCATAGTTCCTGGTCTGCAGGTAAGTAATCCTGACTACCCTCAACTCATCATTTTGAGTGTATGGGGGCAGCCCTGATTGCAGCTTCCATGAAGCCTGAAGACCCAGAGGAACTTTCTCCCCTTGGCTTCCTCTTCCTTTCTCTCTCTCTCTCTCTCCTCCTCAATCTCCTCAGGAGTTAGAATCCTTTTACCTTTGTCACCCACAAACCTTTGTGACACTGGGTGGAGAGAGCTTTGGCCTTCATTGCTTGGTGTAGCATCCAAGCTCTGGGCAGAGAGAGGTTGTGATACACCTTCACCAGCTGGCGTTTCACTGAGGGGATGAATTTTTGAAGTAATAGTTGGTGTGACAGGGCTCTCAGGCTCTATCACTAGGCCTTTAGCCAAGGTTTTCCCTTTGAAGCTAGTCTCAGGGTATGCCTCAACATCCAGTTGACCAATGACATTACCTGATTGCCTTTGTCTCCTTCTTAGACTGAACTCTTCAGTAATTCTGTCTTGAATCCTTTATGCCAGCCTGTCAGCTTGCCTAGATTGACTTGGGTTGACAAGTGGCATGTTGATCAGGTCAAGACCTTCATAGTAGTTCAAGGTCTAAAAATTGAACACCACCTGCTGCCCTTGAACTCTTTGAAGAATGAAGACTCTTCTACCAGCATCATACCTCCACCCAATAATGTAGTTTGAAGTTTCTTATGGTGGAGATGACATAGCCCTTGGAATGTCTTCCTCAAAGAGACTCTGAATGAAGGAGTCTATAGAGTCCACATCAATGTGAACTTGAGGAAGTTGCTGAGTATGCACAATTGCAAGTGAGGATGGTGAGTCCTCAATGTCCATACTCCCTGAAGAACTCCCAGGTTCTGTGATTATAATGACTTTCTCCCCCTTTTTGGTAGCATCACCCTCTTTCAAAGAAAAGCACACTTGACATCAAGTTGGTAGACCTTGAAGTTCTTGGATGCAGCAAAAGCTAGGAATATCCTAACAGCTTCAAGTCTTGCTACAGGAGCAATGACATCTGTGTAGTCAATTCCTTCTTCTTGAGTATACGCTTGAACAACTAGTCTTGCCTTGTTCTTGATGACAAGTCCTCTATCATCCTTCTTATTCCTGAACACCCATTTGGTTCCTATGGTAGTCTTCCCTTGAGAAAGAGGACATAGGTTCCAAACCTTTTGCCTTTTGAATTGAAGCAGCTTCTCTTGCATAGCTTCAACCCAACTTCCATCCTTTAGAGCCTCATCAATTTTCTTTGGCTCTATCTAGGACAAGAAACAAGAGTGAAGACAAACATTTGCATCATGGGTTTGTCCTCTTGTTCTCACCCCTGAATCACCATCTCCAAATGATGTTTGTGGTAGGATGAGACTTGTGGATCCTTAGCTGATGGATCACAGCAAGTTGCTTAGACAGATTTAAATTTGTGAAATTCTGATCTGGCAAGGAGGATTAACCCTACACATTAGCACACTTATCAAGATTGACTTGATCAAATGAGTGTGTGACATCATTAATGTTGTCTTCAATGGAGTGGTTATCAGCATCAAGGAATTCCTGATTACTTACACCACCACCATTTTCTCCAACATTTGAAGCTCCTTCATCTGAGTTTTATGCCTCTAAGCTGGAATTTGAAGGCACCCCAGAAGTATCAGTAGGATTTGTCATTGATGTGCTTGTAGAAGCTTCATTTGCAGGATTGGTTACCACTGAGCTGAAGATGTGTAGCTTGAGGGTCTTCTTAGCTCAAATCTTGGGTCAGGATCACCTATAGGTAGTATATCTATGGACCCTGAAACATTCTCACAAGATTTGTTAAAATAGATGGTAACTAAATCAAGATCAAATAGCCAATCCGGACCAGAATCTTTCACACTGGGAGTGTGCTCATTGAAAGTCACATTGGCTGACTCCTCAACTACTCTAGTTTTGAGATTATATACTCTATAAGCTTCAACTTGAGAAGAGTATCCAATAAAATGTCCATTATCTAATTTCTCAGCAAACTTGGCAATTTGATCTTTGGTATTTAAGATGGTGCAAGGACATCCAAATGACCTGAGAAAACCAATGAAAGGTTTTCTCTTGTGCCAAAAGTTCATAAGGAGTCTTACCATGTGTCTTAACTACTAAAACTCTGTTTTGCACATAGCAAGCAGTGTTCGCTGCCTCTGCCCAGAAGGTGATGGGCAGTTTAGAGTCAGACAACATAGTTCTTGAAGCTTCAATTAGTGTCATGTTTCTCCTCTCAGCAATACCATTTTGCTGAGGAGTCCTGGGAGCACTATATTGTCTTGTAATACCCTTTTCATCACAAAATGTATCAAGGATTTGATTCTTGAATTTAGTTCCTTGATCACATCTTATGGTTTTGACCTTGTGATCACATTGATTCTCAATCTTTAAGATGAAATTCTTCAGAATCTCAGGGGTCTCATCCTTAGTTCTAAGAAAGAAGACCCAAATGAATCTTTTAAAGTTATCTGTGATCACCAAACAATAAGAGGTCTTTCCTAGACTCATTACACTGGTGGGGCCAAAGAGATCCATATGTAATAAGTGTAGGGGATTAATGATGGAATTTCTTTCCTTTGGCTTGTGAGATACCTTGTGTTGCTTCCCCTTCAGGCATGCAACACAGTGGTCATCACTTGTAAACTCTTTCTTTGGTATTCCAGTTATCAAATCATTCTTAATTAATTTATTCATGTTTTTAAAGTTTACATGGAACATTGTTTTATGCTAGAGGAAAGACTTATCATTATTTGCTTTAGATAGAAAGCATGAAACTTCTCCTGAGGGAGATGTTTCTTGCAAATCCATCTTGTACATGTTTCCTGTCACACCCTAACCTTGACGGCGGAAACATCGAGGAGTGAGAGTTAAGATCGTTCACAGCCACATAACGCTATTATTAAATCCAAATATATTATTCATAAGTTCAAAGGTAATATTACAAACATAAGTCTCAAATTAAGAAAGCATAATAAGAAATATAACAAGCTCATTCATTTATTTAATTAGGTCCATTCCTAGGTGTGAACAAGCTTCAAAAGTGGCGATCAAACTTGACTATTTCCTGAAACATGTTAAAAATAAAAGGTCAGCATAATGTTGTTGAGATTTCCATAGTTTTCGATACATAAGTATATATAAGTAGGCAATTCATGTTGTAAGTTAGAGAACAAAGTAACTAGGGATGTAAGACAGAATGCACAATCAAACCTTGACAAAGTTTTACAAGTCTCAAACATTTACAAGCATTTACGATTAGCTAAGTGTACTTGGATCAACCAAGCAGGCTTGTCAGGCCCATAGATCTATGACGTCGCTAGGCTAGCAATAGTTAATGATTGTACATATATTCGACATTACATGGTAGCTACAAGGTTCAACTAACCACAACACACAAGTAAATTGCCATAAGTTTACAAGAATCAAACGTTTACAAGTGCAATGGTTATAAAGTAACATGTTTCACCCCAAAGTGTGAAAATATAAAAAGGGGTATAGAAATACTCACGTTTGATCGCCACTTTTGAAGCTTGTTCACACCTAGGAATGGACCTAGTTAAATAAATGAATGAGCTTGTTATATTTCTTATTATGCTTTCTTTATTTGAGACTTATGTTTGGAATATTACCTTTGAACTTATGAATAATATATTTGGATTTAAGAATAGCGTTATGTGGTTGTGAACGATCTTAACTCTCACTCCTCAACGTTTCCGCCGTCAAGGTTGGGGTGTGACAGATTGGTATAAGAGCCCATAACTATAGGGATTTAGGTTATTAGAAATGGTGACCTAGACTATAGTTTATGCATGAACCTTATAGAATAATATTATTATTCTTGTAAAATATATTGTTTTGCATGCTACATAATGCTATCCCATACTTATGTGCAATTTGATGCCTTAGCATAGGATTGCCTTATTGCTATTAAAACTTTGTTACATGTCTCCCTAAACTTACCTTTGACACTTTGACTCTCCCCGACAAATGAAAATTCTTAAACTTATTCTTGACGGTATGTGGGATCGTACACTTATTATCGTGGGCTTAATTCCTTAGACTCCATGTCTAATTTATGAAAATCTCATCAAGGTTTTGATTTCATGAACCTAAGAAATTTATGTGACACATAGACACCTATATTCTGGATTTCCTGGCAAAAGGCCCTCGGGCTAAGGTAAGCATTTCGCATAAACCCTACGGGACTAGTTATGCTTACCTGGGGATCTCTAGGATGAGTGATAAACTATGGTCAACATACACAAGTTTCTAAGGCAAATAGGTCAATTTACCTTGACGTGTCAACGTCTCCAAATGGTAATGCGTTACCAAATGGAACCATCCTGTTTATATTTAAAATATCAAAAATCCTTGATTCCTTGGACTGGTTTATCATCGAAACTCTAATATCTTCTCATTCCTATCTTACAGAATGTTCCCGTTAATATTGAACTCGTTATACTCCTCAAATCCTACGTTTAAACAACGTTTTACGTTGTGCGCGTTATGTAACTATCTTCATACCTTGGCAACGTGTACATGGATCTTAATATATCCAAAGATATTGGTCGTCTAAACCGAATGGTTTTTTTAAAACTTAAAATTGTTACTTAGGGTTTTCAAATGTCCTTAAAGTGTGTCCCATAACTGAAATCATGCAATGCCGAAAGGTGGAATACATGCATCCCGGGATACCTTGTCTAGGCAAGGTATACGCATAAATTTGATTCGACCGTTGGATCCGTTTATCTGACCTGGAACTCATGAGATGGGTGATCGCTTATAGGTACGCGTGTCTACCATAAAGTTGTGGTTGACGTAACACTTTGAGAAGTCAACGCATTTCCCTTTTATTTTGAACCGAACGTTTACATCTCATTATTGTGTTGAATCATTTCCGTCATTGATCTTGCTTTCCTGACTTAAACCATTCAAGATTTGAGAACCTAACACAATTAACTCCGTTATCACGAACTATAACCTTAATCCTAGTAAGCATGATTTTCTTTTCCTATTAATGTTACATTGATGTAATTTGAAGTTTCTGAATTTCTAGCCGATATTCTCTTCGTTTGCTAAGTCAAGCTTTATAAAAAAAACTTCAAACCATTTTGCATCGTAGGCAATGAAAGAGTCCGCAGGTCAACCTATGACTAAGGATACTCGTATCCCCTAAATGATTCTATCTCATCAAAACAGGGGTGACTCCCTTACTTTGGTGATGACTTTCCATTCTCTATTACGGTTCTTATGGAATTTCATCGTCAAGACAGAAGTGAACCTCATACCTTGATGACTATTTCCTTCTTTTTGTTTTTATGAATTTGTATTTTACAAATGGAATTATCTCCTTGAAATAGGAGTAAAATTTGGTATCTTGATGATGGTTTTCAATTTTTGTATTGTGTGTTTTATGAAATCCCATCCTCTGAATCGGGGTGATTTCCTTGTTTTGAGGACATATTTCAATCATTTTCCTTTGGAACTCGTATTTCACGAATGAAATAACCCCACCAAAATAGGATTGAATCCCGTACTTTGGTGACAAAGGTCAGTTCTCGATTGTTTTCTTGTTATTATGAAATTCAATCATCAAGATAGGCGTGAAATCCGTACCTTGATGATAATATCACCCGTTTAAAATTTTATGGATGGTATTTTCCTCAAATGAAATGACCCCATCAAAGTAGGAGTGAACTCCGTTCTTTGATGAAACTTTTCATATTGTTATATTTTGTTTCTATTAAACTTCACTGTTGAGATAGGAGTGATTATCCTTACCTTAATGGTAAGTTACCTCATCTTATTCTTGTGGATCCTCAACAATGAGTTAGGATCAAGCTCTCGTTTGATAGTTAAGAGTCATACTTTGGGAAATACACCACCAAGCTAGGAGTGATAACCACATCTTGGTGAGTATTCCCATTCCTTAATCTTAAAACTTACCAGGGTTTTAAGACTTCAATTGACAAGAAACATATAATAACTTGAAGGGTGAACACAGTTATCTAATTTGTCGACGATAGTGTTCCAGCTAGTCAAGCTAAATCATGAATCTTGAACTCAAAAGGGGTCGTTGTTACTTTAGGGTAACCCTAGTTCCAAGCCTGGAACATTTAAATTTTAAATCGATTTCTTCTCTCACGCTTTTATGTTTCAATTTGACGTTTGATCTAGCTTTTATGTAACTTTTTTTTATCGACCTTCATTCTGAGTTATCATCAAAACCTAATTGCTCGATGATAACACTCCTAAAACAATCTTTCGTACAAGATAAAGTTATTATAAATTTATGCCATGCCTTTCTGGCTATAGCAATGTACGGTTGTGTTCATGGGTTTGATGAACCGCGTGTGCAAGCCGTACATGGAAAGCTATTTGTGATTGCCTTTATTGTCGATATTCTGAATTATTTAAATTCCAATCCGATCATGAACGACGTCTTTGTTTAACTCTTTACCCATAATTAAAAATGCAATTCCCATTATTTTGGATAACCTTGAACTCCTAATCTTGAAAATCTCTAAATCTCTATCTTGATTGCGACTCACAAGACTTGTTATTACATTCATTCCAATGTGGACAAAAAGGATCATAAATTTCCGCGATTGGTATTCATGGTTTGGCATAAAGGAAATGTTGACGTAACTTGGTATATGTTCAAATTGCCTTGTATTTCTTGATGTCATTTGGTGCATTATTGACCAATTGGCTAGTTTCGCGCATTTCATATTGACTCATGTGAGATAACGAGTCGAGAAATGACTCGTACTTACCTCAAATAGTCGGTTATCGTGGTGTTTTATTAAACATCGATCGTTAATTCTGATGAACGATTCACTTTCTGTTATTAGCAATGCCTCTAATCATCTTTGGGAACCCAGCTCAAAATCTCAGCATATCGTATCATTCTTAACCCAACGGTTTAACCGGAGGAGCAATACGTATTCACAAGATATGCCTTAAGCTTGTGTCATTATATAGTGGCACTTGAGATTATTAAATTCCGACGGTCAAACTTTCATACAATTACGGGATATTATTATTTTTTCTTATTGGCTTCAAGACGTCACTTTATTACACAATTTCATTCCAGACGATGGGAGAAGTGTGACTTATAAGTTTAATATACCTTAGGAACTCATCATCGTTTTCCAACGTTTCATGTGTCAAATCTCAAAGAGTTAGTTTGTCAATGATAACTTTCGCATTCCACTGGAAGAGTTCTAATTTGGATGCATCGTGTAAAATTCCATAATTCGCAAAGTGAAGCATCTCACCCGTAATCAAACGCCATTTACAGTCCGTTAGTACACTTATCTTTCATCATAAGTCTCCTGTTTGTTTATGTTTCATTCTTAATTTCGGGACGAAATTCTTTTAAGTTGGGGAGACTGTAACATCCTGTATTTTTTACGTTAACGACGTTTATTTCTTGAATGGACCATTATGGTCAATTATGAAACTCATGGGTTACTTATGACTATTTTCTTAATTTGTCTTTAATTCTTAAATTTGAAAGTTAATAATGTTAATTATTACTTAATGAATAAATTATAATCATAATAATAATAATAATAATAATAATAATAATAATAATAATAATAATAATAATAATAATAATAATAATAATAATAATAATAATAATAATGTACTAATAATGAAGGCTTTATTAATAAAACTAATAGAGATAACTATAAAAAAATAAAACTAATAACAAGATTATTACTAATAATAATAATTTGTGAAAAATATTAAACTTGTAAGAGTTAAAAACTTAAAATAATTAAGTTAAGGGGTTAATTTGTTAATTTTGAAACTTTAAATGAAAGTTTTAGCATGAAATAATAACATTTTAAAGTTGAGGGACCATTTGTGTAAATAACCAAAACACCAATTTGTTTCCCTCTCAACCCACGTTTTTCCGGCGGGTCTCCGGCCAACTCGCCGGCGACTCTCCGGCCACTTTAAAACTTCGAAATCCGACGTTTTTAACCTCAAAAACCGACCCAAATCATTACATTTACATGTTTCGAACTTAAATTCACGATTTAATTACGTTTAAACATCGGTTTCTACCCTCAATCGATTGAGTAACCGAAACCATTAAACCTTAAACCGTTCGAATATTAAAATTCAATAATAATCGAATTAACTGAACCCAATCGATATTCTATCTATCTCTAATCATTTACCATTCCCAATTTCACCTGAAACCAACACAATCATCACCTTCGATCACTCACGTTCATCGCGAACCGACCCCTATTCGAACTTCGTTACCTGGTCATCATAAACCAAAATTGGATGAGGGCTTTTGATCTTGGAGTTTACTAGAAGCTTTCTGCACAATTAATTGGATTATTATCCACTTTTGCACCGCGAACGGATTCGAGTCTCGGTCGCGAGCTCTCCTACATCTGTTCATCGCCAACTTAACACCATTCGGGTAATTAATCGCATGTATACGTTCGTTTTAGCATGGGGAGTAAAAGCCCCATGGTTAACTCGATTAACAACATCGTTTTATGGTTTAATTTGGAATCAATCGAATCTAGGGTTCTTGAGCTTGGGGGAAACTCTTTGACTTGGGTTTATAAGGAAATGACACCGACATAAACCAAGGCCCCGGCCCTGGTTTACTGGTTACGCTCTTACATTCCATCATTGAGATCCCGGGTTCGAACCCGGGCACCCTCAATATATTTTTTTTGGGTTTTTTTAGCCTTTTAAAAAATAGAAAAAAAATAAATAAAATTTGTAAAAAATTATAAAAAATGGTTTCGTAACCTTTGTTTATTTTTAAAGTTACTTGTTTACGTTTCTATCATTTAATTTATTTCTTTTAATACTTTAACAAATAATTATCAACAAAAGTGGTACTTAGTTATTTTTATAAATTAGATTTTAAATAACAATTTAAAACATTACATTAATAATTCTAGTGGTGGACTAATCATGATATTTATAGAATTTACCTATATTTTATAATTTTAATTCCACAAATTTTATAAAAGCTTTAACTCTTTTTAAAATTATATAAAAGATACGTTTTTTTTGTTACTAGACTATAATATATGCATAAACTCACTAATGAGTTTTATTTATTTATAAAAGTCCCTAAATTCTTATCAAAACCCTAGCTCACGTTAAAACATTCATCTTATTATTAAACTTTAATCTTGTATATATATATACTTAGGTACCTTGTGAAGAACTACGTTGGAGCATTGCTCATTATATTCTTATTAGTCGTCAATATATACTTATTTGATCAAGTGAGTATTTCTATACTCCTTTTTATATTTTCACACTTTGGGGTGAAACATGTTACTTTATAACCATTGCACTTGTAAACGTTTGATTCTTGTAAACTTATGGCAATTTACTTGTGTGTTGTGGTTAGTTGAACCTTGTAGCTACCATGTAGTGTCGAATATATGTACAATCATTAACTATTGCTAGCCTGGCGACATCATAGATCTATGGGCCTGACAAGCCTGCTTGGTTGATCCAAGTACACTTAGCTAATCGTATATGCTTGTGAACGTTTGAGACTTGTAAAACTTTGTCAAGGTTTAATTGTGCATTCTGTCTTACATCCCTAGTTACTTTGTTCTCTAACTTACAACATGAATTGCCATCTTTTATATACTTATGTATCGAAAACTATGGAAATCTCACCAACATTATGTTGACCTTTTATTTTTAACATGTTTCAGGAAATACTCAAGTTTGATCGCCACTTTTGAAGCTTGTTCACACCTAGGAATGGACCTAGTTAAATAAATGAATGAGCTTGTTATATTTCTTATTATGCTTTCTTTATTTGAGACTTATGTTTGTAATATTACCTTTGAACTTATGAATAATATATTTGGATTTAATAATAGCGTTATGTGGCTGTGAACGATCTTAACTCTCACTCCTCGACGTTTCCGCCGTCAAGGTTTGTAATATTACCTTTGATACCAATCTGTCACACCCCAACCTTTAATAATAGCGTTATGTGGCTGTGAACGATCTGTCACACTTACAACACAACAACACAATGAGGGGAGTTCTTTAGAACACTAGATCAAATAAGGAACTGGTTAACTTATAAGAAAGATGCTAAGAACACAAGTAAATATGTGAGACAGATTTGGCTTTGGAAGTCACCAATGAGGGGAGTTCTTTAGAACACTAGATCAAATACAAAGTCTTCCAAAGCTTCATCTTATGAAGACACATTTCTTCCGAAGAATTTTAGTAACATGCTTTATCTGATGTACTGTTCCATAAAGCTGGACACCTTTCCGCTGCATCTCTGTAAAGTCACCAACTTACATGAGTTGGTGAAAAGGTCCATGCTTTTGGTAACTGTATATTGAGGTCTTGAGTCTGTAACCTTCTACTTTATGTACTTTATCCTTTTTGTAATAGATAAGGATGTGAGCTATGGCATGTCATAGTCACAAGGTCAAAGGCAGATATTCCTTTTGATTCTACAATTGATTTTGTTTGTGTCTAGTCAATTGTATCCAGCTGGCTTTCAAAGTGTAGCCGGCTGTAGGTTGTAGTATAAGTATTCCATGTTCTAGTATCTTTCTTTATGCTTTGTAACACTTGTAATAGAACTTGAGAAAGCAATATACTGCATCCTTGAAACCCAACTCTCTTGTTCTGTCTCTTACATGTTACTTGTGTTCTTAGTATCATTATTGTGGTGAATCCAGTTTACTGTTTGATCAAGTTTGGTTAATCTCCTCTTTGTGTTGTTGTGTTGTAATTGTCAAGCCCTTCACTGGTCCTGCATGTATGGTTTTCAAAAATGATGTATATTGCTTCTCAAGTTCTTTACAAATGTTACAAAGCATAGATGGAAAGTTACAAGTACTTGAAATACTTTATACTACATCTTACAACCGGCCATACTTTGACGGCCATCTGGATACATAAGACTAGACAACTACAAAATCAAATATAGAGTCAAAAGGCAGATTGCCTTTTGACTAGTGACTATGACATACCATAGCTCACATCCTAATATATTACAAAAAGGATAAAAGTACATAAAGTAGAAAGTTCAGACTCAAGACCTCAATGTACAGTTACCAAAACCATGGACCTTTTCACCAATTCATGTAAGTTGGTGACTGAACAGAGTTGCAGCGAAAGGTGTTCCAGCTTTATGGTAAAGTACATCAGATAAAAGCATGTTCATAAAAGTCTTCGGAAGAAATCTGCCTTCACTCTTTGGCTTCGGAAGACTTTGTTGTTGAAGCTTCAGAAGACTTCACTTTTGGCTTCAGAAGATGTTGGTCTTGGCTTCGGAAGATTTTACACATAGAATATTTTTCTAGTGCATGTGTTAAACTTCCGAAGCATTTCTACTTCTGTATTTTAGTGCATGCATGCAGAGAGACTTTGGATGTTTTAGCTGCATCAGGCTTATAGGAATCCTTACAGGAAGAATATGGCTGATTTGTGTTTATATATCGGGTGTTCACGGGACCTTAAACTCGTCTAACACATAACCCGTAAGGTTAATTTGGTCCATAATTCATTTCTCTCTTTTATTTTTATTATATATCCCTTAATTAAGCCCATTATTATTAAGTGGCTTTTTTTGACTTTTCGGGGAGTTACAGATCAGCTGATAGTGGTACTTTATTCATACATGGAGGTACATAAGGATAACATGTATTCGTAGAACCTGTAACATTCAGATAACCAGAGTTAAAAGAATTTGTTAAAGCATATATATCAAATAACCAAGATGATCCTTTCACAGATTTTGGAAATAAGGATTCATTAAAAGATATATTAGGTGATTCCTCCATAATGTTTTGTTGTGAATATAAACTCTATATGATTTAGATGTTGATGAATAACCAACAAAGAAACCATCATAAGCTTTTTCAAAAAAATTTCTAATTATCTTTTGTGTTAATATGGACATATGACATCCAAAGGCTCTAAGATATCCTCTTAAAGGTTTTCTTATAAAATAAGAGCTCATATGGAGTTTTGTTGTGTTCTTTGACAATTAATGTCCTGTTTTGAACATTGCATGATGTGTTCACTGCTTCAGCCTAGAAGTTGATCGGTAAGTGTGAATCAGCTAGCATTGTTCTTGCTGCTTCAATAAGAGTTCTGTTTCTTCTTTTAGCAACTTCATTTTGTTGTGAAGTTCTTGCAGCACTGAATTGTCTTGCTATGTCTTTGTCCCTACAAAAGAAATCTAAAACATGATTAACAAATTCAGAACCATTATCACTTCTTAAGATTTTGACTTTTAAATCAAGTTGATTTTCAATCTTAGTGATAAACTCCATTAATGTTTCTGATGTTTTACTTTTCTGTTTTAAGAAAAATACCCATGTGAATCTTATGAAATCATCAACAATTACCAAACAATATTGCCTCTTGCCAATGCTCATCACATTGGTTGGACCAGAAAGATCCATGTGAAGCATTTGAGTGGTGTTGTATTTGTGTTGATTGTTTTGGACTTATGAGACACGCTATGCTATTTTCCTTTATAATATGATGAACAATGATTAGAACAATAAAATTCTTTCTTTGGTAACCCAATGACTAAGTTATTTTTCACCAATTTATTCATATTCTTCATGTTTGAATGAACCAGCCTTCTATGCCACAGTTGAGATTCATCTTCCAAAGACTTAAAAATTAGGCAAGTTTCATTGCTTGTTATAAAGGTGCCAAAACATATGTGTTTCCTTTTTTTGATGTTTTAAGAAGGATCCAATCTTCTGGAATGTGAAAACCTGGCTTAAGAATGTAACGGTAAGTGTTATCAAATAAAGTGGTATAACTTTGATCATAAATTTGAGAAACACTCAGTAAATTATATTGTAATTTTTCACAATAATTTACTTTCTCAAACTTGAGTACACCATTTGTTACCATTCCTTCACCAACAATTTTACCTCACTTCTTATCCCCACCAAATGCCACATATGAAGCATTTTTATGTTTTAAGTCATGGAGTATAGAATAGTTTCCTGTCATATGCCTGAAACAACCACTGTCAACATACCACTTGTTGTCAGTCCTCCATGTTTATTCCTGCATATATAATGAAATCAATTAGAATGTGGAACCCAAGCCTTAATGATCTTGGCTTACCACTTGTGTCTAAAATTGTTACTCTGGCCCCCATGAATGTTTTTAGTTTGATTTTAGACTCAATTGATTCATTATGTTTAGTTTGTGGTGGGGATGATTCTGTTGAAGATGGGCTTGAAACAATTTGTTCTTGTTTCATATTTACTTCTTCTTTTATCTTCTCCTTGTGTTTCTTCTTCTTGGAGTTTGATGATGAACCTTGATTGAAGGAAGTTTCACCATCCTTTGATTTTGAGTGAGGTATTTGAGTACCCTTCTCAAAATTATCAAAGAAGATTTCATCAGTATTTCTGGTCTTCTCCTTCAACTCTACCTTCTTGTGAGGTGTTTTGAGTTGAGTATGTTGTTTTTCCTTCTTCTTGATTGGTTTAACATCAGCAGATAATTGTTTCTTTGTTTTTGGAATCTCTTTCTTTTGTTGTTGCTTCTTGATATTTGAATCTTCTTTACTTTCACATGACTATGAGTCTGATTCAATTTTCTCAGATTGTTTTTTCTTTGTGCTCTTTGTCTTGTTCTTTTTATTGAAATAACATTCTTGAGTAGAATAGTTATTTTTTTACAAATAGCATAATGTTTGTTGAAATAACAATCAGTAGTCATGTGATTGTTCATATTGCATATGGAGCAATAACTACTAAAGTAGCATTCATTAGTATTGTGATTATGCAAATCACACCACTTGCAATATTTTTCCTCTTCATCATTTTCATGCTCAATCACTTTCTTCTTCTTTTTCAACTTCTTTTCTGTCAACTCCTTTTCAAACTTCCCAAACATGATGTCAAAGGGTTCTAGTTTAGCAGCAGATGATTTTTGTTGCTTAGGATTCATAGCTTTTTGTTGATTTGCTTTCTTTTGAATGTTTGATTCAGCTGGCTTTTGCTTCCGTAGATCTTCTACGGATGTTGATTGCTCGACATGTTTCTTCTTCCGTAGAAGTTCTACTGATGTTGCTTCTTTGCTTTTTCTACGGAAGAGATTAACTTCTTCTATAGATTTGATTGTTTCACCAACTTTAGTTGTTTTTATGATGATTTTTGCTGTTTGTTAAGTTCATGATGACCTTCATTCAGCTGAGCTATCCCCTTATAAATTGTGTTCAACATGTTTCTTTGCTTTGGAGGATAAGGTAGCTTGATCTCTTCAAGAACTTTGGGCATGATGGGTTCAAATGATACATTCTTTCCTATACCCAAACCATCAACATTTTGCTCATCATGTTCATTAGAATCATCCAAATCATCACACTCATCGTAGTCAAATTCTGAGTCATTTTGTTTTAAAAGTTCTGATTCAGAAGACTCAGTTTCACTCACCTCAATATCACTACCATTTGCCAATTGATTAGTTTTATAATTTAATTCTATTTTGATGCTTGGCACAAAATGGTTTGATAAGTTGTTAGTCATAGAATCAGGTAAAGCTGTATAGTTATCATTCAAAGGGGGTGCAACATCATTAAATCCCAACCCATACATGTTCTTTGATTCAATATGAAAACTTAACAGTTTCTTATATTGCTGAGATGATAATTAAAACTTCTGAAGTTTCACTTAAGTTGATGCATGATCAGACATTGATTTTGTTAAGGAGGTGGTTAGATGCTCAACTTGGGCTTTTAGATTGTAATTTTCAGAAACAAGTTTATCTAAATCTTTTTGCAAAGAAGTGATTTTGATCTGATATAATTTATGCTCTCTTACATGAGATTCATTTAAAACCATTGTTTCTTTTACTTTGTTAGCCAGTTGTTGAGCATGGACTCTATATCTCTCTACCTCCTCAACACACATCGAAGAACATAATCTGTCCCTTACCTCTCTAGCCATAGGTGGGACCTTGTTCTCCATGTTGGCCAACAATGCTTGATTTTCTTCCAACACCTCCTGCTCATTGTTAGGATCGTGTATTGAATGAAATACTAACTGATAAATGTGTATACCGAATCAAATAGTGTGAAATCCTATTTGATTGGCGATCCAATCAGTGAGAACGCACGTAGAAACAATTATGGATTTAATCTAAACGTTAAGAACAATATGGAATCGATCTAGTGCAATCTATGAACTTGGAACAGGTTCTTAGAGGTCTCTGGATGGCTAGGGTACGTATGTAGTCGAAGTGTTCTGAATTCTTACGTTTTTCCACGAATTAAGTGGTATTTATAGGTTAGGGTTTCTCATTTGGGCGACTGAACCATTAGCATGGTTCAGTCGTGCGATTGAGCCATGCGGTTGACCAATTCGCACGACTGAGTGTTCAGTCGTGTGACTAAGTCAATCTCATGTTACACTCCTGCGACTGATCCAGTCTCCTGGTTCAGTCGTGCGACTGAGTCATTCGCATGAAGTTGTTCATGCGTATGGTCCATTAGCATGGGCCATTCGCATGAGAACTTCATATTACTAAGTTTGAATATATTTATTAATCATTACATTATTAAGATTCATTCAAACAACCACAAACCTATATAGTCAGTTCAATAAGCGTTAAACTACTAATCATTCAAATAATAAACATTATAAGCACAACCACACATTGTATTTCTTTAAACTACTAATCATTCAAATAATAAACATTATAAGCACAACCACACATTGTATTTCATTAAGTACCCATTCAATTACATATGTGTAAGACAATAAAGAGATATTACATTAAGCTTAGAAACTAGGTACACATGTATCTACAAACTCCCCCTTGGACCTAGATTCATCTATTGTCTTACATTCTTCATAAGCTCCTCATATTTCTTGTACTTCTCCTCTCTTGTGACTCCTGCATGTATTTCAAATGCAAAGCAGAGTCTGATCACGTTTTGGAATTGGAGGGCTTGTACAATATCTTGCCCGTCATAGAACAGTGGTCACTTGTATAATGTGTAAACATCATCAGCCGACAAGTTAGTGAGCCACATGGGGTCAAATACCCTGATAGTTTCCATATTTCCATTTGTGTTTAGTACTATGACCGCCTCACCTGTTCTCAAATCATAGTACCACCACTTGAAGTGTGGAGTGAAGTCCTGTGGCATTTCCCGTAGAGGGATTCTAGACATCGTGCACGGAGGACTCCACTTTAGCACTACTTTTGGCTTTCCAGTAATGGCATCAACTTCAGATCTTCTGATATACCTTGTTGGTTGTTGAGGTTTGAAGTTGACCCACCTGGTGTTGTACTCTTTCTTTAAAGCAGCTTCAAACCAGCCTGACATCTTACGAGGGTCAGCGTACAGCAACTTCAACTTTGCTAACTGGTTAAGCTCAAAACCTGGAAGAGTCTTCCAGATCGTGTGGGAATCTGAAGTACTTTATCCCTTTCTCTCTTTTAACAGCATAGACTTTAAGATCTTCAAAATAGGCCCACGCTATGATTTTGCCTGACACCTTGTGATGTTTCTTCACTTTATAGAGTTTGGTGTAGACAGTTGACTTTGGAGCACTGTGCTGGGCTCTAAGTTCTGCAAAACATGTTGCCATTCAGCCTTTCTGATGTTGACATCGGCGTCTGAGGCTTGGGCTTTCTCTTTGTCCTTCTCTGACTCCTGCTCCATTTTATCCAGAGTTTCAAAGGTATCACTGACCAAGGTGTCTCCCAGATTGGGAACAACATTTCCTTCGCTGTCAGTATACTCTGAATAATGTTGGGCCGTGACATCCTCAATTTCTATCTCGTCTATATCATCCAGCTCGTCGTCACTTTCCACAGTTACGGTAGGAGCATCCTTCACGATCTCATCGGGATTGAGTCGGAACATTTCGGCCAATTGCTCATAAGTGAGATCATGAATTATTTCTCTCTCTTTAGGAGTGTAACTCATGGATCTCCTGACTATCCCTTGCAGATCAAGAATCATTGTTAGTTGAGTCTTGATCTGTTCAAGGGGAGCAATGTCGTATTCATCTCTTTGAAAATTTGGATCTACTTCATTTAAAACATGTAACACATCAACCATTAGTCAATAATCAAAACAGAAACACATTAATAAAATATAAACATTATATACATTAGTTTGATACAATATTCAATTACACATGATTTTAAATAACATAAACAACTATGCATTACTCTTGTCTTGTATCATGTGTTCCTCTGTTGATGGGGCTGATGTAAAGGCACCTTTGTCGTGAGCTTTCTTGGTCCTCCTTTCACTTGCTGATGTTGCACCCATAGCAAATGTATCTCCTTCTCTTTCATCATCATCATCACCTGCATCAACATCATCACCTGCATCTGTATCATCACCTTGATCATCACCATCATCATCATCATCATCATCATCACTGTCATCATCATCACCATCATCTCCATCTCCTTCTCTGATCTTTAGTGGCTCATCTTTTGATCCTTTGAGCCTCAACATGATGGTCTTGTTAGTCGCCTCCAACTCCTCTATCCTTTTGGCTGAGTGGACATTTTGCTCCTGGAGTTGGGACATCTCTAGGCTCTGAGCAGCCATCTGCTGTGCCTGCTACTCAATCAGCTGCGCCTGCTGAGATATCTGCTAAGATTGTGCAGCAGTAAGCTCTACCAACTGACGAATCTGAGCTGTCTTCTCATCATCGGCTGCTAACAGGTTCAGCACCATGCGATTCAGTGCTGAGAGTTGTTCCTCCACCCCACTGGGAGGTAGAGATGATCCAGGTGGAAATGAGGGTTAAGATGACGGTCCTGCTTGGTGGCTAGAGGTGGTGGTGGTGGCAGTGGTGAAGATTGGGGGTGGTATAGATGTAGGTGGTGGTGGATGAGCTGTAGTGGTGGTGGATTGGGTGTGGGTACGTGATGGAGTGGGTGTGGTAGTTGTGTGTGAGGTGGTAGAGGTGGTGGCAGGTGGTGTTGCAGTGATGGTGGTAGTGGTGGAAGGTGTGGCTGAGGTAGTGGCTGTGGTAGTGGATGAGGTCAGGGTAAACTTCAGTCTCTTCCCCTTCTTGCCATAGGGGTGTGCCATCCTCTTCTTCCTTGATCCTCTAGGCACAGAGGCTCCCCCTTTGCTGTTGGGCAGGTCCGGGGCATATGTGGGATCTGAATCAGCAGCAGCATCCCCGGACTCCCCTAGGCGTCCACCAACCGCCCTCAAACCTCTCTTTGTAGCAACCACCCTGCTGCCCACAGTCCTCGTGAGAGACTCTTCATCACTCTCTACCTCCTCATCTGGAGAACAAAAATCCTGGTGAAAACTGGCAGTGGTGGTATCTCCACGAGTGGGTGGTGGTGATGTAACATGGGTAGTGGGACCCCTAGTAGGAGCGGGCTCAGAATCTCCATAAGTGTCATCATCCTCGTCATCGGAGTCATCAGAAGGGAGGGCAATCTGCTCCACATCTGAATCACTCTCCTCGTGGCGCCACTTTCGCCTACCTGGCGCCATGTAATCAGCCTTGGCCAGATGCCTGAAGAGTCTCTTCACAGAGGGCTTGACTTGCTTTCCCCTGTAGACCTTCATGCGGCCCAAGGTCGTGTCATCCATAATCTCCAACGACACAGCGTCGTGGCTCTCCTTAGGCAGGGTTGGCAGCTTCTCATCAATAATCATCTGTAAGAACCTTGGATACATGCAGAAGCCCTCCTTGCCCTTGGCCTCAAGGTTGTCTATAAGATAGGAGAAAATCATGCTTGAGAAGCTGAAAGGGTGGTTCAGCACCAGTGCCACATAGGCATTCTGAATCTGGTCTGAAAGATCATCAAAGCCACCTCTCCTCGAAGCTAAGCACTTGAGTATCACATGTGCTAAGTACTTGTACTGGGGACACAGGTTGCTCTTGTTTAGCACACCTGCATCTATATCCCCAACGTACTTCATCCTGAGGAAACACCCTCTCACTGTCAGAGGATGTAGCCTGGTCGGGTGATCAGCATCATCACCAAGAGCGAATACTCGTCTTATATCATCAGCAGTGACCTTAATAGCCTTACCAAAAATAGTGCTACGGATGCTATAAGGCTCATGTGCACGATCAACCGATGCCCCCTACCAGAAGGCCTGTTGTATAGACCTATAGGGAGTGCACGGTGTGGATATAGCTCTGTGGATCCGGGATCTCTTAAGGAAAGCAATGATCCCGGCAAACTCGGCACCGTTCCGAGATGTGGCATCTAAATGAGCACAGATGTTGTGCTTGGGGTTGATGGACTACCGGTCAGCCATAGATCTGTAATACAAGACACATAGACATTAGATCAACACACAACCGAAATCAGTTCAACTTTAACCTTGTTGAACTCAGTCTGGTTCAATCATGCGATTAAACCATGCGACTGAGTTTAGTCGGTTGACCTAATATGCGACGGGATACATTCGGGTGACTGAGCATGCGATTGAATTCAATCGGGTGACTGAGCCTGCGATTGGTTCAGTCGGCCGACTGAGCTCATTCGTATTATCCATTCGGCCGACTGAGTCGTTCGGCCAGCTCACTCGTGCGATTGTAGTTCATCCGGGTGTCCAGTCGCATGACCCACTGTTCGTTCATCTGAAATTCCAATTTGGACCAATTCTTATAATTAGACGTCGTGTTTTGGTCCATTAGACTCGCAATCACTATACTAATAACCTAGTAACTTTGATTTCAACATTTTGCTTAGTTTAGTTAGGTTATTTGTTCAATAACAGTTTCGGTTCTTGCAAGGGCCGAAGTCGTAAATTAGGGCTCAAATCAAATGAACTCATTGTACCTGTATAACAACTAAAGATCGTCAGAATATAGAAATTGGTGTCAAAATCGGTCAGAGGAAATTTCGGCAGAGTAACGGTACAGAATGCGATTTTAGGGCGATTGGGGGTGATGAGTTTATGCGATCGATTGTGGCCCTATTTATACTGAATCTGATTTCAATCGGGCGACTAGACCCATTCGCTCTGTTCATTCGGGCGATTGGACCTCAGTCGTGCGATTGGTTCAGTCGAGCACATTCAGTCGGTCGACTGGGTTTCAGTCGGGCAACTGACTCATTCGTACATCTCCATTCGGACGACCGGCTCAATCTTGTAAGCCATTCGGGTGCTGATTCATACTCATGCTCCATTCGGCTGAGTAGGGCATGAGTATGGTCCATTCGTGCATATGAGTCAAACTCATGATTTTGACTTTATGACCATTTGACATATTACACCCTTTAACTTATTGATTAAACATTTTTAGCATTCGATCATCTAAGACATGATCCTTTTAACTTTGAAAACATTTGATCACCTCAGACGTGATCCTTTTGAGACTTGTCTATTCAGAAAATGGTTTTTTCAAGAACATAAATGAGTTCAAATAATTGGAATTTTAAGAATGATTTAAGAGGATTTGAACTTGACTTCTTGCAGGATCGGGTTTTTGTCACTTAACACTTGTATTTCTCTCAAACTCACTTATATAGTCACTCAAACAAGATGAGCAATTCTTTGACAAGAGTTTGATAATAATATAATAAGTAATCAAAGCAACAGGCAGAAATATTTTCCAGGTACTTGTATATATTACTTTCTCAACTCAAGATTACAAGACACTTACATCATAGAACATGAGTTACAATGAGAAACTATATATACTAGATCCTACTACAGCCGGTTATACTTGATACCAGCTGGAAACCTAAGACTAAAGCATATACTACAATGCTATAGTTAAGGTATCTTAGAAAAGTATTATCTAAGATATGGTAGTCATGACATGTCCATGACTTACCTTTTGTCCACCACTAAAGATGGCAACTGTACTTAACATAAAAGGTATACAGTAGATTAAAGTATGGTCAACTACATGCGTTTTGGAAAAACGCCATGCAGTATATCAGAGATTTGCAGCGGACTGTCAGACAGACCATACTTATTTCTACTTGATAATAGAAGTGTCTTCCGAAGGTTAACTGGCTTCGGAAGAACAGTTTCTTCCGAGCCACTTATACTCGGAAGATGCTCTATGCTTCCGAGGCTTTAAGGACTTCTTTATACTTCGGAAGTTGACTTCAGATCTTTGTCTTCAAGTCCTTGAACCTTCGGAAGTAGCTTCTTTACCTGTCGGAAGTTTGGAGTTCTCCTTCGGAATGTATTTTACACTTAGACTTCGGAGAGCTCTTTCTTCCTTCGGAAGTCCCACACTTGGCTTCGGAAGTCCTTTGTATGTAGTACTCAAAATCTTCTAAGTGATATGGTTTTGTTGCAACAGCCTCTTATGATCCAACAAACTCCCCCTAGGGCTGATGCTACCAAAACTTCACTTATCTTATCTCTACTTCTCAAAGTTTTCAGCACCAGGGCAAAAGATATTTGTCTGTCTCTCTTTTTTCCCGGAAGTAGTGCTGAGAAGCTTGTACAGTCATTTCGTGGATAGGAGATCCAGTCTATCACTTTGAATGACATGCACCCTTTGTTGTGATCCCCTGAAGAGAGTTAGTTGACGGGAGTTGTAGTCATACTCCCATCTAACTATGGACTCAAGTTCAGGACCTTCAACCATTTGAAGAAAGGCTTTGCCTTTGGTTGCTGATCCTTTCCTTTCTCCTCCTCTCTCCGTTTTGACTCCTTCGACCTTGCTTCTTGCAGTGAGCTCGGCCATGTGAAGGCTGCCTAGATGATTTCTGATGTGAGCAGCTACTTCGGATTTGAGGGTTTGGAGAATGGTTTCTCTGCTAACTCAGCAATATCAATCTGCTTAGTGTAGCAGAGATGAGGCATTCAGCCTGTTAATCTCACCATTCTCTCTCTCAACAACAAAGTTTTGAGAAGAGTCTTCGAACCTCCACTGGACTATCTTCTTTCTGGGTACAGAGATGTCTTGGTACCCTATCTCCTTTCTTTGTTCCAGCAGAGTCACCAGCCTTCTCCTCAGCTTCTTTTCTTCCATTCAATGTATCTGAATTGAGGCCAAAGAGTCTTGCGGCTTGGTCAAAGTTCCTCTGGCAGATCAAGAAACTCATCTCTTGTGAGGGAACTGAGGATCCATCAACATAAGTCAGGTTGACTGTATCCTCCTCACATGAGATGTCGCTCAGAGTAGTGCAGTTGATGAGCTTGGTTTTGATCTCCTTGAATTCCTCCATTGAGAGATGTTTTGAAGGCTGAGGGGATGGTTTGATTGGTTTGTTGGGTAGGTTTAGGAGGTTGGGTTCTGGGTAAGGCTTTAGTTTGGATAATGGGTAGTTTAGGTGGTTGAGTTGAGGGAGTTGGTAGATGTGAAGGTGTAGGTTCAGGGGTGAAAGTTTCAGGTTCAGTTTTGATTGGGAAGGGAAGGGTATTGTGTTATTGGTTCAGGTTGATGTTGGGCTTTGGGTATTTGGCTGAGGGTGGGCTTTGAGGTCATCCCTGTCCCCTTCTATACATCTCCTTTTTTCCCCTCACGAATGTCCTGAACGTATGGTCAGGCTGACATGTGGAGTGGCTTTCTCATGATCGTTGTGCGACGTTCTTCTGTCAGACTTGACGCGCCACTTGCCTGTCAGCCTGAGAGTGGTAGCCGTTGTCCTTTAAGATAGTTCTTCATCCAAGCTTTGTCACCTATCTTCTTGGCGGCAGACAGTCCAGCCTCTTCTTCCTTCTTCTTCTTCTCTACCAGCTTCTCCCTTGCAGCTCTCTTTCTCTCCTTCTCCATTTGATCTTGCTCTTTGTTAAAGAGCCACAAGATCGTGTCACTGTTGTGTGGAGATAACTCCTCTTGAGAGAATCCGCTAGAGAGTAAGAAAGTGATTCTTTCTCTCCTGAGCTGCAGATCAGCTTCTTTTTCTTTCTTCAGCCTTTCTTCTTCCAAGGCCAACCTTGCAGCTTTTTCTTTTTGCTGTTTTTGCAGCAAGGTTGCCTTTTCAAGCTCTATCAGCTCCTCTAATGGTAGCAGGATACATCTTCCGAGGCAGCCCCTAGACTGACAAGTCTATCAATTACCTCCACCCTTCTTCTATTGTTGATTGCCTCTTGGTTGGCTGCAGCTGCTTTTGAATTGCAGCTAACAGTTTCCCAGTTGGCAGTCTTCCTTTCCTTTTAAGTTTCTCCAGCCTTTCTTCTTTCTGAAGCTCTCCGAAGTCATCTTCCTTTTGCCTTTAATGTCTTCGGAAGTGCTAGACTTTGGTGGTTCTTGGGTAGAAGACTCAGGTTGGATGGTGGAGGTAGGAGCTGAGGTCAAAGCAGATGTAATGGCTAGTGGTTGGCTGAGAAAGTCCTCCCTATTAACCTCAGATGCAAGTTCCAGAATTGCATCTGTGACTATTAGATCATCGGAAAGAGAGAACAGTCCTTCCGCAGCAGCAATTTCAGCTTCGGAAGTTTGAGTAGGTTCTTCCGAGGCTTCGAATTGTGCTTCGGAAGCCTGTGAAAACACACCTTCTGTCCCAACTATTTCAGTTGCTGGGCCATCAGTCCTAGTTTCCCCTTCGAAATCAATCTCAGGTTCCACTTGGGCCTTAGGTTGACCAACTTCCTCAACAGTGGTAGGAGGTGCATTCAACCTCTGAAGCTCTTGAGCTCCAAAGTATATCACAGACATATCCGGACTAGGTTGATCAATGAGGGACTCTAAAAGGAACTTGTTGAAGATCCTATTTAGATCCTGAAGCATCCTTTGATCCACTTGAAACACAACTGGAGGAGGCTCAGGGAAGATGGCGTTGTTGTCTTGAGCTCAAAGAAGTGAGAGCTTGACTGATGGAATCCTGTCTTTGACTTTGTTCCTCAACATTCTCCCCCTTTTTGGTAGCATCATCTTGAGAGGTAGATGAGCTAGAGGAAGAGGTCAAGGAGACTTGAACGGGTACATGCCTAACAGATCTCTCAATCTGTTTCTCAGCTAGTTTGACCTTGAGACTTTCAATCTCAAGTTGCTGAGTGGCAGACCTATCCTCTAAAGTCTTAACCTTTGATTCAAGGTTTGAGACTTTAGAAAGTAGGTCTCTTATTGTGAGTTGCATTCTTCCCTCATCTTCTTTGGAAGAATCACGGGGAGATGAGGTAACATACCTAGTATGTTCATCCTCACCACCAGATGTGGTTTCTTGGCACCTGGTTTCCCTTGCACAATGATGTCTCTTTCAGAGGCATCATAGGGCATGGTGCCGTAGATTCAGTCTGACTATTGTTACCACTGTCCTGAGGATCCAATGAGGCTCCTTCAGTAGTGGCAGCTGAATCTACATGAGTCCCCTCCACATCAGTGGGACTCACCTCAGTAGGGCTTTGCTGGTGTGGGCTAGAGACAAGAGGTTTCTCTAGGCTCTGTTGATCCTTAATGGGGTGTTGTGGATCAACTTCATTGCCTTGGAGAGACATAGTCTCTTCACCAGCTCCGGTCAATAGGTCAGTAAAAGAGAAGGAATGAAGACCTAAGACCCGGGACTTTGATCAATGTCAAAAGGCATTGAGCTGTCCCTTGGTGGCTGCTCAGGGGAGTATAGAGACTCACCCTGAGGGCTATCAGCTGGGGTTATGGGCTCATGGGTCTGAGACTGAGGAGACTCAAGACCCATATTGAGGTCAATGGTGAAGGATTGGGGGACCTCTGGCTGAGTGGGAGCCCCTTGTTCCACTCTAGCCTTTTTGGTTTGAAGAGGAGGGGCTTGTTCAATCAGAGTAGATTGAACAAGGGTTCGTTTGGTACGTCTCTGATAGGTGACTTTTATTGGAGGAGAAGGTAGATTTGGAATGGTGAGGGTAGTTGCTGGTGTGGGTTCATCACCTTGGGGATAACAGGGATGTCACCAGGAGCCATTGGCTCAATCATACCTGGAAGTAGTGCGGTATCCCTTCCAGTGTAGTTGGTAGACACTCTCTTCAAAACTTTGAAGATGGTCGGCCTCATTTGAGGAGCAGACAGAGCAGCTGCACAGACAAGCTTACTCTGATCTAGCTCGCAGTTGATTATGTGCTGTAGAAATCTGGGATACATAAAGAATGTGTCCCTTTGCAGATTTCCCATGAGGTTAGTCAGCACAAACCTGGAGTAGTTGAAGCGCAGGCCTTGTACCAACCCATGAACTAGGCATCCGAGTTCATAGGGAATTTGATCCCATCCCCCGGATTTGTTAGATAAGCAGTGAAGAACCACATGTAGCAGGAACTTCCACTTGTAGGAGAAGTTGAATTTGTAGACTGTAGACCTGTGTACATCTCCACCGTATCCCATTTGGAGATAAGAGTTATCTAACTCAGACTTGGGGAATTCCGTCGGTGCGCCTTCATCATGGAGCTCAAGATGCTCCCTGATGATTTGTTCAGTAACGACCAACTCTTGGCCACATACACTTGACCTGATAGCACGAACCCCATTTAGGGTTTCAACCCGACTATTTGCCCAGAATTCGGACATTTGGTTGGTGTAAATGGTAGGGTTTACAGTCAGTGCTGTGTAGTATGAATATTGGGCTAAGAAAGAGATAATATCAGAGAAGTCAGCATCCCTTGAAGAGTCAAGGAGTGCGACTTGGTTGTGCTGAGGGTTTAGAGCCATTTAGAAAGATAGCAGAGGAAAAGTTCTTGAGAGAGAGGTAATTGGAGAAGAAGAAAGCTTTTAGGGCAGTGAATTTGGTAAAAAGAGTGTAAGTGATTAACCGGAAGTATTTAAATGGGTGAAATGGCGGTTTAAAGGGTGGTTTGGATAAGATGATGTGAGGGTTCAGAGGATGATGTGACAGGGGCGGTAAGGTTAAGCCATTTAAATAATCCGACATCATTAACAAAATCTTTACTTTTTACAGAGTGGGGCCCAAAAGATTTCCGTTACACAGTAAAATCCTTCTTCCGAGTATAAGGTATTTCCGAAGGTAAAGTTCTTCCGAAGGCAAATGTACTACCGAAGGTAAATAAATTGCTTTCGAAGACACATGTTGCTTTCAAGTGGAGAGTATTAAGTGCTTCGGAAGTAGATCTGAGATTACCTCAATCGCTTCTTCCGAGACTTAGTACACTTCGAGAAGAAAATTATCCTTTGAGAAATTTGCTTCGGAAGTTATGCTAGATATCTTCCGAAGGCAAGTTTCTCTTCGGAAGAACTTATACTTAGTTAAATAAGAAAGGATCTTTTGTAACAGGGCTTAGATTGTATTGACATAAGACTTTACATATTGAAAAGGTTTTCAATTGAGATTGACTAGTCAATGTTTATCATCCCAATAGCTGTAATAAGATACTTAAATCTTTGTTCATCAAATGCTTTGGTGAACAAATCAGCATATTGTTCATTTGAATCGACTTTGACTAGTTTGATAAGATTTTTCTCATGAATATCTCTAATGAAATGATACCTGATGTCAATGTGCTTTGTCTTTGAGTGCTTTACTGGATTTTCAGTGATGGATATAGCACTGTTGTTGTCAATGTGGATAGGAGTGCTCATGAAGTTGAATCCATAGTCAATCATCTGGTTTTGAATCCACAGCAGCTGAGCACAGCAACTTGCAGCAGCAATGTATTCAGCTTCAGCAGTTGATGTAGAGACACAGGATTGCTTTTTGCATTGCCATGAGATGATCCTTCCACCAAGAAACTGACATCCACCTGATGTTGATTTCTTGTTGATGTTGCAGCCACCATAATCACTGTCAGAGTATCCATAGAGATTAAAATCACTATTTCTTGGATACCAGAGACCTAACTTAGGTGCTCCTTTGAGGTATCTGAGGATTCTCTTGACAGCAATTAGGTGAGACACCTTTGGAGCAGCTTGATATCTTGCACAAATGCAGGTTGCAAACATGATATCAGGTCTACTTGCTGTAAGATACATCAGAGAACCAATGATTGCTCTATACTGATGTTGATCAGTATCCTCCCCCTCAGAGTCAGGGCATAAATCATGGTTTCTGGGTATGGGTGTCTTTGCTGCTTTACAATCCTTCATATCAAATCTCTCTAGGATATCATTGACATACTTAGATTGATTGATGAAAAACCCTTCCTTCAGTTGCTTTACCTGAATTCCAAGGAAAAAGTCCATTTTTCCCATAGAACTCATTTCGAACTTCTTCTTCATAATGCTTCAAAGTCTTTGCACATTTGGTCATTTGAAGAACCAAATATGATGTCATCGACATAGACTTGAACTAGCAAAATGTCTTTCCCAGACTTTCTGATAAAGAGAGTCTTGTCAATGGTTCCTCTAGTATAGCCATTTTTCAGAAGAAATTGAGACAATGTCTCATACCACAGCCTAGGTGCTTGGTGCAGCCCATATAGAGCTTTATCCAATTTGCACACATAGTTTGGATGCTGTGGGTCTTCAAATCCTGGAGGCTGGCATACATAGACTTCCCTATCTATATCCCCATATAGAAAGGCACACTTGACATCAAGCTGGTAGACAGTGAAATTCTTGGATGCAGCATAAGCAAGGAAGATCCTAACTGCCTCAAGTCTTGCAACAGGTGCAAAGACATCATTATAATCAATTCCTTCCTCTTGAGTGTATCCTTGAACCACTAGTCTTGCCTTGTTCTTGATAATCAAGCCTCTGTCATCTCTTTTGTTTCTGAAAACCCACTTGGTGCCTATAGGTACTTGACCAGATGGTAGCGGACATAGGTTCCAAACCTTCTGTCTTTTGAATTGAAGCAGCTCCTCTTGCATTGATTCAACCCAGCTACTATCCTTTAAGGCATCTTCCACCTTCTTGGGTTCCATTTGGGATAAGAAGCATGAGTACAGGCAGACATTCCCATTGTGAGTTTGTCCCCTTGTTCTCACACCCTCAGAGACTTCCCCTATGATGTTTTCAGCTGGATGAGTATTGTGAATTCTAAGTCTTGGAATTACCTCCAGCTGCAAAGATAGGTCCAAGTTGGACATATTTTGCTCTGGAGCTTGAATACTTGGTCCAGCTGTTGTTTCAATCTCATTCAATGAGGACTGATTGAATGAAAGAGAAACATCATCATTTCTTTGCTGTGAAGCATCATTAACAGTTGCCTGTTCCTTCAAAATGCTGCTTTCATCAGCTTGGTGTTGTGTAGGATCACCTGAGGAGACCTGAAGATCATCAGGTGAATCCCTTGTTGAAGTTCCATTATTTCTTGAAATGGTTATACTGTCAGATCTTTCAATAGTAGGAACTTGATTTGTTGTTCTTGGAGAACTTGGAGCAGGTCTGGGAAGCTCAAATAGTTGATCTTCATCAGAATTGCCTTGAGCACCTGTTCCAGCTGAAACATTCTCACAAGATGGTTTAGAATAGTTTGGAAACAATTCTAAATCAAAAATATGATCAGGGCCATTCCCCCTAACACAAGGAGTGTGCTCATTAACTACAATGTTGGAGGATTCCTCAAATTGTTGGTTTTTAATGTTATAAACCCTGTAAGCTTTAGAATGGGAGGAATATCCAACAAAGATGGCATCATCTGACTTTTCAGCAAATTTTGCTAAATTGTCTTTTGTGTTAAGTATGGTACACCTGCTGCCAAAGGACCTTAGAAAGCCAATGAACGGTGGCCTCTTGTTCCATAGCTCATAAGGGGTCTTTCCATGTGGCTTTACTACAAGAACTCTGTTCTGCACATAGCATGCAGTGCTGACTGCCTCTGCCCAGAATGTTAGAGGCAGCTTTGAATCAGCTAACATAGTCCGAGCAGCCTCAATAAGTGTCCTATTTCTCCTCTCAGCAACACCACTTTGTTGAGGAGTTCTAGGAGCACTGTATTGTCTGGCAATCCCTTTTGAGTTACAGAATGAGTCAAGAACAAGGTTCTTAAACTCAGTCCCTTGATCACTTCTAATTATTTTAACCTTGTGATCAACTTGATTTTCTATTTTAAGAATAAAAGATTTTAAAGTTTCAGCAGTTTCATCTTTAGTTCTTAAAAAGAATACCCATGTAAATCTAGTAAAATCATCAACTATCACAAGGCAATATGATTTCCTTCCAATGCTCATTATACTTGTGGGACCAAATAGATCCATGTGCAATAAGTGTAATGGAGTAGTGATAGAGTTAACAACTTTGGATTTATGAGAAGACCTGTGTTGTTTCCCTTTAGGCAAGCAACACAGTTATCTTTGCAGAAAAATTCCTTTTTAGGCAAACCATGTACCAAGTTATTTTTAGCCAATTTATTCATTGTCTTAAAATTGACATGACACATTCGTTTATGCCACAATGTTGACTCATCACTATCAGCTTTGGAAAGAAAGCATGATACTTCTCCCATTGGGGAAGCATTGTTCATATCAAGCTTGTTATCCCCTCTCCTGGGAGATCTAAGAAGCACCAATTCCTGAGGAATTGTCATCCCAGGTTTGAGGATGATGCACTCATGTTCTGTGAAAAGCATTTGATGCTTTTGATCACAAAACTGAGAAACACTTAACAGGTTGAGTTCAAGCTGTTTGACAAAGTTAACTTTGTCAACTTTTAATTTTCCGTTGGATATACTTCCTCTGCCAGAAATATATCCTCCGGCCTCACCTCCAAACTGGACAGGACCTCCATCATAATGTTGAAATTGTTGAAGGAGAGATCTGTTTCCTGTCATGTGCCTGGAGCATCCACTATCTACTATCCAAATGTTGTTATTCTTGTCATATGGATGTCCCTGCACATAAGGTGAGATAATTAGTTTTGATTGGAAACCCAAGCCTTTTTGGTCTTGGGTTCTTCCAATGAAAGTGACATGATTGAACCAAAGTTTATGCATGGGGGTTCAATGGATGTCTTTGAAGAAGAGGTTTGGGCTACAGCATCTTCCTTGATCTTCCATTCCATCCCTTGGTTGATCATAGAAGATGAGCTTGATGAAGCTTTTGTAGCTTGGCATTCTTCCGAAGCTTCTTTCTTTTCGGAAGAGACCTTCACCACCTTTTCTTCCGAAGCAGTCTTCTTCTGGGATGGTTTCAAGGGGACTCTTTTGTGAGTCTTTACAGCTTTCACTTCCGAAGCCTTTTTCCTCTCGGAAGAAGAGTTTTCTTCCGAGACAAGCCTTGCTTCGGAAACAAGCTTTCCCTTTTTCAACACTTGAACCATCTGATATGGTCCAAATGTGAAACCTTCCCTGACTCCTTCTCTTTTAACATTATTTGCATAATGTGTGCTAGCAGGATTTTAATAACAATCTTTAGCCATGTGATTTTGCAAACCACACATTATGCATGCAATGTTAATTTTCTGGGAATTGGAGGGTTGCTGTTTCTTGTTCTTTTTCTCCTCATCAGCAACCTTTCCCTTTAACTTCTGATCCTTTGGTAGGACAGGAGTACTGGTATTATACTCCTTTCCTGAATCAGAAGGTCCAACCACCTGGAATCCTGCTGATATGAATACACCCTTTTGCTTTGGGTCTACCTTCAGCTTGGATTCAGCCACCTTCTTGGCAGTTTTTCTGGCTGCTTTAGCCCTGCTTCTTCTGGCTTTGGTGGTCAGGGATTGATCATCATTGGTCTGGGAGGGCTCAATTACCTGTTCCTTCCCTGTGATGGTCATGGTCTCCACAGTTGCATCACTCTTTGACTCTTTACAAGGTGGGTCAACAGATGGAACCTCTTGCTCTTCAGTACCACATCTTGGTTGTCTTACAGACTCATAAGAGTGTGGTGGAGCAATTTCATTGGTTCCCAACCCACTTTTGTTTTGATAACAAAGTTTGGAGTGAGAGGATGATGCAAGTATGGCTTGGAAGTTTTGCTCAGCAATAGCATACTTCCTGGCTTGAGCCTCAGCTGTGACAAGCTGGGCTTGAGCCTCAGTCAATTTGGATATTAAATCCTTGATTTGAGTCTTGTAGTTGGTGTGTTCATGTTTTAAAAGAGATACAGTTTTCTCTAACTCCTCAATTTTCTTTTGGTAGTCAGATTTAGCTATTTTAAAGTCAGATTTTAGCACATTTAAAGACTCAATATCGGATTTAATTTCCATATTGTAGTCCTGGTACAACTTAACCTTAGCAATACAAGCAAGGGTACAGAGATGTTCATATACCTTATTTTCATCTGTTCCTGCCATGAGTGCTTGAGCAGGAGTCACATCTTGAACCATGAAGCTCCAGTCAACTTCTTGAGCCATAGCTGCAGTTTCAGTTGACTTCCCATTGGGCTTTGGTGTAGAAGGATGTGTGGAGGCCTGTGAGGTTCCCGGGTTGGACTTGGGAGCCTTGCATTCCCTTGCAAAGTGGCCAAGCTGGTTACAGTTGTAACACTTAGCCTTGCTCTTGTCAAACCCAAACTTGCTAGTGATTGGGTTTTGAGGGAATTGCCTTCCAGTTCTCTTAAAGAACTTCTTCGCTCTGTAGGTAAGGAGAGCCATTTGCTGGACAATGTCCTAAAGCACTCAAGATCATCAAAGCAAAACTGATGATCATTGGAGTGTCCACTACCTGAGACAAACGCACAGCCCTCCTGAAAGGAGCTTTGCTGAGCTTGATGAGACCTTGGAGTCTCAGGGAATGTGATGTAAGGCCCAGATGAACAAGATGGCTGCTGGGTGTATGACAGGTACTGCTGAGACTGAGAGATACCTGAGCCTTCAGCAACCATTAAAGCGTTGCTAGCAGGAAGGCTCAAGGGTCTGCTTTCTTGGTGACCCTTCTTGCTTTCCATTTCCAAACGGTATCCATCAAGGATCCCATAGAGTTCGGTCATGGTGAGAGTGTTTAAATTCTCTGTTCTCTTAATGGAGACACAGTAGAAAGTCCACTCATTGGGTAGAGCACTCATGAACTTTCTGGTAAGGTCTCTAAGTTCTTGAGTGATTCCCACAGATTGGAGGGAGGAGATAAGATCCATATACCTGAAGTATTGCTGGCTAAAAGTTTCCCCAGCAACATAGGTGAAGTTCTCGAACTGCTGCTTCAGTGAGTCCTTCTTTGAATCATTAGAGCTCGAGTACATTTGAGCAAGTGCATCAAAGAGTTCTTTGGCTGACTTGCAATGCTCAAACCCCACCATGATGGAGTTTGGGATTGCAGTCATGAGAACAGTCATAGCATTGCTGTCAATGTCGAGTTTCTTCCTGTCTTCATCGGAGTAGTCTTCAACAGCCTTCTCGATCATGGCACCGTTTCCACCAGCAACTTTTGGCTTGTACGGGCCATTCACGATGGACTGCCACATCTTGCTATCCTGGTATCTGATGAAGCCTTCCATTCTTCTGCTCCAAGACCTGAAGTTTTCAGGATCGATGATGGGAGCTTTGGTCATCGTTCCCATTTCAACTTCAGATTTGATGAGGGCCATTTTTGAGTGAGGTATAAGGAGGAGTGAAAAACTTTGTTGATTAGGATGGTAAGATCTCACAATCAAGAGCCTAAAAAGCTCTGATACCAATTGCAGGATCGGGTTTTGTCACTTAACACTTGTATTTCTCTCAAACTCACTTATAATAGTCACTCAAACAAGATGAAGCAATGTCTTTGACAAGAGTTGATAATAATATAATAAGTAATCAAAGCAACAAGCAGAAATATTTTCAAGGTACTTGTATATATTACTTCTCAACTCAAGATTACAAGACACTTACAAGCATAGAACATGAGTTACAATGAGAAACTATATATACTAGATCCTACAGCCGGTTATACTTGATACCAGCTGGAAACCTAAGACTAAAGCATATACTACAATGCTATAGTTAAGGTATCTTAGATAAAGTATTATCTAAGATATGGTAGTCATGACATGTCCATGACTTACCTTTTGTCACCAACTAAAGATGGCAACTGTACATAACATAAAAAGGTAAACAGTAGATTAAAGTATGGTCAACTACATGGCTTTTGAGAAAACGCCATGCAGTATCTCAGAGATTTGCAGCGGACTGTCAGACAGACCATACTTATGTCTACTGGATAATAGAAGTGTCTTCCGAAGGTTAACTGGCTTCGGAAGAACAAGTTCTTCCGAAGCCACTTATACTTCGGAAGATGCTTCTATGCTTCCGAGGCTTTAAGGACTTCTTTATACTTCGGAAGCTGACTTCAGAGCTTTGTCTTCAAGTCTTGAACCTTCGGAAGTAGCTTCTTTACCTTCGGAAGTTGGAGTTCTCCTTCGGAAGTGTATTTTACACTTAGACTTCGGAAGAGCTCTTTCTTCCTTCGGAAGTCCCACACTTGGCTTCGGAAGTCCTTTGTATGTAGTACTCAAAATCTTCTAAGTGATATGGTTTTGGTTGCAACAGCCTCTTATGATCCAACAATGGCATAGTCCGATGTTTAACAAACTTAATTGACGAAATTTAAACAAAATAAAAGAACTAAAACTAAAATACAAAACTAAAACATGTTTTTGTGGTTTTGTGTGAGGTGGAAATTCTAAGATGGAAATTTAAAAGATTCATTTCCTGAAAGGGCAGCTTCAATTCATTTTGACCATAAGTGGACTGCTTCAGTTTGGAATCATACAGGTACGTCAAATCATTCGGGACATCTTATCAAAATCTTTTGATGCTCTATTCTTGTTTTTCATCTAGAATTGTAGCCACGATGATTGTCAATATACTTGTCCTCTTAAATCCATACACAGACTTTTGACACAGGTTGGTGATAGTTTAAGGTTTTATTAGTTCAACAAGATTTTGTGGATCCCACGCTTATATGGTAATCAACATTCCTCAGGAGATTTTTCGAGTGGTCTCAGGGTAGTATTTAAGAAGAAACTATTCTTAGAGCTTTCAAAGAGAAGCCAAGCCTCAGGTCAGTGCCATCGCACAACAGAGAGGCGGCAAACAACAATGAAGTCTAGAATTAGGTTATGCTTATCCTCAGGTCAGTGTCACCGCACAACAGAGAGGCACATAACCTATCTTCTTGTTTGAGCATTTTTATTCTTTTTGCACAGATCTCACCAACAACATAGGTTATTAGTTTGATTGCTTTTGCATTTTTTTTCATGTGCTTTTGCTCATATTTTGGTCATACGCACACCTTTGCGGTGTTTATTCTGCTCGTCACCCCTTATTGGAATTTTGTTGATTGTGGTAACCAGGGATAAGATGACAACTTACAGCTCGTCACCACTTAGTTTGTTCTTGAGATCACCAACAAGGTCTAATCATTTATTGTGTTGAATCTACCGACATATCATCTGTGGTCTAGCAACCTCTAGGTCTACTTTCTTTGTGTTACCTTAGTAGTAACCAGTTTTACTATCATTTTTCCTTTTATATTACTCAGACTACACAGACTTATACTTTGAACTTTGCATCTAATTCAATTTAATCTTTTAAAAGTCCCAAATGGTTTGTTCCTGTGTACTATCATTTTCCAAAGTTATTGAATCTGTATCACAAATACGATCTGATTTCTATCAGCTAGCCTCTCCTTCTCCCTCGTTTTTTTTAATGTTATTAACTAAACCTATTCTCCCCCTAGAATTCTAAAACCATAAACGATTTGCGTTTTTAGGATTTTAATAGGCAAAGAAATAACATCAATTTAATTAAAACATAAAATAAAATAAATAAATGAAGAAAATAAAAATTAAAAGAAAAATGGACTATATGCATCGGACTAAACATGGTCATCTTTTGGAATTACATCACTTTTCTTCTTAACGCCGTTTACCTCTAACAAATATAGAAAACGTGGTTTATCAAAGGCTTTTGTGTAGAGGTCAGCGCGTTGGAAATCATTAGTTTAGGTTAGGGACTCAAGCCTTAACTGGCTTGGGTGACCCAGAAGAATCACACATCATAAATTTAACCCATTGACCTTTAGATGGTGAGGGAAGCTCAGGTGTCTTCTTGTCCTCATTATCAAACATTGAGGTTGATTTTTCTTTCCATACACCAGCTTTGTGTAAGGCCTGTTTGTGATAGACAGACGACTGGCTAATGGGTTGAACTTTAGGTTCACTAGCTCTTCTAGGTGGAGTCATTGAGCTCCTCTTAGAAGACCTAGGTTTTGGTTCCCGAATTTCAACTTTCTTCCTAGGTGTCAGATAGTAAGGACAGTTAGACGCAATGTGTCCACACTCTCCACAGTTGTAGCATGACCTGCTATCAACTTTATGATTTAACTGTTTTTGTGGAGACGTGTGTGACATGCGAGTGACATTGTTTTGTTTGGGTTTTGACTATACTTCTTTAGATGTTTTATCTTGTTTAACAAATTTAATTGTTTTAACATTTTTAACATCCTTTCCATTTTGTTTATCTAGACTTTGACATGAAACACGTGATTGGTTAACATTAATGCTCTTTTTAGGTTCAGATTTAACTATGTTTGAACCAGACTTTATATTAACCTTTTCAAACTCTTTTTCTAGATTAACACAAGGCATTTTACCTTTTGCCTTTGACGTGGCCTCCTTTTGTTTAGTTCCAGATTCATTTAATTTACATGTGGAATCTGGATCACTTACAAGAGGAGTGGACAACACATGATCCTTGATTGGATTGTTATTGATTAGTTTACTTTTAGTGTTCATCAAGGTCTCAGGTGGTGGTGGAACCACTTTATATCCCAAACCCTCCCCATTATTACGCTCACTCATTAAGTGTTGGACAATATGAGATGAACTTGTCCAACTATGCAGTTTTTGCTTTAATGAATTAACTTTACTTCTAAAACTGCTTTTTGTTTCTTAGTGTCTTCTAGGGAGTTAAGATAGTACCTAATGTCATTAGCTTGGTTAAAGGCTACTACTTCTATTTCCCTATGCTGTTTGTTCAATAGGTCTATCTTTTCTTTGTAACTGTGCTCATTTTGTTTTAGAACTCTGTTAGCTTCAGTGCACAGTTGCAAGTCCTTTACTAAGCTATCATTATGATCTAATAACCTAGCAAATTTTAAATCTATGCTTTCCTTAAATTTATTACAATCAGAACAAGCATGATTATTGAAAAGTTGGTCAGTAGTACTTACCTGAGGAGGTTCTGATGAATCAGCCATCAAAGCAGATTCTGGTGTTTCTGGTTCTGGTGATTCTGACTTTGTTGTAGTTGTCCCTTCTTCAGGCATGTATTGACCACAGTTACAGTCTCTTCAATGTTTGACATCGCGAGTTCCACTACAATATCTCCTTCACTAGCTAAATCGTCATCTAAGTCCTCAACACTAGCAATGTTGGATTCTCCCGGAGAGATAAACCGAAAGCTCCAGTCCTGTCCTTCGTCATTATGGGCAGTCAAGGCTTTAGGATCCTTGCTTGACGAACTAGGACTGCTAGTGGGTTTATCTTGACGATTGAAGGATGAGAAAGGATTCCCGTTTCTAGTCTTCTTGGGCTTCACACACTCACGTTTGAAGTGCCCCTTTTCTCCACAGTTGAAACAGGTCACCTTGGTTTTGTCGAAACCAAAGGTAGTGTCCTTAGTTGCAACCAAATTTTGTCCGGTCTTCTTGACAAACTTCTTAGCTCTCCGGACAGCACTTGCTAAGGCCCACATGATGTCCATTCTTTCCAGCTCTGTCTCGTCTACTTGCTCATAGTCCTCGTCTGCCATATGGCAGTTCCTAATTTTTCCAGCAACTAGTCCGTCATAGGAGTGAACGACAGCTGCTAAGAGATCCATATGCTCCTTTGCTACCTCTATTGCCACATTCCCGAGATTCTCAGTCTTCAGTTTTGCAGCATTGGCTTCAGGTGCTATGTATTGGGTACCAGACGACCCTGACGTTTCTGACCCTGAAGTAGAGGCTTGAAAAGGACCAGCTGAACTTGACACAAAAGCCGTCTGAAGTGGTGCTCCAAACGTTTTGGCTTGTGGATTCGTGTTGTACAATGCCGGATTCTGATCATAAGAAGACTTTTGGGTTCTATATTTCATCCTTAATTCTTCCTCTCTCAGCATCAGAATGAAATCATTTATATCTAACTTCTTTAGCATACCATTCTGTCTGAGATTGGAGACAAAAGAAACCCACTTCTCTGGCAACCCATCTGCAAAGTTTGACACCTTGTCCTCCATGGTCGTTGTAACTCCATGAGTGTGCAATTCACTCATCAAGTGGTAGAACCGATCGATGACGTCATCCAAGCTCTCCTTACCCATTGACGAGAAGTTGTCAAACTCTTCTTCAACGCTTTAGCCTTTAGATCTTTCAATGACGCATTCCCGTCATACCGTTTTTCCAATTCATCCCACAGCTTCTTTGCTTGCTTATTCTCAGAAAATTGATGGAAGATATCCTTCGGAATTGACTGTGTAAGCAAAGCATAGACTTTCTTCTCAGCATTGTATTTGACCTTCTGTCCATCAGTCATGCCACCCAGTGTAAGTTTGACACCATCAGCTCCTACTGGCATGCTATACCCCGTCTCTATTGATTCCCACAGATTGGGATCTACACCGTTTAAGTAGATCTCGAAACGTTGCTTCCATTGTGGGTATTCATCTAACGTGATTAGCTTAGGGGGTTTGTTGTGATTCCCCACTTTATTCTCCAGAAGCAGTAGGTTTTGAATCTGTGAATCTCTCCCTGTTGTGAATGCTGAGTATTGGTCCTCCATTACTATTAACTTTAATCTTTGGAACAAACTGTTTCACTTGTGCGAATGAAGGTGTGCGATTGGGCTATTTGTGCGATTGAACAATGCGGATGGTTCAATCGTGCGACTGAACTAATGCGGATGGCTCAGTCGGGCGAATGAACAAGTGCGGTTGAACAATGCGAATAGACTGCTCAGTCGTATGAATGGAGGTACGAATGAGTCCAGTCGTGCGTATGAGGGATGCGTATGTATTCAGTCGTGCGATTGAGTCAATCGTGTGACTGAAGCTGCTGGATTTCGAAAATTCGTAGGTTTAAGGTGTTTTGGCCGCAAAAACACGAATTTTCACTAACCCTAATTGTCGTATGCGGAAAAACAAAACTTTACGAACAGGAGACGACTAAGACACCGTTTGACACAAAAAGATTGCGTTTTTAGTGAAAAAACACAATTTGTATCAAAAATGATTGAATCACACGTAAATCAAGAGCCAAAGCTCTGATACCATTTGTTAGGATCGTGTATTGAATGAAATACTAACTAATAAACGTGTATACCAAATCAAATAGTTCGGAATCCTATTTGATTGGCGATCCAATCAGTGAGAACGCACGTAGAAACAATTATGGATTGAATCTAAACGTTAAGAACGATATAGAATCGATCTAGTGCGATCTATGAACTTGGAACAGGTTCTTAGAGGTCTCTGGACGGCTAGGGTACGTATGTAGTCGAAGTGTTCTGAATTCTTACGTTTTTCCACGAATTAAGTGGTATTTATAGGTTAGGGTTTCTCATTCGGGCGACTGAACCATTAGCACAGTTCAGTCGTGCGATTGAGCCATGCGGTTGATCCATTCGCATGACTGAGTGTTCAGTCGTGCGACTGAGTCAATCTCATGTTACACTCGTGCAACTGATCCAGTCTCCTGGTTCAGTAGTGCGACTGAGTCATTCACATGAAGTTGTTCATGCGTATGGTCCATTAGCATAGGCCATTCGCATGAGAAATTCATATTACTAAGTTTGAATATATTTATTAGTCATTACATTATTAAGTTTCATACAAACAACCACAAACCTATATAGTCAGTTTAATAAGCGTTAAACTACTAATCAATGACATAATAAACATTATAAGCACAACCACACATTGTATTTCATTAAGTACCCATTCAATTACATATGTGTAAGACAATAAAGACATATTACATTAAGCTCAGAAACTAGGTACACATGTATCTACACTCATACATGCTCCAATCACATGTGCAGGATCGGGTTTGTCACTTAAACACTTGTGTTTCTCTCAAACTCACTTATAATAACACTCAAATCAGATGAAGCAATGCCTTTTACAAGAGTTGATAATAATATAATTGTAAGGATTCCTTAAGTCTGATGCAACCCAAAACATCCTAAGTGTCTCAGCAACATGCACTAAGTACTGAAGTGAAGAATGCTTCGGAAGTTTTACACAATGCATTAGAAAATACTCTAAGTGTAAAATCTTCCGAAGCCAAGACCAATATCTTCCGAAGCCAAACATGAAGTCTTCCGAAGCTTCAGAGACAAAGTCTTCCGAAGCTTCAACCTATGAAGACAGATTTCTTCCGAAGACTTTTAGTACACATGCTTTATCTGATGTACTGTTCCATAAAGCACCTTTTCCGCTGCATCTCTGTAAAGTCACCAACTTACATGAGTTGGTGAAAAGGTTCATGCTTTTGGTAACTGTACATTGAGGTCTTGAGTCTGTAACTTTCCACTTTATGTACTTTATCCTTTTTGTAATGTATAAGGATGTGAGCTATGGCATGTCATAGTCACAAGGTCAAAAGGCAGATATGCCTTTTGATCCTACAATTGATTTTGTTAGTGTCTAGTCAATTGTATCCAGCTGGCTTTCAAAGTATAGCCGGTTGTAGGTTGTAGTATAAGTATTTCAAGTTCTTGTATCTTTCTTTATGCTTTGTAACACTTGTAAAAGAACTTGAGAAAGCAATATACTGCCTCCTTGAAACCCATACTCTCTTGTTCTGTCACTTGCTTTACTTGTGTTCTTTGTATCACTTTGGTTAACCCAATTCACTGTTTGATTAAAGTTTAGTTAATCTCCTCATTGTGTTGTTGTGTTGTAATTGTGTTAAAGCCCTTAAACGGTCCTGCAGTTGGTATCAGAGCATTCCAGGCTCTTGATATAAGATCTAACCATCTTGAGATCCCTCACACACACAAAAACTAAACTCTTCAAATGGCTTCCATCTCAAAGACTGATATGGAGACTGGAACCATGAACAAATCCCCACTGATCACTCTTGATGATTTTGACACCTGGTGCATGAGGATGGAAGGCTTCATCAGGTCTCTTGATTCAAGAATGTGGGAATCTGTTGAGAATGGACCTTTCATACCCAGCACCCCCTCTGCTACTGGTGCTGGTATGATTCCTAAAGATGTGGCCAACTACTCAGATGAAGATAGAAAAAGAGTAGAGATTGACAGGAAGGCCATGACTGCTCTTCAGACTGCTCTCCCAAACTCTGTATACAGAGGTTTTAAGAAGTGCAAGACAGCCAAACAGCTGTGGGATGCACTGAAGCTGATGTATGAAGGCTCCTCTGAAGCCAAGGAGAACAAGAAAGATCTTCTGAAGCAGCAGTTTGAGAATTTCACCTTCAAAGCAGTGAAACCATGACCCAACAATACTTCAGGTATGTTGAGATTGTGGATACCCTAGTGGATGGAGGAGTTCCTCTTGAGAACAGGGACATTGTAAGGAAGTTCATGTCCTCACTTCCTAGGCAATGGACACACTATTGTGTGGTGATCAAGAGGACTGAGAACCTTAAGACTCTTACTCTTACAGAGTTGTATGGGATTCTCAGTGGATACCAGATGGAGATGAACATGCAAGGTTCATCTGGCAACTCCAACAATCAAATGGGTTCAGCCCTTCATGTGGTTGAAAGGGACAGCATAGAACCCCAACATCATCTCATATGCTACCCTGACAACTCACAAAAGGGTCCTTTCATCACCTTCCCGGAGACACCAAGGGAGAACTTTACTCAAGGAAGCCCATTCCAAGAGACAAGTTCTTCTCAAGCCTTTGTGTCTACTGATGAAAGCTGTGGGAATTATCTCTTCACTCTTGAAGACCTGGACTGTATCCATCCAGATGACCTGGAATACATGGAGATAGTTCAGCAGATGGCTCTCCTCACTCACAGAGCCAAGAAGTTCTACAAGAGGACAGGAAGAAGATTTCCAAGCAATGCTACCAGTGGAAAGTTTGGGCTGGATAAAAGCAAAGTTAAGTGTTACAACTGTAACCTTATGGGTCACTTTGCTAGGGAGTGTAAGGCACCTAAAGCAAATGGGGGCCAAACACAACCCAGACCAAACTACACTGACAAAGCCCCTCAGGCTGAGAAGACAAAGCAACATGCTGCTGTTGCTGTTGAAGAGGGAGGCTTTGACTGGAGCTTTCAGGTGGAAGATGCTTCTCCAAACCAAGCACTGATGGCTGACCATGATGAAGCCAAGGTATTGGAACATCTCTGCTCTCCTGAATGCATTGCTAAAGTAAATAGATACAGGTCCTACAACTTAGAGATGAGATCTGATCTTGAGTCATTAAACATATTAAAATCTGATTTTAGAAAGTCTGAAAATGATTACAAGTTAAAGATAGAGGACTTGGAGAAAACCATTTCAGTACTAAAACATGAACATACAGATTTTAGAACTCAGATCCAAGATCTCATTACTAAGTTGACTGAGTGCCAGGCTGAGCTTGTGATCAGCAAAGCCAAGGCAGAGAAGAGTGTTCTTGAAGAAGAGACCTTCAAGAACATGATATCCTCATCCCTGCACAAAAAAGTTTGTTATCAAAATAGACAGGGACTGGGATCAAATGAGATAGCTCCTCCACACACAATCTTGTCTGTAAGATCTCCTAGGTGTGGAACTTGTGAAGATGAGCTTCCTCTCATAGATCCCATAAGTGAGGATGGAAGAAGTGATAGTGAAGAATTCCTCTGAGAAGAGTGAAGAAGAGGATTCTTCCAAGGGCCACTATCCTTCTGAGGAGAAGAAATCAACTGTGATGACCAAGTCCAAGAGAAAGAACTTGATCAGGAAGAGCAAAAGGAAAGCAAAGAAGGCTCAAGAAATCAAGGCTACTTTTGATGCTAAGCAGAAACAAGTGTTTTATCTCTGCAGGTTTCAAAGTAGTAAGGACTGAAGACATCAACCAAGACTCCTCAGCTAAGAGTCCTGGTTCTGTTCAAATCATCTCAGTGCAAAGAAGAAGACTGAGCTGCTGTGTACCACTGCTGCACAGCCTGGACCATCAAACTCCAAGAACAGTTCACAGCCCAAAAGAACTGTCTCAGCATCTACCAAGATGAAGGTGGAGAAGGGATGTGACCAAAGCCAGTCTTGCTCTCAAAAGGAGACTTGTTTGAAGAAGAAAATGTTATGTGTCATGTGTGAAAGTACTTCTCACATTGCTAAGGATTGCCCATACAATCCTAAAAGTACCATCCACATGACCAACACAAAGACTTCAAAGAGTCTCAAGAAGTCTCAAGCTTCGGAAGGAAAGTCTGTTTCCTTCGGAAGCTCCAAATCAAAGAAGAAGGTAAATGGAAAATTACCTTCGGAAGCAAAGTTGGTCTCGGAAGAAAGGAGTTCTTCCGAAGCACTGAAGTCTGCTGCAGTGACTGTAGATTCTTCCGAAGGATCAGTCATCAAAACTTGTGAAGTTCCAAAAGCTTCTAAGGTTTTGAAGGTCAAGTCCAAGACTCCAAAGGTGGTGTGGAAGTCTAAGAAAGACCAAATGACTGAGGTTTCTCCATCAACAACAGCTGAAGATCCCCATAGTACAACCATAGGATCTATTACTGTTGCATTACCTTCTATTACACTTAATGAGCCCAAGACAAGTAAGGCTTGGGTTTCCAAATGTAACTAATCATTTTCTTTGTGCAGGAACAGCTCAAGACAAACAGGAATGTCTGGATAATTGACAGTGGCTGTTCCAGGCACATGACAGGCAATAGGTCTCTACTTCATAATTTTGAGAGAATTGATGGAGGACCAGTTGCTTTTGGAGGAGATGAAGGTGGTTACATTTCTGGAAGGGGCAAGGTCACAAATGGTAAGCTCAGCATTGAGAAGGTAAACTTTGTTAAGGAGCTTGGGTACAATCTTCTGAGTGTATCCCAATTTTGTGATCAGAGTCATAACATGCTCTTTACTGAGCATGAGTGCATTGTTCTCAAGCCTGGTGTGGTCATTCCTCATGAGCATATCCTGCTCAGAGCCCCCAGGAAAGGGAACATGTACAAGATGGATTTGCAAGAAACATCTCCCTCTGGAGAAGTTTCATGCTTTCTATCTAAAGCAAATAGTGATGAGTCTTTCCTATGGCATAAAAGAATGTGCCATGTAAACTTTAAGAACATGAATAAATTAATTAAACATGATCTGGTAACTGGAATGCCAAAGAAAGAGTTTACAAGTGATGATCATTGTGTTGCATGCCTGAAAGGGAAGCAACACAAGGTATCTCACAAGCCTAAGGAAAGAACTCCATCACTACTCCCCTACACTTGTTACATATGGATCTCTTTGGCCCCACCAGTGTAATGAGTTTAGGAAGGACCTCTTACTGTCTGGTGATCACAGATGATTTTACAAGATTCACTTGGGTCTTCTTCCTTAGAACTAAGGATGAAACCCCTGAGATTCTGAAGAATTTCATCTTAAAAGTTGAGAATCAATGTGATCACAAGGTCAAAACCATAAGATGTGATCAAGGAACTGAATTCAAGAACCAAATCCTTGATACATTTTGTGATGAAAAAGGTATTACAAGACAATATAGTGCTCCCAGGACTCCTCAGCAAAACGGAGTTGCTGAGAGGAGAAACAGGACACTTATTGAAGCTGCAAGAACTATGTTGTCTGACTCTAAACTGCCTATCACCTTCTGGGCAGAGGCAGTTAATACTGCTTGCTATGTGCAAAACAGAGTTTTAGTAGTTAAGACACATGGTAAGACTCCTTATGAACTTTGGCACAAGAGGAAACCTTTCATTGGTTTTCTCAGGTCATTTGGATGTCCCTGCACCATCTTGAATACCAAAGATCAAATTGCCAAGTTTGCTGAGAAATCAGATGATGGACATTTCATTGGATACTCTTCCCAAGCTAAAGCTTATAGAGTATACAATCTCAGAACTAGAATTGTTGAGGAGTCAGCCAATGTGACTTTCAATGAGCACACACCCTGTGTGGCTGGTTCTGGTCCGGATTGGCTGTTTGATCTTGATTTAGTTACCAACTGTTTTAACAAATCTTGTGAGCATGTTTCAGGATCTGCAGAAAATTTAAATACAGGTGATCCTGATCCAAGATTTGAGCTAGGAAGACCTTCAACTCATACATCTTCAGCTCCAGTTGGAACTACTTCAGCAAATGAGGTTTCTATCAGCACAACAATGACAAATTCAGCTGATACATCTGGCATGCCTTCAAATTCCAGCTCAGAGGCCTCTCAACCAGATAAAGACACCTCACTTGTAGAAGACAACAATGGTGATGGTGATAGTGATCAGGAATTTCTTGATGCTAATAACCATACCATAGATGACAACATCAATGATGTCACACACTCATTGGATCAAGTTAATCTTGATAAGTGTGATAATGTGGAGGGTGAATCTTCAAGACCAGATCTAAATTTCTCAAATTTGGATCTTTCTCAACAACTTGCTGTGATCCCTCAGCTAAGGATCCACAAGTCTCACCCCACCACAAACATCATTGGAGATGTTGTCACAGGGGTAAGAACAAGAGGACAAACCCATGAAGCAAATGTTTGTCTTCACTCTTGTTTCTTATCTCAGATAGAGCCCAAGAAAGTTGATGAAGCTCTAAAGGATGGAAGTTGGGTTGAAGCTATGCAACAAGAGCTGCTTCAATTCAAAAGGCAGAAAGTTTGGAACCTTTGTCCTCTTCCTCATGGGAAGACTACCATTGGAACCAAATGGGTTTTTAGGAATAAGAAGGATGATAGAGGAATCATCATCAAGAACAAGGCAAGACTAGTTGTTCAAGGATACACACAAGAAGAAGGGATTGACTACACTGATGTCTTTGCTCCTGTAGCAAGACTAGAAGCTGTTAGGATATTCCTGGCATTTGCTGCATCCAAGAACTTCAAGGTCTACCAACTTGATGTAAAGTGTGCTTTCTTATATGGAGTGATTGATGAGGAGGTTTATGTCAAACAGCCACCTGGTTTTGTAGACCCTGATCATCCTGATTATGTCTGCAAGCTTGACAAAGCTCTTTATGGGCTGCATCAGGCACCCAGGAAGTGGTATGAGACACTATCTGAGTATCTTTGTAAACATGGATACAGGAGAGGTACTATAGATGGAACTCTCTTCATCAAAGGACAGGGAAATGACTTATTGCTGGTTCAAGTATATGTAGATGACATCATCTTTGGTTCAACTAATCCAAAGCTCTGCAAAGACTTTGAGAAGCTGATGAAAGACAGATTTGAGATGAGTTCAATGGGAGAACTCAACTTCTTTCTGGGAATTCAAGTGAAGCAGGTTGAAGATGGCATCTTCATAAGTCAGTCAAAGTATGTTCAAGACATACTCAAGAGGTTCAACATGACTGATTGTAAGATTGCTAAGACACCCATAGCCAGAAACCACTCCCTTGGTCCAGATCTTGAGGGGGAGTGTGTAGATGAACACTTTACAGGGCTATGATTGGGTCTCTTATGTATCTTACAGCTAGCAGGCCTGATATCATGTTTGCTACATGTATTTGTGCAAGATATCAAGCCAACCCTAAGATGTCTCACTTAATCACTGTGAAAAGGATTTTAAGATACCTCAAAGGTGCTTCAACACTTGGTCTATGGTATCCAAAGAATCCTAATTTCAATCTGTATGCCTATACAGATAGTGATTATGGTGGTTGCAATATGACTGCAAAGTCTACATCTGGGGGATGTCAATTCCTTGGTGGAAGGGTTGTCTCATGGCAATGCAAGAAACAATCCTGTGTGTCTGCATCAACTGCTGAGGCTGAATACATTGCTGCTGCAAGCTGCTGTGCTCAAGTGCTTTGGATTCAAAATCAGATGCTGGACTATGGATTTAACTTCAAAGAGACTCCTATCCACATAGACAACAATAGTGCTATCTCTATCACTGAGAACCCTGTGCAGCACTCAAGGACCAAACACATCAACATCAGGTATCATTTAATAAGAGATAACTATGAAAAGGGATTAATTAAACTAGTCAAAGTTCATACAGATGAACAATATGCTGATCTGTTCACAAAAGCTTTTGATGAACAGAGATTTAAGTATCTGATATCAGCTATTGGGATGATTAACTTTGAGTAGACTTTTTCTTAAAACTAATTCTAATTATTTCTTCTTAAAATATGTGTGTCCTAAGTTGTCTAGTTCATCACTTTCATAAGCTCATGTTTTCTTTGGATGTAAAATTCTTTTTGAAGACTTTCCTTAGATTCTTGAAAATTTTTGATACTTCGGAAGATAAAATTTTATCTTCGGAAGAAAAACATGTCTTCAAAATAAATAACTGTCTAAGAGATTTTACCTTCGGAAGAAGTCAAAATTCATCTTCCGAAGCTTAAAATTCTTATCTCAGACACTTATTCATTTTTAAGGACCTTTTCCTTCCGAAGCAAAATTAACCTTCGGAAGCTTTGTTTATTCCTATACAAAGCATCCAAGGGTTTATTTCTCTTCCGAAGCATAAATCTTCAAGACTCTCAGGAAAATCTTCCGAAGCCATTTTAGCTTCGGAAGCTTTTTAAATCAAAACTTCCGAAGACAAATAAACTTCGGAAGCTTTTCGAATTCCAAGAAAACTACTTTTTGAGCAAAAGTAAACTACCTTTTCAGAGGTGGGACCGACTTCCGGATTTCAAAGTTTATCCTCTTTCATTAACTTTGGTTCAAATCCCTTTTCACATAAATACCCAACGGTTCCCCCTCTTTCCCACTATCTTCCTCAATTCTACTATTTCTCTAACCTAATTCTCTAAACCGCCTTTGCTTTCTACCTTTCTTCACCCTTAAGCTTCTGAAATGGCCAACCTTAACCGCAGAAACAACCCAGATTTCTCCATGCAACTTCACAGGCAACATAATCAAGTTGCTCTGTTAAGCTCTGAGAAAGATGCAAGTTTCTCAGAGATTTGCCAATTCTTGACTCTGTCCAAACTATTTCACCTCCCTGACCATTGATCCTCTCTATATGAGGATCACTTGCTTGAATTCTGGAAGACCTGCCAAGAGGTCATTATGGATGGGGAGAAGGCACTGTCTGCCACAGTGCAAGGGAGGACAATCTTCATCACTCCGGCCATCATTAACCAACATTTGCAGCTGGATGATGAAGAAGGTGAGGTGTCCTTCCCAAAGGAAGCTGTTAATCATTCCTTTGAGCAGATGGGCTATGAGGGAGATTTCTCTGTAAAGACCTTCAGGAAAGGGAAGGTCTCATCCCAATGGAAATTCCTGCTCCATGTGGTTATCCACAGCTTATCAAACAAGCATGGTGGATGGGACCAGATTCCTGAGGATCTCTCCTTTATAGTTCATGGAATGGTTCAGGGGGTCAAGTTCAGGTATTCACAATTTGTTTATACTAATTTACTTGCAAACTTAGACTCCTTAGAGTATTACATGTTTCCTAGATATGTTCAACACATTCTCAACTGTGAACTGGGCTCACAGTTGAGGGAAACAAGTAATATTCTTAAATTGGGACAGATGAAGCCCGGCATCTTTAAAATAATGAAGAAGCCAACTGTAGGCTTCTCAGGGGTAGAAACAGCCCTAGTCCCAAAAATGTTAGAGCTCATTGCTCAAGGTGACAACCTAGCAACACAAGCTAGTGTTGAACCCACACCTCTTTTCTCCTTACCCCTAAAAAGACCAGAAATCACCCTCACCTACCAAAGAAAATCCAAACGAACCCCTGCTCAGGCTATTGAGTCTGTGCAGGCCCCCATATACTCAACCTTACAGGAAGAAGTGGACACTAGAGCTCCCACTTCTCCTGAGGAGCAAACCACTCCCATTACTTCACCTATCAGGGCTGAGGTTCCTCAAGCTCACCCTGATGAGCTCACTAGCCCAACAGCCTTAAGCCTTCACTCTGAGTCTCAACACTCAAGTGAACAACCTTCAGGGACAGCTACCATCCCCAGCCTTTGGATCTCAACCAACCAATTCCCAACCTATCCTTCTATACTGATGAAGACTTAGGATTCAGTGAGTACCATGAGTCTCTCTTCTCCTCCCCTACTCAAAGAGAGATGAGTACCTCTGACTCTCCTCAGTCTATCCCACATCAGTCACCTACTACTGAGGTGGACACTTCTGAACCTGTTCAGGATGTCCATATGGAAGAGGCTCTCACTTTTGAAAGTGATTACATCATTAAGACCTCAACCATGGCAACTCAGCCCACTGGCATCTCAACTGAGGCTGCCAGTGAGCAGAGGAAAACCAGCAGCCAAGAAACTCAAGCTGGTGGTGAGAGAGAGGACTTTGGTCCAATCATCTCATCCCCCAATGATTCTTCTGATGAAGATGAGGGGAATTTGAGACTAAAGGTGCAGAAATTGTCAAAAACATGCACCTATTTAGTCTCTAAGGTTAGTCACTTGGAATCTCAGGTGACTACCTTACAAAACAGGGTCAATGATCAGCAACTCCAGATTTCATATCTGAAGGAAAAACTAGCTGGGAGACCTTTAAGGAGAGCTCAACCAGGAACACAAGAACCTGTGGAAGTGATTGACTTATCCTCCAGCTCACCTATGCAAGTGGGTGATGCTACCAAAAAGGGGGAGAAAGTTATTACAACCACAGAACCTGGGAGTTCTTCAGAGAGAATGGACATAGAGGACTCACCATCCTCACTTGCTGTTGTGCATTCTCAGCAACTTCCTCAAGTTCACATTAATGTGGACTCTATAGACTCACTCATCAGGAGTCTCTTTGAGGAAGGCATACCAAGGGCTGTCTCATCTCCACCACAAGGAACTGGCAACTACATCATAAGGTGGAGGTATGATGATGACAGGAGAGCCCTTATACTTCACAGAGTTCAAGGCCAACAAGAAGTTTTTCAATTCCAAAGCCTGAGCTTCTATGAAAGACTGGATTTAGTCAACTTGCCACTTGTCAATCCAAGCAATTCAAGACAAGCTGACAGGCTGGCTCAAAGAATCCAGGACAGGATCCTTGCAGAGTTCACTCTAAGAAGGAGACTTAGGCAATCAGGCAATGTCATCGGTCAACTGGATGTTGAGGTGGACCCTAAGATTAGTTTCATAGGGGAAACCTTGACTGAAGGCCCAGTGGCAGAACCTGAGACCCCTGTCTCATCATCAACAACTGCTGCAGAGGTCCAAACTCCATCTGAGACACCTGCTGGTGAAGGTGTTTCTCAGCCTCTCTCTGGCCAGAGCATGGAAGCTACACCAAGCAATGAAGGCCAAGCCTCAATCCACCCTGAGTCACAAAGGTCTGTTGGTGACAAAGGGAAAAGGATAATGACTCCTGAGGAAATTGAGGAGGAAGAGAGAGAGAGGAAAAGGAGACTAAGGGGAGAAAGTTCTACTGGGTCATCTAGCTTCATGCAAGCTGCAATCAGGGCTGCCCCCAGACCAAATACTCAAGATGATGAGTTAAGGGCAGTCAGGATTACCTACTTACAGACCAGGAACTATGACATTGATGAAATCATCTCCCTCCCCTTAGAAGAGTTAAATGAACTGGCTGACATGGAAGTGTCAAGAGAGTTGAAGGAGAAAGAGGATGCAAGGTTACTTCTCCAACTCAAAGAGGAGAAGAGACAGAAAAGACTTTACAAGCATGCTCCCACTCTCTCACCAGTTCAAGAAAGTCCTGCACAGGAAGATGTGGCTCCACAAGAACCTCAGGTAGATAAAGAAGAAGATAGGATCAAGATGATCAACTACCTGAGTGCCACAGGCTTCTATCAGGCAGATGCACTTCTTCCCCTGTCCTATGACTTCATTGAGTTCGAGTACCTAAAGCAACTTGAGCTTGAGCTAGTCAAAGAAAGAAAGACAACTAAAAGGAAGCTAAGGGAAGAAGCTGCAAAGTCAAGAGCCATCATTCAAAAGAATGCAAAGAAGTCTGCTGACAGACAAAGAATGGTGAGCTTCTTGAAGCTATATGGATTCTCCGGAAGGAGACTTGGCCCCATGTCTCTATCCACTATGGATGAGCATATTAGGGTGATCAAGCAGAAGATTAAAAGTGGAGAACTCATTGACTTGCACTCTCTTCCAAGTCAAGTCCCACCTGAAGTGGAGGTCAAGTTTGAACAACCAGAGACACCTCAACCAGCACCTCCAGTTGAGCCTCAGCAAGCTTCATCTTCTGATCCTAGGCAGGGTCAAACTCCCTCTCCTTCTGAACCTGTGAGGGAGGAACACCCAACTGAGAAAGACACTGATGATCAACATGGTGCTGCAGACCAGTCCTCTCAGTTAAAGACATCCAAGAGGAAGAAGAGAATGGCTTCTAAACCAAAGACTAAGAAGAAGAAGCCAAAGTCATCTACCTCTGCACCTCAGGCTGAATCAGATCAACCTGAGGAAGTGCATGATGAGGCAGCCCAATCAACTCCTATTCAAGTGGCTCCTCTAACTACTGAGACACCCATCTTGTCCTGGACTTTACTCTATACCAATCCAGAAAGATGGAATGTTATCAAGATCAAGGTATTGAGAATGTCTACTCATGGCAAAGACATAACAACTTACCTCTGCATGATCTCTTTGAGATGAGAGATACTATGAGAGTCTTGATGATCCTGACCATCTAAAGAAAGGAAGGTCCTGATTGTACTGAGACTACCACATTTGAAGATCTTCTAAGTGTTTTGGTAGCATCAGCCTAGGGGGGAGTTTTGTAAGGATTCCTTAAGTCTGATGCAACCCAAACATCCTAATTGTCTCACAACATGCACTAAGTACTGAATTGAAGAATGCTTCGGAAGTTTTACACAATGCATTAGAAAATACTCTAAGTGTAAAATCTTCCGAAGCTAAGACCATATCTTCCAAGCCAAACATGAAGTCTTTCCGAAGCTTCAGAGACAAAGTCTTCCGAAGCTTCAACCTATGAAGACTAGTTCTTCCGAAGACTTTTAGTACACAATGCTTTATCTATGTACTGTTCCATAAATAACCTTTTCCGCTGCATCTCTGTAAAGTCACCAACTTACATGAGTTTGGTGAAAAGGTTTCATAGCTTTTTGGTAACTGTACATTGAGGTCTTGAGTCTGTAACTTTCCACTTTATGTACTTTAATCTTTTTTGTAATGTAAAAGGATGTGAGCTATGGCATGTCATAGTCACACAAGTTCAAAAGGCAGAATAGCCTTTTTGATCCTACATTGATTTTGTTAGTGTCTAGTCAATTGTATCTACTGGCTTTCAAAGTATAGCCGGTTGTAGGTTTATATAAGTATTTCAAGTTCTTGTATCTTTCTTTATGCTTATGTAACACTTGTAAAAGAACTTGAAAGCAATATACTGCCTCCTTGAACCCATACTCTCTTGTTCTGTCTCTTTGCTTTAACTTGTGTTCTTGTATCACTTTGGTAACCCAGTTCTCTGTTTGATTAAAGTTTGTTTTCTCCTCATTGTGTTGTTGTGTTGTAATTGTGTTAAAGCCCTTAACGGTCCTGCAATAAATAAGTAATCAAGGAACAAGCAGAAATATATTTTCAAGGTACTTGTATATATTACTTCTCAACTCAAGATTACAAGACACTTACAAGCATAAAACAAGAGTTACAATAGAAACTATATATACTAGATCCTACAGCTACGGATGTACTTGATACCAGCTGGAAACCTAAGACTAAAGCATATACTACAATGCTAAAGTTAAGGTATCTTAGATAAAGTATTATCTAAGATATGGTAGTCATGACATGTCCATGACTTACCTTTTGTCACCAACTAAAGATGGCAACTGTACTAACATAAAAGGTAAACAGTGGATTAAAGTATGGTCAACTACATGGCTTTTGAGAAAACGCCATGCAGTATCTCAGAGATTTGCAGCGGAGTGTCAGAGAGGCCATACTTATGTCCACTGGATAATAGAAGTGTCTTCCGAAGGTTAACTGGCTTCGGAAGAAGTTCTTCCGAAGCCACTTATACTTCGGAATATGTTTCTATGCTTCCGAGGCTTTGAGGACTTCTTGTTACTTCGGAAGTTGACTTCAGATCTTTCCTCTAAGTCTTGATCTTCGAAGTAGGTTCTTTGTCTTCGGAAGTTGGAGTTTTCCTTCGGAAGTGTGTTTTACACTTAGTCTTCGGAAGAGCTCCTTCTTTCTTCGGAAGTTCCATACTTAGCTTCGGAAGTCCTTTGTATGTTGTACTCAAAATCTTCTAAGTGACTTGGTTTTGGTTGCAACAGCCTTTCTAGATCCAATAAACTCCCCCTAGGCTGATGCTACCAAAACTTCACTTATTTCTGCTTCTCAAAGCTTTCAGCACCAGGGACAAAAGATATTTGTCTGTCTCTTTGTTCTTCCCTGAAGTAGTGCTGAGAAGCTTGTACAAGTCATTGGTGGATAGGAGATCCAGTCTATTCGCTTTGAATGACATGTACCCTCTGTTGTGTCCCCCTGAAGAGAGTTAGTTGACGGGAGTTATAGTCATACTCCCATCTAACTATGGTCTCAAGTTCAGGACCTTCAACCATTTGTAAGAAGGCTTTGCCTTTGGTTGCTGATCCTTTCCTTTCCTCCTTCTCTCTCAGTTTCAACTCCTCTTCAACCTTGCTTCTAGCAGTAAGCTCGGCCATATGAAGGCTGCCTAGATGATTTCTGATGTGGGCAGCTACATCGGAGTTTGAAGGGTTGGAGAATGGTTTCTCTGCTAACTCAGCAATGTCAAACTTGCTTAAGTGTAGCAGAGATGAGGCACTCAGCCTGTTGAGCTCTCCATTCTCTCTTTCAACAACAAAGTTGTGAGAAGAGTCTTCGAACCTCCACTGGATGATCTTCTTTCTGGGTGCAAGAGGTTGTCTTGGTACCCTGTCTCCTTTCTTTGTATCCAGTAGAGTCACCAGCTTTCTCCTCAGCTTCTTTTTCTTCCTCATTCAATGTATCTGAATTGAGGCCAAGGAGTTTTGCAGCTTGGTCCAAAGTTCCTCTGGGCAGATCAAGAAATTGATCTCTTGTGAGGGAACTTGAGGATCCATCAACATAAGTCAAGTTGACTGAATCCTCCTCACAGGAGATGTCGCTCAGAGTAGTGCAGTTGATGAGCTTAGTCTTGACTGCCTTGAATTCTTCCATAGAGATGTTTAGAAGGCTGAGGGGATGGTTTGATTGGTTGTTGGGTAGGTTGAGGTGTTTGGGTTCTGGCTAAGGTTTTGGGTTGGAGGATAGGTAGTTTAGGTGGTTGAGGTGAAGAGGTTGGTAGGTGTGATGGTGTGGTTTCAGGGGTGAATGGTTCAGAAGTTGGTTCGGTTTTGATTGGGAAGGGAAAGGGTATAGGTTCAGGTTGAGGTTGGGTTTGGATTTTGGGTTGAGAGGTTGCTTTGAAGGTCATCCCCTGTCCCCTTCTATACATCTCCTTTCTTTTCCCCGCGCGAATGTCAGCCTTGATGTCACTGACATGTCGCTGGAGAGTCTTTTCAGACATGGGACCCACCTGCCTGCCAGAGAAGCCATGAGCTTTGAGATAACTCTTCATCCAGGCTTTCTCACCTATCTTCTTGGCAGCAGTCAGTCCAGCTTCTTCTTCCTTTCTTCTTCTTTTCCACAAGCTTCTCCCTTGCAGCTCTCTTTCTCTCTCTCTCTCCATTTGATCTTGCTCTTTGTTGAAGAGCCATAAGATCGTATCACTGTTATGTGGAGACAACTCTCTTGAGAGAATCCTCTGGAGAGTAGGAAGGTATCCTTTCTCTCCTGAGCTGCAGATCAGCTTCTCTTTCCTTTCTCTCCCTTTCCTCTTCTAAGGCCAACCTTGCAGCTTCTTCTTTTTGCTGTTTTAGCAGCAAGGTTGCCTTTTCCAGCTCTATCAACTCCTCTAATGGTAGCAGGAGTACATCTTCAGTTGCAGCCCCTAGACAACAAGTCTGTCTATAACCTCTACCCTTCTTCGGTTGTTGACTGCCTCCTGGTGGCTGCAGCTGCTTTGGTACTTGCAGCTAACAGTTTCCCAGTTGGTAGCCTACCTTTCCTTTTAAGCTTCTCCAACCTTTCTTCTTCCTGAAGCTCTTCCGAAGTCATCTTCCTCTTTCCTTTGATGTCTTCGGAAGTACTAGACTTTGGGGGTTCTTGGATGGAAGATCCAGGTTGGGTAGTAGAGGTGGGAGCTGGAGTCAATGCTGATGTCAGAGCCAATGGTTGGGTGAGAAAATCCTCCCTATTAACCTCAGATGCAAGTTCCAGAATTGCATCTGTGACTATTAGATCATCGGATAGAGAAAATAGTCCTTCCGCAGCAGCAATCTCAGCTTCGGAAGTTTGAGCTTGTTCTTCTTCCGAGGCTTTGAATTGTGCTTCGGAAGTCTGTGAAAATACACTTTCTGTCCCAACTGTTTCAGTTGCTGGGCCATCAGTCCTTGTTTCCCCTTCGAAGTTAATCTCAGGTTCCACTTGGACCTTAGGTTGACCAACTTCCTCGACAGTGGTAGAAGGTGCATTCAACCTCTGAAGCTCTTGAGCTCCGAAGTAAATCACAGACATATCAGGGCTGGGCTGTTCTATGAGAGATTCCAAAAGGAACTTGTTGAAGAACCTATTGAGATCTTGGAGCATCCTTGATCCACTTGAAAAACAACTGGAGGAGGCTCAGGGAAGATAGCAGCTTGTTGCATTGGATACTTTGAGCTCAAAGAAGTAAGAGCTTGACTTTGGGTTTCCTGTCTTTGACTTTGTCTCTCAACACTCTCCCCCTTTTTGGTAGCATCATCCTGAGAGCTTGATGAGCTAGAGGAAGAGGTCAAGGAACCTGAACTGGTACATGCCTAACAGATCTCTCAATCTGTTTCTCAGCTAGTTTGGCCTTGAGAGTTTCAATCTCAAGTTGCTGAGTGGCAGACCTATCCTCTAAAGTCTAACCTTTGATTCAAGGTTTGAGACTTTAGAAAGTAGGTCTTGAATGGTGAGTTGCATACTTCCCTCATCTTCTTTTGAAGAATCACGGGGAGATGAGGTAACATACCTGGTATGTTCATCCTCACCACCAGATGTGGTTTCTTGGCACCCTGGTTTCCCTTGCACAATGATGTCTCTTTCAGAGTCATCAAAGGGCATGGTTGCCGTAGATTCAGTCTCAGTTTCGTTACCACTGTCCTGAGGATCCATTGAGGCTCCTTCAGTAGTGGCAGCTGAATCTACATGAGTCCCCTCCACATCAGTGGGACTCACCTCAGTAAGGCTTTGCTGGTGGGGCTAGAGATAAGGGGTCTCTCTAGGCTCTGTTGATCCTTGAGAGGGTGTTGTGGATCAACTTCATTGCCTTTAAGAGACATAATCTCTTCACCAGCTCCGGTCAAAAGGTCAGTAAAAGATAAGGAGTTAAAACCTAATGACCCGGGACTTTGATCAATGTCAGAGGCATTGAGTTGTCCCTTTGTGGCTGCTCAGGGGAGTATAGAGACTCTCCCTGAGGGCTATCAGCTTGGGGTTCGGGCTCATGGGTCTGAGACTGAGGAGACTCAAGACCCATATTGAGGTCAATTGTGAAGGATGGTTGGACCTCTGGCTGAGTGGGAGCCCTTTGTTCCACTCTAGCCTTTTTGGATTGAAGAGGAGGGGCTTGTTCAATCAGAGTAGATTGAACAAGGGTTCGTTTGGGACGTCTCTGGTATGTAAAGTAATGGGTGGAGAAGGTAGATTTGGATGGTGAGGGTAGTTGCTGGTGTGGGTTCATCACCTGTGGGGTGAACAGGGATGTCACCAGGAGCCATTGGCTCAATCATACCTGGAAGTAGTGCGGTATCTCTTCCAGTGTAGTTGGTAGACACTCTCTTCAAGATCTGGAAGATGGTCGGCCTCATTTGGGGAGCAGTCAGAGCAGCTGCACAGACAAGCTTGCCCTGATCCAGCTCACAGTTGATAATGTGCTGGAGAAACCTGGGATACATGAAGAATGTGTCCCTTTGAAGATTTCCCATAAGGTTAGTCAGCACAAACCTTGAATAGTTGAAGCGGAGGCTTTGTACCAACCCATGAACTAAGCACCCAAGTTCATACGGGATTTGATCCCATCCCCCAGATTTATTAGATAGATAGTGAAGAACCACATGCAGCAGGAACTTCCACTTGTAGGAGAAGTTGAATTTGTAGACCGTTGACCTGCTAACTTCTCCACCGTATCCCATTTGGAGATAAGAACTACCAAATCTGTTTTGGGGAATTCCGTTAGCGCCCTCATCATGGAGCTCGAGATGCTCCCTGATGATTGTTCAGAGATGACCAACTCTTGGCCACAAATGCTTGACCTTATAACACGAACCCCATTTAGGGTTTCAATCCGACCATTTGCCCAAAATTCGGACATTTGGTTTGAGTAGATTGTAGGGTTTACAGTCAAAGCAGTGTAGTATGAGGATTGGGTCAGGAAAGAATTATATCTGAGAAGTCAGCATCCCTTGAAGAATCAAGGAGTGCGACCTGGTTGTTGAGGGTTTAGTGCCATTGAAGAAGATGACAGAAGATAGTTCGGAGTAAGGTAAATTGGAGAAGAAGAAAGCTTTTAGGGCAGTAATTTGGGTAAAAGAGTGTAAGTGATTAACCGGAAGTATTTAAATGGGTGAAATGGCGGTTTAAAGGGTGGTTTGGATAAGATGATGTGAGGGTTCAGTGGATGATGTGACATGGGCGGTAAGGTTAGACCATTTAAATAATCCGACATCATTAACAAAATCTTTACTTTTTACAGTGTGGGGCCCAAAAGATTTCCGTTACACAGTAAAATCTTTCTTCCGAGTAAAAGCATTTCCGAAGGTAATGTTCTTCCGAAGGCAAATTTACTTCCGAAGGTAATTGCTTACTTCCGAGAGTATATGTTGCTTTCAGGTGGAGTGTGTTAAGTGCTTCGGAAGTAGATCTGAGATCAACTCAATCGCTTCTTCCGAGACTTAACACTCTTCCGAGAAGAAAATTATCCTGGGAGAAATTTGCTTCGGAAGATATGCAAGATATCTTCCGAGGGTTAATTTCTCTTCGGAAGAATTCATACTTAGATAAAATTTAAGAAAAGATCTTTTGTAACAGGGCTTAGATTGTTTTGACATAAGACTTTACACATTCAAAGGTTTTTCAAATGAGATTGACTAATCAATATTTATCATCCCAATAGCTGTAATGAGATATTTAAATCTCTGTTCATCAAATGCTTTGGTGAACAAATCAGCATATTGTTCATTTGAATCAACTTTGATTAGTTTGATAAGATTTTTCTCATGAATATCTCTAATGAAATGATACCTGATATCAATGTGCTTTGTCTTGGAGTGCTTCACTGGATTTTCAGTAATGGATATAGCACTGTTGTTGTCAATGTGGATAGGAGTGCTCATGAAGTTGAATCCATAGTCTATCATCTGGTTTTGAATCCACAGCAGCTGAGCACAACAACTAGCAGCAGCAATGTATTCAGCTTCAGCAGTTGATGTAGAGACACATGATTGCTTCTTGCATTGCCATGAGATGATCCTTCCACCAAGAAATTGACATCCACCTGATGTTGATTTCTTGTTGATGTTGCAGCCACCATAATCGCTGTCAGAGTAACCATAGAGATTAAAATCACTATTTCTTGGATACCAGAGACCTAGTTTAGGTGCTCCTTTGAGGTATCTGAGGATTCTCTTGCAGCAGCAATTAGGTGAGACACCTTTGGAGCAGCCTGATATCTTGCACAGATGCAAGTTGCAAACATGATATCGGTCTACTTGCTGTGAGATACATCAGAGAACCAATAATTGCTCTGTACTGATGTTGATCAGTATCCTCCCCCTCAGAATCAGGGCAGAGATCGTGGTTTCTGGGTATAGGTGTCTTTGCTGCTTTACAATCCTTCATATCAAATCTCTCTAAGATATCATTGACATACTTAGATTGATTGATGAAGAACCCTTCCTTCAATTGCTTTACCTGAATTCCAAGGAAAAGTCCATTTTTCCCATGGAACTCATCTCAACTTCTTCTTCATAATGCTCTCAAAGTCTTTGCACATTTGGTCATTTGAGGAACCAAATATGATATCATCAACATAGACTTGAACAAGCAAAATGTCTTTCCAGACTTTCTTATGAAAAGAGTCTTATCAATGGTACCTCTAGTGTAACCATTCTTCAGGAGAAATTGAGACAATGTCTCATACCACCCCTAGGTGCTTGGTGCAGCCCATATAGAGCTTTATCCAACTTGCACACATAGTTTGGATGTTGTGGGTCTTCAAATCCTGGAGGCTGGCATACATAGACTTCCCTATCTATATCCCCATATAGAAAGGCACACTTGACATCAAGCTGGTAGACAGTGAAATTCTTGGATGCAGCATAAGCAAGGAAGATCTAACTGCCTCAAGTCTTGCAACAGGTGCAAAGACATCAGTATAATCGATTCCTTCCTCTTGAGTGTATCCTTGAACCACCAGTCTTGCCTTGTTCTTGATAATCAAGCCTCTATCATCTCTTTTGTTCCTGAATACCCATTTGGTGCCTATAGGTACTTGACCAGATGGTAGCAGACATAGGTTCCAAACCTTTTGTCTTTTGAATTGAAGCACTCCTCTTGCATTGATTCAACCCAGCTACTATCTTTCAAGGCATCTTCCACCTTCTTGGGTTCCATTTGGGATAAGAAGCATGAGTACAAGCAGACATTCCCATTATGAGTCTGTCCTCTTATTCTCACACCCTCAGAGACTTCCCCTATGATGTTTTCAGCTGGATGAGTATTATGAATTCTGAGTCTAGGAATCACCTCCAGTTGCAAAGATAAGTCCAAGTTGGACATATTTTGGTCAGGAGCTTGAATACTTGGTCCAGCTGTTGTTTCAAACTCATTCAATGAGGACTGATTGAATGAAAGAGAAACATCATCATCTCTTTGCTATGAAGCATCATTAACAGTTGCCTGTTCCTTCAAGATGGTGCTTCCATCAGCTTGGTGTTGTGCAGGATCACCTGAAGAGATTTGAAAATCAGCAGGTGAATCCCTTTGAAGTACCACTATCTCTTGAAATGGTTATGCTGTCAGATCTTTCAATAGTGGGAACTTGATTTGTTGCAGCTCTTGGAGAACTTGGAATAGGTCTGGGAAGCTAAAACAGTTGATCTTCATCAGAATTACTTTGAGCACCTGTTCCAGCTGAAACATTCTCACAAGATGGTTTAGAATAGTTTGAAAACAATTCTAAATCAAAAATATGATCAGGGCCATTCCCCCTAACACAAGGAGTGTGCTCATTAACTACAATGTTGGAAGATTCCTCAAATTGTTGGTTTTTAATATTATAAACTCTGTAGGCTTTAGAGTAGGAGGAATATCCAACAAAGATAGCATCATCTGACTTTTCAGCAAATTTTGCCAAATTGTCTTTTGTGTTAAGTATGGTACACCTGCTGCCAAAGGACCTTAGAAAGCCAATGAACGGTGGCCTCTTGTTCCATAACTCATAAGGGGTTTTTCCATGTGGCTTTACTACAAGAACTCTGTTCTGCACATAGCATGCAGTGCTGACTGCCTCTGCCCAGAATGTTAGAGGCAGCTTTGAATCAGCTAACATAGTCCGAGCAGCCTCAATAAGTGTCCTATTTCTCCTCTCTCTCACACCTTTTTTGAGGAGTTCTAGGAGCACTATATTGTCTGGCAATCCCTTTTGAGTTACAAAATGAGTCAAGAACTAGGTTCTTAAACTCAGTCCCTTGATCACTTCTAATTATTTTAACCTTGTGATCAACTTGATTTTCTATTTTAAGAATAAAAGATTTTAAAGTTTCAGCAGTTTCATCTTTAGTTCTTAAAAAGAATACCCATGTAAATCTAGTAAAATCATCAATCACAAGGCAATATGATTTCCTTCCAATGCTCATTATACTTGTGGGACCAAATAGATCCATGTGCAATAAGTGTAATGGAGTGGGGATAGAGTTAACAACTTTGGATTTATGAGAAGACCTGTGTTGTTTCCCTTTCAGGCAAGCAACACAGTTATCTTTGCAGAAAAATTTCTTTTTAGGCAAACCATGTACCAAGTTATTTTTCCAATTTATTCATTGTCTTAAAATTGACATGACACATTCGTTTATGCCATAGTGTTGACTCATCACCATCAGCTTTGGAAAGAAAGCATGATACTTCTCCCATTGGGGAAGCATTGTTCATATCAAGCTTGTACATATCCCCTTTCCTGGGAGATCTAAGAAGCACCAATTCCTGAGGAATTGTCATCCCGGGTTTGAGGATAATGCACTCATGTTCTGTGAAAAGCATTTGATGCTTTTGATCACAGAACTGAGAAACACTTAACAGATTGTGTTCAAGCTGTTTGACAAAATTAACTTTGTCAACTTTTAACTTTCCATTGGATATACTTCCTCTGCCAGAAATATATCCTCCGGCCTCACCTCCAAACTGGACAGGACCTCCATCATAATGTTGAAATTGTTGAAGGAGAGATCTGTTCCCTGTCATGTGCCTAGAGCATCGACTATCTACAATCCAAATGTTGTTATTCTTGTCATATGGATGTCCCTGCACATAAGGTGAGATAATTAGTTTTGATTGGAAACCCAAGCCTTATTGGTCTTGGGTTCTTCCAATGATAGTGACATAATTGAACCAAAATTTATGCATGGGGGTTCAATGGATGTCTTTGAAGAAGAGGTTTGGGCTACAGCATCTTCCTTGATCTTCCATTCCATCCCTTGGTTGATCATAGAGGATGAGCTTGTTGAAGCTTTTGTAGCTTGGCTTTCTTCCGAAGCTTCTTTCTTTTCGGAAGAGACCTTCACCACCTTTTCTTTCGAAGCCGTCTTCTTCTGGGATGGTTTCAAGGGGACTCTTTTGTTTTTCTGAGTCTTTGCAGCTTTAACTTCCGAAGCCTTTTTTCCTTTCGGAAGAAGAATTTTCTTCCGAGAGAAGCCTTGCTTCGGAAACAAGCTTTCCCTTTTTCATCACTTGAACCATTTGATATGGTCCAAATGAGAAACCTTCCCTGACTCCTTCTCTTTTAACATTATTTGCATAATGTGTGCTAGCAGGATTGTAGTAATAATCTTTAGCCATGTGGTTTTGCAGACCACACATTATGCATGCAATGTTAACTTTCTGGGAATGAGAGGATTGCTGTTTCTTGTTCTTTTTCTCTTCAGCAACCTTTCCCTTTAATTTCTGATCCTTTGATAGGATAGGAGTACTGGTACTGTACTCTTTTCCTGAATCAGAAGTTCCAACCACCTGGAATCCAGCTGATATGAATACACCCTTTTGCTTTGGGTCTATCTTTAGCTTGGATTCAGCCACTTTCTTGGCAGTTTTTCTGGCTGCCTTAGCTCTGCTTCTTCTGGCTTTGGTGGTCAGGGTTTGATCATCATTGGTTGGGGAGGGCACAATTACCTGTTCCTTCCCTGTGATGGTCTCCATAGTTGCATCATTCTTTGACTCTTGAGAAGGTGGGTCAACAGATGGAACCTCTTGCTCTTCAGTACCACACCTTGGTTGTCTTATAGACTCATAAGAGTGTGGTGGAGCAATTTCATTGGTTCCCAACCCACCTTTGTTTTGATAACAAAGTTTTGAGTGAGAGGATGATGCAAGAATGGCTTGGAAGTTTTGCTCGGAAATAGCATACTTCCTGGCTTGAGCCTCAGCAGTGACAAGCTGGGCTTGAGCCTCAGTCAATTTGGATATTAAATCCTTGATTTGAGTCTTGTAGTTTGTATGTTCATGTTTTAAGAGGACACATTTTCTCTAACTCCTCAATTTTTCTTTGGTAGTCAGATTCAGCCCTTTTAAAGTCAGATTTTAAAACATTTAAAGACTCAATATCAGATTTAATTTCCATTGTAGTCCTGATACAGTTTAACCTTAGCAATACAAGCAGGGGTACAGAGATGTTCATATACCTTGTTTTCATCTGTTCCTGCCATGAGTGCTTGAGCAGGAGTCACATCCTGAACCATGAAGCTCCAGTCAACTTCTTGAGCCATTGCTGCTGCAGTCTCTGTTGACTTTCCGGTGGGCTTTGGTGTGTAGAAGGATGTGTGGAGGCCTGTGAGGTTCCCGAGTTGGACTTGGGAGCCTTGCATTCCCTTGCAAAATGACCAAGTTGGTTACAGTTGTAACATTTGGCCTTGCTTTTGTCAAACCCAAATTTGCTGGTGATTGGGTTCTGAGGGAATTGCCTTCCAGTTCTTTTAAAGAACTTCTTTGCTCTGTAGGTTAGAAGAGCCATTTGTTGGACTATGTCCACATACTCTATGTCATCCGGGCTAAAACACTCTAGATCATCAAAGCAGTATTGATAGTCATTTGAGTGCCCACTCCCTGAGACAAATGCACAGCCCTCCTGAAAGGAGTTTTGCTGAGCTTGTTGAGACCTTGGAGTCTCAGGAAATGTGATGTAAGGCCCAGAGGAACAAGATGGCTGCTGGGTGTAGGTCAGGTATTGCTGAGACTGGGAGATGCCTGAGCCTTCAGCAACCATTAAAGCGTTGCTAGCAGGAAGACTCAAGGGTCTGCTTGTCTGGTGACCACTCTTGCTTTCCATTTCCAAACGGTATCCATCAAGGATCCCATAGAGTTCGGTCATGGTGAGTGTATTCAGATTCTCTGTTCTCTTGATGGAGACACAGTAGAATGTCCACTCATTGGGTAGAGCACTCATAAACTTTCTAGTAAGGTCTCTGAGTTCATGAGTGATTCCCACAGATTGAAGGGAAGAGATGAGATCCATATACCTGAAATATTGCTGGCTAAGAGTCTCTCCAGCAACATAGGTGAAGTTCTCAAACTGCTGCTTCAGTGAGTCCTTCTTTGAATCATTCGAGCTTGAGTACATTTGAGTAAGAGCATCAAAGAGTTCTTTGGCAGACTTACAATGCTCAAACCCCACCATGATGTAGTTTGGGATTGCAGTCATAAGAACAGTCATAGCATTGCTGTCTATGTCAAGCTTCTTCCTGTCTTCATCAGAATAATCTTCAACGGCTTTCTCAATCATGGCACCGTTTCCACCAGCTACTTTTGGTTTATACGGGCCATTGACGATGGATTGCCACATCTTGCTATCTTGGTACCTGATGAAGCCTTCCATTCTTCTGCTCCAAGACCTGAAGTTTTCAGGGGCGATGATGGGAGCTTTGGTCATCGTTCCCATTTCAACTTCAGATTTGTTGAGGGCCATTTTGAGTGAGGTATAAGGAGGAGTGAAAAACTGGTTGATTAGGATGGTAAGATCTCACAACAAGAGCCTAAAAAGCTCTGATACCAATTGCAGGATCGGGTTTGTCACTTAAACACTTGTGTTTCTCTCAAACTCACTTATAATAACACTCAAATCAGATGAAGCAATGCCTTTTACAAGAGTTGATAATAATATAATAAGTAATCAAAGGAACAAGCAGAAATATATTTTCAAGGTACTTGTATATATTACTTCTCAACTCAAGATTACAAGACACTTACAAGCATAAAACAAGAGTTATAATGAGAAACTATATATACTAGATCCTACAGCCGGATATACTTGATACCAGCTGGAAACCTAAGACTAAAGCATATACTACAATGCTAAAGTTAAGGTATCTTAGATAAAGTATTATCTAAGATATGGTAGTCATGACATGTCCATGACTTACCTTTTGTCACAAACTAAAGATGGCAACTGTACTAACATAAAAAGGTAAACAGTGGATTAAAGTATGGTCAACTATATGGCTTTTGAGAAAACGCCATGCAGTATCTCAGAGATTTGCAGCGGAGTGTCAGAGAGGCCATACTTATGTCCACTGGATAATAGAAGTGTCTTCCGAAGGTTAACTGGCTTCGGAAGAACTTGTTCTTCCGAAGCCACTTATACTTCGGAAGATGCTTCTATGCTTCCGAGGCTTTGAGGACTTCTTGTACTTCGGAAGTTGACTTCAGATCTTTATCTCTAAGTCTTGATCTTCGAAAGTAGGTTCTTTGTCTTCGGAAGTTGGAGTTTTCCTTCGGAAGTGTGTTTTACACTTAGTCTTCGGAAGAGCTCCTTCTTCCTTCGGAAGTTCCATACTTAGCTTCGGAAGTCCTTTGTATGTTGTACTCAAAATCTTCTAAGTGACTTGGTTTTGGTTGAAACAGCCTTTCTAGATCCAACAACATGTTCCATCTTGCAGAAAGATCAATCCAGTTTCCTTGGTTTAGCTTGGTTCTGCTGATAAACTTGTGGCTGGTGGGGATGAGTTTGTTAGTTGAGGCTGTTTGAAAGTTCTTTGAATTGGTGATTGTTGATCTGATTGATGTTTTTAAGACTGATGTTGTTGAGGCAAATGTTGTTGAGTTTGTCTCATATCAGTTGTTGATTCTTGATTACATTCCCTTGAGAAATGCACATACAAATTGCATTTATAGCATCTCATATTGGACTTATCAACATCAATTTTTGTTGTTCTTCCTGTAGCTACCAGTCCTTTGTTTCTTCTCAGATACATTTTGTTTCTATATGCAATCATGGCCATTTGCCATTGTAGATCCATCTCTTCTACTTCATCTGGAAGAAGTTATTCAAGATCTTGCTGACAAATGTGTGCAGGTTTTAGTATGCTACGCAGATAAGCTTGAAAGCTTGAACTGAATGCTGCAAAAGCTACTTTCTGTTCTTCTGAGTCTAGAACCATAGTAATTGGCTCTGTTTGATTGTTGATTTTGTTGGATGAGGATGCCTTTGCTGATATGGCAGGTGAACTTTTTCTTTCATCATGTCTTCTTCTTTCCTTATTTGATGAATTGCTTTGATAGTTTGATTTTTATGGCCTTGAAGTATATTAACCAACTTCATCTTTATCATCACTCAAAGCACAAAAGCTTCCATCATCATTATTGAAAATAAAAGCACTTCCAACACTTTTGCTTTCTTTGAAATGGTATGGAGAAATGTGTGCTTTTACACTCTTGTTTCTTGATTTCTCATCCAATTCAAATGCTTCCACCTTAGCTATCAATGTGTCTAACCCAATGGTTTTAAGATCAAGGGTATTCTTGAACATGGATATTGTTTGAGTCCAACTTTCAGGTAAAGTATGAAGCATCTTCTTGTTCAACTCCTCATTGGTATATTTCAACTCTAAGATGTTCGTCTCAGTTACCAATTGCATGAATCTGTGGAGTTGTTGAGGAACAGATTCATCCTCAATATGATAGAAAGTTTCATATTATGAGCAAAGTGTATCCTTCCTAATGCTTCTGATCTCATCACCCCTTTCACAGAGAGTGTGAAGAATCTTCCACAATGAGTTTGCTATTTTGTAATTTTCACACCTGATTAAGAGATCTTTAGGTAAAGCCATACTAAGCATATTATATGCTCTAATATCAACTTTGACCTTCTTTGCATCATTAGGTGATAGGTCCTTCAGGCTTATGGGTCGATTGTTGTCCTTATAATCAGTCCGAGTATTGGTGGAATGTAAGGACCTTTAGTAATGGACACCCATAAATCAGGATCCGTGTAGTTCACATGATTCCTAAACCTGATTTTCCATGATTTGAAATCAACTTTGTTTTCCGACTTTGGAGGTTGGTATGATGATCCACCAAGTGAATTACTCATTTTAGTTAATGTGTTAATAGTCAACTAAAACATAATTCCTTTTGTAAATGATCTAATTAATGATAAACTCTTAATTATCGGTTAATTAAGTCATTACAGTCAAAATTAGTCAATCCTCTTAATGAATTCTAAACAGATATCAAATCAAGGATGTTTGATGATATGTTTTTGTTCAATTCGTTTGAACAACCGTTGACTATCGATCAATAACACAGATCTACGAATCAAATTGATGTTGATGTAGATTGATGTTAGTCGGGCAATGAAACAGTACTCGTAGAACGATAAATCAGGGTTTGATGATTCTAATTTGATTTACACCAAATTGTCGAGTAGAATTTCTTTGTTAGCTATCGATTAGCTTAACTCAACTTGTATGTTGATTAGTTCATTCAATAACACACTTGAATGTGAGTTATGAACTCTTAAGTCGTTATGAACACCCTTAAAGCAATTTTACTCAAAATCAATATATCTAATCAGAAATCTGATATATCTAATTATATAAACAATTGATTCAACAAATCTAACACTGGTAGATCAATTGATGTAGATCAATGAGCACTTGGCTCTGATACCACCTGTGAATCCAAGGATCGAAACAGGAATTATTAGGTTAGATTGAACGAATAGTGATCTCGGAATTATCACTACTCGTTGTTTAATCAATTGATGATGAAATAACAATTGTAATATAAATTAATCATAAGAGCAATTATGATAAATGACAAACAAACAAATATAAGGAATAAGCAAGTTTAATTCAAATGTTTTCCATTATCATTGATTAATGACTACAATTGAAAACATGATTGATGATTGAATATTTCTAGGGTTCTAATGATATTTTGGTGTATATTGTTGTTGTTGTTGTTATGGCTGCTAGGGTTTGTTACAAAGATGAAAGAAATCAAATAAACCTCATCAAAAGTGTGAATTATACCTAGTATTTATAGGCCCAGGAATTTACTTTTAGGGTAACAGTAACTCTCTTATTGAGATAAAAAAAGTTACTCAGAGAATGTCTTGATGTGACGTTCTCTGAATAAAGTGAAGTCGTCTGTAGAAGTTGACTTTATGATATCACTTTAGTGTTTAACTTGTTAACTTGATGTGATGTACATACAGGTGTCTTGGTTTTCCCTAGGACTTTTGCTCTTCAGTAGAAGTCTTAGTCTTCCGCATGACTTTGGTCTTTTGTAGGAGTCTCTTGACTTCATCCGCAGCAAAATGTCCTTCCGTAGAAGATCCTCGAATGCACAAATCTTTTGTTGTTCCAACAGACTGTCCGTAGATATTTCTTACACTTACTCAATTTTCAAAATTGACTAAGTATAATGTTATTCCTGCAATCACACATATAAATCAACAGTAATTGGATTAACCTATATATATTCATTACATACAAGAAGAAATATGTACAAGTGTTTATTACAAATTCATAATTAAAGTGCTAAGCCTATACAATGAATCTAGACTTATTGGAACTAGATCTAACAAACAGTCTACAAATTCAACTTCTCTTACAACTGGAAGTTCTTGCTTCATATTGTTCTCCACTATCTATCCAACAAATCAGGAAGATGGGATCAAATTCCCTATGATCTGGGATGCCTAGTTCACAGGTTGGTCAAAGGCCTCAAATTCAACTATTCAAAGTTTGTGTTGAATAACCTCAGAGGTAACCTGCACATGGAACCATTCTACATGTATCCTAGGTTTATTCAACACATCATTAACTATGAGCTGGATCAATACAAACTTCAACTTGAAGACATTCTTCTTGTCCCTCACATGAGGGCGGACATCTTCAAGATTCTGAAGGGGGTGTCCCCAAACTTCTCTGGAAGATTCACCGACCTTCATCCAGGTATGATTGAGCCTATGGCTCTTGGTGACATCCTGGTGAACCCACCAAGTGATGAACCCACACCAGACACCACCATTTCACTGCCAATTATCACTCCCCACCCCCATCAATTTCATTACCAAAAACGCTCCAAACGAACCCTTGTTCAATCTAATCTGATTGAGCTCCCTTTGTTCAAACTAAAAAGGCTAGAGTGCAAAGATGGGCTCTTACTCAGCCTGAGCTCCAACCATCCTCCACTATTGACCTCAATATCAGTGTTGAGTCTCCTCAGTCTTAACCCGATGAGCCTGAAAGCCAAACCATTAGCCCTCAGGGTGAGTCCCAACATTTCCTTGAGCAGCCAAAAAGGGACAGCCAAATCATTGGCTCTAAGCCATTAGATATTGATCAATTCTCGGATCACTAGGCATAACTTCTATATCCTTCACTGACCTTTTAATCCAATCTGATGAAGATCTCACATTCCATCAGGGCCATGATATTGATCTACCGCACCAATATTTGAATCAACTGAGCCCCAGGGAACCTCTGATTTCTAGCCCCCATCAGCAAAGCCAAACTTAGGTGAGTCCTACAGATGTGGAGGGAACTCATGTAGGCTCACCTGCCACTACTGAGAGCATCTCATTGGGCTATCAGGACAATGGTAGCATCTCTGAGACTGAGTCTACGACAACCTTGCCTATTGATGCCTCTTAAAGAGACATCACTCTGCAAGGGAAACTAGGGTTCCAAGAAATCATATCTGGTGATGAGGATGAACATACTAGGTATGTTATCTCATTTCCCCATGATTCTTTAAAACAAGATGAGGGAAGTCTGGAACTCACCATCAGAGACCTACTTTCTAAAGTCTCAATTTTGAATCCAAGGTTAAGACTTTAGAGGATAGATCTGCCACTCAGCAACTTGAGATTGGCAATCTCAAGGCCAAACTAGATGAGACATAGATTGAGAAGTCTGTCAGGCACATACCTGTTCAAGTCTCTTTAAGTTCTTCCTCTAGATCATCTACTTCTCAAGATGATGCTACCAAAAAGGGGGAGAATGTATAGAGTCAAGCTCAAGAGGAACCAATCTTGGCCATTTCTACCCTATCTTCATTTTACCCCACTCAACAACAATCTTTAACCATCTTCCCTCAGCCACCTCCAATCACATTTCAAGTGGAACCAAGGATGCTTATTGGTCTCAATAAGTTCTTAACGAAGTTTCTAATAAGCTCCTCACTGGATGTTGTTGAATCTTACTTTGGAGTTGAAGAACTTCAAAGGTTGAATGCACCTCCTACCACTAAGGAGGAAGTTGGTCAACCTAAGGCCCTTATGGACCCTAAGATTGACTTCAAAGGGGAAATGAGGACTGATGGCCAACAACTGACTTAGTTAGGACAGGTAGTGCAGCCTCATTCTCTTCCAAAGCAGAGATCCAAGCTGCGAAAGGGATTATTGGATTATCATCCTTATTCGATGATCTGATTATCACAGAGGCCATACTTGATTTAGCCTCTGAGATAAACAGTGAGGACTTTCTCAAAACGCCTCTCCTTCAAACACCATCAACACCACAAGATCAACCTCTCTCCTAACCTGAATTCTCTAAGCCAGAGTCTCCCAAAGATAAATCATTCGAAGAATCCAAAGGAAAGAGGAAGATGACTGCGGAAGAACTATTAGACAAAGAAAAGTTGGAGAAATTAAAGAAGAAAGGTAGACTCAACACATGAAGTTGTTGGCTGCAAGTAGCAAGGCAGTAGCAGCAGCCCAAGAGGCTATCAATAATAAAAGAAGAGTTGAGATTATCGACAGACTTGTCAATATGGGAGTAACAAATGAAGAAATGCTACTACTCCCACCGGATGAGTTGGTGAAGTTAGAAAAGGCAACCTTGTTGCAAAAAGTAATGGAGGAAGCAGCTATGTTGGCAGAGGAGGAGGAGGGAAGAAGAAAGAAAGAAGAAGCTGAGCAACATCTGAGGATAGAGAGGACAGCCTTCTTGTACTCTAGAGGATACTCTCAGGAAGAGCTGAGTCCTCATGATAATGACACGATCTTGTGGCTTTTCCATAAAGAGCAATATCAAATTGCCAAGGAGAGGAAGAAGGCTTCAAGGGAGAAGTTGAAAGAAAAGAAGAAAAAGGAAGAGGAGGTCAAGCTTGCGGTTGCCAAGAAGGTGGGAGAGAAATCCTGGATGAAGGAATATCTCAAAGCCCACGGCTTCTCTGGCGGGCAAGTTGGTCCAATGACTGAAAAGACCCTGCAGCGACATGTCAGTGACATCAAGGCTGACATTCGCTCAGGAAGGAGGAAGGAGGTGTTTTAAATACCAAGAGTGTAGAGGATGCTACCCACACCTGTTCCCAAACCACAACCTCAACCTAAACCCTCACCCTTTCCTTTCCCCATCAAAACTGAACCATTCACTGAACCATTCACCCCTGAACCTTCACCATCAACCTTACCCTCATCCTCACCTATTGTCTCATAACAACCTCCACCACCACCCATCCTCAAACCTAAAACTCTATCTAGAACTCAACCATCAACCACCCATCCATCACCTAAACCACCCTCTAAACCATCAAAGCCTCTAACCTTGGAGGAGTTTAATGAGATCAAAAGGAAGCCCATTAACTGCACCACTCTGAGCGAAATCTCTTGTGAAGAGGAGTCTATCAAACTAACATACATTGATGACTCTTCATGTTCCCTCACAGGAGAGGAATTCCTTGATCTGCCTAGGGGAACTTTGGACCAGACACTTCAACTCCTTGCAACAAACTCTGATTCCCTCAAGGAAGAAGAGAAAAAGCTGAGAAGAAGACTGGTGACTCTGCTAGACACCAGGAAGGGGGATAAGCTGCCATCTCAACCCCTTGTTCCTCGGAAGAAGATTGTCGAGTAGAGGTTTGAAAATCTTCCCGTAACTTCGTTGTAAAAAGCGGGAATGGTGATGTCAACTGACTCAATACACCATATCTGCTACACTCAAGCAGGTTTGATATTGCTGAGTTAGTAGAGAAACCATTCTCCAACCCCTCTAACTCTCAAGTAGCTGCTCACATCGGGAATCACCTGAGCAGTCTTCATCTTGTTGAACTAACCACAAAGGCAAAGATTGAAGAAAAGTTGAAGATGAGAGAGAAGAAAGAAAAAGAATGTTCAACCAAAGGAAAGACCTTCCTTTAGATAGTTGAAGGACCTGATTTGGAACCCATAGTTAGATGGGAGTATGACTACAACTCCCGTCAACTAACTCTCTACAGAGGGCCACAACAAAGGGTAAATGTCACCCAAAGTAACAGACTGGACCTGTTATCTACCAATGACTTGTACAAACTTCTCAGCACCACCTCCGGAAAGAACAAAGATACAGATAAGTATCTTCTGTCCTTGGTGCTGAAAGTTTTGAGAAGCAGAAGAAAGTGATGTTTTGGTAGCATCAGCCTAGGGGGAGTTTGTTGGGTCAAATAAGGCTGGTGCAACCAAAACAACACTTAGAAGAATTTTGGTGCAACTGAAGAAAGTCTTCCGAGTATCTGCTCTTCCGAAATCAAGTTGAAGAAATTCTAAAGCTCAAACAAGAAAAACTTCCGAAGAAAAACTATGTCTTCCAAGACTAAGTAAATTCTCTTCTGAAGATAAACACTTAGAAGGTTTAAGACAAAGACTTCCGAAGAACAAAGTTTTGAAGACTAGCAGAGGTCTTGGAAGAAGTTGATTCTTCTGAATTATAACTGGCTTCAGAAAGAACTTATTCTTCTGAAACCAGTTAACCTTCGGAAGAACCAACTATGAACCAGTGGACATAAGTATGGTCTGTCTGACAGCCGTTGCCACCTCTGATATACTGCATGGCGCTTTCCCACGCCCATGTAGTTGACTAAACTTTATTCCACTATTCACTTTTTATCAGTTTGTACAGTTACCACGTTTAGTTGGTGACAAAAGGTAAGTCATGGACCTGTCATCACTACCTAGTCTAGGATATATTTTATTCTAATATAGTATTTATTTAGTAGTAAGTTCTAGCTGGTAATCGACGTATAACCGGCTGTAGATAGTAGTATGTATAGTATCTCATTGTAACTCAGTCAGTATGTTTGAAAGAGTCTTGTAAACTTTGAGTTGAGAAGTAATATATACAAGTATCTTGAAAACTATCTCTTGTGTTCTTTAACTTAAGTATATTATTATCAACTCATTTAAAGATTCTGCATCATCATCCGAGTGTGTCCAAGTGAGTTTGAGAGATAATTATGTGTTGATTAACCATAACCGATCCTGCACCCTTTTAATTGGTCTTTAAACCATAAAGCATAAATACTTTTACAAATACATCAACTAAAACTAATCCATACACATGAAATAAATATACCATAACTTAAATGAACAATAGTTTGCAGCCTACGAAGCAATTTCATTGATAAGTTTATGATATAAAAATGGGTGTCTTGATATAAGTCATATTCGATGATAGTATTTAATTGATCATAACTAAGATAAAATAAAATTTTCATAAACTAATTAGAAATTGTGTGAAGAATGATGGAAAAACATGGCTATATATCGACTCTGAAAAGAAGAAAGCAACATATTACATCAAGATAACTCTTGAGAATGCTTCTTGCTTGCTATCTTAGTGTAATCACAAGGGAACTAAATTTGAAAACGATTAAAAACCGGAGTGTTAAACAATTCCACAGGTCTAGCTTTAATTAAGAAAAAAAAGCTGAATTGATGAGCGCAACATTAGAAAATAGAAAGGTAAAAAAAAAGCAAGATAAATTTTAGGATCAATGAAATTACTGGATTATTGTATATGTGCCCTCCATCTATCTCCATTCTTCCCTCAATCTACTCGTGTTTTCCAATCGCCAGCGTTGTTTTCAATACTCCAATCATTATACTTCCCTTTTCATTTCCCCGTCGTCACTTTTGCTTTCTAACAATTCATAGGGTTTAATTGCCACCAAAAGCTCTAAAACCATTTGCATACTGAATAAAGTTTAAATTGAGAAACCTATCCTAACTCAAACATCATCTACTTGAGGAAATCGCATGATATACGTCAAACTATAACTACATTCATAATAACACACAAATGGTAAAGATGTAATGAGACTTATGGAATCAACGTAGTGTGGCAGCGTTTATCGTAAGTGGTTAATGGTGGTGCAAGGGGACTCGCCCACGGTGGATTGTACATAAAACAAAGTAGAGGACATGATCGAGTGCACCAGGTCTAGTCCTGGATATCATGGTTCGATCATGGTTTGGCGATTGAAGCCACAAACACAATGGAGTTTAGAGTTTGTGACTTTGATGGTGGATAGAGCAAGAAATGACATTAGAATCAATAGATGACCAGGGAGAAGGAATGCTAGTCGGTTCGGATCGAATCCAAGGATCCTTGTGATATCTCAATATATGGTTTAGCCATATGACGAGATTTTAAGCATTACATTACCACTTGACACATTCTCTAGAATTATGACATGTGTCATTTTATTAGCTTTCTTTAAATTAAAAATAAAATCACTTTTAAAAGTTATTCACAATTTTAAAATTAAAATATGCATGATGAGTTTTTTTAAATAGAAACAGAATTAATAATCTAAATCAACTATTAAAAATCATAATTTTTGCATACTTTGATTAAAAATCAATTCTTCAAAAATTGTTATCCTTTTAAAATACTGAAATCCGTAATTAATATGTTCAAACAACATTGATTTATACCAATATAATGTACTTTCGAATTTTATTGTTACTTTGCATTTATTTTTTTATAGTATATGCAAATTAATATGCATGTATATATTTTTAACCAATTCAAAGTTTTTGGTTGGAGATTGGTCACTTACCCAAAGTGACTCTATAAACGTGTATGTTATTAAAGCAAACAAACTACCACATACGAGAAAAGGTCACAAATATAGTTGAACCAAGTAACATTGCAAAGGCATAATGATAGTAGGGTCGGGATATCCGATTGGCCCACTTTTTAGGAATTGAATCCTTTTCAGACAAGCAGGCCGGTCGAGAAAACTCCCAAACAACAAAAGGATATGCAATTGAGAAGCCAAAGTCAGATAGAAGGGCTTGCCTTCAGCACTTTCGTATACCAAATACGAATTATCAAATTTGTATTTACAAATTATATACTTTATTCAATATCTCGTTTATGCCTAAGCTCTTCTATATGAGATTAGCGCACATGTTGTCTACTTATGTTTACATATTCCCATCTTTAAACTAATTTTATATTCCCATACATGGTCCGACTGTAACATCATCAATGAAATAGCAACATAGAACAAACAAAATACTCACATGAAGAGAAACAGATAGAAATGAATAACAACAATTGCATCAACACAACATCAAAACTGTTACTCTTAAATTGCATGCTAGAACCAACAAAATACTCAGCATCATTACTTGGTTCTACGTATAGCACCAAACGTTAAAACATAAATATGCAGCTATTGTCCTGATTAGAGTATTCACAGTGAATTCCCTATAAATATGTAAGTGTGTTTCCTATATTATAGGGAATTTTTGTAAATAAATGTTAGTGTATAAAAGAAAAAATTTACTATTCATTTATATATTTGAGGAATTACTGTTAAGTCCCTATAAATATTTTATTATTTTTGAAAAAGATTGTGAGTGAATGAGAGAGAAAATATAATGATAAATATATATATATGATATTATTATTTAATTGAAAAAAAATAGGATAAATAGTAAATTTTAATGTAATTATATTAATAGAGATAGAGAATCAACTGCGAATGTTTTTATTAATTTAAGTCATTTAAGTTGCATGTACGAAGACCTTTGTAAGTAACCTCGGGTCCAATCATTAAAGACTTATCTTAAATAGTCATGTCAATACATGATAGAAACATGAAGAACATGCATCAGACATGTATTTATTTTTGTGCATGTGAGGCCATGTTCTTGACATGGAAAAAAATAGGAAATGATTTCTTTGAGATAACTTCATAAAAATAGAAATGATTTAAATGCAAGTCCAACCAGCCTAAGATGAGTTTTAAGCCCCCTTGAAGAACCTAAATAAACTCAAGTGATATATAAATTAAGAGATCTCTCAAAGATTTTAATTTTTTTTTTCTGGAAAAATAACTCACACAATCTAATATTACTTACAAGGTTTATTGGATTTTAATAATCACAACTTTCCTTTATTGACCAGATTTAATCATATATCATGAAATGTTTATAGTCACTCCCAACTTCATTTATTGATCAAGATTAACAATGTTAATTTTTTAATGACATGAACTACCTATATGGCCAAAACACTAAGCAGAAGGTTAAAATCAACCATCATGTTCGTTAATCTAAACCTTCTACACCCTAAAATCCGTCAATCACCATCTCTTGATCTGAATCACTTAATTTGTTGGAGGTAAATTTTAAATGATGATAAAAGCTAGACACCAAAAAAAACCTGATAGAGACTTGGAGGCAACGAAGTTAAAAAATGACTCAAAGTTTGCTACATTTCATAAAAAAAAAACTAACGTGCTTAACTCTCAGTTAATAAAAAATCATTAGAGAAAAATAAGATTAAAGTTAGAAGTGTATATAAACATTTCCTAAGTAGAAATTAATCCAAAGCAATATATGAAAGTTGGGATCATCAAAATCTAATACCCCTACTTATAGATTAAATTCACACATTTATCCAGCTTAACACTTGAACCTTCAACTACTCGGAAGGAACACATCTCCAATAAACTAATGCCATTTGTTTAGAAATTTTAATACTTGCCCATATTTAGTAATCTATTACTCAAATCAAATCAGATTACTTGGCCAATTAAGCAAACTATTACTATGCAAGAGTAACCTTGATAAGTGAGACGATTTTTACAACTATTGGGAAGGACTATTGCTCACGCAAGACTTGTAAGAAAATTAATTATCAACAATATCAAAATATTCAAGAAAATTTATCCCGAAAATCTAAACTGGAATACAAATAAATGAAGCATGCAAGAACACCACCCTGGCAAGATGTTGATAGCAGTAATGAGAGGTATGTATGAAGAAAAATCTTTGTCTATTACTCAAAAAACCCGAGAAAAGTAACTTTACAACTAATCCATAACCGAATCTTTTGATATTCCAAGTGAAGCTTAGCTGAACTTCTTCATCTTGTCATGTCATATTACTGAATAATCATTTATGTTACTGCAGAAGTGCAAAACATATATGTATAAGCATCACATATGTACATACTGTTGAAAAATTTTGTACACAAACAAGTCAAAATGAGTGTAAAAAAGGTGTTTTGTACGGGCAAAATGGGTTAAATCAGGTTGGATCGACCTGACTCAACTTTTCGCCAAAATTCACTCGTTTGACCCGTATCCTTTTAAGCTAATTTTTTTGTTTACCCGTCTAATATCGAGATGAACCCAAATCGCATCATAGAATCAATTTCGATAAATACTATTGATTTTCTGAAATATCATACTTGGCTTTTCTTAAGATAATTAATTAATGTTCTCCATTCAGCAAAATGAAGAATTTGGATAAAAAAGCCACTCCTTGGAAACAATAATGTTTTTTTAGAAATATCCACAAGAACAGCAGTTAGGTTAACCGCTCAATTTAGTAAAAAAATAGTTGTGGATAATTACCATCAAGAACGGTCCCACAATGGCTCTAGAGAAGCAGACTTTTCAGTTCTACTATGAGGCATGGAAGTTGTGAAAGGAGGTGCGTGCACGGTTATTGGAAGAACCCATTCACATTTGTCTCTTCCCTCTACTACAAGAGGGTGCTCAAATCTGCCATCAAAAAATACAAAGTGCTTAGAAAGCCATGAATGAAGATCAATTATCATCTTTTTCCACAGTTCTGAAACTTCCAGTACAATATCTTCATCAGGGGTCCCTTTTTAAGAATTATAAAAAACGTGAATAGTCACAATGATTTGCGGAAAGATGCAAACTAAGGAGATGAATTTAGGATTCAATTAGCACTAATGAGATGCACTTAGGATTCAATTTGCACTAGTGAGATGACAAAGAATGGATCCACTGCCTCTAAGAAAGTGTCTCCTAATTTTATATCTAACATGTTCACATGGGCCGAAAGTTGACCAAAGTATATTTACAAATCATACAACCTCCTAACCTGTTTATGCGAAAATAAGATTAATATTGTGATCATATTATACTCTTACAAATTAAATGGTCGGGTAATCCAACCTGCCACCACATATTTTGCCCACTGCTCACAATTATGACAATATGCCAATAAGTATGTGACATGTTCGGACATACCTGGTCCAATCTACATTCTTTGGAGTCGTAAAAAATTCAAACCGAAGCACCCATTGTACTGAAACGTGTCTAGTGGAAAAAGACATAGGCCCATCCATCGGAACTGAAAACAGAAAACTAGTTTGCACCAAATCTGCAACAACCTCATGGTGATCACTCTGGATCTGCATACATTCACCAAAAATTGTTTAGTATAATCAATTAACATGGACAAGCTTGTATAGGATCTCACTCCAATATGTCCCTCACATGTTAAAACTGAAAGTTAGGCATGTCACTGGACTGCTCCATAAATTATAAGCTACCAACTTATGTTTTGTCCATGATGATAATAATATCTCATGAAAAGTTGATGGGCCGAAATAGGCATTTTTCGGTTTAATACAGCAACATTAGAGTGATCAAAACAGGTGGTTTGTAATGGGTCAAAGGGGTAGTTGTTAAGTCCAAGTCAAAACGGCTTGGATTCGGTTGTCCTGTATATTATGTGTATTCGACTTATACATGGAACTTCTCATTTACGAAAACATTTCACGTAAAAAATGTACTGAAATTTAAGCAATAAGGATACATAACACAGAAATTATAGGAGGAATACCAGATAAGAAGTTAAGTTATATTATACAGTGAAGTGTATCAGAGTTCTAAATTAGAGGGTAAACCTTCGTGATTGTTGGAGACTGTCTTCGAGATGGATGTGCAGATCGACGACTTATAGTCTCTGACAACTCCAAGGTTACAGATAGCTAAACAGACAAATCAAACAAATAAAAACACAAAACATGGTTCATATATTATTTATAAATGGGTCAATTTTGATTATGACTTCCCCATAATCAATCAAGCATGGAAAACCAAACTAGTTAAAAAGGAAATGGATCGAACAAGTTGGAAGTCACCCTAGTGTACTTTGATGAATAAAACCTGTGAATCATCTTATTAAAAAAGTAGACTATAACGTAATTTGACTTTTTGCAAATATTTGTGAGACACTATAAAAAATTGAAAAAAAAAATTGGACAGAAAGTGTTTCTACAACCAAACCCGACCCATCTTGACTTGTTATGGGCCCAACCCACAATTTCACCTCTACAGAATTCCATGTGAAAAAAATTATAATTATGAAAATACCTCAAGGCATCTCCTTCTACCATCCTCATGAAAAAAAGTAAGAGTTCCACCTATCTGTACACGAGCATAACTAGATTAATCAACGAAAGAATATACCAACAGACATAGTTCGAGATTTTACCATATCACCAAAGTAATATGTTGATTCAGGTTTCGTGGGTGAGAATCTTAATAGAACTTGATCATCTAGCCTAATGTTGTATGATCTTCCTCGAATGAAACCTTCTGCTGCAGGGAACGTTAGTAACAACTTAATGTTTGAGACAAGCTTTAAACCCCATATTTCCAAGCATGATGTGATGGAAAAATGTAAATCAGATAAATTTATAAATGAACAAGTTTAAGGAATAAGAAACAGTATTACTTACATGCAACAGGTTCGACTGTTCTTGTGAGAGTTGAGGCTTTCAAATCATCTTCCGTTGAAAGAGATTTTGTATTTCTTAGCTGTTGATTTGGAGACACAATTGCTGACGATCTTCGAGGCGACAAATTATCTGTTTGGGAGACGATGTCATTAGAATTCAAGTTTTATTCATCACGAGTCCTTATAAAGAAATTGAGAATAGCCACTTAACTTTTAATGTTTCCTCTTGAATATTTTAACAATGATATGAAAAAGACCCACAACAACGTTAATCAATACGTCCTTACAATACTCATCAAATTGACTAAAAGACTTTGACGTGTAAAAGCGTGTCACTGACTAGGACATCATGTCATAAATGACTTGTCAACTAACACTTACAATAATCGTTTTACTTTATACATAAAGATAGTTTTGATACAAGTTGAACCACATAAGATACAATACTTGCTAAATTCATCTTTGTTGTACTAGTTTGTTTGTTTCCTAACATCATAATGACTTGGCTGTCCATGTCAGCATTTTCAGGCCAAGTGTTCTGCCTCATATGATTGCAGTACTCTATGTATGCAAATAATAAATCTCATTGTTTGGACAACTAACATGACCATGAAAGTTCAATTCCTATTGTATTTGTTTTGAAAATCTTAAACAGATGTAATACCATTTCCACATGACATTTTAAATATGTGTGAAAGCATATCCACCAAGTAACCCTATATAAATTTATATGAATAGGGATCACAAATAACTAAGCACTAAGATTTTGTAATTTGTTCTGTCCCAAGAATAGCATACCCTCAGTAGAACCATATAGTACTTCAGCTGCAGAAAGCCGAGGGAGTGCCATATATGAAGACATGGTTGACTTTTGATCATGGTAAAGTACATCCTTACTAGATCTTGCTGCAGATGATTGCAAAGACAATGAACTGCCAAATGCTTTCTGTAAACTTCCCCTTGCTGGATTGTAGGAAGACACAGATGACACGTCATCCCTTTGACTTTCATAATCTTCCTCTACCCCATCATAAGTTTCATTAGCTCTAGCCTGCACAGAATAACAAGTGTGAAGAACAATAATCAAATTGACAATGAGAACAAGATATTATCCAAATTACTAGTTGCTAATAGAGTGGACTGTTAGTCTGCCTGCACAAGACCAGCAAATAAGAAGAAATCTTTTGAGGTAGATAGTAGAAGTGGCAATTTCAGCCCATCTACTTATAAATGGGTCGATTACGGTTATATTGTGTCAAAGAAAATGAGTCAAGTGGGCCAAACGGATTGAAATTTGCCCAAAGTGTATCTCACATGCATAAAACGTCCTAAATGAAGTTATTCAAATAATTAGATTAATGATTGAAATAGATATAAGTTTTGTAAACACAAAAAAATGCTAATTACAGAAATTTCAAAAAATGTCAGACAGAAAGTGCGTCAAGATAACCTAACCCAAGCCAAACCAAACCATTTCGACCAAATAAAAGAAATACTCTTTTCTACAAAAATACATTCTGCCCAACCCAACACCGTATACTTGGCCACCCTTAGCAGATAGCATGATAAGAACATGAAAATGGAAAGATGTTCACACCAACAGATGCTTCCTGCAGCTTACCCATTCAGATTCAGCATCCATATCTTTCCAATAAACATCCAAAAGAATAGGTGTAGCAGGAACAATCCCTGAAACGTTGGAAACATCTTTATCTTCCTCTAACTAAATTCATTATGCTTGAAAGATGAAGATGTTAGTGTTAACATCATAAAAGAAACTTGCAATGCAGAAAATTAATTGTAAAAATGAGATATTAATTGCACCATAACTCATTTCACAAGAACATGTAGATTAACATATTGGTTGAGGCAAATGATTCTGGATGTATACAAGAACGATTAAAATAGGCACATTGAATTGAGAGCATTTGATTAAGTACTTCTATATTAGCAATATGATAGGGTGCTAGATTTGTAGGCTTCTAACAAGAGGAGGCCCCTTTTCAAACTGCTATCAGGCAGGACCACCTTATTAAATCTTTGGGTTGCAAAGATATGGTTGTAACACAAGTAAGTATCTGTTAGAACTACAGCAAGTCAAGATCAAATTTATCCAAGATATTAACTTTGTTATCTACAAAATTACCAGCATTCTCATATGTACTTATCAGACAATATCCACTCATGGCACAAGGTTATCATACTTAAACATCCTTCATTGACAATTTTACATCTAAGAAGTTAATTAGCCAACATATATGACACCACCTAATGTTTCCTCTCTATACTTATCAAATAAAGTGCTAAGAGGACCCTTGCTCAATATACAGTTATACACAACACCCAAAAGCCGCTAAAGAGCTAGATTGAACCTTATAGAATTTAAATAAAAGGAAAACAAACAGCAGCTCATGCATATATTGCTGAATTGCTATAATCGTACAGATACTTTTGTAGAAAACATGCTCTAGTCTGTATACTACAAAGATAAAGCTCACGTATTGACTACAAAGATAGCATACAAGTAAGATGTTAAATATAAAATAATTACCAGTTATCCCAGTTTCTTCATTTAACAAGCCATTTGTCTTTTCAGTGACCCAAATTTGCAATGGCAAGCGAGCTTCCTGCAGAATTAAATAGTTGCTTATATTGAGAAGTGAAAAAAAAGAAAAAAAAAGAAAAGATAGCATATATAACTAAGAAATGGAAGCACATATAAACACAAACAGATCATAGAGAGGGAAGCAAAACCCCAATTATTTAACCTAACCTTTATTATCATTTTAGTAAATGTGTGTCTTTATATGTTCGCGACACTTATCCCTAGTTTCGCAAATTTTTGTGTACACCAAAATACTTAATAGGACAAAAGCACATATCAAGTCCATGACAAATAATCATTTTTCAGGGATCATAGTTTTTTCTCATGCTAGTGTATACAATAATAAGTTTTAGTGATGGACATAATTATATATCAAATGAATAAGCAATAAAAAGATCACATAAGTCTCCTCTCTAGTCTCTATGCCATTTATTTTATATTACTGGGTACCATTGGGAGTGCCTTTTTTCCTTTTTCCCATAAGCTTCCATCCCTTGTTGTCCTCGTTGACAGTTTCACATAATTAGAAATGAAACTACAATGTTGAAAATTGCTTTTAACCTAACGTCCTAACTTAACTTGAACATATTTACGTATCAGCTTGACATGAATAGTGTAAACACTAACCATCAGCTTAAGTTTTTAACATTTTACTGACATATTGACAAACAACATGGTTACCATTCAGATGCAAGAATGAACTTGAAGTAGAACAGAAGGTAAAGCAATACAAACTAAATTCTTAGAGTACTGCACATAAGGCCAAAGATGCATGATAGATATCTAACAAAAATAAATGATAACTCATATTATTTTTGCCTCCCCATCGCAAGTACAAATATGCAATGGGCTGTTGCAATTTCATTCACAATAGATTCATATAGGCTACATGAGAACATGATAGTTATCCTACCCCCAACAAGGATTTGCAGAATCGTTTCATCTAAACAGAGCCCATAACTAAGGTGAAACTACACGTAGAACAAATTGCAATAAAGAAAAGTGGAATTTTAAATAGACGTTGAGCTGAAAAGACAAACTATGTCAGAGATTTCAAGGGTTGATCCTCCACTAGGACGTCCATCATCCATATTTAGGTATTTTCCAGACAAAACACTTTTAACATGATAAAGATACCGAACAGTAGACCCTCTGTATGATGGAGGTATGATTGTCGGCAGATTCATCCTCAATATATCTGGATATAACATAAGCATTTATAGTGAGGATCTGTTAAAGGAAACTTAGAAACCAAAAATATAAAAAAGCCACAAGGCGAACAACATGTGAAGCTGGATTTATACCAGCATGCCCATCCCAAATTTATTAAATTTATTTAGTCCTCAAAACAACAGATAATCCAGTATGGGATGATAAAAATAAATTTGTGAAGCTGGATTTCTGCCAGCCTGCCCAGCCCAGTTTTCTTATTATTTTTTTTAAATATACTTAGACCACAAAACAAGTTCTTATAAAATCCTAATAGCATCCATGAGCATGATGCTGTGATGTAAAAAGAACATCACAATGTAATAATTACTATTATAGCCGATTATGTTATATAATTACAAACTGAACCAGATAGCAAACAAATAATTCAATCCAAAAACTCCCCAATGGTACATAGAACGATACTGAAGATATACAAAGAAATGCCTTACATGTTCTCGTTGTCCCTGACGACAGAACTTGATTTGAAACTAGAGATGGCACGGAAGAGTTCATGAAAACGTATTCACCTGTATATATTAGGTACAAAAGGAACGTTTAGTTGATTTCCATCTTGATGACTTGGTCTGCGCCTAAATAATACTTGGTACTACTATTTTTGGAATAAAAAGGCCCATTTGAGCAATTGCACTTCAAATCATTGGATTTGCCTATTCTTGCTAATTTTTATGCAGCATTTATCAATTTGTACTACTTGTAACCAAATCTAATAATATAGCTACTCATTTTTTTTTTGGGCAAAGTCTAAACTCCTTACATTTTGAAGACTGAAGGATAACCTGTTTGGTTAGAGACTTTAACCAATGCCAATAGAAATAAAAAAAATAAAGCAGCTTTACAAGTGAAGTGTCCGATGTTAATAACAAAATCATATGGATCTTCTAACCAAAAGCAACCATTTGTGATGATGATAGTCAGAAACTAAAACTATGTAAACTTGGCTTGAAGACGTTCATTCAGTAACATTAGAAATGAAGCGAAAGTCGATCAAAAACTTTAAAAAGAAGGGGAAAATGCTGATGCAAACCTCTCCTCTTGTGATTAGAGTCAGGTAGCGGGTTGTGGGTGTTAAACCACTGAGTATCCAGTTTCTCAACGCCTGTGGCTTCAAAGCTTAGGCGATCAACTAACAAGGAGCACTCAGCAGGAGGATTTCGGATCTCAATTGTGATGGTAACAGGATCACCGGGCCTGTATACTTTCTTATCAGCCTCTAGCTTCAAGAGAGGTTGCACAGGCGAAGGCACAGGTGCCAAGTCGCTACTAGTTTCTCGTTTTCCGATTCCGAACAAGGAGGAGAGGGTTCTTGGAGCTCTTTGGGGCGGCATTGGTGTAGCAACTCACAGATCGATCTGCCTTAAACAAGCCCTAATAAGTAATAACAGAGAATCTCAAATTGGTGGTGGTGACTGGTGATTGAGTGATTAATTGGAGCTACTGAGAACTGTTCTGCTGATCGAAATCGTGATTTGATCTCAAGAGGCAGATGAGATATGAGATGAATCGACTTGAGGAATCCGTCACTGGTGTCGGTGATTGGTCAACATCACGTTGGAGGGATTTACATTTGCAAGGAAAACTTTTAGCTCACAATATTTCACATTTTGTTATCCCAATGGACCTTGGTTTTGAGCTATTTATTTCCAACATCAATTTTCTTTTTACTATCTATCTATTGTATTTATACTTACAAAAAACAAATTCTGTGATTTCTTACCCTTTTAACTTTTAATTTTTACATTCATCTTTTTAAACTTTTTAAAAATTTTATATAATATCACTTTGACCCTACAGAAATTTTAAAGTCTCGTGATTATCCTTGTAAGATAGGGTTATCTAAAAAATCAATTTTTTTAAGCACTAGTAGTCAATATAAGACACACAATTAACATTACATGCAAGGCACATGCTATTTTCAATTTTTTTAATGTTCATAAATTTTTTCACGAAATTTATTTTTCAAAAAAAAATTCACCATTAGTTTTAGTTTTTTTTAATATTTTTAACGACTACCATATTGATATATATTATTTTTAAAAAAATCATACATCCGTTATTTACACATGTATAAATCTAGTTATACACATGTGTAATATCAGATTTATAATTGTGTAAATCTGGTATTACAATTGTGTAAAACGAATTTCGTAAAAAACGAGATTCTTTTAATCTTTTATAAGAAAAAGTTCTTTTTTATAAAAGAGGGAAACGAGATAAATGTTTTTATGTTTTTATTTTTATATTTTTATATATTTTTCATTTTATAATTTTCTTATTATGTTTTCGTCAATTATCATTTTGTTATTAAAAACTAGTGGCTTACATTGGTTACTAAAGTTATCACAAAAAAATGAGTTCTCATTTGAATCATCTCCTATCTTTGTATAATTTTAGTTAAAAAGAGTTTGTTACTTTATATTTTTGACACGTGCCCTTATAAATTCGAGTACGTTTTCATGAAAATTTAGTTTGAAAATGAGTCGGATAAAAACCAAAATATTCCATGTTTTTTACTATCGTTTTTTTTTTGAGATAGTCATAACGTTTTGATGTACCTTTTGTTTATAATGAGTTTGGTTTCAAATATCACTTATTTATATTATGGTTAATTCGAGTTAATCTACTTTGCGGCGTAATTTAATTTTGGAAATAGTTTTCCAATTGCAGTCTATACTGTGAATATCTGATTTATACATTGTAAATCTATTTATACCATTTGTAATAATAGGATGTATACATGTGTAAATCTGGTTTACAATTGGGTAAAACGAGTTTCGTAAAAAACGAGATTTTTTTTAATCTTTTATAAGAAAAAAGTTGTTTTTTAATAAAGAGGGAAACGAGATAAATGTTTTTATGTTTTTATTTTTATATTTTTATATATTTTTCATTTTATAATTTTTCTTATTAATGTTTTCGTCATTATCATTTTGTTATTGAAACTAGTGGCTACATTGGTTACTAAAGTTATCACAAAAAAATGATTTCATTTGAATCACTCCTATCTTTGTATAATTTTAGTTAAAAAAGTTTGTTACTTTGTATTTTTGACACGTGCCCTTATAAATTCGAGTACGTTTTGATGTAAATTTAGTTTAAAAATGAGTCGGATAAAAACCATTCCATGTTTTTATATACGTTTTGAGATAGTCTACGTTTTGATGTAACCTTTGTTTAGAAATGAGTTGGTTCAAATATCACTTTTTCATTCAATGGTAAATTCGAGTTAATCTACGTTTTTGGCGTAAATTTATTTTTGAAATAGTTAGTTCAATTGCAGTCTATACATGTGTAATATCGGATTTATACATGTGTAAATCTAGTTATACACATGTGTAATATCGGATTTATACATGTGTAAATCTGGTATTACAATTGTGTAAAACGAATTTCGTAAAAAACGAGATTTTTTTAATCTTTTATATTAAAAGTTGTTTTTTTATAAAAGAGGGAAACGAGATAAATGTTTTTATGTTTTTTATTTTATATTTTTATATATTTTTCATTTAATAATTTTCTTATTATGTTTTCGTCAATTATCATTTTGTTATTAAAAACTAGTGGCTTACATTGGTTACTAAAGTTATCATAAAAAAATGAGTTCTCATTTGAATCATCTCTTATCTTTGTATAATTTTAGTTAAAAAGAGTTTGTTACTTTGTATTTTTGACACGTGCCCTTATAAATTCGAGTACGTTTTGATGTAAATTTAGTTTAAAAATGAGTCGGATAAAAACCAAAATATTCCATGTTTTTTATATACGTTTTGAGATAGTCTACGTTTTGATGTAACCTTTGTTTAGAAATGAGTTGGTTCAAATATCACTTTTTCATTCAATGGTATAAATTCGAGTTAATCTACGTTTTGGCGTAAATTTATTTTGGAAATAGTTAGTTCAATTGCAGTCTATACATGTGTAATATCGGATTTATAAATGTGTAAATCTAGTTATACACATGTGTAATATCGGATTTATACATGTGTAAATATTGTATTACAATTGTGTAAAACGAATTTCGTAAAAAACGAGATTTTTTTAATCTTTTATAAGAAAAAGTTGTTTTTTATAAAAGAGGGAAACGAGATAAATGTTTTTATGTTTTTATATTTATATTTTTATATATTTTTCATTTTATAATTTTCTTATTATGTTTTCATCAATTATCATTTTGTTATTTAAAACTAGTGGCTTACATTGGTTACTAAAGTTATCACAAAATATGAGTTCTTATTTGAATCATCTTCTATCTTTGTATAATTTTAGTTAAAAAGAGTTTGTTACTTTATATTTTTGACACGTGCCCTTATAAATTCGAGTACGTTTTGATGTAAATTTAGTTTAAAAATGAATCGGATAAAAACCAAAATGTTCCATGTTTTTTATATACGTTTTGAGATAGTCTACGTTTTGATGTAACCTTTGTTTATAAATGAGTTTGTTCAAATATCACTTTTTTATTCAATGGTATAAATTCGAGTTAATCTACGTTTCGGCGTAAATTTATTTTGGAAATATTTAGTTCAATTGGAGTCTATACATGTGTAATATCGGATTTATACATGTGTAAATCTAGTTATACACATGTGTAATATCGGATTTATACATGTGTAAATCTGGTATTACAATTGTGTAAAACGAATTTCGTAAAAACGAGATTTTTTTAATCTTTTATAAGAAAAAGTTGTTTTTTATAAAAGAGGGAAACGAGATAAATGTTTTTATGTTTTTATTTTTATATTTTTATATATTTTTCATTTTATAATTTTCTTATTATGTTTTCGTCAATTATCATTTTGTTATTGAAAACTAGTGGCTTACATTGGTTACTAAAGTTATCACAAAAAAATGAGTTATCATTTGAATCATCTCCTATCTTTGTATAATTTTAGTTAAAAAGAGTTTGTTACTTTGTATTTTTGACACGTGCCCTTATAAATTCAAGTACGTTTTGATGTAAAATTAGTTTAAAAATGAGTCGGATAAAAACCAAAATATTCCATGCTTTTTATATACGTTTTGAGATAGTCTACGTTTTGATGTAACCTTTGTTTAGAAATGAGTTGGTTCAAATATCACTTTTTCATTCAATGGTATAAATTCGAGTTAATCTACGTTTTGGCGTAAATTTATTTTTGAAATAGTTAGTTCAATTGCAGTCTATACATGTGTAATATCAGATTTATACATATGTAAATCTAGTTATATTCATGTGTAATATCGGATTTATACATGTGTAAATCTGGTATTACAATTGTGTAAAACGAATTTCGTAAAAAACGAGATTTTTTTAATCTTTTATAAGAAAAAGTTGTTTTTTATAAAAGAGGGAAACGAGATAAATGTTTTTATGTTTTTATTTTTATATTTTTATATATTTTTCATTTAATAATTTTCTTATTATGTTTTCGTCAATTATCATTTTGTTATTAAAAACTAGTGGCTTACATTGGTTACTAAAGTTATCATAAAAAAATGAGTTCTCATTTGAATCATCTCTTATCTTTGTATAATTTTAGTTAAAAAGAGTTTGTTACTTTGTATTTTTGACATGTGCCCTTATAAATTCGAGTACGTTTTGATGTAAATTTAGTTTAAAAATGAGTCGGATAAAAACCAAAATATTCCATGTTTTTTATATACGTTTTGAGATAGTCTACGTTTTGATGTAACCTTTGTTTAGAAATGAGTTGGTTCAAATATCACTTTTCCATTCAATGATATAAATTCGAGTTAATCTACGTTTTGGCGTAAATTTATTTTGAAAATAGTTAGTTCAATTGCAGTCTATACATGTGTAATATCGGATTTATAAATGTGTAAATCTAGTTATACACATGTGTAATATCGGATTTATACATGTGTAAATATTGTTTTACAATTGTGTAAAACAAATTTCGTAAAAAACGAGATTTTTTTAATCTTTTATAAGAAAAAGTTGTTTTTTATAAAAGAGGGAAACGAGATAAATGTTTTTATGTTTTTATTTTTATATTTTTATATATTTTTCATTTTATAATTTTCTTATTATGTTTTCGTCAATTATCATTTTGTTATTGAAAACTAGTGACTTACATTGGTTACTAAAGTTATCACAAAATATGAGTTCTCATTTGAATCATCTTCTATCTTTGTATAATTTTAGTTAAAAAGAGTTTGTTACTTTGTATTTTTGACACGTGCCCTTATAAATTCGAGTACTTTTTGATGTAAATTTAGTTTAAAAATGAATCGGATAAAAACCAAAATGTTCCATGTTTTTTATATACGTTTTGAGATAGTCTACGTTTTGATATAATCTTTGTTTAGAAATGAGTTGGTTCAAATATCACTTTTTCATTCAATAGTATAAATTCGAGTTAATCTACGTTTTGGCGTAAATTTATTTTGGAAATAGTTAGTTCAATTGCAGTCTATACATGTGTAATATCGGATTTATACATGTGTAAATCTAGTTATACACATGTGTAATATCGGATTTATACATGTGTAAATCTGGTATTACAATTGTGTAAAACGAATTTTGTAAAAAACGAGATTTTTTTAATCTTTTATAAGAAAAGTTGTTTTTTATAAAAGGGGAAACGAGATAAATGTTTTTATGTTTTTATTTTTTATATTTTATATATTTTTCATTTTATAATTTTTTTATTATGTTTTCGTCAATTATCATTTTGTTATTAAAAACTAGTGGCTTACATTGGTTACTAAAGTTATCACAAAAAAATGAGTTATCATTTGAATCATCTCCTATCTTTGTATAATTTTAGTTAAAAAGAGTTTGTTACTTTGTATTTTTGACACGTGCCCTTATAAATTCGAGTACGTTTTGATGTAAAATTAGTTTAAAAATGAGTCGGATAAAAACCAAAATATTCCATGTTTTTTATATACGTTTTGAGATAGTCTACGTTTTGATGTAACCTTTGTTTAGAAATGAGTTGGTTCAAATATCACTTTTTCATTCAATGGTATAAATTCGAGTTAATCTACGTTTTGGCGTAAATTTATTTTTGAAATAGTTAGTTCAATTGCAGTCTATACATGTGTAATATCGGATTTATACATGTGTAAATCTAGTTATACACATGTGTAATATCGGATTTATACATGTGTAAATCTGGTATTACAATTGTGTAAAACGAATTTCGTAAAAAACGAGATTTTTTAATCTTTTATATTAAAAAGTTGTTTTTTATAAAAGAGGGAAACGAGATAAATGTTTTTATGTTTTTATTTTTATATTTTTATATATTTTTCGTTTTATAATTTTCTTATTATGTTTTCGTCAATTATCATTTTGTTATTAAAAACTAGTGGCTTACATTGGTTACTAAAGTTATCACAAAAAATAAGTTCTCATTTGAATCATCTCTTATCTTTGTATAATTTTAGTTAAAAAGAGTTTGTTACTTTGTATTTTTGACACGTGCCCTTATAAATTCGAGTACGTTTTGATGTAAATTTAGTTTAAAAATGAGTCGGATAGAAACCAAAATATTCCATGTTTTTTATATACGTTTTGAGATAGTCTACGTTTTGAGGTAACCTTTGTTTAGAAATGAGTTGGTTCAAATATCACTTTTTCATTCAATAGTATAAATTCGAGTTAATCTACGTTTTGGCGTAAATTTATTTTGGAAATAGTTAGTTCAATTGCAGTCTATACATGTGTAATATCGGATTTATAAATGTGTAAATCTAGTTATACACATGTGTAATATCGGATTTATACATGTGTAAATATTGTATTATAATTGTGTAAAACGAATTTCGTAAAAAACGAGATTTTTTAATCTTTTATAAGAAAAAGTTGTTTTTTATAAAAGAGGGAAACGAGATAAATGTTTTTATGTTTTGATTTTTATATTTTTATATATTTTTCATTTTATAATTTTCTTATTATGTTTTCGTCAATTATCATTTTGTTATTAAAAACTAGTGGCTTACATTGGTTACTAAAGTTATCACAAAAAATGAGTTCTCATTTGAATCATCTTCTATCTTTGTATAATTTTAGTTAAAAAGAGTTTGTTACTTTGTATTTTTGACACGTGCCCTTATAAATTCGAGTACGTTTTTGTAAGGACCTGGTATTTGAATGAAATACCTAGTGATTAGCGTGTAAACCAGATCAAATAGTGCGGAATCCTATTTGATTGGCGATCCAATCAGTGAGAACACACGAAGAATCAATCAAGAATTGAATCTAACGTTAGAAGTCGATTGGGAATCGATCTAATGTGTTCTGTGAACTTGGAGAACGATTTGGGAGGCTTCTGGACGGCTAGGGTACGTCTGGAGTCGTAATGTATGAATGCTTACGTTTTTTTTTCCACGAATTGGGTTGTATTTATAATTAGTATTGTTCATTCGTGTGACTGACCATAAGTATGGTTCATAGTGCGATTGAACCATGCGGTTGATTCATCCGCACGACTAAGTGTTCAGTCGTGCGACTGACCAATCTTATGTGTCAATCATGCGACTGATCCAGTCTCCTGGTTCATTCGTGCGACTGAGTCAATCGTATGAAGTTATTCATGCGTTGGTCATTCGCATGGGCCATTCGCATGAGAACTTCTTAAGTTAAGTTGAATGTTTCATAATATAACTTGATGTTTAAACATTCAAACAATCACAAACCTAATTAACCAATTCAATATCGACTCATTAATGAAATATTAGACATTACAAATCACAAAAGGACCTGGTATTTGAACGAAATCCTAGTGATTAGCGTGTAAACCAGATCAAATAGTGCGGAATCCTATTTGATTGGCGATCCAATCAGTGAGAACACACGAAGAATCAATCAAGAATTGAATCTAAGATTAGAAGTTGATTGGGAATCGATCTAATGTGTTCTGTGAACTTGGAGAACGATTTGGGAGGCTTCTGGACGGCTAAGGTACGTCTGGAGTCGTAATGGTACGAATGCTTACGTTTTTCCACGAATTGGGTTGTATTTATAGGTTAGTATTGTTCATTCGTGCGACTGAACCATAAGTATGGTTCAGTCGTGCGATTGAACCATGCGGTTGATTCATTCGCACGACTGAGTGTTCAGTCGTGCGACTGAGCCAATCTTATGTGTCAATCATGCGATTGATCCAGTCTCCTGGTTCAGTCGTGCGACTGAGTCAATCGTATGAAGTTATTCATGCATGTGGTCCATTCGCATGGGCCATTCGCATGAGAACTTCTTAAGTTAAGTTTGAATGTTTCAATTAATATAACTTGATGTGTAACCATTCAACCAATCACAAACCTAATTAACCAATTCAATATCGACTCATTAATGAAATATTAGACATTACAAATCACAAACAATCCATATCATTTCATTAATCATTTCATATTACATCATAATCAGACAAACAAGATCTATTACATTTCGTATCATGATCTAGGGACATACATGCATCAACAAACTCCCCCTTGGACCTAGATCTCTCTAATCTCTTGTTTTTTGCATAACCTCCTTGTATTTCTTGTACTTCTCCTCTTTTGTGACTCCCGCGTGAATTTCAAACGCGAAGCAGAGTCGTATAACATTCTGGAACTGGAGGGCTTGTACAATGTCCTGCGTGTCATAGAACAGTGGCCACTTGTATAGCGTATAGACATCATTTGCCGACAAGTTAGTAAGCCACATCGGGTCGAATACCCTGATCGTATCCATTTGGCCCTCTTTGCTTAGGACTATGACCGCTTCTGCTGTTCTCCAATCATAGTACCACCACTTAAAGTGTGGAGTGAAGTCCTGTGGCATTTCCCTGAGTGGGATTCTTGACATTGTGCGCGGAGGACTCCACTTCAACACTATCTGGGCTTGCCAGTAATGGCATCAACCTCAGACCTTCTGATATACCTAGTAGGCTGTTGGGGTCTGAAGTTAACCCATCTGGTGTGGTACTCCTTCTTTAGGGCAGCCTCGAACCAGCCTGACATCTTCCTCGGGTCAGCATACAAAAGCTTTAGCTTAGCCAGCTGGTTGAGCTCAAAACCTGGTAGAGTCTTCAGATCATGTGGGAATCTGAAGTACTCTATGCCCTGTTCCCTCTTAACTGCATAAACATTAAGATCATCAAAATACGCCCATGCTATAATCCTGCCAGACACCTTGTGATGTTTCTTGACTCTGTAGAGTTTGGTGTAGGCATCCTTCTTCGGTGCAGCACGTTGGGCTCTAACTTCTTCAAAACATGCAGCCCACTCAGCCTTTCGAATGTCGACATCATCATTTGAGGCTTGGGCTGTTCCTTCTGCTTTCTCTGTTTCTTGCTCCATCTTGTTCAACACCTCAAAAGTATCGCTGACGAGGGATTCACCCAGATTGGGGACCACATTTCCCTCATTGTCAGCGTACTGAGGGTAATCCTCGGCAGTGACATCTTCGATCTCGACTTCATCAACATCGTTGAGCTCTTCATCACTAGTCGAATCGCATGTCGGAGCATCTTTCACTATCTCATCCGGATTGAGCTTGAAAATCTCTGCGAGTTGCTCGTTTGATAGGTCATGAATTATTTCCCCTTCTTCAGGGTATAACTCACTGACCTCCTTACGATCCCTTGCAGATCAAGAATCATTGTTAGCTGAGTCTTGACCTGGTGAAGGGGAGCAACATCAAACTCATCCCTTTGGTAATTTGGATCTGTTTGATTTAAACATTCAACACATAAATCATTAGTAATTAATCAAACAGAAATGCATTAACTTAATATAAACATTCAATACATAGTTTTCAATACATGATTCAAATACAAAAGTAAATAAATACATAAACATCTAGTCTTTACTTTTGTCTTGTATCATTGGCTCATCACTTGGAGGAGCAGAGGTAGAGGTAGATTGGTCTTGTCTGTTCTTTGACCTCCTCTCTTGACCTGAAGCAGAGGCCGATGCAGCTGCATCCCCTCCTTCTGCTTCATCATCATCGTCCTTCTCCTCTGTCCTATCTCCTTCGGTTTCCTCCTCATCCTCTTCTGTATCATCCTCTCATCCATCCTCATCATTCATCATCATCATCACCATCATCTCCATCATCTCCATCCCCCTCTTTGATCTTGAGGGGCTCCTCCTTAGATCCTTTCAGCTTCAACATGATAGTCTTCTTTGCCTCCTCCAACTCCTCTATCTTCTTGCTTGATGTGACACTATGTGCTTGGAGTTGGGCTATCTCAGTGCTTTGAGCAGCCATCTGTTGGGCCTGCTCCTCTATAACTCGAGCCTGCTCTGCAATCTGGTGAGATTGTGCAGCAGTCAGGTCAGCAAGCTGGCGGATCTGGGCCGCCTTCTCCTCATCTGCAGCTAGTAAGCGCATCACCATCCTGTTGAGCGCAGACAGCTGTTCCTCTACCCCGATTGGAGGTAGAGGTGATCCATAAGTGTGTGAGGGATGGGCTGAAGGTCCTGCTTGGTGTGAAGTGGTGGTGGTGGTGGCTGTAGTGAAGATGGGTCTGTGAAATGGTGGAGGTGATGTGGGAGTAAAGGATATGGTGGTGGATGGAATCTGTACTGTGGTGGGAGGTATGGTGGTGGCTGTGGTGGATGTGGTGGCTGTGGTGGTGGATGGTGTGGCTGTGGAAGTGGTAGTGGTGGTGGTAGAAGTAGAGGCTATGGTGGTAACGAAGGTCAACCGACGCTTCTTCTTCTTCTGACCATGGGGCTGAGCCATCCTCTTCCTCCTCGTCCCCGTTGAGGTGGATGCTCCCCCTACAACCCTGCTAGCTGATCCCGGTGCATAACTCGGGTCAGTATCAGTCTCTCCGGAGTCTCTCGGGTGTTCTCCAACCACCCGTAGCCCATGTTCTGTGGGAACAACTTTGCTTCCCACAGTTCGCGTTAGGGGCTCCTCATCCGACTCCTCCTCCTCCTCCGCACCAGGAACAAAATCCTGATGAAATCCTGCTGACTCGGCAACGTCTCCAGCTGGGGCAGACTTGGAGGTATAACATCAGACACAGTGCCTCTCGGTGGAGCAGGCATATCGTCCCCAGCGTCCCCACTATCATCATCGTCAGAGTCATGCTCTGGGAGCAGCAGCCTCTCATCATCAGAATCACTATCCTCATGACGCCATTTGCGTCTCCCCGGTGCCACATATCTCTCGTTGGCCAGGTGGCCAATCAACCTCTTAACCTGGGGCTTCACCTGCTTGCCCCTATAAACCCTCATCCGACCTAGAGTCGTATCATCCATGATCTCCAGTGCAACTGCATCATGACTCTCTTTGGGAAGATGTGGCAGCTTCTCGTTGAAGATCAGCTGTAAAAACCTGGGGTACATACAAAACCCCTCCTTCCCCTTTGCCTCCAAGTTCTCCACCAGGTACGAAAAATCATACTAGAAAAGCTAAAGGGGTGGTTCAGCACCAGTGCCACGTAGGCATTTGGATCTGGTCTGATAGGTCGTCGAACCCACCCCTCCTCGAAGCAACGCACTTAAGGATCACATGAGCTAAGTACTTGTACTGGGGGCACAGTTTGCTCTTGTTGAGCACACCTGAGTTTATGTCCCCAGCGTACTTGATCCTCAGAAAGCATCCTCGGACAGTCAGTGGATGTAATCTGGTAGGGTGATCTGTATCATCTCCAAACTCTAGAACTCTCTGGATATCAGCAGCAGTGACCTCGATATCATGACCCAGAATAGAGCTCCGAATACTGTAGGGCTCACGAGAACGATCCACAGAGGCATTCTCCCAGAATGCCTGGTGTAGTGATCTGTAGGGCGTGCAAGGAGTAGAGATAGCCTTATGGATCCGGGAACGTCTTAGGAAAGCTATAATCTCTGTGAACTCGGCCCCGTTCCGAGTAGTATGATCCAAGTGAGCACAGATGTTGTGCTTTGGATTTATGGACCATCTATCAGCCATTATCCTGAAACACATGACACAGAACCATTAGTACTTAATACATCAAAATTCGGTTCTAAGTGTAATGTTGAAATTCATTCTGATTCATTCGTGCGAATGAATCATGCGACTGAAGTCAGTCGGCTGTCCTTTCATGCGACTGAGCTCATTCGGGTGAATGAGACATACGATTGGGTTCAATCTGCTGACTGAGTCTGCGATTGGTTCAGTCGGCCGACTGAGCTCAATCGCATGGTTCATTCGGCCGATTGACCCAATCGCAAGGTTCAATCGTGCGATTGGAGTTCATCCGGACGACCAGTCGCCTGTCCCACAGTTCAGTCGCCTGTTGTTCGAATCTTTATCAAAACAAGTGATTTAACATGGATAACCGTTCAATAGACTCGCATTCTTGTTACTAATAACCTATTAACCTTAATTTTAACATTTTGCATAGTTTAAGTAGGTTATTAGGTCAAGTTCAGTCCGTTTCTTGTTTTCATTCGAATATCACCAAATTAGGGTTTAAATCCTTCTGTTTTCGGTAAGATGGAACTTCAAACTACCTGTGTAATCAACAACGAAAGTCAGTGAATCAATAGCAATGAAAACAAGGTCTAATGAAATTTTGGCAGAGTAACGGTATAGTGTGCGATTTGAGAGCGATTGGGGTGTGATGAGTGAAATGCGATCGATTGTGCCCTTTAAATACTGAAGCTGAGTTCAATCGGCCGACTGGCCTCATTCGCTCAGTTCATTCGGGCGATTGAGGCTCAATCGTGCGATTGGCCAAGTCAGTCGCATGCAGTTGACCGACTGAGGTTCAGTCGGTCGACTGACTCAATCGTACCTTTCATTCGCATGTTCAGTTGACCGAATGGGTCTCAGTCGGTCGACTGACTCATTCACCCCCTTCCAATCGGTCGAATGGGTCATTCTGATAAGCCATTCGTGTGAATGGCTCAGTCTCATGTCCAGTCGTGCGAATGGGAGCCATTCGCATGGTTGGTCCATACTCATGGTCCAATCGTGCGAATGGGTCACACTTAGTAATTTTTCTGCCATTTTGACCAATTTATATTTAACATCCTTTTAACTTTTGAAATTAACGTTATGAGCTTTTGATCATCTCAGACATGATCATTTTAACTTGAAAACTTTTTGATCACCTCAGACGTGATCCTTTTAGACAATTTAGTCACCTCAGACGTGACTCTTTTAAACACTTTGTCACCTCAGACGTGACTGTTTTAAACTTTTAAGACACATGTGGTCATCTCAGACATGACCCTTTTAGTGAGTTGATCCTTACTGATTTTCCTGATGTAGTCCGACAAACTAACAAACTAAAACGACTAACTAACTTAGAAAATTAAACTAAAGAATAAAATAAGACTTGTTTTTGGCTTTTTGTGAGAGATAAATCCTAAGATGGAAATCTACTGGATTTGGTTCCGGAATAGACAGCTTCAACTTAGATTGACCACACCTGGACCAATTCAATTTTGGAATCATACAGGCAAGTCAAATCATTTAGGACTTGTTATCAAAATCTTTTGATGCTCAATTCTTGGTGTTCATCCAGAGTCGTTAGCAACTTTAGGAAATCATACTGGAACTCTTAGATTACCACATTGATTTGAACTTTCAAGAATTGCAGCCACAATGATTGTCAATATGTTTGTCCACTTAAATCCATACACAGACTTTTGACACAGACTGGTGACTGTTTTAGGTTTAATTATTTCAACTAACATTTGTGGATCCCACACTTATATGGTAATCAACATTCCTCAGGAGCTTTTGAGCGGTCTACGGGTATTATACAAGAAGAGACTATTCTTAGAGCTTTCAAAGAGAAGCCAGTCCTCAGGTCAGTGCCATCGCACAGCAGAGAGGCGGCAAACAACAATGAATTCTAGAATATCTAGGTTATGCTTATCCTCAGGTCAGTGCCATCGCACAGCAGAGAGGCACACACCTATCTCCTTGTTAGAGCAGCTTAATTTATTTTGCACAAAATGCACCAACAACATAAGTCATTAGCTTTATAGCATTTGTCTTTCATTTTTTTTTTGCTTTGCTCTATTTATGGTCATCCGCACACATTGTGGCGTTTACATGCTCCTTACCCCTTATTGGAATATTGTTGATTGTGTTAACCAGTGATAAGATGGAAGCCCACAGTCAGTTGAACAACTTAGTTTGATCTTGAGATCACCAGTCAGGTCTAATCATCTATTGTGTTGAATCTACCGACATATCATTTGTGGTCTAGCAACCTCTAGGTCTACTCTCGTTGTGTTACCTTAGGAGTTACCAGTTTTTCTATCATTTTCCTTTTTATATTGCTTAGACTACATAGACTTATACTTTGAATCTTTGCATCTTTTTCTAAATTAAATTTTAAAGTCCCTCTTGATTTGTTCCTGTGTACTATCATTTTCCAAAGGGTTTGAATCGGTATCACAGATACGATCTACCTTATATCAGCTATCCACTTTTCTCCCTCGTTTTTTTTTAATGTTACTTGCTGACATATTCTCCCCCTAAAATACTAAAATCATAACTGGTTTAATTATTTTAGGATTTTAATAAACAGCAAAATAACATGAGTTTAATTTAAACAGACTAAAATAAATAAATGAAATAAAATAAAATAAAAAAGAAAAAAGAAAATTAACTTAAACCAACATCGGACTACACATTATCATCATCAGGAATAACGTCACTTTTCTTTTTAACGCCGTTGACCTCTAGCAAATATTGAAAACGTGGTTTATCAAAGGCTTTAGTATAGAGGTCAGCGCGTTGAAAATCAGTATTAATTTTTACCACATCAATTAAGTTCTTTTCAAAACAGTCTCTTATGAAATGGTATTTAATACCGATATGTTTGGTCTTAGGATGTTGGACCGGATTTTTAGTTACTGCAATTGCAGCAGAGTTATCAACAAAAATAGGAGTAGAAGAAAACTTTAAACCGTAATCCCGCATTTGCTGTTGAATCCAGATGATTTGTGAACAGCAACTTGCAGCAGCAACATATTCGGCTTCACAGGTTGACAATGCAACCGATGTCTGCTTCTTACACTGCCAAGTAACTAGTCTTCTCCCAAAGAATTGACACCCTGCTGATGTAGACTTGTAGTTCATCTTGCAGCCCCCGTAATCCGAGTCACTATACGCGGTAAGCTCAAAGTCATCATCATGAGGATACCACAACCCAAGTGTGGGTGTACCCTTCAGATAACGAAATATCCTCTTGACCCCAATCAGATGGTTGACCTTAGGTTTAGCCTGATATCTAGAACACAAACATGTAGCATACATGATATCAGGTCTTGAGGCAGTGAGATACATGAGGGATCCAATCATTCCTCGGTACATCGTGGCATCCACTAGATCTCCATTTTCATCAGGTGCTATATCATGATTCGTAGCCAGTGGAGTCCCAGCAGCAGAAGCATTCTCCATGTCAAAATGACTGAGAATGTCTCCTACATACTTGGTCTGATGTAGAAAGATCCCATTTGGAGTCTGATCCACCTGTAACCCGAGAAAGAACTTCATCTCCCCCATAGCACTCATCTCAAACTCTTTCTTCATAACTGCTTCAAACTCTTTGCATAACTCTTCGTTCTTTGACCGAAGATTATGTCATCAACATAGATCTGTACGAGCAGTAGGTCGCCATCTTTTTCTTTAATGAACAGCGTGCAGTCAATGACTCCCCTGCGAAAGCCGTGTTTCACAAGATGAGTCGAGAGTTTCTCATACCAAGCTCTTGGAGCTTGATGAAGCCCGTATAAAGCCTTGTCGAGCTTGTAAACTCTATCCCGATGATAAGGATCTTCAAATCCCTCGGGTTGACTACATAGACTGTTTCTCTGATTTCCCCATGAAGGAATGCACTCTTCACATCTAATTGGTAGACTTTAATCTTCATGTACGATGCATAGGCAAGGAAGATACGAATGGCTTCCATCCTTGCCACGGGTGCAAACACCTCATTGTAGTCAATTCCCTCGACTTGGCGAAAACCCTGAACCACCAATCGAGCTTTGTTCCTGATAATGACCCCTTGGTCATCCTTCTTGCATTTCAAGACCCATTTGGTGCCAATGACTTTAGCACCTTTAGGTCTATCAACCAGAGTCCATACACCTAACTTCTTGAACTGAAGAAGTTCTTCTTGCATGGCACTCACCCACGCCTCATCATTTAGTGCATCACTGACATATTTTGGCTCAAACTGCGAGACAAAACACCGATAAGCACCATCATGAATGTAACCCTTCTCCATAACCGAGGCGTAATCAGCTGAGTATAGCTGATTTCGGGTTTGTACTCCTGATCTGACATCCCCAATGACATTGTCTAGGGGATGATAGACGTTTAGTCGTGATCCTGGAGTAGTAGGAACAGCTACCTCAGAGCCAAGATTATGAACATTTGGTTCTGCATCTGAGGTAGTTGGAGTTTGAGGTTCCGAAGTCGAAGGTGCATCACTGGTAGATGCTTGTGGACTTTCAGGAACTGGAACCTGTTCCTCCTGACTGTTCTGGTCATCTGCTTCAGCTTCATCTTCAGAGGAGGAGTCACTGTCATCGACTACTCCCCCTGACTGAGTAGATGATTCTCCCTGTGAGCTAGATGGTGTATTCAAGATATCATACATCATTCTAGTAGCTAACTCGTCATCCGAGGGAGAGAGGGATGTTGAAGGACTTGAAGAATCCATCATAGTCGAAGAAGTAGGCGGGTCCTTTGCCAGTAGGTGGTGTGGTATATCTCTGAACGTCAACATTACACCACCTTCTACTAGACCCGTTGAGTTGTTGTAAACTCGCTTGTTCGGTATGTTGTATCCTAGAAAGATTCCTTCATCCGCCTTCTCGCTGAATTTACCTTCTTGTGTCTTCTTCAGAAGTGTGCACGGCGCGCCAAAAGGTTCAAGATACTCCAAATTCGGTTTGCGTCTTTGTAGTAGCTCGTAACATGTCTTTCCGTGGCGCTTGACTATCAGGACTCGATTCAGTGTATAACATGCATTCGCCACTGCCTCATTCCAGAATTGGATAGGCAGTTTCGAGTCTGCCAGCATAGTCCGTGCTGTCTCTATCAAGCTTCTGTTCTTTCTCTCAGCAACGCCATTCATCTGAGGCGTGTAGGCAGAAGTGAATTGATGCACAATTCCCTTTTCCTTGCAGTAAGCCTCCATCCACTGGTTCTTGAATTCCGTCCCGTTGTCTGAGCGTACTTGTCTAACTTTCAGCTTGTAGAGAGATTCCAGTGTGGTTACTAACTCCTTGAATGACTCAAATGTTTCTGATTTGGATTTCAGAAACATTACCCAAGTGAACCTTGAGTAGTCATCAGTGACCACAAAACAGTACAAGTCGCCTGCAATGCTCTTTGTACTGACTGGACCAAACAGATCCATGTGAAGAAGTTCAAGAGGAAGTTCTATTGAATGAACTTTCTTTTCCTTATGAGACTTCTTCGTCTGTTTGCCTTTCTTGCAAGCTACACAAAAGTCAGGAAGCTGGAAATTCTTGACATTACTCCTCTCACAAGATCCTTCTGAATCAAGTGATTCATCTTCCTTTGACTAATGTGTCCCATTCTCCTATGCCAGGAGATGGAATCCTTCTCAGTAGCTTTAGATATAAAGCACTGAACCTCATGATCCGTTGTAGAAGCTGTTGACAGATCCAAAACACAAAGGTCTTTATATCTTGAAGCAGTCATCAGAACTTGGTCCTCTGGGATCACGTAGTCTTTCTTGAGCACGTAACACTTCTTGTTGTCGAAGATGACTTTAAATCCCTTATCACAGATTTGGGAAACAGAAAGTAAGTTATTTTGAAGTTGTTGAACGTAGTTCACCTTATCAAACTTAACTTTCTGATTCCCACTTCTCCCTGAGCTGTGATATAGCCTCCCTTGTTTCCAGCAAATGAAACATGCCCTCCTTTTATTTGCTTGACGTTTGATAAAAGGGCCCTATTTCCTGTCATGTGCCTGGATGCTCCGCTGTCTACAATCCACGTGTTAGTTTCAGCACTGTATCGAACACCCTGCACATACAAAGTAAAGGATTAGTTTAGGTTAGGAACCCAAGCCTTTACTGGCTTGGGTTTCCCAGAGGCATCACACATCATAAATTCCACCCATTGACCCTTAGAGGGTGAGGGTAGCTCAGGTTCCTTCTTGTCATCAGTATCAGACACGCAGGATGACTTCTCTTTCCATAAGCCAGATTTGTGCAAGGCCTGTTTGTGATAAACAGTCGACTGGCTTACAGGTTGAACTTTAGGTTCACTAGTTCTTCTAGGTGGAGTCAGAGAACTCCTCTTAGAAGACCTAGGCTTTGAATCCTGAAGTTCAATCTTCTTCCTAGGTGTCTGATAGAAAGGACAATAGGAAGCAATGTGTCCACATTCTCCACAGTTAGCATGACCTGCTATCAACTTTATGATTAAACTTTCTTTGTGGAGAAGTGTGTGACACTCTAGTAACATCACTCACTTTAGGTTTTGACTCTGGTTCTTTTGATGTTTTCTCTGGTTTAACAAAGTTAACTGTTTTAACCTGTTTAACATCTTTTCTTTTTGGTTAACTGGTTTTTGACTTGAAACATGTGAAGATTAACATTTGAAGTCTTTTTAGGTTCTGATTTGACTCTGTTTGACCCTGACTTTAAGTTAACTTTTTCAAATTCCTTTTCCAGATTAACACAAGGCACTTTACCCTTTGCCTTTGAAGTGGCCTCCTTTTGTTGGTTTCCAGATTCAATAGATGAACATGAGGAATCTGGATCACTAACAAGAGGAGTAGACACCACATGATCCTTGATGGGGTTATTATTAATTGGTCTAGTCTTAGTGTTCATCAAGGTCTCAGGTGGTGGTGGAACCACTTTGTAACCCAATCCCTCCCCGTTGTTTCTTTCTCTCACTAAGTGTTGAACTATGTGTGAAGAACTAGTCCAACTGTGCAGTTTCTGTTTTAATGAGTTTACTTCTACTTCTAGAACTGCCTTTTGCTTCTTAGTGTCTTCTAGGGAGTTTAGATAGTACCTAATGTCATTAGCTTTGTTAAATGCAACTACTTCGGTTTCCCTAAGCTGTTTAGTCAAAAGGTCTATTTTTTCTTTGTAACTATGCTCATTTTGTTTTAATACTCTATTAGCCTCAGTGCACAGTTGCAAATCTTTTACTAAGTTATCATTATGATCTAATAACCTAGCAAAATTTTCATCTATGCTATTCCTAAAAGTATCACAATCAGAACAAGCATGATTATCAAACATTTGGTCAGTAGTACTTACCTGAGTTGGTTCAGAAGAGTTAGCCATCAACGCAGCAACAGATGTCTCTGGTTCTGGTGATTCTGTCTTTTCTGTCACTGACGTGGTAGTCTCCTCTTTAGGCTTGTAACTGACCTCGGTTGTAGTTGCTTCTTCACTATGTGACATCGCTATCTCAACTGCTAGATCTCCTTCACTCGTGGAATCATCGTGAATGTCTTCTACACTTGTAATGTTTGATTCCCCTGGTGAGACAAACCTAAAGCTCCAATCCTGTCCTTCATCATCATGAGCAGACAAGGCTTTTGGATCCTTGCTTGATGAAGTAGAACTAGAAGCTTGCTTGTCTTGGCGAGTGAAGGACGAGAATGGGTTCCCGTTACCCGTCTTCTTTGGCTTGACACATTCTCTCTTGAAGTGCCCCTTCTCTCCACAATTGAAGAGGTCACTTTGCTCTTGTCAAAGCCAAATGTGGTATCCTTAGTAGCTACCAATTTCTGTCCGGTCTTTTTAACAAACTTCTTCGCCCTCCGGACAGCACTAGCTAAGGCCCACATTATGTCCATCCTCTCAAGCTCCATTTCGTCCACCTGCTCGTAGTCCTCGTTTGCTAGATGGCAGTTTCCAATCTTCCCGGCAACAAGTCCATCATAAGAATGAACAACTGTAGCCAAAAGATCCATATGCTCTCGAGCTACTTCCACAGTCACATTACCGAGGTTCTCGGTCTTCAGTTTGGTAGCACTTGCTTCAGATCCAATATAGTGGGCACACGAAGATCCCGACGTGTCTGATCCTGAAGGAGAAGAATGTGAAGGACTCGACGAGCTAGACACAAATGCAGTCTGGAGAGATGCTCCAGATGTCTTAGCTTGAGGCGTGGCGTTGTACAAAGCTGGATTTTGAGTGTACGAAGACTTCTGAGCTCTGTATTTCATTCTAAGTGCTTCTTCTCGCAACTTTAGAATGAAGTCATTAATATCCAGCTTTGCCAGCATTCCATTCTGTCTCAGGTTAGACACGAATGAAGCCCACTTTTCAGGCAATCCGTCTGCAAAGTTAGTAACTTTCTCTTCCATGGTAGTAGTCACCCCATGTGTATGCAGTTCACTCATCAGATGGTAGAATCTATCTATGACATCGTCTAAACTCTCGTTCCCCATCGATGAGAAGTTATCGAATTCTTCTTTAACTCCTTGGCCTTGATTGCCTTCAACGAAGCATTCCCGTCGTACCTCTTCTCCAGCTCATCCCAAAGTTTCTTGGACTGCTTATTCTCTGAGTACCGGTGGAAAATGTCTTTGGGGATAGACTGTGTAATCAATGCATAAACTCTTTTCTCTGCATTGTATTTAACTTTCTGCGCGTCCGTCATCCCTCCTAAAGTTAGCTTAACTCCATCAGCTCCCACCGGTGTACTATATCCAATCTCTCGATGGCTTCCCACAGATTCGGATCCACTCCATTGAGGTAGATCTCAAAACGTTGTTTCCAGTGGGGAAACTCATCTAATGTCAAGAGCTTTGGTGGTTTATTATGATTACCCACCTCACTCTCAAGCAACAGCAGATTCTGTAACCTAGAGTCCTTCCCAGCAGTAAAGGCTGACATTTGATCTTCCATGACGAAAAACTTTAAGTCTAATAAAACAAACTGTCACTGGTGTGACTGAAGGATGCGAATGGTCTAGTCGTGCGTATGAACTCTGCGACTGGTTCAATCGTGCGGCTGAACTAAGCGATTGGTTCAGTCGTGCGAATGAAGCTGATGCGTATGAGCTATGCGAACGAACGGTTCAATCATACGAATAAAGGTGCGACTAGGTCCAATCGTGCGAATGGCCAATGCGAATGGAGTCCAGTCGTGCGAATGGGTCACTCGTGCGACTGAAGCTGCTGTTTTGCGGAATTTTCTAGGTTAAACGTGATTTAGCCGTAAAAATTCGAATTTTCGCAAGGTCTAATCGCCTAAGTCCGTAGAAACCAAACTTTGATGAGCAGGGAACGTCCAAGATCACTTTTGACACCAAAGATTGCGTTTTTAGTGCAAAAACACAAACTTTTATGCAATCTTGATTGAATCACACGTAATCAAGAGCCAAAGCTCTGATACCACTTGTAAGGACCTGGTATTTGAACGAAATACCTAGTGATTAGCGTGTAAACCAGATCAAATAGTGCGGAATCCTATTTGATTGGCGATCCAATCAGTGAGAACACACGAAGAATCAATCAAGAATTGAATCTAACGTTAGAAGTCGATTGGGAATCGATCTAATGTGTTCTGTGAACTTGGAGAACGATTTGGGAGGCTTCTGGACGGCTAGGGTACGTCTGGAGTCGTAATGGTATCTTTGCTTACGTTTTTCCACGAATTGGGTTGTATTTAGGTTAGTATTGTTCATTGTCGTGTCGCGACTGAACCATAAGTATGGTTCAGTCGTGCGATTGAACCATGCGGTTGATTCATCCGCACGACTGAGTGTTCAGTCGTACGACTGAGCCAATCTTATGTGTCAATCATGCGACTGATCCAGTCTCCTGGTTCAGTCGTGCGACTGAGTCAATCGTATGAAGTTATTCATGCGTGTGGTCCATTCGCATGGGCCATTTGCATGAGAACTTCTTAAGTTAAGTTTGAATGTTTCAATTAATATAACTTGATGTGTAACCATTCAAACAATCACAAACCTAATTAACCAATTCAATATCGACTCATTAATGAAATATTAGACATTACAAATCACAAACAATCCATATCATTTCTTTAATCATTTCATATTACATCATAATTAGACAAACAAGATTTATTACATTTCGTATCAAGATCTAGGGACATACATGCATCAACAGTTTTGATGTAAATTTAGTTTAAAAATGAATCGAATAAAAACCAAAATGTTCCATGTTTTTTATATACGTTTTGTGATAGTCTACGTTTTGATGTAACCTTTGTTCAGAAATGAGTTGGTTCAAATATCACTTTTTCATTCAATGGTATAAATTCGAGTTAATCTACGTTTTGGCATAAATTTATTTTGGAAATAGTTAGTTCAATTGCAGTCTATACATATGTAATATCGGATTTATACATGTGTAAATCTAGTTATACACATGTGTAATATCGGATTTATACATGTGTAAATCTGGTATTACAATTGTGTAAAACGAATTTCGTAAAAAACGAGATTTTTTTTAATCTTTTATAAGAAAAAGTTGTTTTTTATAAAAGAGGGAAACGAGATAAATGTTTTTATGTTTTTATTTTTATATTTTTATATATTTTTCATTTTATAATTTTCTTATTATGTTTTCGTCAATTATCATTTATTTATTAAAAACTAGTGGCTTACATTGGTTACTAATGTTATCACAAAAAAATGAGTTCTCATTTGAATCATCTTCTATCTTTGTATAATTTTAGTTAAAAAGAGTTTGTTACTTTGTATTTTTGACACGTGCCCTTATAAATTCGAGTACGTTTTAATGTAAATTTAGTTTAAAAATGAGTCGGATAAAAACCAAAATATTCCATGTTTCTTTATACGTTTTGAGATAGTCTACGTTTTGATGTAACCTTTGTTTAGAAATAAGTTGGTTCAAATATCACTTTTTCATTCAATGGTATAAATTCGAGTTAATCTACGTTTTGGCGTAAATTTATTTTGGAAATAGTTAGTTCAATAGCAGTCTATACATGTAATATCGGATTATAAATGTAAATTGTGTAATTTACATAAATTACAATTGTGTATAATTTCGTAAAAACAATTTTTAGTCATATAATTTATAATACTATTATTATATTATATTCATATTAAAAGTCTAAATTTATAAATTTATTTATTTTACAAATATCTATATATTTTAATCATGTTATTAATATGTATATATTACATTTTATAAATAATTTTTAATGTATAAATTATAAATACTAATTTTTATTTTACTTTAAATCTATTAACACATTTGTAATATCGGATTTTTACATGTTAATATGGTATTACAATTGTGTAAACGAATTTCGTAAAACGAGATTTTTATCTTTATAAAAAGTTGTTTTTTATAAAAGAGGAAAACGAGATAAATGTTTTTATGTTTTTATTTGATATATTTTCATTTTATAATTTTCTTATTAGGTTTTCGTCAATTATCATTTTGTTATTGAAAACTAGTGGCTTTCATTGGTTACTAAAGTTATCACAAAAAATGAGTTCTCATTTGAATCATCTTCTATCTTTGTATAATTTTAGTTAAAAAGAGTTTGTTACTTTGTATTTTGACACGTGCTCTTATAAATTCGAGTACGTTTTGATGTAAATTTAGTTTAAAAATGAATCGGATAAAAACCAAAATGTTTCATGTTTTTTATATACGTTTTGAGATAGTCTACGTTTTGATGTAATCTTTGTTTAGAAATGAGTTGGTTCAAATATCACTTTTTCATTCAATGGTATAAAATCGAGTTAATCTATGTTTTGGCGTAAATTTATTTTGAAAATAGTTAGTTTAATTGCAGTCTATACATGTGTAATATCGGATTTATACATGTGTAAATCTAGTTATACACATTTGTAATAACGGATTTATACATGTGTAAATCTGGTATTACAATTGTGTAAAACGAATTTCGTAAAAAACGAGATTTTTTAATCTTTTATAAGAAAAAGTTGTTTTTTATAAAAGAGGGAAACGAGATAAATGTTTTTATGTTTTTATTTTTATATTTTTATATATTTTTCATTTTATAATTTCCTTATTATGTTTTCGTCAATTATCATTTTGTTATTGAAAACTAGTGGCTTACATTGGTTACTAAAGTTATCACAAAAAAATGAGTTCTCATTTGAATCATCTCCTATCTTTGTATAATTTTAGTTAAAAAGAGTTTGTTACTTTGTATTTTTGACACGTGCCCTTATAAATTCGAGTACGTTTTGATGTAAATTTAGTTTAAAAAGTAGTCGGATAAAAACCAAAATATTCCATGTTTTTTATATACGTTTTGAGATAGTCTACGTTTTGATGTAACCTTTGTTTAGAAATGAGTTGGTTCAAATATCACTTTTTCATTCAATGGTATAAATTCGAGTTAATCTACGTTTTGGCGTAATTTTTTTTTTTGAAATAGTTAGTTCAATTGCAGTCTATACATGTGTAATATCGGATTTATACATGTGTAAATCTAGTTATATTCATGTGTAATATCGGATTTATACATGTGCAAATCTGGTATTACAATTGTGTAAAACGAATTTCGTAAAAAACGAGATTTTTTAATCTCTTATATAAAAAGTTTTTTTTAAAAGTGGGAAAGGAGGTAAAATGGTTTTATGTTTTTTTTTTTTTTTATATTTTTATATATTTTTCATTTATAATTTTCTTATTATGTTTTCGTCAATTATCATTTTGTTATTAAAAACTAGTGGCTTACATTGGTTACTAAAGTTATCACAAAAAAATGAGTACTCATTTGAATAATCTCTTATCTTTTTATAATTTTAGTTAAAAAGAGTTTGTTACTTTGTATTTTTGACACGTGCCCTTATAAATTCGAGTACTTTTTGATGTAAATTTAGTTTAAAAATGAGTCGGATAAAAACCAAAATATTCCATGTTTTTTATATACGTTTTGAGATAGTCTACGTTTTAATGTAACCTTTGTTTAGAAATTAGTTGGTTCAAATATCACTTTTTCATTCAATGGTATAAATTCGAGTTAATCTACGTTTTGGTGTAAATTTATTTTGGAAATAGTTAGTTCAATTGCAGTATATACATGTGTAATATCGGATTTATAAATGTGTAAATCTAGTTATACACATGTGTATTACACTGTTTTATGTTTTTATTTTTATATTTTTATATATTTTTCATTTTATAATTTTCTTATTATGTTTTCGTCAATTATCATTTTGTTATTGAAAACTAGTGGCTTACATTGGTTACTAAAGTTATCACAAAAAATGAGTTCTCATTTAATCATCTTCTATCTTTGTATAATTTTAGTTAAAAAGAGTTGTTACTTTGTATTTTTGACACGTGTCCTTATAATTCGAGTACGTTTGATGTAAATTTAGTTTAAAAATGAATCGGATAAAAAGCAAAATGTTCCATGTTTTTTATATACGTTTTGAGATAGTCTACGTTTTGATGTAACCTTTGTTTAGAAATGAGTTGGTTCAAATATCACTTTTTCATTCAATGGTAAAAATTCAAGTTAAACTACGTTTTGGCGTAAATTTATTTTGGAAATAGTTAGTTCAATTGCAGTCTATACATTTGTAATATTGGATTTATACATGTGTAAATCTAGTTATACACATGTGTAATATCGGATTTATACATGTGTAAATCTAGTATTACAATTGTGCAAAACGAATTTCGTAAAAAACGAGATTTTTTAATCTTTTATAAGAAAAAGATGTTTTTTTAAAAGAGGGAAACGAGATAAATGTTTTATGTTTTTATTTTTATATTTTTATATATTTTTCATTTTATAATTTTCTTATTATGTTTTTCGTCAATTATCATTTTGTTATTGAAAACTAGTGGCTTACATTGGTTACTAAAGTTATCACAAAAAAATGAGTTCTCATTTGAATCATCTCCTATCTTTGTATAATTTTAGTTAAAAAGAGATTGTTACTTTGTATTTTTGACACATGTCCTTATAAATTCGAGTACGTTTTGATGTAAATTTAGTTTAAAAATGAGTTGGATAAAAACCAAAATGTTCCATGTTTTTTATATACTTTTTGAGATAGTCTACGTTTTAACGTTTTGATGTAACCTTTGTTTAGAAATGAGTTGGATCAAATATCACTTTTTCATTCAATGGTAAAAATTCAAGTTAACCTACGTTTTGGCGTAAATTTATTTTGGAAATAGTTAGTTCAATTGCAGTCTATACATGTGTAATATTGGATTTATACATGTGTAAATCTAGTTATACATATGTGTAATATCGGATTTATACATGTGTAAATCTGGTATTACAATTGTGCAAAACGAATTTCGTAAAAAACGAGATTTTTTAATCTTTTCTAAGAAAAAGATATTTTTTATAAAAGAGGGAAACGAGATAAATGTTTTATGTTTTTATTTTTATATTTTTTTATATTTTTCATTTTATAATTTTCTTATTATGTTTTCGTCAATTATCATTTCGTTATTGAAAACTAGTGGCTTACATTGATTACTAAAGTTATCACAAAAAAATGAGTTCTCATTTGAATCATCTCCTATCTTTGTATAATTTTAGATAAAAAGAGTTTGTTACTTTGTATTTTTGACACGTGCCCTTATAAATTCGAGTACATTTTGATGTAAATTTAGTTTAAAAATGAGTCGGATAAAAACCAAAATATTCCATGTTTTTATATACGTTTTGAGATAGTCTACGTTTTGATGTAACCTTTGTTTAGAAATGAGTAGGTTCAAATATCACTTTTTTATTCAATGGTATAAATTCGAGTTAATCTACGTTTTCATGTAAATTTATTTTGGAAATAGTTAGTTCAATTGCAGTCTATACATGTGTAATATCGGATTTATACATATGTAAATCTAGTTATACACATGTGTAATATCGGATTTATACATGTGTTAATCTCGTATTACAATTGTGTAAAATGAATTTCGTAAAAAACGAGATTTTTTTAATCTTTTATAAGAAAAAGTTGTTTTTTATAAAAGAGGGAAACGAGATAAATGTTTTTATGTTTTTATTTTTATATTTTTATATATTTTTCATTTTATAATTTTCTTATTATGTTTTCGTCAATTATCATTTTGTTATTGAAAACTAGTGGCTTACATTGGTTATTAAAGTTATCACAAAAAATAAGTTCTCATTTGAATCATCTTCTATCTTTGTATAATTTTAGTTGAAAAGAGTTTGTTACTTTGTATTTTTGACACGTGCCCTTATAAATTCGAGTACGTTTTGATGTAAATTTAGTTTAAAAATGAATCGGATAAAAACCAAAATGTTCCATGTTTTTTATATACGTTTTGAGATAGACTACGTTTTGATGTAACCTTTGTTTAGAAATGAGTTGGTTCAAATATCACTTTTTCATTCAATGGTATAAATTCGAGTTAATCTATGTTTTGGCGTAAATTTATTTTGGAAATAGTTAGTTCAATTGCAGTCTATACATGTGTAATATCGGATTTATACATGTGTAAATCTAGTTATACACATGTGTAATATCGGATTTATACATGTGTAAATCTGGTATTACAATTGTGTAAAACGAATTTCGTAAAAAACGAGATTTTTTTAATCTTTTATAAGAAAAAGTTGTTTTTTATAAAAAGGGAAACGAGATAAATGTTTTTATGTTTTTATTTTTATATTTTTATATATTTTTCATTTATAATTTTCTTATTATGTTTTCGTCAATTATCATTTTGTTATTAAAAACTAGTGGCTTACATTGGGTACTAAAGTTATCACAAAAAAATGAGTTCTCATTTGAATCATCTTCTATCTTTGTATAATTTTAGTTAAAAAGAGTTTGTTACTTTGTATTTTTGACACGTGCCCTTATAAATTCGAGTACGTTTTGATGTAAATTTAGTTTAAAAATGAGTCGGATAAAAACCAAAATATTCCATGTTTTTTATATACGTTTTGAGATAGTCTACGTTTTGATGTAACCTTTATTTAGAAATGAGTTGGTTCAAATATCACTTTTTCATTCAATGGTATAAATTCGAGTTAATCTACGTTTTGGCGTAAATTTATTTTGGAAATAGTTTGTTCAATAGCAGTCTATACATGTGTAATATCGGATTTATACATGTGTAAATCTAGTTATACACATGTGTAATATCGGATTTATACATGTGTAAAAATGGTATTACAATTGTGTAAAAGGAATTTCGTAAAAAACGAGATTTTTTTAATCTTTTATAAGAAAAAGTTGTTTTTTATAAAAGAGGGAAACGAGATAAATGTTTTTATGTTTTTAATTTTATATTTTTATATAATTTTCATTTTATAATTTTCTTATTATGTTTTCGTCAATTATCATTTTGTTATTAAAAACTAGTGGCTTACATTGGTTACTAAAGTTATCACAAAAAATGAGTTCTCATTTTAATCATCTTCTATCTTTGTATAATTTTAGTTAAAAAGAGTTTGTTACTTTGTATTTTTGACACGTGTCCTTATAAATTCGAGTACGTTTTGATGTAAATTTAGTTTAAAAATGAATCGGATAAAAAGCAAAATGTTCCATGTTTTTTATATACGTTTTGAGATAGTCTACGTTTTGATGTAACCTTTGTTTAGAAATGAGTTGGTTCAAATATCACTTTTTCATTCAATGGTAAAAATTCAAGTTAATCTACGTTTTGGCGTAAATTTATTTTGGAAATAGTTAGTTCAATTGCAGTCTATACATGTGTAATATTGGATTTATACATGTGTAAATCTAGTTATACACATGTGTAATATCGGATTTATACATGTGTAAATCTGGTATTACAATTGTGCAAAACGAATTTCGTAAAAAACGAGATTTTTTTAATCTTTTATAAGAAAAAGATGTTTTTTTATAAAAGAGGGAAACGAGATAAATGTATTTTTATATTTTTATATATTTTTCATTTTATAATTTTCTTATTATGTTTTCGTCAATTATTATTTTGTTATTGAAAACTAGTGGCTTACATTGGTTACTAAAGTTATCACAAAAAAATGAGTTCTCATTTGAATCATCTTCTATCTTTGTATAATTTTAGTTAAAAAGAGTTTGTTACTTTGTATTTTTGACACGTGCCCTTATAAATTCGAGTACGTTTTGATGTAAATTTAGTTTAAAAATGAGTCGGATAAAAACCAAAATATTCCATGTTTTTATATACGTTTTGAGATAGTCTATGTTTTGATGTAACCTTTGTTTAGAAATGAGTTGGTTCAAATATTACTTTTTCATTCAATGGTATAAATTCGAGTTAATCTACGCTTTGATGTAAATTTATTTTGGAAATAGTTAGTTCAATTGCAGTCTATACATGTGTAATATCGGATTTATACATGTGTAAATCTAGTTATACACATGTGTAATATCGGATTTATACATGTTTTAATCTCGTATTACAATTGTGTAAAATGAATTTCGTAAAAAACGAGATTTTTTTAATCTTTTATAAGAAAAAGTTGTTTATTTTAAAAGTGGGAAACGAGATAAATGTTTTTATGTTTTTATTTTTATATTTTTATATATTTTTCATTTTATAATTTTCTTATTATGCTTTCTTCAATTATCATTTCGTTATTGAAAACTAGTGGCTTACATTGGTTACTAAAGTTATCACAAAAAATGAGTTCTCATTTGAATCATCTCCTATCTTTGTATAATTTTAGTTAAAAAGAGTTTGTTACTTTGTATTTTTGACACATGTCCTTATAAATTCGAGTACGTTTTGATGTAAATTTAGTTTAAAAATGAGTTGGATAAAAACCAAAATGTTCCATGTTTTTTATATACGTTTTAAGATTGTCTACGTTTTACGTTTTGATGTAACCTTTGTTTAGAAATGAGTTGGTTCAAATATCACTTTTTCATTCAATGGTATAAAATTGAGTTAACTACGTTTTGGCGTAAATTTATTTTGGAAATAGTTAGTTCAATTGCAGTCTATACTTTATCATGCGTGCGTCTGATGTTGCAGCAACTCAAGGAAGGTAACAAGCTAGTTTATACTTACAAATTAAGAGCGCGGATGTGTACAAAATGTGAACATCTGTATCAAAAACCTAAAATTCTAAGCCAATTTGAAAATTCAAATATCTAAAAGATCCGAATGTATATGTTTAAAAAAATGAATACTTTGGATATCTGAATATTTGAAATGTAGTAATTCATATACCGTTATAGAGAAAATTGCAAACTTAGTCCATGTTGTTTGATCATATTGAATGTTTGGTCTGCATGATTTAAAGTTACAAACCTAGTTTTATGAGTAGATTGCATTTTTAGTCTCTAACGTTAATGTTCGTTAGTTTTAGGGTTAAGTAACATCACAAGCATTCCTGTTGGATCTAGAAAGGCTGGTGCAACTAAAACCAAAACACTTAGACAATTTTGGTACAACTTATAAAGGTCTTTCGAAGCTAAGTACAGAACTTCCGAAGGCAAATGGAGTTCTTCCAAAGCCAAAGAACAAGAACTTCCGAAGATCATCTTCCGAAGGAAGACTCTAGCTTCCGAAGACAAAGTCTTGGCTCTTCCGAAGTTCAAGACTTAGAAGAAATCAAGACATCAACTTCCGAAGTATAAAGATATGAAGAAGTCCTCAAGCCTCGGAAGAAGTAGCTCCTTCCGAAGTATAAGTGGCTTTTTCCGAAGCCAATTAACCTTCGGAAGACACTACTATGAACAAGTGGACATAAGTATGGCCCTTTTGACACTCCGCTGCAAGTCTCTGAGATACTGCATGGTGCTTTCCCACACCCATGTACTTGACCATAGTTTATTCCACTGTTTAACTTTTATCAGTTAGTACAGTTACCAACTTTAGTTGGTGACAAAAGGTAAGTTATGAACATGTCATGACTACCTTATCTTAGGTAATACTTTATCTAAGATATCTTAACTTAGCATTGTAGTATATGCTTTAGTCATAGGTTTCCAGCTGGTATCGAAGTATATCCGACTATAGGATCTAGTATATATAGTTTCTCATTGTAACTCATGTAACATGCTTGTAAGTGTCTTCTAATACTTTGAGTTGAGAAGTAATATATACAAGTACCTTGAAAATTATTTCCTTGTGTTATTTGTTACTTAGTATATTATTATCAACTCTTAGAAGGGATTCTGCATCATCATTTGAACCGAGTGTGATTCAAGTAAGTTTGAGAGAAAAACAAAGTGTTAAGTGACAAAAATCGATCTTTATTGGTATCAGAGCTTCCAGGCTCTTGATGATGAGATCTTACCATCCAAATCAACCTGTTGTTTGTAACACCCGGATATTTATTATTTTGAAGCCGACGAAGGAAGAAAAAGAAATAAAGTCCAAAGTCGAGGGACCAAACTCGCCAACGAAAGAAAGTCGGACGAGTGGGAGTATATAAGGGAGAGGGATGCCCTTACCCTCTCCCCCACACTCAAAAATCAGCCATCGAAGAGAGGAGAAGAGAGAAAGAAGAAGAAAAGAGGAAAAGTGTTGGTTCGGGTCGGTTCGAGTGGCCAAAATCGTCGTGTAGCAAGCCAAATCGAAGCCCTTGTCGTTGTGCTCGTTTGTGTGAGTTCTAGACCCCACTTTTACTTGTTTTCAACCGATTTTGGGGTTGGAAAGCATCAAAAACCCGTTTTTGTATGTGTATGTGTTTGACCCATTTGGGTGTGTTGCGTGTGATGTGTTTAGAGTATGTTTCCGGGCTTGTGTGTGCTTGTATGGTGTTGTGGTATGCATTCCTAAGGTCTAAGATGGTTAATTTAGGCTTAGAATGGGTTTAAATGAGCTTGGGGGCCGAAAATGGCAGATTGGGTTCGGGATGAACGCCATTCTGCATCAGCTAGGGCTATGCGACCGAATGAAGGCCATACGGCTGATTGAGAGGCGATTGAGGTTCATTCGCACGATGGGGATTCATTCGCACGATTGAGGGTTCAATCGTACGACTAAGTGTTCATTCGCACGATTGGGAGTCCACTCGCATGGGGAGTCATACGACTGAGGGTCCAGTCGCATAGGTGTTTAGTCGCACGAGTCTATTCGCATGAGGTTAGTCGCATAGGTGCTCATTTGTATTAGTTCCATCCGCATGAGGTCCATACGCACGACTGGATGTCCATTCGCATAGATGTACATCCGCATGAGTTCCAATCGCATGATGTTCAGTCGCATGGAGGCCATGCGACTGAAGGGTGTCCATACGCACGAATAGGGCTGTTGCACCTGAAGGAAAGTGTAGTTCGACTTCTGACTTTCGGGGGGAAGAGCAGATGTAAGTTTTGACGTAAAGGTTCCCGTAAGAGTATGTAAGATATTTGTTATGGCCTTAGAGAACAGGTAGGGCATAATGATGATGATGTTGCATGTTTATGCTTGAAGCATGTTATGTATGTATGATGTTGCCCTGTATGACGTGATGTCGGTGTATGTTAATGTTCCTTAGTATGATGTATGTTTATCTTTCCTGTGGCTTTGCGTGTTATGATAGCAAATGAAATGAAGTATTATGTAACGTAAAGTGGAAAGAAATGAAAAGTCTTGCATGTATCAGATAACGGGTCTTTCTTTGTGATCGACCATTTATGTAGAACCTCTACCGCTTACCTCTAGTACTGCGGCACACGCTCAGCTGTTCAATTATTGACTTCGACCCAGTAGCTAAATTGTTCGGGGTGTATCATATGGTATTGGTACGGATGATATCCGATGCGCAAGTAAAGTTATAATGAACGAATGAATGGATGAATGAAGGAGATAATAAAGATATTATCTATGTGTACGTATGATGTGTGATCATGCAAAAGTAACGAACGGTTTTATATGAAAGAAAAGTATGTTTTATTATAAAACTAGAACTCACTCAGCAACGCTGACTTTTTATATGTTTTCTAGTTGGCAGGTAATGATTGCTGAGGATGGCACGAGGTGGCTACTAAGTTCTTTTTGATGGCATCCATTTGAATAGGGCTTTTGTGATGTAATGCAACTATATATTTTGTAACTGAGTCACGATGTATTATTTGGCAAAAGCTTTTATAACGTAATGATATGTCTATTTTGATAATTCCGCTGCAATGTTTTATGAAAGTTAAATGTAATTATTTGTATTATGTGCAATGAATGACCAACTGTAAGCGTCCCGGGAACGGGGCCTTACAAGTTGGTATCAGAGCCAAAGTTTAAGTGAAATGGGTAAAACTTTCAAATATACCTTAACTTAAACTGAAAATGGGACGAAAAGGGAATGTGATGCCAATCTGAGTAGCTGCGTGCCATCAGGTATTTTCTTAAAGTTAACCGGTTTTATGTGCGCATGGTATGTGGTTATGTGTTGTATGTAGATTTAAATACTGATGTAGTCAGGACAGGTAATGCTTGGGGTATGAAGAGTAAAGTAAGTGGCTAATCACAACTAGCCACTGTAATTACGGACTTACTATACTTGACATAAACTAAGGTGTTTCCTTGAATGACCGTGTTGGTGTTTGAATCTTTCAGTGTGAGTTAGAGAATGGCTGGAGGTAGATCTTCTAAAGCTTCTAGGGGTGGAGGCCGTGGCGGGCCTGATGTTGAGCCACGACCCAAAAGAGGAAGACCAAGGGTCGAAAAGGTGGATTCTGAAGAACCAGAGACCCCTCATCCGGAAGCTGGGGATGAGAGTGTAAACCTGAGGGCCTCAGTAAAGGAGGCTGTTGTTGAGGAAGTACACCAGGTCATGCAGACAATCTTACCGTCTGTGGTGACGGAAGTCATTAAAGCGGTGAAAGAAGGAGAAAGAAAGGAGAGAAACAGGTCTTCGGGGGAACGAGAGCAACCGGAGCCCGAAACAATTTTCTCTGATAATGAAGACGAGGAAGAGGAAGATGAGCCTGTGCAAGAGGTGGCACGAGGCTGTAACTCTGGGGTGTTTATGAGATGCAAGCCCCTACTTTCGACGGTAATGGCAATGTTGCCGCTGCTCACCGATGGGTGAGAGAGATGGAGGCTGTTCTCGACATCAGCGAGTGCCGGGAAGATCAGAAGGTGAAGTTTGCCACTCATTCATTTGTGGACTCGACACTATGCTGGTGGGACAACATTGTCCAAGCTGAGGGTAACCGGGCAATCGGGAGAATGAGATGGCCCGAACTGAAGAAGATGGTGATTGAGGAGTTCTGTCCTCACAAGGAGATGGATAAGATAGAGAGGGAGTTCCTGCAGCTGGAGGCGGGAACCATGACACACCAGCAGTACACCACCAAATTCAATGAAATGGCACGGTTGGTGCCGGATCAGGTGATGCCTCTGTCTTGGAAGATCAAGAGGTACATTCAGGGCTTACCGGTGGATGTTCGCAGGCATATGATCGCCGCTCGGCCAAGTACGCTTAGGTTGGCGGTCGATTTGGCCGGAAGGCTATATGATGAGCGGGAAGTGGTGGTGACCGAAGCAAATAAGAAGGGTGGTGGTGATCGGAACTGGAATGGGAGAAGGTTTGGTCGGGGTGATGCCTCGACGGGGAACAAAAAGGCACGGGTGGATGACCGCCGAGTGGCCACACCGGGAGCGGGATCGAGGAGGTGTGGCAAGTGTGGAAAGGAGCATGCGGGAGAATGTAGACTAGGTTTGAATGTGTGCTTCAAGTGTGGGAAGACAGGGCATATGGCTAAGGATTGCCTGGCGCGCAAATATTTTAACTGTGGGGAAAGTGGGCATAGGAGCAGGGATTGTAAGAAGCTGAGGGCTGAGGGTTCTGGGGTGAAGAAGACGGGAAGTGAAGGACCGAGGGCGAGCGCCAGGGCATTCACCATGACACAGGAGGAAGCTAGGACGGACCCTGATGTTGTGTCCGGTACGTTTCTAGTGAACCAAACTTTAGCTTCTGTGTTATTTGATTCTGGTGCTAGTAAGAGTTTTATTTCTGCTGCTTTCTGTGCTAAGCTTCCTGTTAGTAGTAGACGTGTTGATGCGCCCTTTGATGTAGAAACTGCCATAGGTAAGTCTACCCGGATCTCTGAAATGATAGAGAACTATGATGTGGAACTTGAGGGTCATAAGTTTCCTGTTAGACCGTTCGTGATGACCTTAGGTGGTTTTGATTTGGTTCTTGGGATGGATTGGTTGGCAGAATTCGAGGCGAACATTGTGTGTCGCAAGAAGATGATTCGTTTGACAGCGCCTGATGGTAGTTTAGTGACGGTTTATGGTGATCGGGTTACTACGATTCCGAAAGTGATCTCGATGGCGGTGGCGGGAAAGTGTATGAGGCGTGGATGTAGCGCATACTTGGCCTATGTAAAGGATGTGGATACTCCAACACCACAACTAGCCGATGTACCGGTTGTGTGTGCCTTTCCAGACGTGTTCCCAGAAGACTTATCAAGAGTGCCACCTGATCGATAGATCGAGTTTCAGATTGATCTGATACCGGGTGCCCAACCTGTCGTCAAGGCACCGTATCGGTTGGCCCCGACGGAGATGAAGGAATTGATGGAGCAGTTGCAAGAGCTGCTTGATAAGGGGTTCATTAGACCGAGTATCTCTCCTTGGGGTGCTCCGGTCCTGTTTGTAAAGAAAAAGGACGGTAGTATGAGGATGTGCATCGACTACCGCGAGCTGAACAAGTTAACGGTAAAGAACCGATACCCCTTACCGAGGATAGATGATTTGTTCGATCAGCTTTAGGGTGCCAGTTGGTTTTCAAGGATAGATCTTTGATCTGGTTATCATCAGTTGAAGGTGAAGGAACAAGATATCCCTAAAACAGCTTTCCGCACGCGCTATGGTCACTACGAGTTTCTTGTCATGTCTTTGGTTTGACCAACGCGCCAGCTGCTTTTATGGATTTGATGAACCGAGTGTGTCAGCCGATGTTGGATAAATCAGTGATCGTGTTTATTGATGATATCCTGATTTACTCGAGGAGCGAAACAGAGCATGCCGGTCACATTCGGGAGGTTCTAGAGACGTTGAGAAGGGAGAAGTTGTATGCTAAATTCTCCAAGTGCGCGTTCTGGTTGCGCGAAGTTCAGGTCTTGGGTCATGTGGTGAATCTCGACGGGATTATGGTGGACCCGGCGAAAGTGGAGGCGGTTATGCAATGGAAGTCACCAAAGACGCCATCCGAGATTCGTAGCTTCTTGGGTTTGGCGGGCTACTACAGAAGATTCATCCAAGACTTTTCCAAAGTCACTTCTCCACTAACTAAGTTGACCTGAAAAGATGTGAAGTTCGTATGGGGTCAAGCTCAAGAGAAGGCGTTCGAGGAACTGAAGGCGAGATTGACTCAAGCTCCTGTTCTTTCATTACCCGTTGGAAACGAATATCTGGTGGTCTATTCTGATGCTTCCTACTCAGGGTTGGGGTGCGTGTTGATGCAGAGGGGAAAGGTTATAGCCTATGCATCCCGAAAGTTGAAGGTTCATGAGGTCAATTATCCTACTCATGACTTGGAGCTAGCAGGCGTGGTCTTTGCACTAAAGATTTGGAAGCACTATCTTTACGGGACAAAGTGCACCATCTTCACTGACCACAAGAGCTTGAAGTACTTCTTCGAGCAGAAAGACCTGAAGATGAGGTAGAGACGATGGTTGGAGCTCATAAAAGACTATGATTGCGAGATCCATTACCATCCGGGCCAAGCCAATGTGGTGGCTGATGCCCTTAGCCGGAAAGAGAGGCCCGAGCCAATTCGGGTGAAAGCATATCAACTGATCATGACCTCTGATGTAATGAAGCAAGTCAAAGAGTTTCAAGATAAGGCACTGAAAAAAGATCATCTTAACTCTGAAAGAATGAGAGGTCTAGTTGGGGAATTGGGTGAAAACACACTCGGTGTTAGAACCCGATTCGGTCGTGTGTGGATTCTTTATTTTGGGGATTTACGCGTAAGGATCATGGATGAAGCTCACAAGACTCGATACTCCATTCACCCAGGTGCCACGAAAATGTACCAAGATATGAAGAAGGATTATTTGTGGCTGGGTATGAAGCGTGATGTGGTAGAGTATATGAGTAAGTGCCTTACTTGCTTATAGGTGAAGGCCGAGCATCAAAAGCCGTATGGGAGAATCCAACCTTTGGATATACCGGAATGGAAGTGGGAGCACATCACCATGGATTTCATTACGAAGTTGCCGCGTACCCCGTAAGGGTACGATGCCATATGGTGATAGTTGACTGTTTGACGAAGAGTGCTCACTTCCTATCGATCCGTGAGACATATTCATCTGAGAGGTTGGCTGATCTGTTCATCAAGGAAATTGTAACTCGTCATGGTGTGCCGGTGTCCATTGTGTCAGATCGCGACACTAGGTTTACATATAAATTTTGGAAGAAATTCCACGACGCTATGGGGACGAGGTTACATATTAGCACGGCTTATCATCCCCAGACTGATGGTCAGTTAGAAAGGACCATTCAGACACTGGAAGACATGCTTCGGGCATGTGTGATTGATTTTGGTGGAAGTTGGGATGACCACCTACCGTTAGCCGAATTCTCATACAACAACAGCTATCATGCCAGCATTGGTATGCCTCCATACGAGATGTTATATGGTAGGAGATGCAGAACACCCGTTTGTTGGGGTGATATTGGTCAGAAGGAATTGGGGAGCATCGAGGTAATCGAGGCTACGACTGAGAAGCTTGAGAAGATTAAAGCCTTCATGAAGGCAGCCAAGGACAGACAGAAGTCGTATGCTGATAAACGGCGCAGGCCGATTGAGTTCCAGGTGGGTGACCGGGTTATGTTGAAGGTCTCACCTTGGAAGGGTATCATCCGCTTTCGAAAGCGGTGTAAGTTGAGCCCAAGGTATATAGGCCCTTTTCGAATCATCGCTCGAGTAGGAGAGGTGGCGTATAGACTGGAGTTACCGGATGAGTTAAGTGGAATTCACCCTACATTCCATGTATCTTATTTAAGGAAGTGCTTAGCCGATGAAGACATGATTGTTCCACTGGAGGATATCGAAGTAGACGAATGGCTCAATTATGTGGAGCAACTAGTGGCAATCATCGATCAGAAAGAGAAAAGGCTGAGAAATTAAGTGGTTCCTCTTGTGCGTGTACAGTGGAAGCACAGGAAAGGATCCGAGTCAACGTGGGAGACTGAGGAAGAAATGAGACAACATTATCCACATTTGTTCGAAGAATAAAAGGTTTCGGGGACGAAACCTATTTAAGGGGGGTGGACTTGTAACACCCGGATATTTATTATTTTGAAGCCGACGAAGGAAGAAAAAGAAATAAAGTCCAAAGTCGAGGGACCAAACTCGCCAACGAAAGAAAGTCGGATGAATGGGAGTATATAAGGGAGAGGGCTGCCCTTACCCTCTCCCCCACACTCACAAACCAGCCATCAAAGAGAGGAGAAGAGAGAAAGAAGAAGAAAAGAGGAAAAGTGTTGGTCCGGGTCGGTTCGAGTGGCCAAAATCGTCGTGTAGTAAGCTAAATCGAAGCCCTTGTCGTTGTGCTCGTTTGTGTGAGTTCTAGGACCCCACTTTTACTTGTTTTCAACTGATTTTGGGGCTGGAAAGCATCAAAAATGGTATGTGTATGTGTTTGACCCATTTGGGTGTGTTGCGTGTGATGTGTTTAGAGTATGTTTCCGGGCTTGTGTGTGCTTGTATGGTGTTGTGGTATGCATTCCTAAGGTCTAAGATGGTTAATTTAGGCTTAGAATGGGTTTGGATGAGCTTGGAGGCCGAAAATGGCAGATTGGGTTCGGGATGAACTCCATTCTGTATCAGCTAGGGCTATGCGACCGAATGAAGGCCATACGGCCAATTGAGAGGCGATTGAGGTTCATTCGCACGATGGGGATTCATTCGCACGATTGAGGGTTCAACCGTACGACTAAGTGTTCATTCGCACGATTGGGAGTCCACTCGCATGAGGAGTCATACGACTGAGGGTCCAGTCGCATAGGTGTTTAGTCGCACGAGTCCATTCGCATGAGGTTAGTCGCATAGGTGCTCATTCGCATTAGTTCCATCTGCATGAGGTCCATACGCACGACTGGATGTCCATTCGCATAGATGTACATCCGCATGAGTCCAATCGCATGGAGGCCATGCGACTGAAGGGTGTCCATATGCACGAATAGGGCTGTTGCACCCGAAGGAAAGTGTAGTTTGACTTCTGACTTTCGAGGGGAAGAGCAGATGTACGTTTTGACGTAAAGGTTCCCGTAAGAGTATGTAAGATAACTGTTATGGCCTTAGAGAGCAGGTAGGGCATAATGATGATGATGTTGAATGTTTATGCTTGAAGCATGTTATGTATGTATGATGTTGCCTTGTATGACGTGATGTCGGTGTATGTTAATGTTCCTTAGTATGATGTATGTTTATCTTTCCTGTGGCTTTGCGTGTTATGGTAGCGAATGAAATGAAGTATTATGTAACGTAAAGTAGAAAGAAATGAAAAGTCTTGCATGTATCGGATAACGGGTCCTTCTTTGTGATCGACCATTTATGTAGAACCTCTACCGCTTACCTCTAGTACTGCGGCATACGCTCAGCTGTTCAATTATTGACTTCAGCCTAGTAGCTAAATTGTTCGGGGTGTAGCATATGGTATTGGTACGGATGATATCCGATGCGCAAGTAAAGTTATAATGAACGAATGAATGGATGAATGAACGAGATAATAAAGATATTATCTATGTGTACGTATGATGTGTGATCAAGCAAAAGTAACGAACGGTTTTATATGAAAGAAAAGTATGTTTTATTTTAAAACTAGAACTCACTCAGCAACGCTGACTTTTTATATGTTTTCCAGTTGACAGGTAATGATTACTGAGGATGGCACGAGGTGGCTTTTCAGTTCTTTTTGATGGCATCCATTTGAATAGGGCTTTTGTGATGTAATGCAACTATATATTTTGTAACTGAGTCACGATGTATTATTTGGCAAAAGCTTTTATAACGTAATGAGATGTCTATTTTGATAATTCCGCTGCAATGTTTTATGAAAGTTAAATGTAATTATTTGTATTATGTGCGATGAATGACCAACTGTAAGCGTCCTGGGAACGGGGCCTTACATTGTTCACTCCTCCTTACACCACACTCAAAAATGGCCCTCAACCAAAAGTCTGAAGTTGAGATGGGGACGATGACTAATGCACCTATAATCACCCCTGAAAACTTTAGATCATGGAGCAGATGTATGGAAGGCTTCATCAGATATCAAGATAGCAAACTACGGCAATCTATTATCAATGGCCCTTACAAACCAAAGGTGGCAGCACCAGGTGGAAACGGTGCCATGATAGAGAAAGCTGTAGAAGACTACTCTGATGAAGACCGGAAGAAGCTAGGCATTGATAGTAATGCCATGACTGTTCTGATGACTGCTATACCCAACTCCATCATGATGGGGTTTGAGCATTGCAAGTTAGCTAAAGAACTGTTTGATGCACTATCTCAGATGTACTCCAGCTCCAATGACTCCAAGAAGGATTCCCTGAAGCAACAATTCGAGAACTTCACTTATATTACTGGAGAGACCCTCAACCAGCAATACTTCAAGTATATGGATCTTATTTCCTCCCTTTAGTCTCTGGGAATTGCCCTTGAAATGAGAGATCTCACAACAAAATTCATGAGTGCACTCCCAAATGAGTGGATGTTTTATTGTGTCTCTATCAAGAGGACAGAAAATCTGAACTCCTTCACCATGACTAAACTTTATGGTATCCTTGATGGATACCGTTTAGAGATGGAGAACAAAAGAGGCCATCAGACAAGCAGACCCTCAATCCTTCTTGCTAGCAACGCTAAAATGGTTGTTGAAGGCTCAGGACGCCCCCAACCTCAACAGTACCTGACATACACCCAGCAGCCATCCTGTTCTTTTAGACCATACATTACATTCCCTGAGACTCCAAGGTCTCAAAAGGCTCAGCAAAGTTCTTTTCGAGACAGCTGTGCCTTTATCTCAAAATGCTGATACAAACTTCTCCTCTTGTGATTAGAGTCAGGTAGCGGGTTGTGGGTGTTAAACCACTGGGTATCCAGTTTCTCAACGCCTGTGGCTTCAAAGCTTAGGCGATCAACTAACAAGGAGCACTCAGCAGGAGGATTTCGGATCTCAATTGTGATGGTAACAGGTTCACCGGGCCTGTATATTTTCTTATCAGCTTCTAACTTCAAGAGAGGTTGCACAGGCGAAGGCATAGGTGTCAGGTCGCTACTAGTTTCTCGTTTTCCGATTCCGAACAAGGAGGAGAGGTTTCTTGGAGCTCTTTGGGGTGGCATTGGTGTAGCAACTCACAGATCGATATGCCTTAAACAAGCCCTAATAAGTAATAATAGAGAATCTCAAATTGGTGGTGGTGACTGGTCATTGAGTGATTAATTGGAGCTACTGAGAACTGTTCTGCTGATCGAAATCGTAATTCGATCTCAAGAGGCAGATGAGATATGAGATGAATAGACTTGAGGAATCCGTCACAGGTGTCGGTTATTGGTCAACATCACGTTGGAGGGATTTATATTTGCAAGGGAAACTTTTAGCTCACAATATTTCACATTTGTTTTCCAAATGGACATTGGTTTTGTGCTATTTATTTCCAACATCAATTTTCTTTTTACTATCTATCTATTGTACTTATACTTACAAAAAACAAATTCTGTAATTTCTAACCCCTTTAACTTTTAATTTTACCTTCATCTTTTTAAACTTTTTAAAAATTTTATATAATATCACTTTGACCCTATAGAGTTTTAAAGTCTCGTGATTATCCTTGTAAGATAGGGTTATCTAAAAAATCAATTTTTTTGTAAGCACTAGTAATCAATATAAGACACACAATTAACATTACATGCAAGGCACATATGCTATTTTTATTTTTTTTTAAACGTTCATAAAGTTTTTTCACGAAATTAATTTTTCAAAAAAAAATCACCATTAATTTTGGTTTTTTTTATATTTTCAACGACTACCATATTGATATATATATATATATATATATATATATATATATATATATATATATATATATATATATATATATATATATATTAAATCATACATTCGTTATTTACACATGTATAAATCTAGTTATACACATGTGTAATATCGGATTAATACATGTGTAAATCCGGTATTACAAATGTGTATAACGAATTTCATAAAAAAACGAGATTTTTTAATCTTTTATAAGAAAAAATTGTTTTTATGAAAGAGGGAAAGGAGATAAATGTTATTATGTTTTTATTTTTATATTTTTATATATTTCTCATTTTATAATTTTCTTATTATGTTTTCGTCAATTATCATTTTGTTATTGAAAACTACTGGCTCACATTGGTTACTAAAGTTCTCACAAAAAAATAAGTTCTCATTTGAAACATCTCCTATCTTTGTGCAGGACCGTTTAAGGGTATGCACTTACAACACAACAACATAATGAGAAGTGTTCTTTAGAACACTTAACAGACCAAATAGGGAACTGGTAACTTATAAGTAAGATACTAAGAACACAAGTAAAATGTGAGACATAACAAGATAGCAAACAACACAAGTGTATGGTTTTTAAGAATGTTGTATATTGCTTCTCAAGTTCTTTTACAAGTGTTACAAAGCATAGAAAGAAAGTTACAAGTACTTGAGATACTGTATACTACATCCTACAACCGGCCGTACTTTGAAGGTCAGCTGGATACATAAGACTACATAACTACAAAATCAAATGTAGAGTCAAAAGCAGATTGCCTTTTGACTAGTAACTATGACATGCCATAGCTCACATCCTAATGATTTACAAAAAGGATAAAAGTACATAAATTAGAAAGCTCAGACTCAAGACCTCAATGTACAGTTACCAAAAGCATGGACCTTTTCACCAACTCATGTAAGTTGGTGACTGAACAGAGTTGCAGCGGAAAGGTGGTCCAGCTTTATGGTAAACTACATCAGATAAAAGCATGTACATAAAAGTCTTTGGAAGAAATCTGTCTTCACTCTTTGGCTTTGAAAGACTTTGTCTTTGAAGCTTCGGAAGACTTCATTTTTGGCTTCGAAAGATGTTGGTCTTGGCTTTGGAAGATTTTACACTTAAAATATTTTCTAGTACATGGTGTAAAATTTCCGAAGCATTTTGACTTCTGTACTTCAGTGTATGCATGCAGAGAGACTTTACCAAAACATTTAAAGATCTTCAGCTGTTGACGGTCCTCATGATGATAATGACCATACCCTTCTTCATTAGATGGTCAGGATCACTCAGACTCTCATAGTATCTTCTCATCTCAAAAAGATCATGCAAAGGTAGGTTGAATAAGTCTTCCATGTGAGACATTTTCACCACCAACCTTGATCTCTGATCACATCCATCTTTCTGGATTACTTGTGAAGGTCCAGGATAAGATGGTCTCTCAGATGCAAGAGGAGCCACTTGAATTGGTGTTGATGTGACTGCCTCTTCATGCACTTCCTCAGGTTGATCTGATTCACCTTGAGGCTTGGAGGTGGATGATTCAGACTTCTTTATCTTCTTTGACTTTGGTTTAGAAGCCATCCTCTTCCTCCTCTTTGAAGACTTTAACTGAGAAGACTGGCCTGCAGCACCTTGTTGATTAGTCTTGTCTTGCTCAGTTGGGTGTTCCTCCCTCACAAGTTCAGAAAGAGAGGGAGTTTGACCCTGTTGTGGAGCAGAAGATGAAGCTTGCTAAGACTCAACAGGAGGTCCAGGTTGTGTTGTCTCAGGTTGTTCAACCTTAACCTCCACTTTAGGAGGAGCTTGACTTGGAGGGGAGTGTAAGTCAATGAGCTCTCCACTTTTGATCTTCTACTTGATTACCCTAATGTGCTCATCCATTGTGGATGGAGACATAGGGCCAAGTATCCTTCCGGAGAATCCATACAGCTTCAAGAAGCTCATCATCCTTTGTCTGTCAGCAGACTTCTTCATACTCTTTTGGATGATGGCTCTTGATTTTGTAACCTCTTCCCTCATCTTTCTCTTTGTTGCTTTTTGTTCTTTGAGCACTTGAAGTTTAAGCTGTTTGAGATACTCAAACTCAATGTACTCAAAGGACAAGGGAAGAAGTACAGATGCCTGGTAGAGACTTGTGGCACTCAGGTAGTTGATCATATTTTACCTATCTGTTTCTTTGTCTACCTGAGGTTCTTGTGTAGCTGCCACAGTCTCTTGCACAGGGATTTCTTGAACTAGGGAGAGAGTAGGAACATGCTTGTACAGTCTATTCTGTCTCTTCTCTTCTTTGATTTGAAGGAGTAGCCTTGCATCCTCTACTTCCTTTCTATCCCTAGACATTTCCATGTCTGCCAGTTCATTGAGTTCCTCTAAAAGGAGAGATATAATCTTATCAATGTCATAGTTCCTGGTCTGCAGGTAAGTAATCCTGACTGCCCTCAACTAATCATCTTGAGTGTTTGGTCTGGGGCAGCCCTGATTGCAGCTTGCATGAAGCCTGAAGACCTAGAGGAACTTTCTCCCCTTAGCTTCCTCTTCCTTTCTCTTTCCTCCTCCTCCTCAATCTTCTCAGGAGTTAAAATCCTTTTCCCTTTGTCACCTACAGACCTTTGTGAAACAGGGTAGATAAAGCTTTGGCCTTCATTGCTTGGTGTAGCATCCAAACTCTGGCCAGAGAGAGGCTGTGATACACCTTCACCAGCAGGTGTTTTACTGAGGGAATGAATTGCTGAAGTAGTTGTTGGTGTGACAGGGCTCTCAGGCTCTATCATTGGGCTTTCAGTCAAGGTTTTCCCTTTGAAGCTAATCTTAGGGTCTGCCTTAACATCTAGTTGACCAATGACATTACCTAATTGCCTTTGTCTCCTTCTTAGGCTGAACTCTTCAGTAATTCTGTCTTGAATCCTTTGTGCTAGCCTGCCAGCTTGTCTAGATTGACTTGGGTTGACAAGTGGCATGTTGATCAGGTCAAGACCTTCCTAGTAGTTTAAGGTCTGAAAGTTGAATACCTCTTGCTTCCCTTGAACTCTTTGAAGAATAATGGCTCTTATGTCAGCATCATACCTCCACCTAATGATGTAGTTTGAAGTTCCTTGGGGTAGGGATGACATAGCCCTTGGAATACCTTCCTCAAAGAGATTCTGAATGAGAGAGTCTAGAGAGTTCACATCAAAGTGAACTTGAGGAAGTTGTTGAGTATGCACAATTGCAAGTAAGGATGGTGAGTCCTCAATGTCCATACTCCCTGAAGAACTCCCAGGTTCTGTAATAGCAATGACTTTCTCCTCCTTTTTGGTAGCATCACCCTTTTGCGTAGGTGAGCTAGGAGTTAGGTCAATCATATCCACAGGTTCTTGTGTTCCTGGTTGAACTCTCCTTAAAGGTCTCCCAGCTAGTTTTTCCCTAAGATAAGATATCTCATGTTCTTGATCATTGACCATATTTTGCAGGGTAGTCACCTGAGATTCAAGGTGACTAACCTTAGAGACTAGGTAGGTGCACATTTTAGATAGTTTTGCACCTTTAGTCTCAAATTCCCCTCATCTTCATCAGAAGAATCATTGGGGGATGAGAGAATTGGACCAAAGTCCTCATTCTCACCACCAGCATCATGTTCTTGGCTGTTGGATTTCCTCTGCTCACTAACAGCCTCAGTTGAAGTGTCAATGGGCTGAGTTTCCATGGTTGAGGTCTTAATAATGTAATCACTTGCAAAAGTGAGAGCCTCTTCCATATGGATCTTCTGAACAGGTTCAGAGAGGTCCACCTCAGTAATGGGTGACTGATGTGGACTAGACATAGGAGACTCAAGAGCACTCATCTCTCTTTGAGTTAGGGAAGAGTAAAGAGACTCATGATACTCACTGAAACCTAAGTCTTCATCAATATAAAATTCAAGGTTAGGAATGGGTTGGTTTAAGTCTAAAGGCTGGGGATGGTAATTGTCCCCTACAGGTTCTTCACTTGGGTAGACTCAGAGTGAAGGCTTAAGGCGGATGGGCTAGTTAGCTCATCAAGCTGAGCATGAGGAACCTCAGCACTGATCCTTGAAGAAATAGGAGTGGTTTGCTCCTCAGGAGAAGTGGGGGCTCTAGTATCCACTTCCTCCTATATGGGTGAGTATATGGGGGCCTGCACAAGCTCAATAGCTTGAGCAGGGGTTCGTTTCGACTTTCTTTGGTAGGTGAGGGTGATTTGTGGCCTTTTTGGTGGTTGAGAGGTAGAAGGTGTGGGTTCAACACTAGCTTGTGTTGCTAGGTTGTCACCTTGAGCAATAAGCTCTAACATTTTGGGGACAAGGGTTGTTTCTACTCCTGAGAAGCCTACAGTTGGCTTCTTCATGATTTTAAAGATGTCGGGCTTCATCTGTCCCAATTTAAGAATATTACATGTTTCCCTCAACTGTGAGCCCAGTTCATAGTTGAGAATGTATTAAACACATCTAGGAAACATGTAATACTCTAAAGAGTCCAAGTTTGAAAGCAAATTTGTATAAACAAACTGAGAGTACCTGAATTTGACCCCTTGAACCATTCCATGCACTATAAAGGAGAGATTCTCAGGAATCTGGTCCCACCCTCCATGCTTGTTTGACAAGCTGTGGATAACCACATGTAGCAGATATTTCCATTGGGATGAGACCTTCCCTTTCCTGAAAGTCTTTACAGAGAAGTCTCCCTCATAGCCTATCTGCTAAAAGGAATGATTAACAGCTTCCTTTGGAAATGACAACTCATCTTCTTCATCATCCAGCTGAAGATGAGTATTGATGGTGGTCGGAGTGATGAAGATTGTCCTCTCCTGCACTGCGACAGACATTGCCTTCTCCCCATCCATGATGACCTCTTGAAAGGTCTTCCGAAATTCAAGCATATGATCCTCATAGATAGTAGGATCAATGGTTAGGGAGGTGAAGTAGTTAGACAGAGCCAGAAAACGACAAAACTCTGAGAAACTATCATCTTTCTCAGAGTTCAACAGAGCAACCTGGTTGTGTTGCCTGTGAAGTTGCATGGAGAAATCAGGGTTGTTACTGCGATTCAGGTTGGCCATTTTGAGAAGCTTAAGGGTGAAGGAAGGTGAAGAACAAAGGCGGTTTAGGTGAACTTAGGTTAGAGGAATAGTGCAGATGAAGAAGATAGTGAAAGAGGGGGGAACCGTTGGGTATATATCTGCAATGGATTTAAGACAAAGTTAATGAAAAAGGATAAACTTTAAAATCCAGATGTCGGTCCCACTTCTGAAAAAGTAGTATGCTTTTGCCCAGAAAGTATTTTTCTTGGTAGTCGAGAAATCTTCCGAAGGTTATTTTGCTTCGGAATTTCTGAAGAAAAGCTTCCGAAGGCAAATTGGCTTCGGAAGATATTCCAAAACGTTTTGAGAATTTTGCTTCGGAAGAGATTTATTACTCAGAGTTTTTATTTTCAGAAGAATAAAAACATCCGAAGGTAAATTGCTTTCGGAAGAAAATTGTTCCTTGAAAGCATATAAGTACTTTAGTTAATTTTAAGCTTTGGAAGATATTTCAGAAATTTCTTCCGAAGGTAAATCTACTGAAGTAGTTATTTGTTGTCTAAGATATAAGTTTCTTCCGAAGGTAATTATAAATCTTTCGAAGGATAAAAAGATCAAAATTTTCGGAAATCTAAGGAATGTCTTTTAAAAAGATTTGTCTTCCAAAGAGAACAAGGGCTTATGAAGGTAATAAAATAGACAACTTAAGACACAAAGGTTTTAGAAATTATATGATTAAGTTTTAAGAAAAGCTACTTAAAGTTAATCATCCCAATGGTTGATACAAGATATTTGAATCTTTGTTCATCAAAAGCTTTGGTGAACAGATCAGCATATTATTCATTTGTGTTAACTGTGACTAGTTTGATTAATCCCTTTTCAAAGTTATCTCTAATCAAATGATACCTGATGTTGATGTGTTTTGTCCTTAAGTGCTGCACAAGATTCTCTGTGATTGAGATAACACTGTTGTTGTCTATGTGGATGGGAGTCTCCTTGAAGTTGAATCCATAGTCCAGCTTCTGATTCTGAATCCAAAGCACTTGAGCACAGGAGCTTGCAGTAGCAATATATTCAACTTCAGCAGTTGATGCAGACACACAGGATTGTTTCTTGCATTGCTAAGAGACTATCCTTCCACCAAGAAATTGACATCCCCCAGATGTAGACTTTGCAGTCATGTTGCAACCACCATAGTCACTATAAGCATATAGATTGAAGTTAGAATTCTTTGGATAACAAAGGCCAAGTGATGGAGCACCTTTGAGATATCTTAAAATTCTCTTGACAGTAATTAGGTGTGACATTTTAGGGTTGGCTTGATATCTTGCATAAATACATGTAGCAAACATGATATCAGCCCTGCTAGCTGTGAGGTACATAAGAGACCCAATCATTACCCTGTAGAGATGTTCATCAACACACTTCCCCTCAAGATCAGGTCTAAGGGAGTGGTTTCTGGCTATGGGTGTCTTAGGAACCTTACAATCAGTCATGTTGAATTATTTAAGTATGTCTTGTACATACTTTGACTGACTTATGAAGATGCCATTGTTAACTTGCTTCACTTGAATTCCTAGAAAGAAATTGAGTTCCCCCATAGCACGTATTTCAAATCTATCCTTCATCAGCTTCTCAAAGTCTTTGCAGAGCTTTGGATTAGTTGACCCAAAGATAATGTCATCTACGTATACTTGAACTAGCATTATGTCATTTTGTTGTTCCTTTGATGAAAAGAGTTCCATCAATAGTACCCCTTTTGTAGCCATGCTGACAGAGATACTGAGATAGAGTCTCATACCACTTCCTTGGTGCTTGGTGCAGCCCATAAAGAGCTTTATCAAGCCTGCAGACATAATCAGAATGATCATGATCTGTAAACCCAAGTGGGTGTCTGACATACTGCAGGATCGGGTTTGTCACTTAACACTTGGATTTCTCTCAAACTCACTTATATTACACTCAAATCAGATGAAGTAGAATCTCTTCTAAGAGTTGATAATAATATAATAAGTAGCAAAGAACACAAGGAAATATTTTTCAAGGCACTTGTATATATTACTTCTCAACTCAAAGTATTACAAGACTCTTACAAGCATGAAACATGAGTTACAATGAGAAACTATATATACTAGATCCTACAGCCGAATATACTTTGATACCAGCTGGAAACCTAAGACTAAAGCATATACTACAATGCTAAAGTTAAGGTATCTTAGATAAAGTATTATCCAAGATATGGTAGTCATGACATGTCCATGACTTTCCTTTTGTCACCAACTAAAGTTGGCAACTGTACTAACTTATAAAGGTAAACAGTGGATTAAAGTATGCTCAACTACATGGCTTTTGAGAAAACGCCATGCAGTATCTCAGAGGTCTGCAGTGGAGTGTCAGGGATACCATACTTATGTCCACTGGATAATAGTAGTGTCTTCCAAAGGTAAGTTGGCTTCGGAAGAACAAGTTCTTCCAAAGCCACTTATACTTCGGAAGAGGCTTCTATACTTTCGAGGCTTGAGGACTTCTTTCATACTTTGGAAGTTGACTTCTGATCTTTCACTCTAAGTCTTGATCTTCGGAAGTGAATACTTTGTCTTTGGAAGTTGGAGTTTTCCTTCGGAAGTTGGTTTTACACTTTGTCTTCGGAAGAGCTCCTTTTTCCTTCGGAAGTTCCACACTTAGCTGATGGAAAAGGAATTGGTTCAGGTTGTGGTTGGGTTTGAGGTTGGGGTTGAGTAGTTGATTTGAATATCATCCCCTGTCCCCTTCTGTACATCTCCTTCCTCTTCCCCGAGCGAATGTCAGCCTTTATGTCACTGACATGTCGCTGGAGGGTCTTTTCAGACATAGGACCCACCTGCCTGCCAGAGAAGCCATCAGCCTGGAGATAGTTTTTCATCCAGGCCTTCTCACCTATCTTCTTGGCTGCAGCTAGTCCTGCTTCTTCTTCCTTCTTCCTCTTCAGCATCAGCTTTTCCTTGGCAGTTTTCTTTCTCTCTTTCTCCATTTGATCTTGCTCTTTGTTGAAGAGCCATAAGATCATATCATTGTTGTGTGGAGATAGGTCTTCTAGAGAGAAACCCCTGGAGGTTAGGAAAGTTATCCTTTCCCTCCTGAGCTGCTGATCAGCTTCTCTTTCTTTCCTCTCCCTTTCTTCCTCTAAGGCCAACCTTGATGCTTCTTCTCTTTGCTGTTTTTGCAGCAAAGTTGCCTTTTCCAGCTCAACTAACTCCTCTGGTGGTAGCAGGAGTACATCTTCACTCACAGCTCCTAGATTGACAAGTCTGTCAATAATTTCCACCCTTCTTCTATTGTTGACCGCCTCCTGGTTGGCTGCAGCTACTTTGCTACTGGCAGCTAGCAGTTTTCCAGTTGGAAGTCTACCTTTTATTTTGAGCTTTTCTAACCTTTCTTCCTCTTGAAGCTCTTCCTTAGTCATCTTCCTCTTTCCTTTGATGTCTTCGAAAGTGCTAGACTTTGGGGGTTCTTGGATGGAAGGTTCAGGTTGAGTAGTGAAAATTGAAGCTGGAGTTAATGCTGATGTTTGAGCTAGGGGTTGAATGAGAAAATCCTTCCTATTAACCACAGATGCAAGTTCTAGGATTGCATCTATGACTATTAGATCATCGGATAAGGAGAATAGTCCTTCCGCAGCTGCAATCTCAGCTTCGGAAGATTGAAATTGTTCTTCCGAGGCTTTGACTTGTGCTTCGGAAGTCTATGAGAATGCACTATCTATCCCAACTGTCTCAGTTGCTGGGCCATCAGTCCTTGTTTCCCCTTCGAAGTTAATCTCAGGTTCCACTTGGACCATAGGTTGGCCAACTTCCTTAATAGTGGTATAAGGTGCATTTAACCTCTAAAGCTCTTGAGCTCCAAAGTAAATCACAGACAGGTCAGGACTTGGCTGTTCAATGAGAGATTCCAACAGGAACTTGTTGAAGAACCTGTTGAGATCTTGAAGCATCCTTTGATCCACTTGAATTATAACTGGAGGAGGCTCAGGAAAAGCTAAAGCTTGTTGCATAGGGTATTTTGAAGTTAAGGAAGTGAGAGCTTGACTTTGTGATTCCTCTTGTCTTTGGCTTTGTCCCTGAACACTCTCCCCCATTTTGGTAGCATCATCTTGAGAGCTTGATGAGCTAGAGGAAGAGGTCAATGAGATATGAATTGGTACGTGCCTAACAGACCTCTCAATCTGTTTCTCAGCTAGTTTGGCCTTGAGATTTTCAATCTCAAGTTGCTAAGTGGCAGACCTATCCTTTAAAGTCCTAACCTTAGATTCAAGATTTGAGACTTTAGAAAGTAGGTCTTCAATGGTGAGTTGCAGTCTTCCCTCATCTTCTTTTGAAGAATCACTGGGAGATGAGGTAACATACTGTTAGATCTAGAAACGCTGGTGCAAACAAAACCAAATCACTTAGACTATTTTGGTGCAACTAATAAAGGACTTCCGAAGCTAAGTGTGGAACTTCCAAAGGAAAAAGGAGCTCTTCCAAAGACAAAGTGTAAAACCAACTTCCGAAAGAAAACTCCAACTTCCAAAGACAAAGTATTCACTTTCGAAGATCAAGACATAAAGTGAAAGATCAGAAGTCAACTTCCGAAGTAGGAAAGAAGTCCTCAAGCCTCAGAAGTACAGAAGCCTCTTCCGAAGTATAAGTGGCTTTGTAAGAACTTGTTCTTCCGAAGGCAACTTACCTTCGGAAGACACTACTATTATCCAGTGGACATATGTATGGTCTCCCTGACACTCCGCTGCAGACCTCTGAGATACTGCATGGCGTTTTCTCAAAAGCCATGTAGTTGACCATACTTCATTCCACTATTTACCTTTATAAGTTAGTACAGTTGCCAACTTTAGTTGGTGACAAAAAGTAAGTCATGGACATGTCATGACTACCATATCTTAGATAATACTTTATCTAAGATACCTTAACTTTAGCATTGTAGTATATGCTTTAGTCTTAGGTTTCCAGCTGGGATCAAAGTATATCTGGCTGTAGGATCTAGTATATATAGTTCTCATTGTAACTCATGTTTCATGCTTGTAAGAGTCTTGTAATACTTTGAGTTGAGAAGTAATATATACAAGTGCCTTGAAAATTATTTCTTTGTGTTCTTTGCTACTTATTATATTATTATCAACTCTTAGAAGAGATTCTACTTCATCTGATTTGAGTGTAATATAAGTGAGTTTGAGATAAATCCAAGTGTTTAAGTGACAAACCCGATCCTGCAATTGGTATCAGAGCTTTTTAGGCTCTTGATTGTGAGATCTTACCATCCTAATCAACCTGTTTTTCACTCCTCCTTAGACCACTCTCAAAATGGCCCTCAACAAATCTGAAGTAGAGATGGGGACGATGACTAAAGCACCCATCATCACCCTGAAAACTTCAGGTCATGGAGCAGACCAATGGAAGGCTTCATCATGTATCAAGATAGCAAGATGTGGCAATCTATTGTCAATGGCCCGTATAAGCCAAAGGTAGCTTGTGGAAACAGTGCCATGATTGAGAAGGCTGTTGAAGATTATTCTGATGAGGACCGGAAGAAGCTGGACATTGATAGCAATGCTATGACTGTTCTCATGACTGCAATTCCCAACTCCATCATGGTGGGGTTTGAGCATCGCAAGTCAGCAAAAGAACTGTTTGATGCACTTGCTCACATGTACTCAAGCTCAAATGACTTCAAGAAGGACTCACTGAAGCAGCAGTTCGAGAACTTCACCTACGTTACTGGAGAGACCCTCAGCCAACAATACTTCAGGTACATGGATTTCATTTCTTCCTTTCAGTCTATGGGAATTGCCCTTGAACTTAGAGACCTCACAAGAAAGTTCATGAGTGCATTTCTCAATGAGTGGACATTCTACTGTGTCTCTATGAAGAGAACAGAGAACCTGAAGACACTCACCATGACCGAACTCTATGGCACCCTTGATGGATATCGTCTGGAAATGGAGAATAAGAGAGGTCCTCAGACAAGCAGACCCTTGATTCTTCCTGCTAGCAACGCTTTAATGGTTGCTGAAGGCTCAGGACCCTCCCAGCCTCAACAATACTTGACTTACACCTAGCAACCATCCTGTTCTTCTGGGCCATACATCACATTTCCTGAGACTCCAAGGTCTCAAAAAGCTCAGCAAAGTTCCTTTCAGGATAGCTGTGCTTTGTCTTAGGAAGTGGACACTCTAATGATTATCAATATTGCTTTGATGATCTAGAGTGCTTCAGCCCATTTGACGTGGAATACGTGGACATAGTCCAACAAATGGCTCTCTTAACCCACATAGAAAAGAAGTTCTTCAAGAGAACTGGAAGGCAATTTCCCCATAACCCAATCAACAGCAAATTTGGGTTTGACAAAACCAAGGTCAAATGTTACAACTGTAACCAACTTGGTCATTTTGCAAGGGAATGAAAGGCTCCCAAGTCGAATCCGAGAACCCCACAGGCCTCCACACATCCCTCTACACCAAAGCCCACTGGAAAGTCAACAGAGATAGCTACAATGGCTCAAGAAGTTGACTGGAGCTTTATGGTACAGGATGTGACTCCTGCTCAAGCACTCATGGCCGGAACAGATGAGAATAATGTATATGAACATTTCTATACTCCTGCCTGTATTGCTAAGGTTAAACTGTATCAGGACTATATTATGGAGATTAAATTCGATATTAAGTCTTTAAATGTTTTAAAATCTGATTTTAAAAGGGCTGAATCTGACTATCAAAGAAAATTGAGGAGTTAGAGAAAACTGTGTCCCTATTAAAACATGAACACACTAACTATAAGACTCAAATAAAGGATTTAATATCCAAATTGTCTGAGGCTCAAGCCCAGCTTGTCATAGCTGAGGCTCAAGCTAGGAAGTATGCTATTTCTGAGCAAAACTTCCAAGCCATTCTTGCATCATCCTCTCACTCAAAACTTTGTTACCAAAACAAAGGTGGGTTCGGAACCAATGAAATTACCCCACCACACTCTTATGAGTCTATAAGACAACCAAGTTGTGGTACTGAAGAGCAAGAGGTTCCATCTGCTGACCCACCTTCTCATGAGTCAAAGAGTGATGCAACCATGAAGACCATCACAGGGAAGAACCAGGTAATTATACCCTCTCCTACCGGTGATGATCAACCCATGACCACCAAAGCCAGAAGAAGCAGAGCTAAGGCAGCCAGAAAAACTGCCAAGAAAGTGGCTAAGTCTAAGTTGAAGATAAACCCAAAGCAAAAGGGTGTATTCATCTCAGCTGGATTCCAGGTGGTTGGAAACTCTGATTCAGGAAAGGAGTGTAGTACCAGCACTCCTGTCCTATCAAAGGATCAGAAGTTAAAGGGAAAGGTTGCTGATGAAGAGAAAAAGAACAAAAGAAGCAATCCTCAAATTCCCAAAAGATTAACATTGCATGCATAATGTGTGGTCTGCAAAACCACATGGCCAAAGATTGTTACTACAATCCTGCTAGCACACATTATGCAAATAATGTTAAAAAGGAAGGATTCAGGGAAGGTTTCTCATTTGAACCATATCAAATGGTTCAAGTGATGAAAAAGGGAAAGCTTGTTTCTGAAGCAAGGTTGCTTTCGGAAGAAGGTCCTTCTTCCGAAGGGAAAAAGGATTCGGAAGCTAAAGCTGTCAAGACTCAAAAGAATAAAAGAGTCCCCTTGAGACCATCCCAGAAGAAGACTGCTTCAGAAGAAAAGGTGGTGAAGGCTTCTTCCGAAAAGAAAGAAGCTTCGGAAGAATGCCAAGCTGCAAAAGCTTCAACAAGCTCATCCTCCATGATCAACCGAGGGATGGAATGGAAGATCAAGGAAAATGCTGCAACCCAAACCTCTTCTTCAAAGACATCCATTGAAACCCCATGCATAAATTTTGGTTCAATTATGTCACTATCATTGGAAAAACCCAAGACCAACAAGGCTTGGGTTTCCAATCAAAACTAATCATCTCATCTTATGTGCAGGGACATCCATACGACAAGACTAACAATGTTTGGATTGTGGATAGTGGATACTCCAGGCACATGACAGGGAACAGATCTCTCCTTCAACAATTTCAACATTATGATGGAGGTCCTGTCCAGTTTGGAGGTGAGGCCAGAGGATATATATCTGGCAGAGGAAGTATATCCAACGGAAAATTAAAGGTCGACAAAGTTAACTTTGTCAAATAGCTTGAACACAACCTGTTAAGTGTTTCTCAGTTCTGTGATCAAAAGCATCAAATGCTCTTTATAGAACATGAGTGCATAATCATCAAACCCGGGATGACAATTCCTCAGGAATTGGTGCTTCTTAGATCTCCCAGGAAAGGGGATATGTACAAGCTGGATATGAACAATGCTTCCACAATAGGAGAAGTATCCTGCTTTCTTTCCAAAGCTGATGGTGATGAGTCAACACTATGGCAAAACGAATGTGTCATGTAAATTTTAAGACAATGAATAAATTGGCTAAAAATAACTTGGTACATGGTTCGCCCAAAAAGGAATTTTTCTGCAAAGATAACTGTGTTGCATGCCTGAAAGGGAAGCAACACAGGGCATTTCATAAATCTAAAGTTGTTAACTCCATCACCACTCCATTACACTTATTGCACATGGATCTATTTGGTCCCACAAGTATAATGAGCATTGGAAGGAAATCATATTGCCTTGTGATTGTTGATGATTTTACTAGATTTACATGGGTATTCTTTTTAAGAATGATGAAACTACTGAAACTTTAAATCTTTTATTCTTAAAATAGAAAATCAAATTGATCACAAGGTTAAAATAATTAGAAGTGATCAAGGGACTGAGTTTAAGAACCACGTTCTTGACTCATTCTGTAACTCAAAAGGGATTGCCAGACAATATAGTGCCCCTAGAACTCCTTAACAAAATGGTGTTGCTGAGAGGAGGAACATGACACTTATTGAGGCTGCTCGGACTATGTTAGCTAATTCAAAAGTGCCTCTAACATTCTAGGCAGAGGCAGTCAGCACTGCATGCTATGTGCAGAACATGGTCCTTGTAGTTAAGCCACATGGAAAAACCCCTTATGAGCTATGGAACAAGAGGCCACTGTTCATTGGCTTTCTGAGGTCCTTGGCAGCAGGTGTACCATACTTAACACAAAAGACAATTTGGAAAAATTTGCTGAAAAGTCGGATGATGCCATCTTTGTTGGATATTCCTCTAACTCTAAAGATTATAGAGTTTATAACATTAAAAATCAACAATTTGAGGAATCTTTCAACATTGTAGTTAATGAGCACACTCCTTGTGTAAGGGGGAATGACCCTGATCATATCTTTGATTTAGAATTGTTTCCAAACTATTCTAAACCATCTTGTGAGAATGTTTCAGCTGGAACAGGTGCTTAAAGTGATTCTGATGATGACCAACTGTTTGAGCTTCCCAGACCTATTCCAAATTCTCCAAGAGCTGCAACAAATCATGTTCCCACTATTGGCAGATCTGATAGTATAACTATCTCAAGGGATAGTGGAGCTTCAACCAGCGGTTCACCTGTTGACTCTCAAACCTCATTAGGTGACACTGCACAACACCAAGCTGATGGAAGCAACATCTTGAAGGAACAGGCAACTGTTAATGCTGCTTCACAACAAACAAATGATGATGTTTCTCTTTCATTCAATCAGTCCTCATTGATTGAGTTTGATACAGCAGCTGGACCAAGTGTTCAAGCTCCTGAGCAAAATATGTCCAATTTGGATCTATCTTTGCAACTGGAGGTAATTCCTAGACTTAGGATTCACAACACTCATCCAGCTGAGAACATCATAGGGGAAGTCTCTGAAGGCATGAGAACAAGAGGACAAACTCACAATGGGAATGTCTTCTTATACTCATGCTTTTTATCCCAAATGGAACCCAAGAAGGTGGAAGATGCCTTGAAAGATAGTAGCTGGGTTGAATCAATGCAAGAGGAGCTGCTTCAATTCAAAAGACAAAAGGTTTAGAACCTATGTCCGCTACTATCTGTTCAAGTACCTATAGGCACTAAATGGGTTTTTAGAAACAACAGAGATGATAGAGGCTTGATTATCAAGAACAAAGCAAGACTGGTGGTTCAAGGATACACTCAAGAGGAGGGAATCGATTATACAGATGTCTTTGCACTTGTTGCAAGACTTGAGGCAGTTAGGATCTTCCTTGCTTATGCTGCATCCAAGAATTTCACTATCTACCAGCTTGATGTCAAGTGTGCCTTTCTATATGGGGATATAGATAGGGAAGTCTATGTATGCCAACCTCTAGGATTTGAAGACCCACAACATCCCAACTATGTGTGCAAATTGGATAAAGCTCTATATGGGCTGCACCAAGCACCTAGGCTATGGTATGAGACATTGTCTCAGTTTCTCCTGAAGAATGGTTACACTAGAGGTACCATTGACAAGACTCTTTTCATAAGGAAGTTGTTGGATTTTATGCCCAAGACACATAGAACATTGATGTGGTTAGTACGTTATGATCCAAGTCGGGTCATACCCAATAGCAAGTTTGGCAAACACCAATATGTATTTAATTGATGATATGATCATGCAATTAGATAATTACACCAATTTAGAAAATGGATTTTCTAAATAAATTGTATGTGAGAAAGAAGAACTTATAAGGATATTTTGTTCATGGACATTATTTATAATGTTATTTAAGTTTGTTAAATTATATCAAATAATAATAGTGTGTTTAAGTTATATATTTAAAAGGTTAATTATATAACTAATAATATAACTAGTTCACAAATTAAGTGGGTGTTTAAAATGGGGGGAACCCATTTTAAACAAAGAATTTGGCCGCCCCTTTAGGGGCATGTTTGGTCTTTCTGTTGCCTTGGAACCACACCCCACTTAAACTAGTCACACTCTCCAATTTTCACTCTCTCTCATACATGCAAGACTCATCTTTTTCTCTCATCTTAGAAGAAAAACAAGGCTGAAAAAAGGGTTTTCTGCAGCCTCTTTCTTGCGATTTTGGTGCTCCAATCCTAGCAACAAGGTGTTTGCTTGATGCTTGTGGGTATGGATGCTTGAGGACACCTTTCCTTGGTGTTTTGGTCATTCAAGAATCTCATCTTCTTCATCAAAATCTCATTTTTCCAGCAGCTTTACAAAGGTGGTTTGTATATCTTATTTTGGTTGTTATTTGTTCTTGATAGCTAGTTCATACACATATATATGATCCTATGTTCTTGGATTTGTTGATGTTATGTTATTAACCTTAATTTTCAAATTATAAATCAAAACATTAAGGTTTTATTCCGCTGCGTTTTTTCACGTTTAAATGGTTAAACTACTTTGATAATGGTCCAACAAACCCAACATTGGCATCTAGAGCCGGATATGTGGATGACTAGCTTCTATTATTGATAGGATCAAATGTACCAATCTATGATGATTTATGAACACAATTCAATGAAATACAAACAAAGTAATCAAATCAAGCAAGATATCAACAAAATTCAGAGTTTCATTAATATCAAGCAAAGACAATTACAAAGTATGTAAGCAGGTTCGAATACAACTCATTCAACTCGTTACCTACTACCTGTAAGTCTAAGCTATTTATAATGAAACAAAAAGTAAAGAAACTAACTAATTACAAAACTAGTCCCTATACTATTACAAAATATTAAAAAGACAACTAAAGACAACTAAAGACAACATGTTAATCTTTCTTAGAGTACTAACAATCCTCCCCCTAAGATTGACATGGTCTTTGGTCTTCAAAATCTTCAATCTTTGTCTTCTTTTTCTTTTCTTCCATATTCAGCTTTATCTTCAGCCTTTATCTTCAACCCTTTGTCTTCATCATTCAAAGAAATCTTCTGGTTCTTCTTTGATCTTAAACATCGACTTCTGTTTGTACATCTCTAATTCTTTCAAAGCATTTGAAATTGCAGACTTGAATTTACTTGCAAGAATGCCTTGTTCGGTTTTAGCTTCATTCGTCTTAATCTCCATCTGGTTCATTCTCTCCAATGTATCTTTAGGAAGACATGAGATATCAATGTTAGCATATAACTCAATAGGTTTTTGACTTTCCTTTGAGTATACTTATAGTACCCATTTCCTTGATATTCTCATGAATTCAATGTCTTTTATATATTTCTTGACAATATTAGCATAAGCAAGAGCTTTTCTCAAAGATATTCTTTCCATAGCTGCATTCATTACATTGATGATAGAAATGAAATACTTCTTGTCTTGCTCTGCTATCTCTGGAGATACTTTCTCAAACTTTTGTACAGACAAAAATGAGATATAACTAGGATGTAATAGCTTTAGTTCAAAAACTCCAAATAAAGTAATCATATCCTCATCCCATCGTTCGAGATTTCGGACCAACTTAAGCTCAAATGTCTCAGTGTTATAAAACCATCTGAGTATTGGATTTGAGTTTTGATTACCATCTATCACATTCAGACCAGGAGTTGTGACCTTCTCAAAATAATTGTCACAAAATTCAATCATTGAATGTTCCTCCTCAGACTGTAATCCTTTGAGCTTTTTATTATTCTACAAAGTAACAAAATACTCTTTATCCTCTTGATCACATCTTGTCATAAGAAAATTACTTGATCGATCCAATCCTCTTCTTAATAATTCTACCAACATCTTGCCACGTTTCGAACCAGAAGGATTTATCAGAGGTAATCTATTCAGCTCTTTTAGATCTTGCACTGGAAGTTTTATGATGCTAGAGAAAAAGTGATATACATCACACACAACATTTACCCTCTTTATCAAAAATGCATCGAATACTTCATCATACTTCCATGCGATAATCTTTACTTGGTTGGTAAAATCTGGAGCAATCATAGCATTCAACAATTCAGCAACTGATTGTCCTCTTTGTAGTACGTTTCTTACCAAGTCTCCAGTTGATCTTGAATTATCAAAAATATGCCTTTGTTCAGTATAGGCTTTGTATGCTTGTCTTTCTGGATCAGCAAACATTTCAATTAACTCTTTTCTGTGAACATGTGCATCTGTCTTTCTTGCCATTTGTTTGATCTCCTGTGGCTTTAACATTCTTGTCCTTTTTGTAATTTCAAGATACTGAGGATTATCTGTATCAAGTACAATCATCTTCTTCAATTGTTCTGAGTTTCTTAAAAACTTCTTACAAGGTTCCTCAATGATACAGATTTTAATCTCTTTAGTTTCCTCCACAGGTAGTTCCTAGCTTGCAACCATGATCTTAGAGCTGGAATACTCATATCATCTGGATCAAGATGGTGCAGCTTAGAGCTTGATAGTTCTTCTACATTAATAACTTCTTTTGTTCTAGTCCATTCACCATGCTCAATAACAATCTCATTTGGATCTACTGGTGCAACTGACTCTGCAGAAATACATTTCTCATATTCATCATTAATCTGAGAAACAGTCAGTCCATCCAAATATACACGATTGTATTTCATCTTCACAAGATAATTATATCTTTCTTCAAAATCTTGTGGAACTTCGTCTTGTTCTTGAGTTTGTTCTTGTGAAGAGAAATGTGATACAAATTGAGCTTCATTAATATCTTCATCATCCAGAACTTCATCATACCAATCATCATTGTATACTTCCTTAATATCTTCTAACGCCTCAATCTGTTATTGAACATTTTGTTCTCAACATTTTTTTCAGTTCTTTGCACTTTGGAAGATGATTCAGTTAGATTTGTATCTTCTACTTCATCAATTTTTCTTTTTCCTTTTAGCTGCTCAAGATTTTCTTCAACATTTATCTCAGCACTTATCACTTGTACTGGTGAGATAGGCTTCTGAGCTTCTTTTTCCTTCAGCAATTCATCTTTGAGTTTTTCATTTTCTTCAGTTAGTTTCTTGAACTTCTCCTCAAGAATGTCATAGTCTTTGATCATTACTTCAAAATTCTTGATGACATCTTCTTTATCTTTGGCAAACCTCACAATCTTTTCATCTTTCGAGGCATTTTCTTCAGTCAACTTTAAGTTTTCATCCTTAAGCTTTTGAATTTCTTTTTCAAAAGATATGTTCATCTCTTTCATTCTTTCATTCTCCACTTTCAACTTTTCAATTTCTTTCTCTTTACTCAAATTTTCTTCTTTCAATCTCTCCATCTCATCAATATCCACTGTCTCCTCTGTTTGTACAGACACATTATGTGTCGTACTAACAAGAATTTCTTCTACTCTTTCATTCACATCAACTTCAAATACCGGGTCATATAACATATCATTCATAAAATCAAAATCAAAGGTTTGATTTTGTGAATTTATTTCATGTACAGCTTCATCATGAATATCATCAACATTTTCTTCAACCATATTTTGAGGTTCATTGACATTATCATCATGAATGTCAGCAACATTGGTTTCTTCAGCCATGTTTTGAGGTTCATTTCCAGTATCATCCTCATTTCTTTCCTCAGTTTCTTCTTGATATGCTTCAGTTGCACCATCATTTCCATCATCATCATCATCATTTTCATCACTTTCCTCATCTGATGAGCTTTCAGGAGCTTCATCCTCACTTTCTTCAGCATCATCATTATTATCATCATCTTCATTGTTATCATCATCATCATTTTCTTCATCTGATGAGCTTTCAGTAGCTTCATCCTTACTTTCTTCATCATCTTCTACATCCTCAATGAGATCATTTGGATCTATTGGTTCTTCTTCAGATAGATGAAAGTGTTGCTGATTAATATCTACTTCATTCATTAATACATTCCTGGTATAATCAAATACTGGAATGTTTTGAGCACCAGTGATCATTGCCAGTCTTTTATAAACAGCATCTGACATGTGCTCTAACTGTAGCTTATCTCCTGTAACTCCTTCAGCATACAGATCTGGATTTGCTTCATTAATAAGCAATTGGAGAAATCTTGGATACATCAAGTATTTATTCCTCACTCCTCTTTCAAGATAGAAAATGAAGCCATTCATTATCCACTTAGCCATACTGAATCTTCTGTTTGTGGCTAAAGCAATAATGGGAGATGCAATGTCTACTGGGAATGAATCCCAACCAGCACTTCATTTAGACATGCAATGTTAAAATATGTAGCACAACAGCTTCCAATGCTTATACACTCGAGCTCTGAAAAATTGCTTTTTGGGAAAATGATCAGGATGACCCATTTGTAGAAAAACATCTCTACATTCATTGAAGGTATACTCTGATAAGTCTTCAGGGTCATTGTCACCAAGCCTTAGAGCTATTCTGATTGCTTCTTCAGAAACTTCAAGCATTCTTTCTGTTGTAATAGAAGCTCTTAGAACTTTGTTCCCTTCATCATCTCTTTATACTTGTGCAGTTCTCCAAAATCTCTTGATCAGTCTTCCATTGATCATTGGTCTTGCACACATAACATAGACATATTTTGTTCTAAGCAGAAATCTAATAATTTCTTCATATCCAATGGCTTCTCTGTTTTCATCATTTAAGTATGCAGCCACATTGTGCTTTGGCTCAAACTTCAATTCTGCCATCTGCAAAACATAAAGAAAGTATTATGAGAACATTGAATATTGATTAATGAGATTCATTTCTACATATGACTTAGCAATTTTAACTTATAACTTTTTCATTCAATTTTGACTTATGATTTTGACTTATGATTTTGACTTTTGAATTTGACTTTTGATTTTGACTTTTGAATTAAGATTTTAATTTGTGAAACATTAAACTTTATTCATTTTGAATTTATTATTTAACATTTGAATTTTGACTTATTTACTTTTTGTTAAATTTTTTTTTATTTTTAATTTTTTTAAATCTGTCTGTTCATCTTCTTCTTCTTCCATCGAAGAACCTACTAATTGAACTATTATCAAATCATTTTCACTTTTAGATCATGAACTTTATATCAATCTACTCGCAATCAGAAACTTATCAACAATCCAGAGTCAATTTTAGATATGATTCACATTTGATTAGTTAAACTTTGAAGTATATAGTGTTCGAACGCACAAATAGCATTCAAACGCCTATACCTATAATCTGATTTAACCAAAATTTACTGATTTGAATCACAAACTTACGTTTATAGATCCAAATAATATCTACAATCAACAGGATTTGATGAAATCACAGATGAAATGAGAGTTTGATGATGAGTGATAGTCGACAGTTCAGGGGTTTTGTCTGTGGAAAATTTGAGTGTGAATGAGGAAATAAGTGTAAGTGTTCAATTTATATTAAGTGAAATTTTAGACGCATGAGCCCTGTTTGGGCGTATGAAACCCTAAAATTCACTAACTTTTTAGACGCATGAGCATTGTTTGTGCGTTTTGACTCAGACGCATGGGAACTGTTCAGACACATAAGCACTGTTTAGGCGCTTTTGCACTGTTCAGTCGCATGGAATTTTGAAACGTCTAGCACTTGTACAATTGAAACTTTTCAACTATGTAAACGCATGAGACATGTCAAACGTCTAACACTTGGTCAAAGTCAAACTCATTTACTGTTTAGGCGCATGGGATTATGATAAACGCCCAACACTTGATTAAAATCATGGACTTATTACAACTATTTAGGCGCATGGGAATGTGAAAAACTCCCAACACTTGTATAATTCCATGGACTTATTACAACTGTTTAGACGTATGGAAATTTGACAAACGTCCAAACACACATATAATTCCTGAAATTTCATCATGCTCCTATTTAGACGTATGTGCACTATTTAGGCGCATGAGTTGACTTTAAGTTGACTTTCATGAGTTTAACACTTGTGATTTCCAAATTCTTCACCTGCACACTGTTTAAAATATTAGTAATATTTCATACTAATATTTAAACATTTTAATCATAATTTTGAATTTTTCAAAATTTTTACCTTTTAGTCCCTCAATTTTCTACTTTTTGCATTTTGCAAAAGTCCCTCAATTTTGAACTTTTTGCATTTTGCACTCTCAATTCACAAAATTTTATTTTCTTTTTATTTGTAAAATTTATTTTGTCCCTTCATTTTAGTCTCAACATAAAATCAATTATCATCTAATTTTCAACTTTTGACAGAAGCATTTTCACTTGCAAATTTATGAAGGTTCATATTATACTTTTCAAAAATTACATTTTCAAATTACACATATACTTTGAACATATAGCATCATCCTTTCAATTCAACATTTTAATTTTGATTTTGATTATTTTCTGAGAACAACTCTTCCATTTATTACTCCCCCTAAACTTTTAAGTTTGAAAAAACTTATAAGTTTCCTAGGTAAGATAATAAGATCACACATTTCATTGTGACATTGCCTTCACACACAAAAAACATGCATAAAAGCAAAATGAAAGCAGAATCAAAATCTAATATAAACAAAAGAATTAATGTCTGCAGTGAGATCATATTAATCAAGATCAACACATTAAAATAATAGAAATGTGAATAGTCATAGACAATGAATAAATCCTGATCAAGTATGTTCCAGGTCAGTGATATCACAGCAAAGGAGACACAAGATCTAAGGACAGACAATGAGTGTTTTTGACAAATTATCAACTCACTTACTTTTTCAATTCTTGGATTGATTAGGGTAGATTTAGATATGACATGATGTAAATCATACAGAGACTGAGAGAGCTCAACCATCATCATGACATGCAAGAAAGAACACATACTCAACTTATTACCTGAAACATATGTATCACCAGAGTTCATGTTACTTAAATTAATAGAGAATGATCATGGATAACCATTTGATCAGCTCTGACTATTCATTTGAATAGTTTGTGCACATTGGCATCTTTTGCATCAAAGAGAGAATCTATGTCTGTAATCACTTACAACAAAGGATATCTCAACACTTCAGGTCTATGATGACTCATAACAGAGAAGTGATATGATGCTTTGTAACAGATCTCATGATTAAACACAGTATCAACAGGTGTGAGTGGTGTAACTTAACAAGCATTCAATCTGATAAGCCAAAACAACTCAAAAGTACTCAGATGAATACACACAAGCATTAAGATTTAGTGTGATCACAAGAATTTACTTTTTCAGTATAAAAGTCAGATATTGTCTACACATCATATCTGATCATGTCAGACTTTATTAATGAGTGAAGTATGCAACAGATCTCACTAATGTACTATCATTTCTCACATATTGCATAACATATTCCTTTCTGAAAACAATTGTAACCAAATAATTAGAAAAAGACTCTATTTTTGTAGTTCTGATTTATATTTTTGTATTTGATTTTTCTAAGGAAACAATCACACACACACACAAAAAAAAAACATGCAATTAACAATGAGAGGATCACTTATTATGATCTTTTGATTTAGGGAGTTCACATATGATTTATAAGACCAATTGATTCTACTAAATACTCAAACCATCCTGGTAGGAAGGCTTTAGTAAATAGATCTGCCAACTGTTTTTCTGTTGCAATTCGAATCAATATGATTAATCCTTTTTAGAGTTATCTCTGAGAAAATGATATCGAATTTTGATATGTTTTGTTTTTGAATGTTGAACAGGATTAGCTGTTATGAACATAGCAGCAGTGTTATCAATGTAAATTGGTGTCTTAGGAAAATTGAACCCATGATCCAGTAGTTGATTTTGTAACCAAAGGATTTGAGAACATCCTGCTGATGCAGCAATGTACTCAGCTTCTGCAGTTAAAATAGAGACATTTGTTTGTTTCTTACATTGCCACGAGACTAATCGGGGACCAAGAAATTGACACCCACCCGAAGTAGATTTTGTATCTTGACAACATCCACCATAATCACTATCTGTATATCCATGTAGTTCAAAGTTACCCTCGTAAGGATACCAAAGCCCTAAGGCTGGTTTACCTTTGAGGTACCTGAATATCCTTTTAACAGAAATTAAGTGAGATTCTTTCGGGTCTGATTGATACCTAGCACAAACACAAACAACATACATAATGTCTGGTCTAGATGCAGTAAGGTACATCAAAGAACCAATCATTGATCTGTATAACGTTTGGTCAATAGATTTTCCTTTTGGATCAGGTTCAATCTTGGTGTTAACATCTGCTGGAGTTCGTATGGACTGACAGTCTTGCAACTTAAATTTCTTCAAGAGCTTGTCAACAAACTTCTCTTGATTGATGAAAATTCCATCGTCAGTTTGCTTGACTTGAAGTCCAAGAAAGAAATTAATCTCTCCCATAGAACTCATTTGGAACCGAAATTTCATGATTTCTTCAAATTCATTGCACAATTTTGGACTGGTAGAACCAAATATGATGTCATCAACGTACACTTGTACACATAAGAGATCATCATTATCCTTCTTTATGAATAAAGTTGGATCAATTTTCCCTCTTGTGTATCCATGTTGGATTAAGTGTTGTGATAACGTCTCATACCAAATTCTAGGGGCTTGATGAAGTCCATATAAAGCTTTACTCAGCTTATATACTCGATGTGGAAATTGTGCATCCTCAAAGCTTGGAGGTTGCTTCACAAACACATCGTCAGTGATAGGACCATATAGAAATGCACCCTTTACATCCATTTGATACACCTTAAATTTCATGAATGAAGCATAAGCCAGAAAAACTCGAACGGATTCAAGTCTTGCAACTGGTGCAAACACTTCATCATAATCTATTCCTTCTTTCTGTGTGTATCCTTGTGCAACTAGTCTCGCTTTGTTTCTTATTACAACACCACGATCATCAGTCTTATTTCTAAATAGCCATTTCGTGCCTATTGCATTTTGTCCTTCAGGTAGATCCACCAAATTCCACACTTCTTGTTTGCGAAATTGAAGTAATTCTTCTTGCATGGCTTCTATCCAACCATTGTCCTTTAATGCTTCAGTAACATTTTTAGGAACAATTTGAGAAAGAAAACAAGAGTATAAGCACACGTTTGCTTGTTCTGATTTACTCCTTGTTGTTCTCTCATTCAATAAACCAATAATCTAAGAAATTGGATGATTCTTGTGAATACGAGATATTGGAATCTCATCACATTGAACATTAACATCCAGATTTGTTTGGTTCAAGTTGGAAAGCTCATGTAACAAAGTAGAAGAATATGGATTGAAGTTTGGAACTTGAGTCGGTGAGTCAATAAAGTAATCAAAGTTACCGGTATCAACTACATCACCAGAGATGGATGATATTCCAGACTCAAGTATCACAAACTCATTACCATCATTAGGAATATTTTGTGATCCTTCCTGATCAAATGAAACAAAATGATCTGAAACTGTATTATCATGATTATTTTCATCGAATTGTATTATTGAGTCCTTGACAAATGATAAAAATGGGTAGTCTAAGCTAGAATCATCTGGGTCATCAGAATCTGAATCCTCACTGAAAGATCCAAGATCTCCTCTAGAGTTCTTCTTACCTGTAGAATCAAGACAATTTGGTTGATTAAACAAGTTAGATTGAAGAGAGTTTGATAATGAATCTAAATCAAATAACCATGCAGGACCATTTGAAACTGATGGAAAAGAATTTTCCAAAAATTTAACGTTGAATGTTTCAAGAATTATATTTGTCCTAGAGTTGTAAACTCGATAGGCTTTTGAAACAGATGAGTATCCAACGAAAAATCCATTATCAGATTTTGCTTCAAATTTTCCTAATTGATCACTTGAATTAAGAATCATAACAGGACAACCAAATGATTTTAGAAAATTTATGTTCGGTTTCCTGCCAAACATTAACTCATATGGAGTTTTCTTTTTATCTTTCACAATTAAGATTCGGTTCTGAACGAAACACGCTGTTGATATAGCTTCATCCCAAAAAGTGATAGGAATTTTTGTATCATCTAACATAGAACGAGCAGCTTCAATCAGTGTTCTATTCTTCCTTTCAGCAACTCCATTTTGTTGAGGAGTTCTGGGAGCACTGAACTGATGAGCTATCCCTTTCTGTGCACAAAACATTTCAATGTTAGCATTTTTGAATTTCGTTCCATTATCACTTCTTATTATTTTCACTTTATTTTCTAATTGATTTTCAACTTTAATGATAAATTCTTTTAGTAAATCAACCGTTTCAGATTTAGCATACAAAAAGAAAACCCATGAAAATCGTGTATAGTCATCAATGATAACTAAACAATATGATTTTCGTCCAATACTCTTGACATTTTTTGGTCCAAAAAGGTCCATATGTAACATTTGAAGAGGTTTGGAAGTTGAGTTTTTGAGCGTACCTGCACAACAAGAAAATTAAGTTGAGATATCTACCCAAGCCGAGATGGTCTTGGGTTTTCCAAATTTATCAACAATTGTAAATTGTTTGTAATGAAGATTATTCAAATCAGGTTTTTCTTGATGAATTTACCAATTTTTATTTGGAAATTGTTTTGAAAATTGTTTGATTTATATTTGAGAACATTCATATCATTTGATTGATTAACTTTTGAAATGTATTCATGACTAACATTTTTATTAGTCATCCTTACAAATCTTGGTATGAACTGTTCTTGCATGTTTTGTTTTGATCTCACATAATTGTTCTTTGGAAAAGATCTCAAACCTAAAGAAGGTTGATTAGTGACTTTTTGAAATCCATTAGTTTGATTTCTTAGATATTGTGGATTAACAAAGCCTTTGCTCATGTTTGAATTTTCAAATCCTCTAGTAAGAGATCTATTTCTAAAATAACAATTTACAGTATTGTGAGTCTTTTCATCATAATAAGTATAATATTTGTTAAAATAACAATCTGCTGTGGAATGATTTCTCATGTCACATATGTGACAGTACTTGTTGAAGTAGCACTCAGCAGTATTGTGATTTTTCATATCACAAATTTCACAGTACTTTTGTGGAGTTAAAAACAACTTTTTGTTAACTTTTGACATTGACACAATGTTTGATTTTGGTGTCAAATAGTTAATCTTTTGTCTTTCATTTTTCACAGTTTGATTTTGTTTCAAATTATTTTGCATTTGTTTAACATGAACTTCCTTCTTGAATGCATTAGGAACAAATCTTTTTGCTACAGCGGAAGTCTTTGAATCTGAACTTGATTTCAGATCAGAGTGAGATTTGTTCATAATATTTACTTTGTTGTTTTGAAAAGAATTCATATTCAACAAACCGGCTGACACAAATTTTATCGGTTTAAGTTTTGTTGTTTGATTGGTTGCTTTGATCAAATTTTCTAAACTTTTGTTTTGTTCAGATGTTGTTTTTTGATGATTTCTTTCTTCTTCTTTGATTCTTTGATTTAGAAGAACTTGGTTTACTTTCAGATTGAACATCGTCAGAAGAAGATTCATTTTCTGATTGAACTTGTTTCAGATTAATGGTACCATTTGATTCTTTGATTCTCTTATACCATTTGATAGGATCAAATGTACCAATCTATGATGATTTATGAACACAATTCAATGAAATACAAACAAAGTAATCAAATCAAGCAAGATGTGACAACCGACCTCCAGGTTGTTACCCTAACCCTAGATTACTTGCATCATTATCCATGCTATGAGTGCTAATAATTGAAACTATACAACCCTACTATGAAATTGGAAACAATTCTTACTATTTGATGTAAATTATGATTTCATGTGATTTTTACTTTTGATTTTTAACCAACTTAGGTTTCTACCTTTTTAAAAATTAGTGTTTCGGGAATGTCAACTAGTCACCCTTACAAAATTAAACTCAAGAGAAGACAATTAAAATGTGAGCATACACACTCACACTAGCATAATTTCGGCCATGCATGCATGGGTATGCATTAGACACCTCAAATCACCTTCCACTAAATAATACTGTTGATGCATGTATGTCCCTAGATCATGAGCTGTAATGTAATAAATCTTGTCTGTCTGATTATGATGTAATTGTATCGATTAATGAAATGATATAAATTGTTTGTTACTTGTGATGTTTAATATTTCATTAATGAGTCGTGATTGAATTGATTGGGTTTATGAATGTTTGAATGAGTGCACATTATGTTATATTAAATAAAACATTCAAACTTAACTTAATGAAGTTCTCATGCGAATGGCCCATGCGAATGGACCACACGCATGAATAACTTCATACGATTGACTAAATCGCACGACTGAACCAGGAGACTGGATCAGTCGTATGATTGACACATAAGATTGACTCAATCGCACGACTGAACACTCAGTCGTGCGGATGATTCAACCGCATGGTTCAATCGCACGACTGAACCATACTTATGGCCCAGTCGCACGATTGAACAATACTAACCTATAAATAGACCCAATTCGTGGGAAAACGTAAGCATTCATCCCATTACGATTCCAGACGTACCCTAGCCGTCCAGAAGCCTCCCAAATCGTTCTCCAAGTTCATAGAACACATCAGATCGGTTCCTAATCGATTTCTGACGTTGAATTCTTGATTGATTCATCGTGTGTTCTCACTGATTGGATCGCCAATCAAATAGGATTCCGCACTATTTGAGTTGGTTTAACACGCAATCACTCGGTATTTTCGTATAAATACCAGGTCCTAACAAGTGGTATCAGAGCTTTGGCTCTTGATTTCGTGTTGATTCAATCAAGATTGCATAAAAGTTTGTGTTTTTGCACGAAAAACGCAATCTTTAGCATCAAAAGTGATCTTGGACGTTCCCTGCTCATCGAAGTTCAGTTTCTACGGACTTAGACGATTTGGACTTGCAAAATTTCGAATTTTTACGGCTGAAACCCGTCAAACCTAGAAATTTTCGCAAAACACAGCAGCTTCAGTCGCACGAGTGACCCATTCGCACGACTAGACTCATTCGCAGTGCTCATTCGCACGACTGGACCTAGTCGCACCCTCATTCGGCCGACTGAACCGTTCGTTTCGCATAGCTCATACGCATCAGATTCATTCGCACGACTGAACCATTCGCCCTGTTCAGTCGCACGGTTGAACCAATCGCAGAGTTCATACGCACGATAAGACCATTCGCATCCTTCAGTCGCATCAGTTAAAGTTGATTTGATTAGATTCTAAGTTTATTAACCATGGAAGATCAGATGTCAGCCTTTACTGCTGGGAAGGACTCAAGAATTCAGAACCTGCTGCTGCTTGAGAGTGAGGTGGGTATTCACAATAAACCACCAAAGCTCTTGACTTTAGATGAGTTTCCCCACTGGAAACACAACGTTTTGAGATCTACCTCAATGGAGTAGATCCTAATCTGTGGGAAGCTATCGAGGTTGGGTATAGTACACCGGTGGGAGCAGATGGAGTAAAATTAACGTTAAGTGGGATGACTGACGCACAGAAAGTAAAGTATAATGCAGAGAAAAGGGTTTATGCGTTGATAACTCAGTCGATCCCCAAAGACATATTCCACCAGTACTCAGAGAACAAGCAGTCCAAGAAACTGTGGGATGAGCTAGAGAAAGGTATGATGGGAATGCATCATTAAAAGCAATCAAGGCAAAGGAGTTAAAGAAGGAATTCGATAACTTCTCATCGATTGGTAACGAGAGTTTAGATGAAGTCATAGACAGATTCTACCACTTGATGAGCGAGTTGCATACACATGGAGTGGAAACAACTATGGAAGAGAAAGTAAGCAACTTCGCAGATGGATTGCCTGATAAGTGGGCTTCATTCGTGTCTAATCTTAGACAGAATGGAAATGCTTGTAAAGCTGGATATAAATGACTTTATTCTCAACTGCGTGAAGAAGCACTAAGGATGAAGTATAAGAGCACAGAAGTCTTCGTATACACAAAACCCAGCTTTATACAATGCCACGCCTCAAGCTAAGACATCTGGAGCACCACTCCAGACAGCATTTGTGTCTAGCTCGTCAGGTCCTTCACATGCTTCTCCTTCTGGATCAGACACGTCAGGGTCGTCATGTACCCATTATATTGGATCAGAAGCAAGTGCTACCAAATTGAAGACCGAGAAATCTCGGTAATGTGACTGTAGAGAGTAGCACGAGAGCATATGGATCTTCTCGCGCGCAGTAGTTCACTCATATGATGGACTTGTGCTGGGAAGATTGGAAACTGTCATTTGGCAGATGAAGACTACGAGCAGGTAGATGAAATGGAGCTGTGAAAGAATGGATATAATGTGGGCCTTAGCTAGCGCTGTCCGAAGGGCGAAGAAGTTTGTTAAGAAGACAGGACAGAATTTGATAGCTACTAAGGATACCACATTGGTTTTGACAAGAGCAAGGTGACCTGCTTCAACTGTGGAGAGAAAGGGCACTTCAAGAGGGAATGTGTCAAACCAAAGAAGACGGGTAATGGGAACCCGTTCTCATCCTTTACTCGCCAAGACAAGCAAGCCTCGAGTTCTACTTCATCAAACAAGGACCCAAAAGCCTTGACTGCTCATGATGATGAAGGACAGGACTGGAGTTTTAGATTTGTCACCCCAGAATCTAACATTGCCAGTGTTGAAGATATTGATGATGATTCTGCGAGTGAAGGTGATTTAGCAGTTGATATAGCGATGTCACACAGTGAAGAAGAAACAACTGCAGCTGAAGTCAGTTACACACCAAAGGAGGAAACTTCCAAGTCAGATTCAGAAAAGTCAGAATCACCAGAACCAGAGACGTCTGATGCTGCGTTGATGGCTAACTCTTCTGAAACAACACAGGTAAGTACAACTGACCAAATGTTTAATAATCATGCTTGTTCTAACTGTGATATGTTTAGGAATAGCATTGATGAAAAATTTGCTAGGTTATTAGATCACAATGATAACTTAGTAAAGGACTTACAACTATGCACTGAGGCCAATAGAGTTCTAAAACAAAATGAGCATAGTTATAAAGAAAAGATAGACCTATTGACTAAACAACTTAGGGAAACCGAAGTAGTTGCCTTTAATCAATCAAATGACATTAGGTACTATCTAAACTCCCTAGAGGACACTAAGAAACAAAAGGCAGTTCTAGAAGTAGAAGTTAATTCCTTAAAACAGAAACTGCATAGTTGGACTAGTTCTTCACACATAGTTCAACACTTAGTGAGAGAAAGAAATAATGGGGAGGGAGAGGAAGTGGCTACAAATTCCACCACCACTGAGACCTGATGACACAAGTCTAAAACAGTAAACAACAACCCAATCAAGGATCATGTGGTGACCACTCCTCTTGTTACTGATCCAGACACATCATGTTCATCTACTGCATCTGGACAGAAACAAAAGGAGGCCACTTCAAAGGCAAAGGGTAAATTGCCTTGTGTTAATCTGGAAAATGAAATTTGAAAAAGTTAACTTAAAGTCAGGGTCAAACAGAGTCAAATCAGAACCCAAAAGACTTCAAACGTTAATTTTTCACATGCTACAAGTCTAAAACCAGTTAACCAAAAGGTGAACAAGTTAAACAGGTTAAAACAGTTAAATTGTTAAACCAGAGAAAAACATCAAACATGCAAGAGTCAAAACCAAAAGTGATTGATGTTACTAAAGTGTCACGCATTTCTCCACAAAGAAAGTCAAATTATAAGGTTGATAGCAGATTGTGCTACAACTGTGGAGAATGTGGACATATTGCTTCCTATTGTCCTTTCTATCAGACACCTAGGAAGAAGATTGATCTTCAGGACTCTAGACCTAGGTCTTCTAAGAGGAGTTCTCTAACTCCACCTAGAAGATCTAGTGAACCTAAAGTCCAACCTGTAAGCCAGACGACTGTTTATCATAAACAGGCATTGCACAAATCTGGCTTATGGAAAGAGAAGACTACCTGTGTGACTGATACTGATGACAAGAAGGAATCTGAGTTACCCTCACCTTCTAAAGGTCAATGGGTAGAGTTTATGATGTGTGATGCCTCTGGGAAACCCAAGACAGTAAAGGCTTGGGTTCCTAACCTAAACTAATACATTTACTTGATATGTGCAGGGTGTTCGGTATAGCGCTGAGACTAACACGTGGATTATAGACAGCGGAGCATCCAGGCACATGACAGGAAATAGAGCCCTTTTATCAAATGTCAAACAAATAAAAGGAGGGCATGTTTCCTTTGCAGGAAACAAGGGAGGATACATCACAGCACAGGGAGAAGTGGGAAATCAGAAAGTTAAGTTTGATAAGGTGAACTACGTTCAACAACTTCAAAATAACTTGCTTTCTGTTTCCCAAATCTGCGATAAAGGATTTAAAGTCATCTTCGACAACAACAAGTGTTACGTGCTGAAGAAAGACTATATGATTCCAGAGGACCAAGTTCTAATGACTGCTTCAAGATATAAGGACCTATATGTCTTGGATCTGTCAACAGCTGCTCCAACGGATCATGAAGTGCAGTGCTTTCTATCTAAAGCTACTGAGAAGGACTCAATCTCCTGGCATAGGAGAATGGGACACATTAGTCAAAGGAAGATGAATCACTGATTCAGAAGGACTTAGTGAGAGGAGTAAATGTCAAGAACTTCCAACTTCCTGACTTTTGTGTAGCTTGCAAGAAAGGCAAACAGACAAAGAAGTCTCATAAGGAAAAGAAAGTTCATTCAATAGAACTTCCTCTTGAACTTCTTCACATGGATCTGTTTGGTCCAGTCAGTACAAGGAGCATTGCAGGCGATCTGTACTTTTTGTGGTCACTGATGACTACTCAAGGTTCACTTGGGTAATGTTTCTGAAATCCAAATCAGAAACATTTGAGTCATTCAAGGAATTAGTCACCACTCTGGAATCTCTCTACAAGCTAAAGGTTAGACAAGTACGCTCAGACAACGGGACCGAATTCAAGAATCAATGGATGGAGGCATACTGCAAGGAAAAGGGGATTGTTCATCAATTCACTTCAGCATACACGCCTCAGATGAATGGTGTTGCTGAGAGGAAAAATAGGAGCTTGATAGAGACTGCACGGACTATGCTAGCGGACTCGAAACTGCCTATCCAATTCATTGAGAATGATGCAAGTAGCAGAATGAATGCATGTTATACACTGAATCGAGTCCTAATAGTCAAGCGCACGGAAAGACATGTTATGAGCTACTACAAAGACGCAAACCGAATTTGAGTATCTTGAACCTTTTGGCGCGCCATGTACACTTCTGAAGAAGACGCAAGAAGGAAAATTCAGCGAGAAGGCAGATGAAGGAATCTTTCTAGGATACAACATACCGAATAAGCGAGTTTACAATAACTCAACGGGTCTTGTAGAAGTGTGGTGTAATGTTGACGTTCAGAGATATACCACACCACCTACAGGAAAAGGACCTGCCTACTTCTTCGATTATGATGGATTCTTCAAATCCTTCAACATACCTCTCTCTCCCTCGGACGATGAGCTAGCAACTAGGATGATGTATGATATTCTGAATACACCATCTAGCACACAGGGAGAATCATCTACTCAGTCAGGGGGAGTAGTTGACAACAGTGACTCCTCTGAAGATGAAGCTGAAGAAGATGACCAGAACAGTCAGGAGGAACAGGTTCCAGTTCCAGCAAGTCCACAAGCATCTACGAGTGATGCACCTTCGACTTCAGAACCTCAAACTCCACTACCTCAGATGCAGAACCAAATGTTCATAATCTTGGTTCTGAGGTAGCTGTTCCTACTACTCCAGATCACGACTAAATGTTTATCATCCCCTTGACAATGTCATTGGAGATGTCAGATCAGGAGTACAAACCCGAAATCAGTTGTACTCAGCTGATTACGCCTCGGTTATGGAGAAAGGTTACATTCATGATGGTGCCTATCGATGTTTTGTCTCGCAGGTTGAGCCAAAATATGTCAGTGAGGCACTCAATGATGAGGCGTGGGTGAGTGCCATGCAAGAAGAACTTCTGCAGTTTAAGAAGTTAGGTGTATGGACACTGGTTGATAAACCTAAAGGTGCTAAAGTTATTGGCACTAAATGGGTACTAAAATGCAAGAAGGATGACCAAGGGGTCATTATCAGGAACAAAGCTCGACTGGTGGTTCAAGGTTTTCGCCAAGTCGAGGGAATTGACTACAATGAGGTGTTTGCACCCGTGGCAAGGATGGAAGCTATTCGTATCTTCCTTGCCTATGCATCGTACATGAAGATCAAAGTCTACCAATTAGATGTAAAGAGTGCATTCCTTCATGGAGAAATCAGAGAAACAGTCTACGTAAGTCAACCCGAGGGTTTTGAAGATCCTTACCATCGGGATAGAGTTTACAAGCTCGACAAAGCTTTGTATGGGCTTCATCAAGCTCCTCGAGCTTGGTATGAGAAACTCTCAACTCATCTTGTGAAACACGGCTTTCGTAGGGGAGTAATTGACTGTACACTGTTTATTAAGGAAAAAGGATGGCGACCTACTGCTTGTACAGATATATGTTGATGACATAATCTTCGGGTCAAAGAACGAAGAGTTATGTAAAGAGTTTGAAGCAGTAATGAAGAAGAATTTGAGATGAGTGCCATGGGGGAGATGAAGTTCTTTCTCGGGTTACAGGTGGATCAAACACCTAATGGATCTTTCTACTCAGACAAGTATGTAGGAGACATTCTCAGTCGCTTTGACATGGAGAATGCTTCTGCTGCTGGGACTCCACTTGCTACTAATCATGATATAGCACCGGATGATAATGGAGATCTAGTAGATGCCACTATGTACCGAGGAATGATCGGATCCCTCATGTATCTCACTGCCTCAAGACCTGATATTATGTATGCTACATGTCTATGCTCAAGATATCAGGCTAAACCAAAGGTCAACCATCTGATCGGGGTCAGAGATTTTTCGTTAATCTGAAGGGTACACCCACACTTGGGATTGTTGTACCCTCATGATGATGACTTTTAAGCTTACCGCGTATAGTGACTCGGATTACGGGGGCTGCAAGATGAACTACAAGTCTACATCAGCAGGGTGTCAATTCTTTGGGAGAAGATTAGTTACCTGGCAGTGTAAGAAGCAGACATCGGTTGCATTGTCAACCTGTGAAGCCGAATATGTTGCTGCTGCAAGTTGCTGTTCTCAAATCATCTGGATTCAACAGCAAATGCGGGATTACGGTTTAAAATTTTCTCATCTACTCCTATTTTCGTTGATAACTCTGCTGCAATTGCAGTAACTAAAAATCCGGTTCAACATCCTAAGACCAAAACATTGGTATTAAATACCATTTCATAAGAGATTGTTTTGAAAAGAACTTAATTGATGTGGTTAAATTAATACTGATTTTCAACGCGCTGACCTCTATACTAAAGCCTTTGATAAACCACGTTTTCAATATTTATTAGAGGTCAACGGTGTTAAAAAGAAAAGTGAGGTAATTCCTGATGATGAAAATGTGTAGTCCGATGTCGTGTAGTTAAATTTTATTTTATTTATTTTGATTTGTCTATTTGATTTTAATTTATTTAAACTCATGTTCTCTTGCTGTTTATTAAAATCCTAAAATAATTAACCAGAAATGATTTCAGTATTTTAGGGGAGAATATGACAGCAAGTTAACATTAAAAAAAAAAAAAAAAAATGAGGGAGAAGGAGTAGCGAGCTGAAATAAGGTAGATTGTATCTGTGATACCGATTCAATACCTTTGGAAAATGATAGTACACAGGAACAAATCAAGAGGGACTTTAAAATTTAAGTTTTAGTAAGATGCAAAAGTTCAAAGTAATAAATCTGTGTAGTCTAAGCAATACCAAAAGGAAAGATGATAGAAAACTGGCAACTCCTAAGGTGACTCAAAGAAAGTAGACTTAGAGGCTGCTAGACCATATATGATATGTTGGTAGATTCAACACAATAGACAAATAGACCTGATTGGTGATCTCAAGATAAAACTAAGTTGTTCAACTGACTGTGGGCTTCCATCTTATCACTGGTTAACACAATCAACAATATTCCAATAAGGGGTAATGAGCAATTAAACGCCACAAATGTGTGCGGATGACCATAATTAGAGCAAAGCAAGAAAAAAAAAATTGAAAGACAAATGCAATAAAGCTAATGACTTATGTTGTTGGTGCATTTTGTGCAAAATAAAATAAGCTGCTCTAACAAGGAGATAGGTTATGTGCCTCTCTGCTGTGCGATGGCACTGACCTGAGGATAAGCATAACCTAGATATTCTAGAATTCATTGTTGTTTGCCGCCTCTCTGCTGTGCGATGGCACTGACCTGAGGACAGGTTTCTCTTTGAAAGCTCTAAGAATAGTCTCTTCTTGTAATAATACCGTAGACCGCTCAAAAGCTCCAGAGGAATGTTGATTACCATATAAGTGTGGGATCCACAAGTGTTAGTTGAAATAATTAAACCTAAATAAGTCACCAGTCTGTGTCAAAAGTCTGTGTATGGATTTAAGTGGACAAACATACTGACAATCATTGTGGCTACATCCTCAAAGGTTCAAATCAATGTGAAAACCTAAGAGTTTCAGTATGATTTCCTTATGTTGCTAACGACTCTGGATGAGCACCAAGAACTTGAGCATCAAAAGGTTTAATAACTAGTCCCAAATGATTTGAATTGCCTGTATGATTCCAAAAATTAAATTGGTCCAGGTGTGATCAATCTAAATTGAAGCTATCTACTCCCGAACCAAATCCCGTAGATATCAATCTCTGGATTTATCTCTCACAAAAAGCCAAAAAGATGTCTGATTATGTAATTAGTTTAAATTCTTAAATTAGTTAGTCGTTTTAAGTTTTAATCTGAGTCAAGTGTCGGGCTACATCAGGAAAATCAGAAGGAATAAACTCACTAAAAGGGTCATGTCTGAGATGACCATATGTGATTTGAAAGGTTATATCAGTCACGTCTGAGGTGACAAAGTGTTTTTAAAAGGGTCACGTCTGAGGTGACCAAAGTGGTTAAAAGGATCACGTCTGAGGTGATCAAAGTGTTTTCAAGATAAAAGGATCATGTCTGAGATGATCAAAAGTTCATAACGTTAATTTAATTGATATAAAAGAGTTTAAAGGTAAATTGGTAAAAATAGCAGAAAAATTAACTAAGTATGACCCATTCGCACGAATGGACCATACGTATGGACTAACCATACGAATGAAGTCCATTCGCACGAATGAACTATGAGTATGGACCATCCAACCGAATGGATCATACGATTAGTCCAATCGGAGGCTTAAGTGCGAACGAGTGAGTCAGTCGCACGACTGAACTTCAGTCGGACGACTGGAGAAGGGCGACTGACCCAATCGCACGACTGAGTCCCACTCGCACGACTGAAAGGTGCGAATGAACTCAGTCGCACGATTGGATCTAGGGTTGATATAAATAGAGGTGGAGTCGGTCGCAGAGACTCATCACCCTCAAATCGCCCCTAAATCGCACATCCTACCGTTACTCTGCCAAAATTTGATTTGCCTTAGTTTTTTCATTGATTGTGTGTTACTGACGTTCGCTAATCATCGTACAGGTATTTTGAAGTCTTCTTCTATCAAAAACAGAAAGATTGGAACCCTAAATGGGCTAACCCGACTGTGAATTGCGAACCGAGACTTTCAAACCCTAATAACCTATTAAAACTAAGCAAGATGTTAAAATTAAGTAAAAAAGGTTGTTAGTAAACATAATGCGACACTAAAGAACCGGTTAATTGAGCTATAAGTCTTAGTCTGCATAGATTCGAACGTTGGACGACTGAACACCTGAGACAGACGACTGGTCGTCCGGATGAACTTCAGTCGCACGACTGAAGGGAGCGATTCACTCAACCGCACGACTGAACCATGCGAATGAGACTCAGTCGCACGACTGGTGTAACCGCATAAGAGTACATGCGCATGAGTCCAGTCGCACACTCAGTCGTGCGCATGAGGTCAATCGCACGTCTGAATCTCAATCGCACGACTCAGTTGCACGACTGTCTTCAGTCGTACAACCTCAATCACATGACAGAAAGTTTTCATTCAAAGTCTAAGTGTTGCATTATACTCTTAGCCAACGAAACTAACGTTTATATTATTATGTGTTACAGATGGCGAGTCGATGGAATATGAGCACCAAGCACAACATATGTGCTCACCTGGACTTGACATCCAGGAATGCAGCTGACTTCACAGGCATTATTACATTTCTACAGAGATCCAGGATCGCTCATGCTATATCCACTCCTTGCACACCATACAGATCAGTGCAGCAGGCCTTCTGGGAAGGCGCATCTGTAGATAGATCCACCGAGCCTCATTGCATCAGGAGCTCGATTTTTGGTGAGGCTATCACTGTATCTGAGGAGGATCTGAGGATAGTTCTACAGTTTGGGGACGATGCTGAGTGTCCCACTCGTCTACACCCCCTCACGGTCAGAGGATGTTTCATGAGAGCCAAGTACTCTGGGGACATCAATGCCGGGGTACTCAACAAGAGTAACCTCTGTCCCCAGTTTAAGTACCTTGCGCACGTGCTGCTGAAGTGTATTGCATCCAGGAAGGGAGGTTTTGACGAGCTCTCCGACCAGATCCAGAACGCATATGCTGCGTTGGTGCTGAACCACCCGTTCAGCTTCTCCAAGATGATATTCACCTACTTGGTGGAGAACCTCGAGGGGAAAGGGAAGGAAGGCTTCTGTATGTACCCCAGATTTCTACAGATGATCATTGACCAGAAGCTTCCCTCCCTGCCGAAGGAGAAGGAGGACGCTGTTGTTCTTGAGGTCATGGACGACACTACACTTGGCCGGATGAAGGTATACAGGGGGAAGCAGGTGAAGCCCCCTGTCAGGAGGTTGTTTGGGCATCTGGCCCGTGATGATTATGTGGCGCCAGCCAAGAGAAAATGGCGCCACGATGACAGTGATTCGGATGTAGAGCATATTGCTATACCAGAGACTGACTCTGATGATGATGATAGCGGCGACGCCGGGGATGACATGCCTGCCCCATCTAGAGGCACAGATTCAGACGTTATTCCCCCGGGGTCAGCCACTGCCGGAGAGGTCGCAGAGATGGCCGGTTTCCATCAAGAGTTTGTGACTGATGATATAGAGGAGGAGGAGTCAGACGAGGAGCCCCTCACCAGGACTGTGGGAAGTAAAGTAGTTCCCACAGACCACGGGCTTAGGGTGGTTGGTGAACACCCTAGGGACTCCTCGGAGAGAGACACTGACCCGAACTATGTTCCGGGGTCAGTAAGCAGAGCTGCAGGGGGAGCATCTACTTCCACCGGGACTAGGAGGAAGTGGATGGCTCAACCCCATGGATTGAAGAAGAAGAAGCGTCGCTTGACCTTCGTGACTACTACTTCCAGCACCACAGCCACCACTACCACCACTACTGACATACCACCCATCACCACAGCTACCACAGCCACTACTCCCACTACCACATCCACCACCTTACCTACCACCACTGTATCCTTCCCATCCATCACCAGACCATTCACCCCTACTTCAGCAGCATCAGCTCACTGACCCATATTCACCACTGCCACTGCCACCACCACCACACATCATGCTGGACCTTCAGCCCAGCCTTCACATGCTTATGGATTCACTCTACCTCACATCAGGGTAGAGGAGCAGCTCTCAGCGCTAAACCGTATGGTGATGCGTCTGCTTGCTGCGGATGAGGAGAAGGCGGCGCAGATCCGCCAGCTAACCGACCTGACTGCTGCCCAGTCTCAGCAACTGGCAGAGCAGGCTCGGGTGATAGACCAGCAGAGAGTCGAGGTGTCCCAACTCCAAGACATGCAGGCTCAGTCCGTCAAATGTATAGAGGAGTTGGAGACGACCAACAAGACTATCATGCTGAGGTTGAAGGGGTCGAAGGATGAGCCCCTGAAGCTAAAGGAAGGTGACGGGGATGATGGAGATGACGATGATGAAAATGAGGATGATGATGATGATGAGGAGACTGAAGAAGACAGGACAGAAGGACGTGATGATGATGACGAGGCAGAAGGAGGGGATGCGGCTGCATCGGCCTCTGCTTCAGGTCAAGAGCGGAGATCTAAGCATCGACAAGACCAGTCATCCACTACTTCTGCTCCTCCGAGCGACATGCCACAGATTCAAGACAAAAGTACTGATTAGATGTTTTATGTATTTATTTATTTTGTACTTGAATCATGTAATGGAAAACAAGTGTATTAAATGTTTATATATATTAAGTTAATATAAGTCTGCTTGATTGATTACTAATGATTTATGTGTTGAATGTTTATATCAAACAGATCCAAACTTTCAAAGGGATGAGTTTGACTTTGCTCCCCTTCAAATGGTCAAGACTCAATTAACCATGATTCTTGACCTACAAGGGATAGTGAGACGGTCTGTGAGTTATACCCCTGAAGAAGGGGAGATAATTCATGACCTGTCTGATGAGCAACTGGCAGAGATGTTCAGACTCAATCCCGATGAAATAGTGAAGGACGCTCCAACAGTTGATTCAACCAGTGATGAGGAACTGAATGACATTGATGAAGTTGAGGTTGAAGACATTACTGCAGAAGAGTATCCTCAGTATGCTGACGCCGAAGGAAATGTGGTCCCCAATCTGGGTGAATCCCTAGTCAGTGATACTTTTGAGGTACTAGACAAGATGGAGCAGGAAACAGAAAAGACTGAAGGAACAGCCCAAGCCTCAAATGCAGACGTAGATATTCGCAAGGCTGAGTGGGCTGCCTGTTTTGAAGAAGTAAGAGCCCAGCATGCTGCACCAAAGAGAGATGCCTACACCAAGCTCTACAGAGTCAAGAAACACCATAAGGTGTCAGGCAGGATTATCTCATGGGCTTATTTTGAAGACCTTAACGCTTATGCAGTTAAGAGGGAGCAGGGCATAGAGTACTTCAGGTTCCCACATGATCTGAAGACTCTACCTGGTTTTGAGCTCAACCAGCTGGCTAAACTAAAGCTGCTGTATGCTGACCCGAGAAAGATGTCAGGCTGGTTTGAGGCTGCCCTGAGGAAAGAGTACCACACCAGGTGGGTCAACTTCAAACCTCAACAACCTACGAGGTATATCAGACGTTCTGAAGTTGATCCCATAACTGGTAAGCCAAAGATAGTGCTGAAGTGGAGTCCCCCGAGAACAATGTCGAGAATCCCTCTCAGGGAAATGCCACAGGACTTCACTCCCCACTTCAAATGGTGGTACTATGATTGGAGAACCGCTGAAGCTGTCATAGTGTTGAATAAAGAGGGACAAATGGATACTATCAGGGTATTTGACCCAATGTGGCTAACCAACTTGTCTGCTAATGATGTTTACACATTATACAAGTGGCCACTATTCTATGACACGCAAGATATTGTACAAGCCCTCCAATTCCAAAATGTCATAAGACTCTGCTTTGCTTTTGAGATACACGTAGGAGTCACTAAAGAGGAGAAGTACAAGAAGTATAAGGAGGTTATGCAGAAGACAAGAGAATAGATAGATCTAGGTCCAAGGGGGAGTTTGTTGATGCATGTATGTCCCTAGATCATGAGCTGTAATGTAATAAATCTTGTCTGTCTGATTATGACGTAATTGTATCGATTAATGAAATGATATAAATTGTTTGTTACTTGTGATGTTTAATATTTCATTAATGAGTCGTGATTGAATTGATTGGGTTTATGAATGTTTGAATGAGTGCACATTATGTTATATTAAATAAAACATTCAAACTTAACTTAATGAAGTTCTCATGCGAATGGCCCATGCGAATGGACCACACGCATGAATAACTTCATACGATTGACTAAATCGCACGACTGAACCAGGAGACTGGATCAGTCGTATGATTGACACATAAGATTGACTCAATCGCACGACTGAACACTCAGTCGTGCGGATGATTCAACCGCATGGTTCAATCGCACGACTGAACCATACTTATGGCCCAGTCGCACGATTGAACAATACTAACCTATAAATAGACCCAATTCGTGGGAAAACGTAAGCATTCATCCCATTACGATTCCAGACGTACCCTAGCCGTCCAGAAGCCTCCCAAATCGTTCTCCAAGTTCATAGAACACATCAGATCGGTTCCTAATCGATTTCTGACGTTGATTTCAATTCTTGATTGATTCATCGTGTGTTCTCACTGATTGGATCGCCAATCAAATAGGATTCCGCACTATTTGAGTTGGTTTAACACGCAATCACTCGGTATTTCGTACAAATACCAGGTCCTAACAAATACATAATACCCAATACTACAAATTACACTACACAATATTAATTTACAATTAAAATTAAATCAAAACTCTTCCCCACTACACTCCAAGAGCGGCCGCCCCCTCCCTCACCACTCTCCTCTCCTCTTCACACCACCCCTCTCACCCACTCATAGTTCAGGCATTCTCTCCCTCTCTCTCTCCCTCTCTCCCTTAATTCGAATCATCTGGACCAAAACACACACACACACATCTCACAACACTCTCCCAACAATTCTCTCTAGCCTTGTGAAGAAGAACTCGAAGACTACACCAAGAACCATTCGGCCAAGACCAAAACCGCAAAGGAGTAGCCTTGTTCACAAGATTTGGTCACACAACCGTGTTTGTTCCACCTCTCCAGCCTTAGTTCGAGTTTCTCCATCCAAGTCCAAGGCGTTTCAAGCCATTCACGGCCATCAACACCCTCTAAACCGTGAGTTACATCGAGTGTAAGCTCAAGATGTCGGTTTTGTGACATTTCTCTTGTTTTCATCATTTAACATCTAAGAACCGTGTATTTCCTTGTTGTAGCAGAAACATCTCACCATCATCTCATTCTTAAGGAGTTTCCAACGTTCTTGAAGGTAAACTTCATGTTATGTTAGCCATTCTTGAGGTGGAAACCGATTTCCACCATGAAAACCCTCATTTTGAGTGTTTTGACATCATCTAACTTGTGAAAGCTTAAACTCTTGTAAACCAAACGTGTAACCTGCATTTTTATGACTTAATGGACTCCCAAGAACCTGTTTTTAAAAGTTCCAAGTGGCTACATACTCAAACCCACGGTTGATACATGGATTTAACCTTGAAACCTCCTTTCAACATGTAACAACACCCTCTTGAGCATTTGTATGAAAAATCCTTTTAAACAAGACCCATAACCTACTCATGAACGACTTAATGACACCTTAACAATCTTTTTGTGATGTTAAACGAAGTGTTGGTAACATTTAAACTCAAGTTATGATGGTTTACACTAGTGTAATTGTCGGTTATGGCATTTTCTACATATTTGAAGCATATGGATGTATAGATCATCTAGGCAACATGTTGGGACTGAAATTTCAATAGGTTTTAATGAATATTAGAAGTGTTAGCAATGTTTAATCTCTGGAATAAAGGACATGATGTGATTTACCCTCTTTTAGTCACTTTCGGGACCCGAAAACATGGTAAAATGACTTGAAAATAGTAAGAATATGAATTTAACATTCTTAAGAAGTATTCCAGGCTCAAAAATGATAAATAAAGTACTCTGGAGTCAATGGATAATTTAAGTGGTCAAAGACTCAAATAAATGACATTTTAACTAAAAACGGTGCAAACCGAGCATAGTTTTTGAGAAAAATCTATAAAAATAGAGTTCAAAACTAAGATTTATAAAAATCATATGATTTCAGTAAGATAAGTGATAAAGGACCTAAAAGATTTAAAAATTCGGTCAAATGAGCTTTAAATGGTCAAACCCGGTCAAAACCGCGTATTAACGGGTCAAACGTAAAAACAAGATTTTTAACTATAAAAGGCCAATTTACACAATTTAAGGACTTAAAAATTTATAAAGAAATCTATTAGAAAATACCTACTGGTCCAAAATTTAAATATTTGAAAACTCCAAATTACTATAAAAATTATCCGGCTTTTACCGCAACCGGGAGCGTTAAACGCGCAGTTTTCAAAATCGAACCCGTAGACCAAAGTTTTGAATCACTTACTCCATAATAATCATAATATGACTCTAATAATCTGATTTTGGACATAAATGACATAAAAGGCAAGAAACTAAACTTAAGGGTAGAAACTGTCAATTTTGAAACTTGAGGGACTAAACTGTAAAATTTTTCCAAACCTTATAACCGACTTCCAGGAAGCTAATAAACACTTGAACAATAAAATCTCTTAATATACCTAATCTAATGAAGTGAAAATCCCCCAATTTTCATGAAGACGCCTTGACTTGCCATAAAAGGAAACTTTTTATACAAACCTTCACTAAACCAAAGCCGTACCCTATAGCTAAACTCTTGACACTATTGTTGCACTTTGAATGAGTTTAGGGCAGTAGCTTATAGCTTAATATGTACTTGTTAGGGTGCTAGACTTGTGACACTTCCCGGCACATCAAGAAACTTTGATTTGGAAACCTAAGGTGAGTTCTAGTGATCCCCCTTTTTACTATTGTTTTGGGATGAAACATGCTCTACTTTTATGAACTATGATTGTGCTTTATTTGATGATACTATGTGGGATTTGTGGTTACCTGCTGATTCTTATATCATGATCATTAATTCTTTCGTGAACCGCTTGATTTATATGGATAGATCTATTTGGGGAATCCCCCACACACAGTGGCTTCCGTTCCAGGAAGGTTACCCCACTGAGATCCTGAGGGATCGTTGTGGCATGTAACAAGTTTTGTTAAGAATCTATGGTGAACCATCCGGGCAGGTAGGGTTCACTGGTATGGGGCTCAGTTTCTTCCTTCGGGAATATCCGGTAAAACACAACTTTAGAAGAGGCTAACCAGGACTGAGTGTAGGGTTGATTATGATTTTATTTTTCCCATGATGATAAACAATGATTATTTTCTTTTAATCAATGAAGGATTTATTAAGTCCTTTTGTTTTTAAACTTTAAGCACTTGAATTCACCAACTTTTTAGTTGACACAATTTTCTTTTGAGCATGTTTCAGGTAATATTTGAAGAGATCCTAGCAGTTGTGAAGACCTAGACTTATCCCCGTGACATGGCATTGGCTTATTTCCTTGATGAAACAATTGAACAATTTTATATTTTGTGTTGAACAAGTACAATTTCATTTTTATGGATGATTGTAAAACTTAATTGGGGCTTGATGTGTATCTAGCCCTGTTACTTTTTTAAAACTTTAATGCCATGTGATATTCTCTCCTTTGAGCTCTTATAATGGTTTGTTTCCGCTGCCATATGTTGTTGCTAGTCTGTGACGTCCCACCCTACCTGGGCCCGGGGTGTGACAGATTGGTATCAGAGCCAAAGGTTGTAGAGAAGTCGGGAATGCCATAGTAGACCCTAGGCTACAACCCTGATATCCTAGGACTGTCTTTGTGGGAAGTGTTGGAATGATCGGGTTGGGTAAATTGATGATTACACTTGATCAACGTAATCATGAATTTACCGGACGCGTAATTTCCATCACTGATCTTTAGGTTATGGTTGGACTTTTTCTGGTTTATATTGATGATTTGAAACTAATTTTAAAAGGGGATTTAAATGATTTTTTTTATGATGAACTATGTTATCCGATACTACTTGAAGAAACTATTGATCTGGGCGAAACAGACAGCTATATGTTGGAATAACAGATACTATTGCCATCACTACTATTATTAGTACTATTATGTAAATCATGAGCTATGAGAAACCAAATTACTCATGATGTATTTCTTACAGGATAACGTTAATGGCTGATAAAGGAAAGGCGCCTGCTCACCCCGACCCTGAGACCGCTCCTACCGGACACCTAAGGAGAGAGAAACCCCATACGGAGTACGAGGCGTACCTCCGGAGATGCGGACATCCAGGGTGGATATCCGTCACGTCCGAAGACACTGAGGCTTCCGAGGACTCTTCCTCCACATCACCTTCCCGAAGCCGAACGCGATCCCACTCTCCTCAAGTAGCTGCTCCGACCCTCTCACCCATCCCACCTATTGGGAATAGGGGTGCGCGTACTGTCACCTGACCTCGCAAAAGCGTTAGGCCAGGATCCTCCGTATCCTTTAGGATGCATCCTCCTCCTCCCCCGCCTGTTAGGATTCCGACATCGGTACCCCTACTGTTTGACCCTCGCGACGAACGCCTGATGCCGCCGAGACATAGTATGTATGACGGCCCTACTGTACTGGCTGGTGATAGGTACTCCCAGTCGAGTCGCCGGGCAAGTGATGTAGGACCCTCCGATGCGACATTAAATGAGATTTTGAGGACTGTTCGCCGGCATGAGCTGACTGTTCAGCACGCCACTCGAACTTCTCAGTCGGCCCAGTTCCAGGCGATGATGGCTACACAGGGAGTGAAGCGTTTGGAGCAGGAGCAGAGGAAGAAGGGTACAGGGTGGTTTGGATGGCTAAAGAGGAAGTGGATGTGAGAACCGGAGTACTCAGTGGGATTTATCTATCTGTGGACAGTAGAAGGAAACTATTTGAATTCTTATTCGAGACTATTATTTTATTATTAAGGGGATGATGGCACCTTCCAATTTTTAAGAGCATAACTCTGATTCTATTTGTTTGGATGATACTATTGTTAACTGCTTTCGAGATGCTAAAATTATCAAACTGTCTGTATTGAATTGCTATATGTTTTGTTGTGCTTTGAAATTGTCTGTGCCTTTTCTAAATTGTTGCCCAACTATTATATCATGTTTTGAATTGGACTTTTAAGGTTCTTTAGTGGGTTGTAAATACATATGTGCATGCCATGATCCCTCTTCCGAGACATGGTGTGATAGGATAATGATGCCTAGGCTATCCGAAACAAAATTTATGAGATGCTAAGCGAATCTATTTGTGAGACTATCAGAATGCCGACTCGCAGAGGAACACGTTTTGGACGACGTGGAGCCACCAGGGGCCGCCATGAGGAAGCAAGGCCTATTGGAACCCAACCTACTCCACCAGGGACTCCCCACGGGGAGAATACTAATCAAGAGAGTGATGAAAGGATTGCTAACCTCGTAGCTCAGCAACTGGCCAACGCCATTCCGACTATCATTGCACAGATAAATGCAGACCGGGATAACACTACTGGTAATGAACGGCCGGTAAACGATGAGAGCCACGACGATGAAGCTGAGGAGTTAAGGAATGGGTGCTCTTACAAGACCTTTATGGCCTGCAAGCCCAAGGACTTCTATGGCACCGAGGGTGCTATAGAGACTTACAGGTGGATCGACGAAATGGAAGCCGTCTTAGACATCAGCGAGTGCAAGATGGAGTATATGGTGAGATTTGCATCACAATCTCTCAAGGGATCAGCTCTTGAATGGTGGAAGTCCATTACTCAGAGCCGTGGAAGATACGTGGCTAATCGAATGGGTTGGACTGAATTCCGAGAGCTAATGACCAACAAATATTGCCCCATCAATCAACTCGAGAAGCTGGAGACAGAATTTTTAAGCTTGGAGATGAAGGGATCCAACTACACCGAATACATCAATCGTTTCTTAGCCCTGTCCCAACTTGTGCCACATTTGGTGACGCAAGAAGCCAAAGGTGTAGCACGGTTCATCTGGGGACTACACCCAAGAGTTAGGGGTATGGTTCGTGCCTCTCAGCCTGTGACCCTGCAAGCTGCTATCGACCTTACCAGCAGTTTGACTGACGATCTAATTAAGGCTGGATGGACCGATCAAGGAAGGGCTGATGAGAAGAAGAAGTTTGTTGGAGACAAGAGGAAGTGGTTTGAAGCAAAAAGAGCGATTGGAAGTAGCAGTGGGTCAAGTAGAAGGAGTTCTGAAGGAGTGAGACGTGATGATCAAGGAAGCAAAAACCGGAGATTGTATACGGGGACAAGCCCACTCTGCAGCAAGTGCAAGTTACATCATCAAGGAGAATGTAACCCGATGCCCTGTTTTAGGTGCAAGAGAACAGGCCATCTATTTAAAGACTGTACTTATGTACCGGGGAAACAATGCTACGAGTGTGGAGACCCAGGGCATATGAGGAACAAGTGTCCTAAGCTGGGTAGAGACAAGGATGCCAAGCACAATAAGCCTAAGGGAAGAGTTTTCGTTATGGACCCAGCAGAAGCTCGTAGGGAACCCGACGTGGTCAACGGTACGTTCCTTGTAAACAATCATTCCGCTACTGTACTGTTTGATACTGGAGCGACTGCTAGTTTTATCTCTAGTACTTTTAGGCAATTGATTGACTTAGACGCGTGTACCTTGACTGATACATTTTATCGTAGAATTAGCTGACGGTAAATTTTAGAAGCTAACGAAATCATTAGGGATTGCCCCCTGAATCTAAAAGGGAATATGTTTAAGATCGACTTGATGCCCATTAAGTTAGGAGGATTTGATGTGGTCGTGGGTATGGACTGGTTAGCGAAGCATAAAGTTGAAATCGTATGTGATGAGCGACTGCTCAAGATACCATTGAGCGTCGAAGAAGTGTTAATGGTAGAAGGTGAAAGGAGTAACACTCTATACCCTATGATATCTCACTTGAAAGCTACCAAGAGCTTGAAGAAGGGATGTTCAACTTATATAGTATATGTGATGAAAACCCAAAAGGAGAAGAAGATCGAAGAGATTCCCGTGGTTTCGGAATACCCAGAGGTGTTTCCGGAAGAACTACCAGGACTTCCCCCGAATCGACAAGTTGAATTCCAGATAGACTTGTTGCCTGGTGCTGCACCAGTAGCCAAGGCACCGTACCGGCTCGCCCCACCTGAGATGAAGGAGCTAATGGTACAGATTCAAGAACTAATGGACAAGGGATTTATACGTCTGAGTGTCTCTCCATGGGGTGCCCCGGTACTATTCGTGAAAAATAAGGACGGAACCCTGCGAATGTGTATTGATTACAGGGAATTGAATAAGCTGACTATAAAGAACCGTTACCCTCTCCCGAGAATAGACGACTTATTTGATCAACTGCAAGGAGCAAGTTATTTCTCCAAAATAGACTTGAGGTCAGGATACCACCAGCTGAAGATAAGAGAAGAAGATATACCCAAAACCGCCTTCCGAACTAGGTATGGACACTATGATTATTTGGTCATGCCCTTTGGACTGACTAATGCTCCAACAGCATTCATGGACCTCATGAATCGCGTTTGCCGCCCTTACCTCGACAAGTTTGTGATCGTGTTTATCGACGACATACTAATCAATTCTCAAACTAAAGACGAGCACGAGAAGCATCTCAGGCTAATTCTTGAATTGCTCAAGAATGAGCAACTATATGCCAAGTTCTCGAAATGTGAATTCTGGATGCGCCAGATCCAATTCTTAGGTCATGTGGTAAATAAGGATGGGATTCAAGTTGACCCTTCCAAGATTGAGGCCATAAAGAATTGGAAGATTCCTGAAACTCCTACGGAGATAAGGCAATTCTTAGGACTTGCTGGCTATTACCGAAGATTTATAAAGGACTTCTCGCGTATAGTGCAACCTTTGACCGCACTAACCAAGAAAAACACAACCTTTGTGTGGGAGCGAGAGCAAAATGAGGCGTTTGAAACGCTTAAAGAGAAATTATGCAGTGCACCTATCCTTGCTCTTCCAGAAGGAGTAGAAGACTTCGTGGTCTATTGTGACGCTTCGCGTCAAGGGCTAGGATGTGTATTGATGCAACGCAACAAGGTGATTGCTTACGCATCGAGACTGCTGAATGATCATGAGAAGAACTACACGACGCACGATCTGGAGTTGGGTGCCGTGGTGTTTGCCCTTAAGATGTGGAGGCATTACCTTTATGGCACAAAGTGCATTATCTACACTGACCATAGAAGCTTGCAGCATATCCTTGACCAAAAGATGCTCAACATGCGTCAGAGAAGATGGGTTGAGCTATTGAACGATTACAAGTGCGAATCCGCTACCATCCTGGTAAAGCCAATGTTGTGGTGGATGCGTTAAGTCGAAAGGGAAGAGAGAAACCTCTTCGAGTACGAGCCTTAAGGATGAGTATGTATACCAACCTTATAGCAAAATTGAAGGAAGCTCAAGGAGAGGCATTAACGGAAGAAAAATTGAAAGAAGAAGGATTGACTGGAATGGAAAAGCAGTTGGAGATAGGGGACGATGGTACATATAGATATGGTGGAAGGACTTGGGTGCCAAAACACGGAGGAATTCGAGAAGTAATCCTCGATGAAGCACACAAGTCTAGGTATTCAATTCACCTTGGAAGTGATAAGATGTACCAGGATTTAAAGACACTTTTCTGGTGGCCGGGAATCAACAGATCAATCGCTGTTTATGTGGGGAAATGTTTAACTTGTGCCATGGTAAAAGCTGAGAACCAAAAACCATCGGGAACGTTGCAGCAACCTGAAATTCCAGAATGGAAATGGGATAATGTTACGATGGATTTTGTCACCAAGTTGCCTAGAACGTTTAAAGGCCACGATGCTATTTGGGTAATAGTGGATAGACTAACGAAATCAGCTCACTTCTTGCCAATTAGAGAAGACTGTGACATGACGAAACTGGCCCAACTTTATGTCGACGAGATTGTAACAAGGCATGGAGTGCCTCTGTCGATCATCTTAGACCGTGATAGCCGTTTAACCTCTCGTTTCTGGAAATCGTTCCAGCAAGCTTTAGGAACCCGTTTAGATCTTAGCACGGCTTACCACCCTCAGACCGACGGACAGAGCGAAAGAACTATTCAAACGATGGAAGACATGTTGAGAGCTTGCGTGATGGACTTTGGCGGAAACTGGGATAACCATCTTCCTTTGGTGGAATTCGCCTATAACAACAGTTACCACGCGAGTATCAAAGCCGCTCCGTACGAGGCCCTTTATGGCAGGAAATGCCGATCACCCTTGAGTTGGAATGAGATTGGTGACAGCCAAGTGATGGGACCCGACATAGTGTTGGAAACCACCGATAAGATCTATAAGATAAAGGAACGACTGAGAGCAGCTAGAGACCGACAGAAGAAGTACGCCGACAGGAGGCGGAAACCTCTAGAGTTCCAAGTGGGCGACATAGTGATGCTAAAAGTAGCACCGTGGAAAGGAACAGTGAGATTCGGAAAAAGAGGAAAACTAAGCCCTAGATACATTGGACCATTTGAGATAATGGCAAGAATTGGCCCAGTGGCATATAGATTGAAACTACCCCCGGGATTGAGTCACATACACGACACCTTTCATGTGTCAAACTTGAAGAAGAGCATGGTAGACAAAACCCTGGAACTACCATTAAAAGAAGCAAGGATAAGCGACAAACTAAACTTTGTGGAAGAACCTGTGGAGATCACGGATCGTTTGGTCAAACAACTCCGGCGGAGCCGCATACCCAAGGTTAAAGTTAGATGGAACTCCAAGCGAGGACCTGAATTTACTTGGGAGCGTGAAGATGAAATGAGGAAGAACTATCCACACCTCTTCAAATCCACCCGTTCAGTCTCTAATCAGAGTTAAAATTTCGGGACGAAATTTCCTAAACGGTGGGAGAATGTGACAACCGACCTCCAGGTTGTTACCCTAACCCTATATTACTTGCATCATTATCCATGCTATGAGTGCTAATAATTGAAACTATACAACCCTACTATGAAATTGGAAACAATTCTTACTATTTGATGTAAATTATGATTTCATGTGATTTTTACTTTTGATTTTTAACCAACTTAGGTTTCTACCTTTTTAAAAATTAGTGTTCCGGGAATGTCAACTAGTCACCCTTACAAAATTAAACTCAAGAGAAGACAATTAAAATGTGAGCATACACACTCACACTAGCATAATTTCGGCCATGCATGCATGGGTATGCATTAGACACCTCAAATCACCTTCCACTAAATAATACATAATACCCAATACTACAAATTACACTACACAATATTAATTTACAATTAAAATTAAATCAAAACTCTTCCCCACTACACTCCAAGAGCGGCCGCCCCCTCCCTCACCACTCTCATCTCCTCTTCACACCACCCCTCTCACCCACTCATAGTTCATGCATTCTCTCCCTCTCTCTCTCCCTCTCTCCCTTAATTCGAATCATCTGGACCAAAACACATACACACATCTCACAACACTCTCCCAACAATTCTCTCTAGCCTTGTGAAGAAGAACTCGAAGACTACACCAAGAACCATTCGGCCAAGACCAAAACCGCAAAGGAGTAGCCTTGTTCACAAGATTTGGTCACACAACCGTGTTTGTTCCACCTCTCCAGCCTTAGTTCGAGTTTCTCCATCCAAGTCCAAGGAGTTTCAAGCCATTCACGGCCATCAACACCCTCTAAACCGTGAGTTACATCGAGTGTAAGCTCAAGATGTCGGTTTTGTGACATTTCTCTTGTTTTCATCATTTAACATCTAAGAACCGTGTATTTCCTTGTTGTAGCAGAAACATCTCACCATAATTTCATTCTTAAGGAGTTTCCAACGTTCTTGAAGGTAAACTTCATGTTATGTTAGCCATTCTTGAGGTGGAAACCGATTTCCACCATGAAAACCCTCATTTTGAGTGTTTTGACATCATCTAACTTGTGAAAGCTTAAAATCTTGTAAACCAAACGTGTAACCTGCATTTTTATGACTTAATGGACTCCCAAGAACCTGTTTATAAAAGTTCCAAGTGGCTACATACTCAAACCCACGGTTGATACATGGATTTCACCTTGAAACCTCCTTTCAACATGTAACAACACCCTCTTGAGCATTTGTATGAAAAATCCTTCTAAACAAGACCCATAACCTACTCATGAACGACTTAATGACACCTTAACAATCTGTTTGTGAAGTTAAACGAAGTGTTGGTAACATTTAAACTCAAGTTATGATGGTTTACACTAGTGTAATTGTCGGTTATGGCATTTTCTACATATTTGAAGCATATGGATGTATAGATCATCTAGGCAACATGTTGGGACTGAAATTTCAGTAGGTTTTAATGAATATTAGAAGTGTTAGCAATGTTTAATCTCTGGAATAAAGGACATGATGTGATTTACCCTCTTTTAGTCACTTTCGGGACCCGAAAACATGGTAAAATGACTTAAAAATAGTAAGAATATGAATTTAACATTCTTAAAAAGTATTCCAGGCTCAAAAATGATAAATAAAGTACTCTGGAGTCAATGGATAATTTAAGTGGTCAAAGACTCAAATAAATGACATTTTAACTAAAAACGGGTGCAAACCGAGCATAGTTTTTGAGAAAAATCTATAAAAATAGAGTTCAAAACTAAGATTTATAAAAATCATATGATTTCAGTAAGATAAGTGATAACGGACCTAAAAGATTTAAAAATTCGGTCAAATGAGCTTTAAATGGTCAAACCCGGTCAAAACCGCGTATTAACGGGTCAAACGTAAAACAAGATTTTTAACTATAAAAGGCCAATTTACACAATTTAAGGACTTAAAAATTTATAAAGAAATCTCTTAGAAAATACCTACTGGTCCAAAATTTAAATATTTGAAAACACCAAATTACTATAAAAATTATCCGGCTTTTACCGCAACCAGGAGCGTTAAACGCACAGTTTTCAAAATCGAACCCGTAGACCAAAGTTTTGAATCACTTACTCCATAATAATCATAATATGACTCTAATAATCTGATTTTGGACATAAATGACATAAAAGGCAAGAAACTAAACTTAAGGGTAGAAACTGTCAATTTTGAAACTTGAGGGACTAAACTGTAAAATTTTTCCAAACCTTATAACCGACTTCCAGGAAGCTAATAAACACTTGAACAATAAAATCTCTTAATATACCTAATCTAATGAAGTGAAAATCCCCAATTTTCATGAAGACGCCTTGACTTGCCATAAAAGGAAACTTTTTATACAAACCTTCACTAAACCAAAGCCGTACCCTATAGCTAAACTCTTGACACCATTGTTGCACTTTGAATGAGTTTAGGTCAGTAGCTTATAGCTTAATATGTACTTGTTAGGGTGCTAGACTTGTGACACTTCCCGGCACATCAAGAAACTTTGATTTGGAAACCTAAGGTGAGTTCTAGTGATCCCCCTTTTTACTATTGTTTTGGGATGAAACATGCTCTACTTTTATGAACTATGATTGTGCTTTATTTGATGATACTATGTGGGATTTGTGGTTACCTGCTAATTCTTATATCATGATCATTAATTCTTTCGTGAACCGCTTGATTTATATGGATAGATCTATTTGGGGAATCCCCCACACACAGTGGCTTCCGTTCCAGGAAGGTTACCCCACTGAGATCCTGAGGGATCGTTGTGGCATGTAACAAGTTTTGTTAAGAATCTATGGTGAACCATCCGGGCAGGTAGGGTTCACTGGTATGGGGCTCAGTTTCTTCCTTCGGGAATATCCGGTAAAACACAACTTTAGAAGAGGCTAACCGGGACTGAGTCGGATTGATTATGATTTTATTTTTCCCACGATGATAAACAATGATTATTTTCTTTTAATCAATGAAGGATTTATTAAGTCCTTTTGTTTTTAAACTTTAAGCACTTGAATTCACCAACTTTTTAGTTGACACAATTTTCTTTTGAGCATGTTTCAGGTAATATTTGAAGAGATCCTAGCAGTTGTGAAGACCTAGACTTATCCCCGTGACATGGCATTGGCTTATTTCCTTGATGAAACAATTGAACAATTTTATATTTTGTGTTGAACAAGTACAATTTCATTTTTATGGATGATTGTAAAACTTAATTGGGGCTTGATGTGTATCTAGCCCTGTTACTTTTTTAAAACTTTAATGCCATGTGATATTCTCTCCTTTGAGCTCTTATAATGGTTTGTTTCCGCTGCCATATGTTGTTGCTAGTCTGTGACGTCCCACCCTACCTGGGCCCGGGGTGTGACACAAGATATCAACAAAATTCAGAGTTTCAGATTAATGGTGTTTGAATCTTCTGATGTTCCTACATGTTGTTTATCTTTACTTTGAACTTTCACTTCTTCTAATACAACATGAATTTGATCAGAAGTAGTTTGTGCAGGACCGTTTAAGGGCTTAAGCACAATTACAACACAACAACACAATGAGGAGATTAACTAAGCTCTAATCAAACAGTGAACTGGGTAACCAAGGTGAAACTAAGAACACAAGTAAAGCAAGAGACAGAACAAGAGAATATGGGTTTCAAGGAGGCAGTATATTGCTTTCTCAAGTTCTTTTACAAGTGTTACAAAGAATGAAGAAAAGATACAAGAACTTGAAATACTTATACTACAACCTACAGCCGGCTATACTTTGAAAGCCAGCTGGATACAATTGACTAGACACTAACAAAATCAATTGTAGGATCAAAAGGCATATCTGCCTTTTGACCTTGTGACTATGACATGCCATAGCTCACATCCTTATACAATACAAAAAGGATAAAGTACATAAAGTGGAAAGTTGAAGACTCAAGACCTCAATGTACAGTTACCAAAAGCAAGACCCTTTTCACCAACTCATGTAAGTTGGTGACTTTACAGAGATGCAGCGGAAAAGGTGCTTTATGGAACAGTACATCAGATAAAGCATGTGTACTAAAAGTCTTCGGAAGAAATCTGTCTTCATAGGTTGAAGCTTCGGAAGACTTTGTCTCTGAAGCTTCGGAAGACTTCATGTTTGGCTTCGGAAGATATTGGTCTTGGCTTCGGAAGATTTTACACTTAGAGTATTTTCTAATGCTTTGTGTAAAACTTCCGAAGCATTCTTCACTTCAGTACTTAGTGCATGTTGCTGAGACACTTAGGCTGTTTTGGGTTGCATCAGACTTCAGGAATCCTTACAAACTCCCCCTAGGCTGATGCTACCAAAACACTTGGAAGATCTTCAAATGTTGGTAGTCTTTAGTACAATCAGGACCATTCCTTTCTTCATGAGATGGTCAGGATCATCAAGACTTTCATAGTATCTTCTCATCTCAAAGAGATCATGCAGAGGTAAGTTGATTATGTCTTGCCATGAGTAGACATTCTCAACACCTTGATCTCTGATAACAGTCCATCTCTCTGGATTGGTAGAGTAAGTCCAGGACAAGATGGGTGTCTCACTAGTTAGAGGAGCCACTTGAATAGGAGTTGATTGGGCTGCCTCATCATGCACTTCCTCAGGTTGATCTGATTCAGCCTGAGGTGCAGAGGTAGATGACTTTGGCTTCTTCTTCTTAGTCTTTGGTTTAGAAGCCATCCTCTTCTTCCTCTTGGATGTCTTTAACTGAGAAGACTGGTCTGCAGCACCATGTTGATCATCAGTGTCTTTCTCAGTTGGGTGTTCCTCCCTCACAGGTTCAGAAGGAGAGGGAGTTTGACCCTGCCTAGGATCAGAAGATGAAGCTTGCTGAGGCTCAGCTGGAGGTGCTGGTTGAGGTGTCTCTGGTTGTTCAAACTTGACCTCCACTTCAGGTGGGACTTGACTTGGAAGAGAGTGCAAGTCAATGAGTTCTCCACTTTTAATCTTCTGCTTGATCACCCTAATATGCTCATCCATGGTGGATAGAGACATGGGGCCAAGTCTCCTTCCGGAGAATCCATACAGCTTCAAGAAGCTCACCATTCTTTGTCTGTCAGCAGACTTCTTTGCATTCTTTTGATTGATGGCCCTTGACTTTGCAGCTTCTTCCCTTAGTTTCCTTTTAGTTGTCTTTCTTTCCTTGACTAACTCAAGCTCAAGTTGCTTTAGATACTCGAACTCAATGAAGTCATAGGACAAAGGGAGAAGTGCATCTGCCTGATAGAAGCCTGTGGCACTCAGGTAGTTGATCATCTTGATCCTATCTTCTTCTTTATCTACCTGAGGTTCTTGTGGAGCCACATCTTCCTGTGCAGGACTTTCTTGAACTGGTGAGAGAGTAGGAGCATGCTTGTAAAGTCTTTTCTGTCTCTTCTCCTCTTTGAGTTGGAGAAGTATCATTGCATCCTCTTTCTCCTTCAACTTCTTGACACTTCTCTGTCAGCCAGTTCATTTAGTTCTTCTAAGGGGAGGGAGATGATCTCATCAATGTCATAGTTCCTGGTCTGTAAGTAGGTAATCCTGACTGCCCTTAACTTATCATCTTGAGTATTTGGTCTGGGAGCAGCCCTGATTGCAGCTTGCATGAAGCTAGATGACCCAGTGGAACTTTCTCCCCTTAGTCTCCTTTTCCTCTCTCTCTCTTCCTCCTCGATTTCCTCAGGAGTCATTATCCTTTTCCCTTTGTCACCAACAGACCTTTGTGACTCAGGGTGGATTGAAGCTTGGCCTTCATTGCTTGGAGTAGCTTCCATGCTCTGGCCAGAGAGAGGCTGAGAAACACCTTCACCAGCAGGTGTCTCAGATGGAGTTTGGACCTCAGCAGCAGTTGTTGATGATGAGACAGGGGTCTCAGGTTCTATCACTGGGCCTTCAGTCAAGGTTTCCCCTATGAAACTAATCTTAGGGTCCACCTCAACATCCAGTTGACCGATGACATTGCCTGATTGCCTAAGTCTCCTTCTTAGAGAGAACTCTGCAAGGATCCTGTCTTGGATTCTTTGAGCCAGCCTGTCAGCTTGTCTTGAATTGCTTGGATTGACAAGTGGCAAGTTGACTAAATCCAGTCTTTCATAAAAGCTCAGGCTTTGGAATTGAAAAACTTCTTGTTGGCCTTGAACTCTTTGAAGTATGAGGGCTCTCCTGTCATCATCATACCTCCACCTTATGATGTGATTGCCAGTTCCTAGTGGTGGAGATGAGACAGCCCTTGGTATACCTTCCTCAAAGTGACTCCTGATGAGAGAGTCTATAGAGTCCACATTAATGTGAACTTGAGGAAGTTGCTGAGAATGCACAACAGCAAGTGAGGATGGTGAGTCCTCTATGTCCATTCTCTCTGAAGAACTCCCAGGTTCTGTGGTTGTAACAACTTTCTCCCCCTTTTTGGTAGCATCACCCACTTGCATAGGTGAGCTGGAGGATAAGTCAATCACTTCCACAGGTTCTTGTGTTCCTGGTTGAGCTCTCCTTAAAGGTCTCCCAGCTAGTTTTTCCTGCAGATATGAAATCTGGAGTTGCTGATCATTGACCCTGTTTTGCAGGGTAGTCACCTGAGATTCCAAGTGACTAACCTTAGAGACTAAGTAGGTGCATGTTTTTGACAGATTTTGCACCTTTAGTCTCAAATTCCCCTCATCTTCATCAGAAGATTCATTGGGGGATGAGATGATTGGACCAAAGTCCTCTCTCTCACCACCAGCTTGAGTTTCTTGGCTGCTGGTTTTCCTCTGCTCACTGGCAGCCTCAGTTGAGATGCCAATGGGCTGAGTTGCCATGGTTGAGGTCTTAATGATGTAATCACTTTCAAAAGTGAGAGCCTCTTCCATATGGACATCCTGAACAGGTTCAGAAGTGTCCACCTCAGTAATAGGTGACTGATGGGGGATAGACTGAGGAGAGTCAGAGGTACTCATCTCTCTTTGAGTAGGGGAGGAGAAGAGAGACTCATGGTACTCACTGAATCCTAAGTCTTCATCAGTGTAAAAGGATAGGTTGGGAATTGGTTGGTTGAGATCCAAAGGCTGGGGATGGTAGCTGTCCCCTGAAGGTTGTCCACTTGAGTGTTGAGACTCAGAGTGAAGGCTTAAGGTTGTTGGGCTATTGAGCTCATCAGGGTGAGCTTGAGGAACCTCAGCCCTGATAGGTGAAGTAATGGGAGTGGTTTGCTCCTCAGGAGAAGTGGGAGCTCTAGTGTCCACTTCTTCCTGTAAGGTTGAGTATTTGGGGGCCTGCACAGACTCAATAGCCTGAGCAGGGGTTCGTTTGGATTTTCTTTGGTAGGTGAGGGTGATTTCTGGTCTTTTTAATGGTAGGGACAAAAGAGGTGTGGGTTCAACACTAGCTTGTGTTGCTAGGTTGTCACCTTGAGCAATGAGCTCTAACATTTTTGGGACTAGGGCTGTTTCTACCCCAGAGAAGCCTACAGTTGGCTTCTTCATTATTTTAAAGATGCCGGGCTTCATCTGTCCCAATTTAAGAATATTACCTGTTTCCCTCAACTGTGAGCCCAGTTCACAGTTGAGAATGTGTTGAACATATCTAGGAAACATGTAATACTCTAAGGAGTCTAAGTTTGCAAGTAAATTAGTATAGACAAATTGTGAATACCTGAACTTGACCCCCTGAACCATTCCATGAACTATAAAGGAGAGATCCTCAGGAATCTGGTCCCATCCACCATGCTTGTTTGACAAGCTGTGGATAACCACATGGAGCAGGAATTTCCATTGGGATGAGACCTTCCCTTTCCTAAAGGTCTTTACAGAGAAATCTCCCTCATAGCCCATCTGCTCAAAAGAATGATTAACAGCTTCTTTTGGGAAGGACACCTCACCTTCTTCATCATCCAGCTGTAGATGTTGGTTAATGATGGCCGGAGTGATGAAGATTGTCCTCCCTTGCACTGTGGCAGACAGTGCCTTCTCCCCATCCATAATGACCTCTTGGCAGGTCTTCCAGAATTCAAGCAAATGATCCTCATATAGAGTAGGATCAATGGTTAGGGAGGTGAAATAATTTGACAGAGTCAAGAATTGGCAAATCTCTGAGAAACTTGCATCTTTCTCAGAGCTTAACAGAGCAACTTGATTATGTTGCCTGTGTAGTTGCATGGAGAAATCAGGGTTGTTTCTGCGGTTAAGGTTGGCCATTTCAGAAGCTTAAGGGTGAAGAAAGGTAGAAAGCAAAGGCGGTTTAGAGAATTAGGTTAGAGAAACAGTAGAATTGAGGAAGATAGTGGGAAAGAGGGGGAACCGTTGGGTATTTATATGAAAAGGGATTTGAACCAAAGTTAATGAAAGAGGATAAACTTTGAAATCCGAAAGTCGGTCCCACCTCTGAAAAGGTAGTTTACTTTTGCTCAAAAAGTAGTTTTCTTGGAATTCGAAAAGCTTCCGAAGTTTATTTGTCTTCGGAAGTTTTGATTTAAAAAGCTTCCGAAGCTAAAATGGCTTCGGAAGATTTTCCTGAGAGTCTTGATAATTTATGCTTCGGAAGAGAAATAAACCTTTGAATGCTTTGTATGAAAATAAACAAAGCTTCCGAAGGTTAATTTTGCTTCGGAAGGAAAAGGTTCTTAAAAATAAATAAGTGTCTGAGATAAGAATTTTAAGCTTCGGAAGATGAATTTGACTTCTTCCGAAGGTAAAATCTCTTAGACAGTTATTTATTTTGAAGACATGTTTTTCTTCCGAAGATAAAATTTTATCTTCCGAAGTATCAAAAATTTTCAAGAATCTAAGGAAAGTCTTCAAAAAGAATTTTACATCCAAAGAAAACATGAGCTTATGAAAGTGATGAACTAGACAACTTAGGACACACATATTTTAAGAAGAAATAATTAGAATTAGTTTTAATAAAAAGTCTACTCAAAGTTAATCATCCCAATAGCTGATATCAGATACTTAAATCTCTGTTCATCAAAAGCTTTGGTGAACAGATCAGCATATTGTTCATCTGTATGAACTTTGACTAGTTTAATTAATCCTTTTTCATAGTTATCCCTTATTAAATGATACCTGATGTTGATGTGTTTGGTCCTTGAGTGCTGCACAGGGTTCTCAGTGATAGAGATAGCACTATTGTTGTCTATGTGGATAGGAGTCTCTTTGAAGTTAAATCCATAGTCCAGCATCTGATTTTGAATCCAAAGCACTTGAGCACAGCAGCTTGCAGCAGCAATGTATTCAGCCTCAGCAGTTGATGCAGACACACAGGATTGTTTCTTGCATTGCCATGAGACCACCCTTCCACCAAGGAATTGACATCCCCCAGATGTAGACTTTGCAGTCATATTGCAACCACCATAATCACTATCTGTATAGGCATACAGATTGAAATTGGGATTCTTTGGATACCATAGACCAAGTGTTGAAGCACCTTTGAGGTATCTTAAAATCCTTTTCACAGTGATTAAGTGAGACATCTTAGGGTTGGCTTGATATCTTGCACAAATACATGTAGCAAACATGATATCAGGCCTGCTAGCTGTAAGATACATAAGAGACCCAATCATAGCCCTGTATAAGTGCTCATCTACACACTCCCCCTCAAGATCTGGACCAAGGGAGTGGTTTCTGGCTATGGGTGTCTTAGCAATCTTACAATCAGTCATATTGAACCTCTTGAGTATGTCTTGAACATACTTTGACTGACTTATGAAGATGCCATCTTCAACCTGCTTCACTTGAATTCCCAGAAAGAAGTTGAGTTCTCCCATTGAACTCATCTCAAATCTGTCTTTCATCAGCTTCTCAAAGTCTTTGCAGAGCTTTGGATTAGTTGAACCAAAGATGATGTCATCAACATATACTTGAACCAGCAATAAGTCATTTCCCTGTCCTTTGATGAAGAGAGTTCCATCTATAGTACCTCTTCTGTATCCATGCTTACAGAGATACTCAGATAGTGTCTCATACCACTTCCTGGGTGCCTGATGCAGCCCATAAAGAGCTTTGTCAAGCTTGCAGACATAATCAGGATGATCAGGGTCTACAAAACCAGGTGGCTGTTTGACATAAACCTCCTCATCAATCACTCCATATAAGAAAGCACACTTTACATCAAGTTGGTAGACCTTGAAGTTCTTGGATGCAGCAAATGCCAGGAATATCCTAACAGCTTCTAGTCTTGCTACAGGAGCAAAGACATCAGTGTAGTCAATCCCTTCTTCTTGTGTGTATCCTTGAACAACTAGTCTTGCCTTGTTCTTGATGATGATTCCTCTATCATCCTTCTTGTTTCTAAAAACCCATTTGGTTCCAATGGTAGTCTTCCCATGAGGAAGAGGACAAAGGTTCCAAACTTTCTGCCTTTTGAATTGAAGCAGCTCTTGTTGCATAGCTTCAACCCAACTTCCATCCTTTAGAGCTTCATCAACTTTCTTGGGCTCTATCTGAGATAAGAAACAAGAGTGAAGACAAACATTTGCTTCATGGGTTTGTCCTCTTGTTCTTACCCCTGTGACAACATCTCCAATGATGTTTGTGGTGGGGTGAGACTTGTGGATCCTTAGCTGAGGGATCACAGCAAGTTGTTGAGAAAGATCTAAATTTGAGAAATTTAAATCTGGTCTTGAAGATTCACCCTCCACATTATCACACTTATCAAGATTAACTTGATCCAATGAGTGTGAGACATCATTGATGTTGTCATCTATGGTATGGTTATTAGCATCAAGAAATTCCTGATCACTATCACCATCACCATTGTTGTCTTCTACAAGTGAGGTGTCTTTATCTGGTTGAGAGGCCTCTGAGCTGGAATTTGAAGGCATGCCAGATGTATCAGCTGAATTTGTCATTGTTGTGCTGATAGAAACCTCATTTGCTGAAGTAGTTCCAACTGGAGCTGAAGATGTATGAGTTGAGGTCTTCCTAGCTCAAATCTTGGATCAGGATCACCTGTATTTAGATTTTCTGCAGATCCTGAAACATGCTCACAAGATTTGTTAAAACAGTTGGTAACTAAATCAAGATCAAACAGCCAATCCGGACCAGAACCAGCCACACAAGGAGTGTGCTCATTGAAAGTCACATTGGCTGACTCCTCAACAATTCTAGTTCTGAGATTGTATACTCTATAAGCTTTAGCTTGAGAAGAGTATCCAATGAAATGTCCATCATCTGATTTCTCAGCAAACTTGGCAATTTGATCTTTGGTATTCAAGATGGTGCAGGGACATCCAAATGACCTGAGAAAACCAATGAAAGGTTTTCTCTTGTGCCAAAGTTCATAAGGAGTCTTACCATGTGTCTTAACTACTAAAACTCTGTTTTGCACATAGCAAGCAGTATTGACTGCCTCTGCCCAGAAGGTGATAGGCAGTTTAGAGTCAGACAACATAGTTCTTGCAGCTTCAATAAGTGTCCTGTTTCTCCTCTCAGCAACTCCATTTTGCTGAGGAGTCCTGGGAGCACTATATTGTCTTGTAATACCCTTTTCATCACAAAATGCATCAAGGATTTGGTTCTTGAATTCAGTTCCCTGATCACATCTTATGGTTTTGACCTTGTGATCACATTGATTCTCAACTTTTAAGATGAAATTCTTCAGAATCTCAGGGGTTTCATCCTTAGTTCTAAGGAAGAAGACCCAAGTGAATCTTGTAAAATCATCTGTGATCACCAGACAGTAAGAGGTCCTTCCTAAACTCATTACACTGGTGGGGCCAAAGAGATCCATATGTAACAAGTGTAGGGGAGTAGTGATGGAGTTCTTTTCCTTAGGCTTGTGAGATACCTTGTGTTGCTTCCCTTTCAGGCATGCAACACAATGATCATCACTAGTAAACTCTTTCTTTGGCATTCCAGTTACCAGATCATGTTTAATTAATTTATTCATGTTCTTAAAGTTTACATGGCACATTCTTTTATGCCATAGGAAAGACTCATCACTATTTGCTTTAGATAGAAAGCATGAAACTTCTCCTGAGGGAGATGTTTCTTGCAAATCCATCTTGTACATGTTCCCTTTCCTGGGGGCTCTGAGCAGGATATGCTCATGAGGAATGACCACACCAGGTTTGAGAACAATGCACTCATGCTCAGTAAAGAGCATGTTATGACTCTGATCACAAAATTGGGATACACTCAGAAGATTGTACCCAAGCTCCTTAACAAAGTTTACCTTCTCAATGCTGAGCTTACCATTTGTGACCTTGCCCCTTCCAGAAATGTAACCACCTTCATCTCCTCCAAAAGCAACTGGTCCTCCATCAATTCTCTCAAAATTATGGAGTAGAGACCTATTGCCTGTCATGTGCCTGGAACAGCCACTGTCAATTATCCAGACATTCCTGTTGGTCTTGAGCTGTTCCTGCACAGAGAAAATGATTAGTTACATTTGGAAACCCAAGCCTTACTTGTCTTGGGCTCATTAATAGTAATAGAAGGTAATGCAACAGTAATAGATCCTATGGTTGTACTATGGGGATCTTCAGCTGTTGTTGATGGAGAAACCTCAGTCATTTGGTCTTTCTTAGACTTCCACACCACCTTTGGAGTCTTGGACTTGACCTTCAAAACCTTAGAAGCTTTTGGAAATTCACAAGTTTTGATGACTGATCCTTCGGAAGAATCTACAGTCACTGCAGCAGACTTTAGTGCTTCGGAAGAACTCCTTTCTTCCGAGACCAACTTTGCTTCCGAAGGTAATTTTCCATTTACCTTCTTCTTTGATTTGGAGCTTCCGAAGGAAACAGACTTTCCTTCCGAAGCTTGAGACTTCTTGAGACTCTTTGAAGTCTTTGTTTTAGTCATGTGGACAGTACTTTTAGGATTGTATGGGCAATCCTTAGCAATGTGAGAAGTACTTTCACACATAACACACAACATTTTCTTCTTCAAAGAAGTCTCCCTTTGAGAGCAAGACTGGCTTTGGTCACATCCCTTCTCCACCTTCATCTTGGTAGATGCTGAGACAGTTCCTTTGGGCTGTGAACTGTTCTTGGAGTTTGATGGTCCAGGCTGTGCAGCAGTGGTACACAGCAGCTCATCTTCTTCTTGGCACTGAGATGATTTGAACAAGAACCATGACTCTTAGCTGAGGAGTCTTGGTTGATGTCTTCAGTCCTTACTACTTTGAAACCTGCAGAGATAAAAACTTGTTTCTGCTTAGCATCAAAAGTAGCCTTGATTTCTTGAGCCTTCTTTGCCTTCCTTTTGCTCTTTCTGATCAAGTTCTTTCTTTTGGACTTGGTCATCACAGTTGATTTCTTCTCCTCAGAAGGATAGTGGCCCTTGGAAGAATCCTCTTCTTCACTCTTCTCAGAGGAATTCTTCACTATCACTTCTTCATCATCCTCACTTACAGGATCTATGAGAGGAAGCTCATCTTCACAAGTTCCACACCTAGGAGATCTTACAGACAAGATTGTGTGTGGAGGAGCTATCTCATTTGATCCCAGTCCCTGTCTATTTTGATAACAAACCTTGTTGTGCAGGGATGAGGATATCATGTTCTTGAAGGTCTCTTCTTCAAGAACACTCTTCTCTGCCTTGGCTTTGCTGATCACAAGCTCAGCCTGGCACTCAGTTAACTTAGTGATGAGATCTTGGATCTGAGTTCTGAAATCTGTATGTTCATGTTTTAGTACTGAAATGGTTTTCTCCAAGTCCTCTATCTTTAACTTGTAATCATTTTCAGACTTTCTAAAATCAGATTTTAATATATTTAATGACTCAAGATCAGATCTCATCTCTAGGTTATAGGACCTGTATCTATTTACTTTAGCAATGCATTCAGGGGAGCAAAGATGTTCCAATACCTTGGCTTCATCATGGTCAGCCATCAGTGCTTGGTTTGGAGAAGCATCCTCCACCTGAAAACTCCAGTCAAAGCCTCCTTCTTCAACAGCAACAGCAGCATGTTGCTTTGTCTTCTCAGCCTGAGGAGCTTTGTCAGTAAAGTTTGGTCTGGGTTGTGTTTGGCCCCCATTTGCTTTAGGTGCCTTACACTCCCTGGCAAAGTGACCCATAAGGTTACAGTTGTAACACTTAACTTTGCTTTTATCCAGCCCAAACTTACTACTGGTAGCATTGCTTGGAAATCTTCTTCCTGTCCTCTTGTAGAACTTCTTGGCTCTGTGAGTGAGGAGAGCCATCTGCTGAACTATCTCCATGTATTCCAGGTCATCTGGATGGATACAGTCCAGGTCTTCAAGAGTGAAGAGATAATTCCCACAGCTTTCATCTGCAGACACAAAGGCTTGAGAAGAACTTGTCTCTTGGAATGGGCTTCCTTGAGTAAAGTTCTCCCTTGGTGTCTCCGGGAAGGTGATGAAAGGACCCTTTTGTGAGTTGTCAGGGTAGCACAAGAGATGATGCTGAGGTTCTATGCTGTCCCTTTCAACCACATGAAGGGCTGAACCCATTTGATTGTTGGAGTTGCCAGATGAACCTTGCATGTTCATCTCCATCTGGTATCCACTGAGAATCCCATACAACTCTGTAAGAGTAAGAGTCTTAAGGTTCTCAGTCCTCTTGATCACCACACAATAGTGTGTCCATTGCCTAGGAAGTGAGGACATGAACTTCCTTACAATGTCCCTGTTCTCAAGAGGAACTCCTCCATCCACTAGGGTATCCACAATCTCAACATACCTGAAGTATTGTTGGGTCATGGTCTCACCTGCTTTGAAGGTGAAATTTTCAAACTGCTGCTTCAGAAGATCTTTCTTGTTCTCCTTGGCTTCAGAGGAGCCTTCATACATCAGCTTCAGTGCATCCCACAGCTGTTTGGCTGTCTTGCACTTCTTAAAACCTCTGTATACAGAGTTTGGGAGAGCAGTCTGAAGAGCAGTCATGGCCTTCCTGTCAATCTCTACTCTTTTTCTATCTTCATCTGAGTAGTTGGCCACATCTTTAGGAATCATACCAGCACCAGTAGCAGAGGGGGTGCTGGGTATGAAAGGTCCATTCTCAACAGATTCCCACATTCTTGAATCAAGAGACCTGATGAAGCCTTCCATCCTCATGCACCAGGTGTCAAAATCATCAAGAGTGATCAGTGGGGATTTGTTCATGGTTCCAGTCTCCATATCAGTCTTAGAGATGGCAGCCATTTGAAGAGTTTAGCTTTTGTGTGTGTGAGGGATCTTAAGATGGTTAGATCTTATATCAAGAGCCTGGAAAGCTCTGATACCAATTGCAGGACCGTTTAAGGGCTTAAGCACAATTACAACACAACAACACAATGAGGAGATTAACTAAGCTCTAATCAAACAGTGAACTGGGTAACCAAGGTGAAACTAAGAACACAAGTAAAGCAAGAGACAGAACAAGAGAATATGGGTTTCAAGGAGGCAGTATATTGCTTTCTCAAGTTCTTTTACAAGTGTTACAAAGCATGAAGAAAAGATACAAGAACTTGAAATACTTATACTACAACCTACAGCCGGCTATACTTTGAAAGCCAGCTGGATACAATTGACTAGACACTAACAAAATCAATTGTAGGATCAAAAGGCATATCTGCCTTTTGACCTTGTGACTATGACATGCCATAGCTCACATCCTTATACAATACAAAAAGGATAAAGTACATAAAGTGGAAAGTTGAAGACTCAAGACCTCAATGTACAGTTACCGAAAGCAAGACCCTTTTCATCAACTCATGTAAGTTGGTGACTTTACAGAGATGCAGCGGAAAAGGTGCTTTATGGAACAGTACATCAGATAAAGCATGTGTACTAAAAGTCTTCGGAAGAAATCTGTCTTCATAGGTTGAAGCTTCGGAAGACTTTGTCTCTGAAGCTTCGGAAGACTTCATGTTTGGCTTCGGAAGATATTGGTCTTGGCTTCGGAAGATTTTACACTTAGAGTATTTTCTAATGCTTTGTGTAAAACTTCCGAAGCATTCTTCACTTCAGTACTTAGTGCATGTTGCTGAGACACTTAGGCTGTTTTGGGTTGCATCAGACTTCAGGAATCCTTACAGTTTGTTTTGTTTGTTTTGGTTCATAAGATTTTATCTTGATTAGATGACCATTTTTAATCTTTTCTTGATCTTTTTCAACAAACACTTGAACATTTTCCTTTTCTTCTTCTGAATTCTTGTTTTTGATCTGGAAAGCTTTAAGTTTAGCTTTATTCTCAGGAGAATGATCATGAGTATTGAAGTTCTCTGGTAGTGTGTTTGTAATAGATCCAGGCATAGTTTTATGAGTGAAACCTAACCCTGCTTTTTGTTTATCTTTTCTATTACTTACCAGTTGTTCTACGATCATTTTTGAACTTTTTACTTTAGCCAGATCCATTTGAGTAGCATCATGTGCTATTTTCTCCTGTTTAAGATTCTTGGTCATCTCTTCCAATTGTTTAGAAACATTTTCTAAATCTTTTATAGTTTTGTTCCATGAAGTTTGAAGAGAGATAATCTTTTGATTTGCTGTTTTATGATCAGATTTTAGTTTGCTATGCATAGATTCTTTTTGTTTTAGCTTCTCATAGATTTTGAATGAGTATTTTCTATAGTATTCAACATCTTCATAGCATGATTTAGTGCAGAGTTTTTCTCTCACTTCAAATGGGATTTCAGGGAATTTTAGAGATGTGGTTTCAGATTTTGAAGTTGAAGAGTCAACATTTGGTTGATCAGACTGTGCCATTAGAGCTACTTCACTTGAATCCTCCTTAGGATCAGATTTGTCACTCCAATCATAGTCATCTTCTTCATCATCACTTTCCACCTTTGGATCATTGTTTTCTGACCAATCTTCTCCTTGAATTTCTGCAATAAGAGATAAACTTGAAGTTAATTCATTTGTAAACTGCTCTGCATATGCACTCCAATCATAACCATCTTTAATGCTGCCTACTAGAGCTTTCTTGGTTTCATCAGATGACTTTGTTTCATCTTTAAGCTCAGGCATAGGAAGACTTTGATAAGGCTTTTGAAATGTAACATCTCGTATTTTCTTGTTAACTAAAAGTTAACACCGTTGTATTCTTGTAAGGGCCTTCATTGCTTTACGTGAATCTTATGGGTTACTTATACTTATTGTTTTAAAATTGTTTTTTAATTCTTTAACTTGAAAGTTGATAATGTAAGTTATTACATTTAATTAAATAACAATCTTAGTAATGATTTAATAATAATAATATTAAAAAGAAAAAGATAAGTAACAATAAAAATAATATTAATAATAATGCTAATAATAACAACATTAACAAAATTGATGATAATAATAATGTTAATAACTAATTAAAGGCATAACACTAATAATATTAAATAATTAAACTTGTAAAAGTTAAAAACTTAAAGTAATAAAGTTAAGGGGTTAGGTTTGCCACTTTTAAAACTCCAAATGAAAGTTTTGGGCATAAAATATAAAAGTTTAAAACCATAGGGACCAAGAGTGTAAATTATCAAAAACCAATCCCCCACCCCTTCTTTCCCCGTTTTCCCGGCGAATGGCTGGCGGCACCTCCGGCCAAGTCCGGCGACCGTACAAACCAACTTGTAACCTCTGAATTTCGAGTCAAATCGATGCTAACCGTTCTCGAAACCGTTTCGAACACTTAATGAGCGTTAATTCGAGTTTGAAGGGTCGATTGAGTTGGTAACCGTTCGACATCAATTCTTTAACCGTTTGTTGATTAAATTCTAATAATAATCAAATTAATCCAACATAAACAATCATCTAGATGTCCCTAAACTCCTACAACTCTCATTTCCACCCGAAACACACACAAACACGTTGATCGTGTACTACCTTCTCACGCGACCTGCAAGTTAAACGGGATCCATGTTCGAAGCTATAGTAATCACAATTGACAGAGGGGTTCTGCTTATTACCGATCCTAATATCTATCTGCACCGTTAATTTGTTTAAGATCAATGTTTGAACCCTGAATCATCATTCACGAAGTCGCGACTCATCCGTAAACCCGAGAGCACTCAAATCGAACTCAATAATGTAAGTATCATATATCATCAAACTCGGTTTTACATGGGGAAACAAAGCCCCATGTTTAATTCGTTAATCTGCATCATTTGGGTGGTCAATTTGATCCAAATCCGTTCTAGTGTTCTTATGAAATTGGGGGTTTTTGTAATTAGTGTTTTTAAAAGTTTTAATTGGGTTTTTAACAAGAAACGGGCTCTAGCCCAACTGGTAACATCAAAGCAATATTCTGTTTTTAATAGTTTTTTTTAATATTTTTATAATTCAGAATATTGTATTATATTGTTAAATCTAAATAAAAATTATTTTGTTAACTAAAGTATTTCTGAAATTATTAAGCTAATTTTTAAAGATTGTTAAACTTATAATATTCAATTTATTTTCCTTTTAAAAGAATAAAAAGATTATAAAAATTTTATTTAGTCATTATATGATATAAATATATTATGGTTCAAATTAGAATTATTTCAAAACCCTATTTATTTACATATTAACTATTCAAATAGTTTTTAAATAATTAATCATGTAACCATGCTATACTTAATAAACTTATTATTAAACTTTTATTTAAATTCTTGGAACTAATAAAATAATATATTATACTTTATTTTTATTATTAAAATCTTGTATTATAAGATCTTTATAATAAATCATTTTATAAAATGATTTTAAATAATTATAAAGTCACTTAAATAGGTATTTAATAAATTCTCTTTATCAAATAATTAATTATTAAATTAATTATTTCTTTTTACATATTATACTTAATTTCTATTAAATCAATAATTTAAATTGTTGAGACCTTTTTAATCATTCTTGGACTTAATTGATTTATAATTATTAAATCAAAACATAAACGATTCATTATTTTATTATTTAAACTCCCAAATCCAAATTGAAACCCTAGTTCATGTCTAATTGATAATCTTATTATTGAACCTTATTTTGGAATCAATACGTTTAGGTAACTTGTAAAAGAGATCATTGGAACCTCGTTTAAATTCTTATCATCACCTTATATATATTCAAGTGAGTTTCCTTGTCCCCTTTTTACTTTATTTCACACTATTTTGGGGTGAAACATGATACTTATACATGATACACTTATACACATTTGAGACTTGTAATGCACATGCAATTCTACTTATTATTTGGTCATGGTTATTTGTGTATTGTAAGTGTTTATATGAGATACATAGTTTGTTTACAATCATTAACTATTTCTAGCCTGGCGACGTCTTAGATCTTTGGGCCTGACAAGCCTATTTGGTGCTAAAGTCGAGGTATTGCCGACTCCTAGGGGCCGTACGCTTGTGCACTAGGGAACCAAATACACTTAGCCAATCTTTTATACTTGTAATCAAGTCGAGGTTTGGTTGTAACGATATGTGTTCTATAACCTTACTAGCTTATAACCTATGACATGAATTGCTACTTGTAACCTTTTCATATTATGTATGAAAACCTTGGAAACTCACCAACTATTTTTAGTTGACTCTTATTTTTATCATGTTTCAGGAAAACCCCCAAGTTTGAAGTGAACTTATGTTGCTGGCATATTCTAGGACTTGGACCTAGTTAATAAACAAAATGATTATGTTTGTTATTTCATGTTGAAACTTATTTCATTGTTGAGACTTATGCTTGTAATGTAATTTTGAAACTTATGTTTAAATTATATTTGGATTATTAATAGCGTTATGTGGCTGTGAACGATCTTAACTCTCACTCCTCGACGTTTCCGCCGTCCAGGTTGGGGTGTGACAGATTGGTATCAGAGCCCATAACTATAGGGATTTAGGTTATTAGAAATGGTGACCTAGACTATAGTTGCATGAACCTCATAGAAAGTTCCTTATACCTTTGTGCTTACATGTTGTTTGCATGCTACATAATGCTATGCCTTTTGTGCAACTTGATGCCTTAGCATAGGATTGCCTTATGTATGCTTAAACTTAGTTACTTGTCTCCCTAGACTTAACTTTGACTCTTTGACTCTCCCCGACAAAATGAACTTCCTAAACTTATTCTTAACGACATGTGGAATCTACACTTATCATCTGGGTTCAATACCTTAGACTCTATGTCTAATCTATGAAAATCTCATCAAGGTTTTGATTTCATAAACCAAAGAAAGTTGTGTGACACATAGACACCTGTATTCTGGATTTCCTGGCAAAAGGCCTTCGAGCTAAGGCAAGCATATCGTATAAATCTCATTGTGAGACCTGTTATGCTTACCTGGGGATTTCTGGGATGAGTGATAAACTATGGTCAACATACACAAGTCTCTATGGCAAATGGGTCAATTTACCTTGACGTGTCAACGATTCCAAATGGTAATGCGTTATCAAATGGAACCATCCTTTTTGTATCTTAAAAATCTTTGATTCTTGGACTGGTATCTCTTCATCCTTATCACACATAATGTTCCTGTTAATATTGAACCTAACCGACATTTCAACTCTTACGTTTAAACACCGTTACACGTTGAGCGTTTCATGTAACTATTTCTATATCTTGACCAACGTGAACATGGATCTTAATATACCCAAAGATATTAGGAATCTAAACCGAATGGTCATCAAAAACTTTAAACCGTTACTTGTGGTTCTCAAGTCTTCCTAAGGATGTGTCCTATAACTAAAAACATGCAATGCTATAGGTGGAATTCTTACATCTTGGGATACTTTGTCTAGGCAAAGTGTAACTGGTGATTTGACTCGATCATTGAATCCATTTACTTGACTCGAAACCCTTGAGACGAGTGATCACTTATAAGTACGCGTGTCTTCAATAAGGCTATGGTTGACCTCATATCTTGAGAAGTCCATGTATTCCCTTCGATTGTGAATCAAATGTTCGCATCTCATTATGATGTCGAATCATTCTTGTCCTTGATTTTGCCTTCCTGATTTAAATCATCCAAGATTTGAACATCACAACAAATTTTGTTATCTCGAACTTTGATTTTAAGCTTGTAAGCATGATTTTTCCTTTTGTTACATTGATGTAACTTGAAATTTTCCGAGTTTCTAATTGATATTATTTTCCTTTCGTCGCTAAGTCAAACTCCGTACCGTCTGCACCGTGTGAGATGCAAGTGTTTGCAAGTCAACGTATGACTAAGAACACCCGTATCTCCTAAATGATTCTAACTCATCAAAATAGGGGTGATTTCCCTTACTTTGATGATTCTCTATAAATGGTTTCCAATTGTGATTTACAAAATTTCATCCTCTGGATCGGGGGGTGATTTCCTTATCCCGAGGATTGACTTTAATTATTTTCTTTGGAATGGCATTTCACAAATGACATGATCTCACCAAAATAGGATTGAAACCCGTACTTTGGTGACAAATGTCAATTTTTCGATTGTTTTCTTGCTTTTATGAAATTCAATCATCAAGATAGGCGTGAATTCCATACCTTGATGATAACATCATCTTTATTTATTGTATTTGTTCAAATGAGACGACTTCATCAAAGTAGGAGTGAATTCTGGATTTTGATGAAGAAGTTCATCTTGTTATATTTTGTTTTTGTAAAACTTCACCGTTAAGATAGGAGTGATTTCCCTTACCTTAATGGTGAGTTACCTCGTCTTATTTCTGTGGATCCTCAACAAGGAGTTGGGATCGAATTTTTTTTATTGGTAAGTTAGTGGTCATACCTTGGGAATACACCACCAAGTTAGGAGTGAAAACCGCACCTTGATGACTATTCTCATTTCTTGATCTCCAACTTACCAAGGTGTTAATCAAGTGACAAGAAACATGTAGTAACTTGAAGGGTGAACCAATGTCAGTGTTTGGACCTATCAAGCTCAAGCATGGTTTCTGAACTTGAAAGGAGACCCGATCACTCTAGGTTAATTTTGATTCCGAGCTTGGAGCATTTAAATTGATTTCTTTCCCTTTATCCTTATGTTTTGATTTGATCTAGCTATATCGAACCATTTATTCCCTACTTATCAACTTTCATTTTGAGATATCATCAACATGTGATTGTGTGATGGTAGTTTTCTTAAACAATCTTTTTACTAAATAAAGACATTATCAACTTGTGGTTATGTCTTTCTAGTCATACGAATGTTCTCGATTGTACTCATGGTAACTTGGTATGTATCCAAGCGTTTTACCTTCACATATGACAAGACCTAACATTCGTGATCCTATGGATCTCCTGTTTAACTTTTCATTCACTAAGTGTCTCTTATCTTAGCCGTCATGATGACAATTGGTGCATTATAGACCGATTGGTTAATTGCATATCAACTCATGTGGGATAACGGGTCGAGAAATTGACTTGTATCCATCTCAAATAGTCGTATACCGTGGTATGTCGTTAAATATCGATCGTTAATTTTAATGATCGATCCATTTTCCTGCTATTAGCAATGTTTCTAGTCATCATTATGAACGCATTCCAAAATCTTCGCATATCGTATTATTCTTAGACCGACGGTTTGGTCAAAGGAGCAATACATATTCAAATGATATGCGTTAAGATCGTTTCGGTGACGGTTGGGATTCTTAAATCCTGACGGTTAATCTTTCTTATCATTGTTGGTCTTTTATTGATTTCTAGGCATCATTTCACTATGAAATTATATAAATCCAAGGAACCACGGTAACTTGTCATCGTTTTCCAACGTTTCATCTCAAAACGTCACGCGTTTATTATGATAAGAATCTTGTAAGATTCCATAAAGTGAGGCGTTTCACCTGTAATCAAATGTCAAACACAGTTCGTTGTACACTTACCTTTCATTATAATTCCTTTGTTCATCTAAGTTCATTTTTAATTTCGGGACGAAATTCTTTTAAGTTGGGGAGACTGTAACATCTCGTATTTTCTTGTTAACTAAAAGTTAACACCGTTGTATTCTTGTAAGGGCCTTCATTGCTTTACGTGAATCTTATGGGTTACTTATACTTATTGTTTTATAATTGTTTTTTAATTCTTTAACTTGAAAGTTGATAATGTAAGTTATTACATTTAATTAAATAATAATCTTAATAATGATTTAATAATAATAATATTAAAAAGAAAAAGATAAGTAACAATAAAAATAATATTAATAATAATGCTAATAATAACAACATTAACAAAATTGATGATAATAATAATGTTAATAACTAATTAAAGGCATAACACTAATAATATTAAATAATTAAACTTGTAAAAGTTAAAATCTTAAAGTAATAAAGTTAAGGGGTTAGGTTTGCCACTTTTAAAACTCCAAATGAAAGTTTTGGGCATAAAATATAAAAGTTTAAAACCACAGGGACCAAGAGTGTAAATTATCAAAAACCAATCCCCCACCCCTTCATTCCCCGTTTTCCCGGCGAATGGCCGGCGGCACCTCCGGCCAAGTCCGGCGACCGTACAAACCAACTTGTAACCTCTGAATTTCGAGTCAAATCGATGCTAACCATTCTCGAAACCGTTTCGAACACTTAATGAGCGTTAATTCGAGTTTGAAGGGTCGATTGAGTTGGTAACCGTTCGACATCTATTCTTTAACCGTTTGTTGATTAAATTCTAATAATAATCAAATTAATCCAACATAAACAATCATCTAGATGTCCCTAAACTCCTACAACTTTTCCACCCGAAACACACACAAACACGTTGATCGTGTACTACCTTCTCACGCGACCTGCAAGTTAAACGGGATCCATGTTCGAAGCTATAGTAATCACAATTGACAGAGGGGTTCTGCTTATTACCGATCCTAATATCTATCTGCACCGTTAATTTGATTAAGATCAATGTTTGAACCCTGAATCATCATTCACGAAGTCGCGACTCATCCGTAAACCCGAGAGCACTCAAATCGAACTCAATAATGTAAGTATCATATATCATCAAACTCGGTTTTACATGGGGAAACAAAGCCCCATGTTTAATTCGTTAATCTGCATCATTTGGGTGGTCAATTTGATCCAAATCCGTTCTAGGGTTCTTATGAAATTGGGGTTTTTTGTAATTAGTGTTTTTAAAAGTTTTAATTGGGTTTTTAACAAGAAACGGGCTCTAGCCCAACTGGTAACATCAAAGCAATATAAGCAGGAGGTCAGGGGTTCGAACCCTGCCTCCGCTATATTCTGTTTTTAATAGTTTTTTTTTAATATTTTTATAATTCAGAAAATTGTATTATATTGTTAAATCTAAATAAAAATTATTTTGTTAACTAAAGTATTTCTGAAATTATTAAGCTAATTTTTAAAGATTGTTAAACTTATAATATTCAATTTATTTTCCTTTTAAAAGAATAAAAAGATTATAAAAATTTTATTTAGTCATTATATGATATAAATATATTATGGTTCAAATTAGAATTATTTCAAAACCCTATTTATTTACATATTAACTATTCAAATAGTTTTTAAATAATTAATCATGTAACCATGCTATACTTAATAAACTTATTATTAAACTTTTATTTAAATTCTTGGAACTAATAAAATAATATATTATACTTTATTTTTATTATTAAAATCTTGTATTATAAGATCTTTATAATAAATCATTTTATAAAATGATTTTAAATAATTATAAAGTCACTTAAATAGGTATTTAATAAATTCTCTTTATCAAATAATTAATTATTAAATTAATTATTTCTTTTTACATATTATACTTAATTTCTATTAAATCAATAATTTAAATTGTTGAGACCTTTTTAATCATTCTTGGACTTAATTGATTTATAATTATTAAACCAAAACATAAACGATTCATTATTTTATTATTTAAACTCCCAAATCCAAATTGAAACCCTAGTTCATGTCTAATTGATAATCTTATTATTGAACCTTATTTTGGAATCAATACGTTTAGGTAACTTGTAAAAGAGATCATTGGAACCTCGTTTAAATTCTTATCATCACCTTATATATATTCAAGTGAGTTTCCTTGTCCCCTTTTTACTTTATTTCACACTATTTTGGGGTGAAACATGATACTTATACATGATACACTTATACACATTTGAGACTTGTAATGCACATGCAATTCTACTTATTATTTGGTCATGGTTATTTGTGTATTGTAAGTGTTTATATGAGATACATAGTTTGTTTACAATCATTAACTATTTCTAGCCTGGCGACGTCTTAGATCTTTGGGCCTGACAAGCCTATTTGGTGCTAAAGTCGAGGTATTGCCGACTCCTAGGGGCCGTACGCTTGTGCACTAGGGAACCAAATACACTTAGCCAATCTTTTATACTTGTAATCAAGTCGAGGTTTGGTTGTAACGATATGTGTTCTATAACCTTACTAGCTTATAACCTATGACATGAATTGCTACTTGTAACCTTTTCATATTATGTATGAAAACCTTGGAAACTCACCAACTATTTTTAGTTGACTCTTATTTTTATCATGTTTCAGGAAAACCCCCAAGTTTGAAGTGAACTTATGTTGCTGGCATATTCTAGGACTTGGACCTAGTTAATAAACAAAATGATTATGTTTGTTATTTCATGTTGAAACTTATTTCATTGTTGAGACTTATGCTTGTAATGTAATTTTGAAACTTATGTTTAAATTATATTTGGATTATTAATAGCGTTATGTGGCTGTGAACGATCTTAACTCTCACTCCTCGACGTTTCCGCCGTCCAGGTTGGGGTGTGACAGATTGGTATCAGAGCCCATAACTATAGGGATTTAGGTTATTAGAAATGGTGACCTAGACTATAGTTGCATGAACCTCATAGAAAGTTCCTTATACCTTTGTGCTTACATGTTGTTTGCATGCTACATAATGCTATGCCTTTTGTGCAACTTGATGCCTTAGCATAGGATTGCCTTATGTATGCTTAAACTTAGTTACTTGTCTCCCTAAACTTAACTTTGACTCTTTGACTCTCCCCGACAAAATGAACTTCCTAAACTTATTCTTAACGACATGTGGAATCTACACTTATCATCTGGGTTCAATACCTTAGACTCTATGTCTAATCTATGAAAATCTCATCAAGGTTTTGATTTCATAAACCAAAGAAAGTTGTGTGACACATAGACACCTGTATTCTGGATTTCCTGGCAAAAGGCCTTCGAGCTAAGGCAAGCATATCGTATAAATCTCATTGTGAGACCTGTTATGCTTACCTGGGGATTTCTGGGATGAGTGATAAACTATGGTCAACATACACAAGTCTCTATGGCAAATGGGTCAATTTACCTTGCCGTGTCAACGATTCCAAATGGTAATGCGTTATCAAATGGAACCATCCTTTTTGTATCTTAAAAATCTTTGATTCTTGGACTGGTATCTCTTCATCCTTATCACACATAATGTTCCTGTTAATATTGAACCTAACCGACATTTCAACTCGTACGTTTAAACACCGTTACACGTTGAGCGTTTCATGTAACTATTTCTATATCTTGACCAACGTGAACATGGATCTTAATATACCCAAAGATATTAGGAATCTAAACCGAATGGTCATCAAAAACTTTAAACCGTTACTTGTGGTTCTCAAGTCTTCCTAAGGATGTGTCCTATAACTAAAAACATGCAATGCTATAGGTGGAATTCTTACATCTTGGGATACTTTGTCTAGGCAAAGTGTAACTGGTGATTTGACTCGATCATTGAATCCATTTACTTGACTCGAAACCCTTGAGACGAGTGATCACTTATAAGTACGCGTGTCTTCAATAAGGCTATGGTTGACCTCATATCTTGAGAAGTCCATGTATTCCCTTCGATTGTGAATCAAATGTTCGCATCTCATTATGATGTCGAATCATTCTTGTCCTTGATTTTGCCTTCCTGATTTAAATCATCCAAGATTTGAACATCACAACAAATTTTGTTATCTCGAACTTTGATTTTAAGCTTGTAAGCATGATTTTTCCTTTTGTTACATTGATGTAACTTGAAATTTTCCGAGTTTCTAATTGATATTATTTTCCTTTCGTCGCTAAGTCAAACTCCGTACCGTCTGCACCGTGTGAGATGCAAGTGTTTGCAAGTCAACGTATGACTAAGAACACCCGTATCTCCTAAATGATTCTAACTCATCAAAATAGGGGTGATTTCCCTTACTTTGATGATTCTCTATAAATGGTTTCCAATTGTGATTTACAAAATTTCATCCTCTGGATCGGGGGGTGATTTCCTTATCCCGAGGATTGACTTTAATTATTTTCTTTGGAATGGCATTTCACAAATGACATGATCTCACCAAAATAGGATTGAAACCCGTACTTTGGTGACAAATGTCAATTTTTCGATTGTTTTCTTGCTTTTATGAAATTCAATCATCAAGATAGGCGTGAATTCCATACCTTGATGATAACATCATCTTTATGAATTGTATTTGTTCAAATGAGACGACTTCATCAAAGTAGGAGTGAATTCTGGATTTTGATGAAGAAGTTCATCTTGTTATATTTTGTTTTTGTAAAACTTCACCGTTAAGATAGGAGTGATTTCCCTTACCTTAATGGTGAGTTACCTCGTCTTATTTTTGTGGATCCTCAACAAGGAGTTGGGATCAAATTTTTTTTATTGGTAAGTTAGTGGTCATACCTTGGGAATACACCACCAAGTTAGGAGTGAAAACCGCACCTTGATGACTATTCTCATTTCTTGATCTCCAACTTACCAAGGTGTTAATCAAGTGACAAGAAACATGTAGTAACTTGAAGGGTGAACCAATGTCAGTGTTTGGACCTATCAAGCCAAAGCATGGTTTCTGAACTTGAAAGGAGACCCGATCACTCTAGGTTAATTTTGATTCCGAGCTTGGAGCATTTAAATTGATTTCTTTCCCTTTATCCTTATGTTTTGATTTGATCTAGCTATATCGAACCATTTATTCCCTACTTATCAACTTTCATTTTGAGATATCATCAACATGTGATTGTGTGATGGTAGTTTTCTTAAACAATCTTTTTACTAAATAAAGACATTATCAACTTGTGGTTATGTCTTTCTAGTCATACGAATGTTCTCGATTGTACTCATGGTAACTTGGTATGTATCCAAGCGTTTTACCTTCACATATGACAAGACCTAACATTCGTGATCCTATGGATCTCCTGTTTAACTTTTCATTCACTAAGTGTCTCTTATCTTAGCCGTCATGATGACAATTGGTGCATTATAGACCGATTGGTTAATTGCATATCAACTCATGTGGGATAACGGGTCGAGAAATTGACTTGTATCCATCTCAAATAGTCGTATACCGTGGTATGTCGTTAAATATCGATCGTTAATTTTAATGATCGATCCATTTTCCTGCTATTAGCAATGTTTCTAGTCATCATTATGAACGCATTCCAAAATCTTCGCATATCGTATTATTCTTAGACCGACGGTTTGGTCAAAGGAGCAATACATATTCACATGATATGCGTTAAGATCGTTTCGGTGACGGTTGGGATTCTTAAATCCTGACGGTTAATCTTTCTTATCATTGTTGGTCTTTTATTGATTTCTAGGCATCATTTCACTATGAAATTATATAAATCCAAGGAACCACGGTAACTTGTCATCATTTTCCAACGTTTCATCTCAAAACGTCACGCGTTTATTATGATAAGAATCTTGTAAGATTCCATAAAGTGAGGCGTTTCACCTGTAATCAAATGTCAAACACAGTTCGTTGTACACTTACCTTTCATTATAATTCCTTTGTTCATCTAAGTTCATTTTTAATTTCGGGACGAAATTCTTTTAAGTTGGGGAGACTGTAACATCTCGTATTTTCTTGTTAACTAAAAGTTAACACCGTTGTATTCTTGTAAGGGCCTTCATTGCTTTACGTGAATCTTATGGGTTACTTATACTTATTGTTTTATAATTGTTTTTTAATTCTTTAACTTGAAAGTTGATAATGTAAGTTATTACATTTAATTAAATAATAATCTTAATAATGATTTAATAATAATAATATTAAAAAGAAAAAGATAAGTAACAATAAAAATAATATTAATAATAATCCTAATAATAACAACATTAACAAAATTGATGATAATAATAATGTTAATAACTAATTAAAGGCATAACACTAATAATATTAAATAATTAAACTTGTAAAAGTTAAAATCTTAAAGTAATAAAGTTAAGGGGTTAGGTTTGCCACTTTTAAAACTCCAAATAAAAGTTTTGGGCATAAAATATAAAAGTTTAAAACCACAGGGACCAAGAGTGTAAATTATCAAAAACCAATCCCCCACCCCTTCATTCCCCGTTTTCCCGGCGAATGGCCGGCGGCACCTCCGGCCAAGTCCGGCGACCGTACAAACCAACTTGTAACCTCTGAATTTCGAGTCAAATCGATGCTAACCATTCTCGAAACCGTTTCGAACACTTAATGAGCGTTAATTCGAGTTTGAAGGGTCGATTGAGTTGGTAACCGTTCGACATCAATTCTTTAACCGTTTGTTGATTAAATTCTAATAATAATCAAATTAATCCAACATAAACAATCATCTAGATGTCCCTAAACTCCTACAACTTTTCCACCCGAAACACACACAAACACGTTGATCGTGTACTACCTTCTCACGCGACCTGCAAGTTAAACGGGATCCATGTTCGAAGCTATAGTAATCACAATTGACAGAGGGGTTCTGCTTATTACCGATCCTAATATCTATCTGCACCGTTAATTTGTTTAAGATCAATGTTTGAACCCTGAATCATCATTCACGAAGTCGCGACTCATCCGTAAACCCGAGAGCACTCAAATCGAACTCAATAATGTAAGTATCATATATCATCAAACTCGGTTTTACATGGGGAAACAAAGCCCCATGTTTAATTCGTTAATCTGCATCATTTGGGTGGTCAATTTGATCCAAATCCGTTCTAGTGTTCTTATGAAATTGGGGGTTTTTGTAATTAGTGTTTTTAAAAGTTTTAATTGGGTTTTTAACAAGAAACGGGCTCTAGCCCAACTGGTAACATCAAAGCAATATTCTGTTTTTAATAGTTTTTTTTAATATTTTTATAATTCAGAATATTGTATTATATTGTTAAATCTAAATAAAAATTATTTTGTTAACTAAAGTATTTCTGAAATTATTAAGCTAATTTTTAAAGATTGTTAAACTTATAATATTCAATTTATTTTCCTTTTAAAAGAATAAAAAGATTATAAAAATTTTATTTAGTCATTATATGATATAAATATATTATGGTTCAAATTAGAATTATTTCAAAACCCTATTTATTTACATATTAACTATTCAAATAGTTTTTAAATAATTAATCATGTAACCATGCTATACTTAATAAACTTATTATTAAACTTTTATTTAAATTCTTGGAACTAATAAAATAATATATTATACTTTATTTTTATTATTAAAATCTTGTATTATAAGATCTTTATAATAAATCATTTTATAAAATGATTTTAAATAATTATAAAGTCACTTAAATAGGTATTTAATAAATTCTCTTTATCAAATAATTAATTATTAAATTAATTATTTCTTTTTACATATTATACTTAATTTCTATTAAATCAATAATTTAAATTGTTGAGACCTTTTTAATCATTCTTGGACTTAATTGATTTATAATTATTAAACCAAAACATAAACGATTCATTATTTTATTATTTAAACTCCCAAATCCAAATTGAAACCCTAGTTCATGTCTAATTGATAATCTTATTATTGAACCTTATTTTGGAATCAATACGTTTAGGTAACTTGTAAAAGAGATCATTGGAACCTCATTTAAATTCTTATCATCACCTTATATATATTCAAGTGAGTTTCCTTGTCCCCTTTTTACTTTATTTCACACTATTTTGGGGTGAAACATGATACTTATACATGATACACTTATACACATTTGAGACTTGTAATGCACATGCAATTCTACTTATTATTTGGTCATGGTTATTTGTGTATTGTAAGTGTTTATATGAGATACATAGTTTGTTTACAATCATTAACTATTGCTAGCCTGGCGACGTCTTAGATCTTTGGGCCTGACAAGCCTATTTGGTGCTAAAGTCGAGGTATTGCCGACTCCTAGGGGCCGTACGCTTGTGCACTAGGGAACCAAATACACTTAGCCAATCTTTTATACTTGTAATCAAGTCGAGGTTTGGTTGTAACGATATGTGTTCTATAACCTTACTAGCTTATAACCTATGACATGAATTGCTACTTGTAACCTTTTCATATTATGTATGAAAACCTTGGAAACTCACCAACTATTTTTAGTTGACTCTTATTTTTATCATGTTTCAGGAAAACCCCCAAGTTTGAAGTGAACTTATGTTGCTGGCATATTCTAGGACTTGGACCTAGTTAATAAACAAAATGATTATGTTTGTTATTTCATGTTGAAACTTATTTCATTGTTGAGACTTATGCTTGTAATGTAATTTTGAAACTTATGTTTAAATTATATTTGGATTATTAATAGCGTTATGTGGCTGTGAACGATCTTAACTCTCACTCCTCGACGTTTCCGCCGTCCAGGTTGGGGTGTGACATGAAAAGTCTTTTGAGCTGGTTGAAACCTTTGATTGCTTGAACTTGATTGAGCATTTCCTCCATTATTCCTTAGAGCTTTGCATTCTCTGGAGAAGTGTCCATAACTGTTACAGTTAAAACATCTAGATTTTGACTTATCAAATCCAACAGTCTTGTTAGCACTTGGCTTGTATTTCTTGTTGACATATGAATGTTTTTGTGTCCTGTAGGCAATCATCACCATCTGCCAGTTTAAGTCCATTTCTTCAACATCTTCAGGATCCATCTCAAACAAATCCTGCAAAACAAAATCTAATTGATTTAAATGGCTACCTTGATATGCTTGAAAACTAGCCATAAATGCAGTGAATGCAGTTTTAGACTCTTCATCCTCTAATAGGATGTTTATCACATCTTTAACTTTGCTAGATTTAGCAGAGTTAAATGAAGAAGTCTCTGTTTTAACATTAGATGTCTGGGACTGAGATTTAGGAGGAGATTGAGAATGAGACTGAGTTGTATAAGCAGGAGCACTGGTAAGTGATGAGTTAGTGAAAAATCCTGCTCCAACAAACAAATCTCCTTCTTCTTCTGTACTTTTCTCACTCTTTGCCATAAATGCATTCTCAATAGTGGTTGCAGGAGAAGCAACAAACTGATACTGAGATATTGATGCTGCTCTATCATTGTTCCTTGAACTTTCATCAATCTCTACTGACTCTATCTTGGCAATAAGTAGATCTAGATCCATAGGGAACTTCTCAGTATGCTTTAGTAGAGTAACTGTTTGTTTCCATGATGAGGGTAAAGCATTGAGTAGTCTGAGATTTAGATCTTCAAGATCAGGCTTAATACCAGCTGTTGACATCTCAGTTGTAAGTTGAACAAATCTGTTCATCATCTGATTTATGGTTTCTCCAGACAAATGTTGAAACAATTCTAGTTGTCTTTTCAACTTTTGTTTCTTGAGATTTTGAATCTCCTTGCCTCCTTCACAAATGATCTTTAAGGCTTTATATAGAGTGTATCCAGTTTGATATGCATCAAGCCTTGCAAGAACTTCCAAAGGTAGTCCTTTACACATCAAGGAATATGCTTTGATATCATTCTTTACTCTTTTCAGATCATCTCCTTGAAGACCATCTTCAGGATAGGGTTCTGGAGAATCTTTAGTATAAACAAACCCTCTGTCAGGCCCATCAGTGATTATAGGAATGTATGGTCCTTTTTCTATAGATTTCCAAAGATAAGTGTCAATAGAATTAAAATGTTATTTTAGCCTAAGAGACCAATTTTTGAAATCAGCTCTATTTTTAAGTTTTGGAACTCTATTTTCAGAATCTTTTGATTTCACCATTCTTATATTTTTGTTGTTTTAGATTTTGAATTAAAAATAAATGCAAAAGTTTTTGAACAATTTTCTTTTTAAAAAAAATTCTAAGTGTCAAGGTGATACGCCTGAACAGTGATTATACTCCCAAACAGTTGATGCGCCTAAGTTGAGAGACGTCTAAGGGAATGCCTTAGAGAATTTTCCAAAACGCCCAAGGTTGATGCGTCCAAACAGTTATAAAACTTCTGAACAGTTGAGATGCGCCTAAACAGTTGTCATGCGCCCCAACAGTTTTCAAACGCCTAAACAGTTCTAATCCGTCTCAACAAATATGATGCGTCTGGCCTTTTTCTCTTCAACTTTAGTCAAAACGTCTAAACTAAAAAACGTCCACACAGTGTTAATGCACCTAACACTTAGTCAAAATTTTCAGCCAATCTCAGCTCATGCGCCACATTCATCATGTTCATATGAATGTAACTAACTCAAATCTTCTGAATTCTTCAAATGTTGATGAATTCGATTGAAACTTTCCAATTAAGTGTGTTTTATGCCGATAATCATTCTTCTAACATCAATTTCTTTCAAAATCAACAAAAACTCAATCAATTTTGAGATTTTCAGTCCGGAAAATGTAAACCTTTTTCGAACACAAATTTTGACTTGAATTTGATGAATTTAACTGCTAATTGTGATTCAAATCATGTTTCTGATGATGAAACACATATGAAATTCACAAATTTTCAATTGAATTGTATATCAATCACAGATTCAATGAGATTTTTGAGTTTTTAAAGTTTGACAAACTTCAAAAATCAATCACTAACAGCTTACCAACAGCTCTGATACCGTTTGATAGGATCAAATGTACCAATCTGTGATGATTTATGAACACAATTCAATGAAATACAAACAAAGTAATCAAATCAAGCAAGATATCAACAAAATTCAAAGTTTCATTAATATCAAGCAAAGACAATTACAAAGTATGTAAGCAGGTTTGAATACAACTCATTCAACTCGTTACGTACTACCTGTAAGTCTAAGCTATTTATAATGAAACAAAAAGTAAAGGAACTAACTAATTAAAAAACTAGTCCCTATACTATTACAAAGTATTAAAAAGACAACTAAAGACAACATGTTAATCTTTCTTAGAGCACTAACAATTATCCTTGTAAAATTGGTTTTATGGGGTTTTAACAACCTAATCGGGGCTGTTTTGTGATGTTAAGATGAATCCCCAACCTTTCAAGGTTATATCTTACATGCTTATGATTAAACCTTGAAAGAAAAGATATCAAAATGGTTGATTGTGTTTTGTTTGGACAAAAACACCATAAATTCTTGGTTTATGTTGGCTGAAAAATTAGCCTTGACCTTGTGTTAAATGGGGATTTATTTTGGTTCTTGGATGTTGTTTCATATTGGTGCATAACTTAGCCTTGACCTTGTGTTGGTTTGGTTTTGGATGATTTGTTTTGGTTGATTTCATTCTTTATGGGTTGTAATATTTATTCTTTTGTGTTTGTATTTGGATGTAATTTATTTATTCATTCAATGGTGATGTAATAGATAGATTAAGTGTGTTTTTCTTTTATTAGAAAATTTGTATTAGGATATAAATTTTGTAAAAGAAGATGCACAAGATGGAAGCACAAAAGGAAGACACAAAGAGAAGGACTTGAAGCATTTGGATGCAATTTCAAGTGGGGGTCTTTGGAGATCTCATCTTTTGTGTTGTATTCAACCCTTAGGAAAGACCAAATGACAACACTTGTGATGGCAAACAAGTGTTGTCAACATAGTGGCTGTGGTTATGCACATGTGGTTGTTTTATATATGCTTGTTTGATTATCCATTTTATGTTGATTGTTTGATATGTGGATATGCTTAACAATCTAAATAAATAATCATAACAAGCTGAATTTTTGGGTTTCTTATCACTAAGTGAGTAATAAAAGGTTATTAAAAGGATTAATGATTTCAAATAAAAGAGGTTTTATTAAAAAGAAACCGTAGGGTACCATGTATTTGAAAGCATACGAATACAAGGTACATAGAGTTTTCATAACTAGAATTAATGAAAACTAAAATCCCTTTGGGAACAAGTTTAACACCATCCTTTTACACGACACTCGAATCACTTCAGAACTATGTGTGGGATAAAGGTCACCTAACCACTTTTAGGGAACTTGTGTGTTTGAGGTGGGCTTTACATATTTGTGGGATAAAGGTCAACTAACCACTTGTATGTGTAAACTCACACGTGTGTGTAAGTAGGACGACTTGAATTGGAAACCATGTGCATAGGGTCACCGACGCATGGCGTACAATGGTGTTGATGGGATTTTACATGCCGACTAAACATAAGATGTTTAACCGATCCCATAAAACTAGAAGTTGCAATAGGTTGCAATTGTCAAGTGTTGACTACCTTGTTAATTTAAATAATGGGATAAAGGTCAACTAACCATCATTTAAATATAACGTTGGATTCTATATTTTAATTATTAATTGTCTATGAGACATGTAAAGGGTATTAATAATTAAAATGTAATTTTTCAGAAATACTAATATGGACTTTGTAATTTTGTAGAAATGACCGCAAACAACAATGCTACCACCCCGACCGTCCCTACCCTATCACTGAGAACCATCTTAGAAAGGGATCGTCTTAACCATAATAACTTTATGGAATGGTTTCGAAAATTGAGAATTGTTCTCAAGCAAGAGAAAAAGGCCTATGTCCTTGACGATCCCATTCCTGACCAACCCGACCCCGAGGATGTTGAGGCCTATAACGATTGGCTTAAATACACTGACGATTTCATGCAGGTTTCTTGCCTCATGTTGGGAACCATGATTCCTGAACTCCAAAAGGACTTTGAGCATCATGGGGCATACGACATGATTATCCAATTGAAGGAAATATTCCTTCAACAAGCTAGGGTAGAGCGCTTCGAGACGGTTCGAGCGCTTCATGCATGTCGCATGGAAGAAACCCAATGGGTATCATCTTATGTTCTTAAGATGAAAAGCCACGTTGATCGCCTCGAGAGGCTTAATTGTCCCATCTCAAAGGAGCTAGCCACGGATTTGATCCTTAATGGCCTAACCAAAAGGTTTGAGACGTTCATAATGAATTACAATATGAACGGGTGGGACAAGAGCATTGGTGCGCTTCACGCAATGCTCAAAACAGCTAAGGCAGGGATGGGTAGAAAGGTTCTACCTGTTCTCTCGATCAATGGGGGAGGCAATAAGAAAAGGCCATTCCCCGAACCCAAAGCAAATGTTGCCAAAGGCAAGGGGTACATCAAAGGGAAAGGGAAGGCTAAAGCGAACCTCCAAAGCCTAAGGTTAAGAAGCCTAAGGTAACGGAAAATGATCCATGCTTTGAGTGTGGCGAGATAGGACACTGGAAAAGGAATTGTCCCACCTATCTCAAAGAGTTGAGAAACAAGAGGGATGCTGGGCAAACCTCAGGTACAACTTTCATGATACATATTGGTTTGAATGTTATTTCTTCAAACACATGGGTATTGGATACCGGATGTGAAACTCATATTTGCAATTTGTTGCAGGGGTTCAAAAGAAATAAGCACTTCAAGAAGGGAGACACAAGTCTCTACATGGGCAACGGAGCAAAAGTTGATGTGGAAGTGTGAAGTCACTGGATCGGTAGACATCCGAGCATGTTCTTGACGGAAGGATAAACAACAGCAAAAACCAAGAGACAATCAACAACACGAACTATAATATAATGGTTTCATTGATAAAACCTAACGATTACAAGCTCGTTACAACATAAGAATCAAGACTCTTGGCAAGGGGAGATCGAGCATGACCTCCCCTCTCATCCGGCAGCCCTAGGCCCCGGGCAGACTCCCTCCCCAAACCCTTAATCTCTCTACACATTGAAACTGGTATATATAGGCTTCGGCCCATATTAGATACGACTGGGCCCATTCGTGCGATTGGACCATGCGTATGGTTCAATCGTACGACTGGACCATGCGTATGGTTCAATCGTGCGACTGGACCATACTTATGGTTCAGTCTTACGAATGACCCAATCGCATCTCTCAGTCGCACGACTGGCCCATTAGTAAGGCTCAATCGCACGACTGAGTCTCATTCGCATATGCTCCTGCGAATGACCCAGTTTCACGTGTTTACAACATATCAGGTTTATACATTAAGTCTAGACTATTCGACAAGCGACGGACACACTATATATGACAATATATGCTCCAACAAATTCCCCCTTGGACGTTGCTTGCGAATAGTAGATAACACCTCTTACAATCTTCAGTCAATCTTTGCTCTGGTTGTCAATAGAATCAAACGAAAACCATATCAGCCAACGTTGCCACTCCGTCAGGTTACTACCATATCCCTGAAAATGAATTTAGGCACAACAGCTTTCGTTTACTTTGCAGAACACCATCACAACATCAAGATTCCCCATATGACTGATTTTTCCAGATAATGACATGAACAGTTTTCCATTGCTTCAATCTTCACACAGCTAACCTGATTAACATTAACACCTGCAAAAATTCCCCCTCACATTCAGCATATCCCAATATATAAACGTTGTGCTCTCTTGGCGTCTTCATACGGTGTATTGGGCAAAAGGTTGAAGGTTCCAATCCACAGCTAACAATATCAAACAAATCAGCATGCATGTAGATTCTTCATCGGAAACCGGCTCACATCATCACTTTCTGATTGCGTCTTCAATCTCTCTATACATGGATTCCCCCTAAGAATGAGAATCCTCTCTGTGCGGATAAATATAACTTGATTGGCCCATAAATAGTCAGATGCTCCTGACTACCCCACAAAATCAGCACTGACTGCTGACATCTTCTCTTCTCTCTTTCGTGTTCCAACTTCATTCACCTATTCTGGAAGTCCGACGAATAATGGGGTATACATCGAACTTATTTGACAAAAGAATCTCAGGGTGAATGTGCTTTGCTCATCCTCAAATCTGTGCAAAAGGTAGTTCCAGACTTTTTCTTTTTTTTTTTTTGGTCTAGAACACCGTTCATCCGTATGACGTGGAGGACAAATATCACATTCATGTGAATGGATGATACGAATGATATATTCGTGAGACTAGTCATAAGACTGGTCCAGTAGCATGATTGGTCATAAGACTGGTCCAGTAGCATGACTTGTCATAAGACTGGTCCAGTAGCATGACTGGTCATAAGACTGGTCCAGTAGCATGAGTGGTCATAAGACTGGTCCAGTCGCATTCCAGTCGTACGAATGGTCCATTAGCATGGTCCAGTCGCACGAATGGTCCATTAGCATGGTCCAGTCGCACGAATGGTCCATTAGCATGGTCCAGTCGCACGAATGGTCCATTAGCATGGTCCAGTCGCACGAATGGTCCATTAGCATGGTCCAGTCGCACGAATGGGTCTGTACGCAGATTTTCAGATCTGCAGCCGCCAAAGCTGCCAAAAACCCTAATTTGATGAATTTTACATGAACCGAAACAAAATACACATCATCAGATTCGCACGGGTCATAGGAACGTGGTTTCGAGTTTGATTTTAACATAGAAACAACACACGTAACAAGATCTGAGCAAAACACGAAGAACACGAAGTGGGTTTAACGTCAAGATATGAAATTTGATCCAGAAATCAAGAGCTCGGGTTGCTAGAATGATTGTTAGATCATTCCAGCAGTAACCGGCTCTGATACCAATTGTGAAGTCACTGGATCGGTAGACATCCGAGCATGTTCTTGACGGAAGGATAAACAACAGCAAAAACCAAGAGACAATCAACAACACGAACTATAATATAATGGTTTCATTGATAAAACCTAACGGTTACAAGCTCGTTACAACATAAGAATCAAGACTCTTGGCAAGGGGAGATCGAGCATGACCTCCCCTCTCATCCGGCAGCCCTAGGCCCCGGGCAGACTCCCTCCCCAAACCCTTAATCTCTCTACACATTGAAACTGGTATATATAGGCTTCGGCCCATATTAGATACGACTGGGCCCATTCGTGCGATTGGACCATGCGTATGGTTCAATCGTACGACTGGACCATGCGTATGGTTCAATCGTGCGACTGGACCATACTTATGGTTCAGTCTTACGAATGACCCAATCGCATCTCTCAGTCGCACGACTGGCCCATTAGTAAGGCTCAATCGCACGACTGAGTCTCATTCGCATATGCTCCTGCGAATGACCCAGTTTCACGTGTTTACAACATATCAGGTTTATACATTAAGTCTACACTATTCGACAAGCGACGGACACACTATATATGACAATATATGCTCCAACAGGAAGCCCAAGGAGACTATATTTTGAAACTTTCAAATGGTTTGGAAGTTGTTCTAAAGAACATTTTGTATGCTCCTACTTTAACTAGGAACATAATTTCTGTTTCCCCTTTAAAACAATATGGTTATGAATTAAAGTTTGTTAACAATGGTATTCATGTTTATATGGATGATGTGTTTTATTTTAAGGCTATGCCTTTTAATGGTATCTATGAATTGGTTTATTATGATTCATCCTATAATAACTCATTATACCAATCAAGCACCAAGAAACTTAAAATGGGTTTAAGTAATTCATATCTTTGGCATTGTCGTCTTGGTCACATAAACAAGAATCAAATTCAAACACTTCAAAAGAATGGTCTTTTGAAAACAAATGAAAATGTTTCATTTGATAAGTGTGAATCTTGTTTACAAGGGAAGATGACCAAGTCGCCCTTTAGTGGTACTAACGAGAGCGCAAAAGACTTATTGGGAATCATACATTCGGATGTATGTGGCCCTTTTAAGACAATGACAAGAAATGGTGAAAGATACTTCATTACCTTTACCGACGATTATAGTCGATATGGTTATGTGTACTTGATGACGCATAAACATGAAGCTTTTGAAATATTTAAAATCTTCAAGAATGAAGTAGAAAATCAACTCAATAAAACTATCAAAGTTCTTCATTCAGATAGAGGAGGTGAATACCTCAGTGAGGCTTTTCAGTACCATCTAAGAAGTTGTGGGATCGTCTCACAACTTACTCAACCTGGAACACCACAACATAATGGTGTGTCTGAAAGGAGAAATCGAACCCTATTGGATATGGTTCGATCTATGATGGCTATAAGCTCACTACCTCTATCATTTTGGGGTTTTACATTGCTCTCCGCGGCTCGTATTTTGAATATGGCCCCAACCAAGAAATTAATTTCGACACCTTTTAAAATATGGCATGGAAGAGTTCCATCACTATTATATTTAAAGGTATGGGGTTGTGAAGCTTATGTTAAGCTAAACACCCAAAACAAGTTGGAAAGTCGATCCACTAAGTGTATATTTATTGGATATCCCAAAGACTGTATAGGATACTACTTCTTTGATCCAACAGAGCAAAAGGTATTTATTGCTCGAAAGGCAGAGTTCTTGGAAGCTAAGTTCCTTATGGAAGGAATAACGTATAGAACAGTGGAATTTGATGAGGATCAAGATCCACAAGCCGATACACATTTGGTTAACACTAGCAATCAACAGGAGGAAGTCGATGATGATCAAGAGGTTGATCAATATACACAAAACGTTCGCAGATCTGGTAGAGTTAGCATTCCACCTGAAAGATATGGATTTTTCATGAATGGATGCTATGTGGTTGACTCCGATGAGCCAACTACATAAGATGATGCAATGTCCAATTCGGATTGTGACAAATGGCTGGAAGCCATGAACATAGAGATGCAATCCATGTATGACAACCAAGTTTGGGAATTGGTTGACCCTCCACTTAACTCCAAACTGGTTGGATGCAAGTAGGTTTTCAAGAAGAAAACCGATATGCATGGAAACTTGGATACTTACAAAGCAAGACTTGTAGCAAAAGGTTTCACTCAAACTCAAAGGGTTGATTATGATGAAACCTTCTCGCCTGTGGCAATGCTAAAGTCAATTAGGATATTGTTTGCCATAGCCGCATATTATGACTATGAGATTTGGCAAATGGATATCAAAATTGCTTTTGTTAATGGACATCTCGAAGAGACTGTCCATATGGTTCAACCTGATGGTTTTGTCGATCCACAACATCCTAATAAAGTATGCAAGTTAAAGAGATCAATCTATGGATTGAAACAAGCATCAAGAAGTTGGAATCAACGTTTCGATGAAGAAATCAAGAAATTTGGTTTCATCAAGAACGCTGACGAGGCTTCTGTATATAAAAAGGCTAGTGGGAGCATAATTACATTATTAGTATTGTATGTTGATGACATGCTACTTTTTGGAAATGATATTCCAACCATGGAAGGTGTTAAAACCTGGCTTGGAAGTTGTTTTTCCATAAAAGATCTCGGTGAAACCGTCTATATTTATATATAGGGATAGATCGAGGCGGTTGATAGGTTTAAACCAAAGTGCATACATTGATAAAGTCTTGAAAAGGTTCAAGATGGAAAACTCTAAGAAAGGTATGGTACCTATTCAAAGAGGGACAATATTGAGTACATCTCAATGTCCAAACTCAAAGGATGAGCAAGATCGAATGAAGGACATCCCATATGCTTCTGCTATAAGATCCATCATGTATGCGATGATATGCACTAGACCGGACGTATCATGCGCGTTAAGCATGACGAGTAGATATCAGTAGAATCCAGGTAATAGCCATTGGATGGCTGTTAAAAGCATATTGAAATACCTCAGGAAGACTAAGGATATGTTTCTAATATACGGGTCTGGTGAAGAGGAACACGTTGTAAAAGGTTACACGGATGCGAGCTTCCAAACTGATCGAGATGATTCTCGATCATAATCGGGGTATTTCTTCATTATGAATGGAGGGGCAGTGTCCTTGAAGAGTTCAAAACAAGACGTGGTAGCATTGTCCACTATAGAATCCGAATACATAGCTGCCTCATTAGCAGCTCAGGAAGCTGCATGGATAAAGAAATTTATCGCTGATCTAGGGGTCGTCCCTACCATTCAAGACCCCCTAGAAATCTTTTGTGATAACGAGGGCGCAATTGCACAAATCAAGGAACCCCGTGCACATCAAAAGACTAGACACATTGAGCGGAGATTCAACTACATAAGGGATGAAGTTGAAAAAGGAAAGATATGTATTCGTAAAGTTCACACCGATCAAAACATTGAGGATCCACTCACGAAGCTCCTTGAAAAGGCAAAGCATGAAAGTCATACTTGTGCCTTAGGACTTCGATATTCTAGTGATTGGAACTGATCTGTTTAGTATTTGAAAGTTTGGAACAATGTAATATTTAACTCTTTTATATATCTGTCATATTCTGAGTTAAGTTCCTGTTAGCATGTATATATCCATGGATATGTTTATTATTCTAAATGTCCATAGTCGATCATATTTGTGGGAACAAATATGAACATAAGACTATTATGAACATCGATTGGTGGATATTCATAAGGCATGAATATAGAGCAATTGGTTGCTACCAAAGTTCATAGATATTTGTGGGATACAAATATTGGACTGACCCGCATCTCAAATTTTACTACATGGAATCTTCTAGATTGATCATAAGTAAATTTGAGTAAAGGCGAATATCATTTGGTATCCTCCGACCTGAGATACATATTGGGTTTTGATATTCACCAAATGTTATACCTTGAGCTAGTTCTTCACTGCTCTGAAATAATGGATAGTACATAAGGCTATGTTCATGTATGACACGAGGTGATTATGAGAAACGTATGTAGTCAAGATGGAATTTGTTCCTCTTATTCGTTGAGAGCAAGATGTCTAAGGCCTGATTAAGTTAAATTAACAAGGAATGATCATTCTGCGTCCTTAGATTTAACATGACATCTGTAACAAAAGGATAAATTATTGATTCACCTAAATCATTTCAAGTTGGATACTTGAAGGGGATGATGTTATTGAATGGCTTTTAGTCATGCGTATTAAGGGTAGTAAACCGTTGTTAGGCGGTATTTACTGCTTGCATCAATCTTCTATGAATCTTGTGCAAGTAGGAGATTGTTGGATTTTATGCCCAAGACACATAGAACATTGATGTGGTTAGTACGTTATGATCCAAGTCGGGTCATACCCAATAGCAAGTTTGGCAAACACCAATATGTATCTAATTAATGATATTATCATGCAATTAGATAATTACACCAATTTAGAAAATAGGTTTTCTAAATAAAGTGTATATGAGAAAGAACAACTTATAAGGATATTTTGTTCATGGACATTATTTATAATGTTATTTAAGTTTTTTAAATAACATCAAATAATAATAGTGTGTTTAAGTTATATATTTAAAAGGTTAATTAAATAACTAATCATATAACTAGTTCACAAATTAAGTGGGTGTTTAAAATGGGGGGAACCCATTTTATACAAAGAATTTGGCCGCCCCTTTAGGGGCATGTTTGGTCTTTTTGTTGCCTTGGAACCACACCCCACTTAAACTAGTCACACTCTCCAATTTTCACTCTCTCTCATACTTGCAAGACTCATCTTTTTCTCTCATATTAGAAGAAAAACAAGGCTGAAAAAAGGGTTTTCTGCAGCCTCTTTCTTGCGATTTTGGTGCTCAAATCCTAGCAACAAGGTGTTTGCTTGATGCTTGTGGGTAAGGATGCTTGAGGACACAATTCCTTGGTGTTTTGGTCATTCAAGAATCTCATCTTCTTCATCAAAATCTCATTTTTCCAGCAACTTTACAAAGGTGGTTTGTATATCTTATTTTGGTTGTTATTTGTTCTTGATAGCTAGTTCATACACATATATATGATCCTATGTTCTTGGGTTTGTTGATGTTATGTTATTAACCTTAATTTTCAGATTATAAATCAAAATATTAAGGTTTTATTCCGCTGTGTTTTTTCATGTTTAAATGGTTAAACTACTTTGATAATGGTCCAAAAAACCCAACAGAAGTCTAGGAAAGACATCTTGCTCGTTCAAGTCTATGTTGATGACATCATATTTGGTTCATCAAATGACCAAATGTGTAAAGACTTTGAGAGCATCATGAAGAAGAAGTTTGAGATGAGTTCCATGGGAAAAATGGACTTTTTCCTTGGAATTCAGGTGAAGCAAATGAAGGAAGTGTTTTTCATCAGTCAATCAAAGTATATTAATGACATCTTAGAAAGATTTGATATGAAGATTATAAGGCAGGAAAAACACCTATACCCAGAAACCACAATCTCTGCCCTGACTCTGAGGGGGAGGATACTGATCAACATCAGTATAGAGCAATTATTGGTCTTTGATGTATGTCACAACAAGTAGACCTGATATCATGTTTGCAACTTGTATTTGTGGAGGATATCAGGCTGCTCCAAAGGTGTCTCACCTAGTTGCTGCCAAGAGAATCCTCAGATACCATAAAGGAGCACCTAAACTAGGTCTCTGATATCCAAGAAATAGTGATTTCAATCTCTATGGTTACTCTGACAGTGATTATGGTGGCAGCAATATCAACAAGAAATCAACATCCGGTGGATGTCAATTTTTCTTGGTGGAAGGATCATCTCATGGCAATGCAAGAAGCAATCATGTGTCTCTACATCAACTACTGAAGCTGAATACATTGCTGCTGCTAGTTGCTGTGCTCAGCTGTTGTGGATTCAGAACCAGATGATAGACTACGGATTCAACTTCATGAGCACTCCTATCCACATTGACAACAACAGTGCTATCTCCATTACTGAAAATCCAGAGAAGCACTCCAAGAATAAGAACATTGATATCAGGTATCATTTCATTAGAGATATTCATGAGAAAAATCTTATCAAGCTAATCAAAGTTGATTCAAATGAACAATATGCTGACTTGTTTACCAAAGCCTTTGATGAACAAAGATTCAAATATCTCATTACAGCTATTGGGATGATAGACCTTGATTAGTCTATCTCATTTGAAAACCTTTTAATGTGTAAAGTTTTATGTCAAAACAATCTAAGCCCTGTTACAAAAGGTCTTTCTCTAAAATTGTATCTAAGTATAAATTCTTCCGAAGAGGAACTAACCCTCAGAAGATATTTTACATATCTTCCGAAGCAAATTCCTCCCAGGATAATTTTCTTCTCGAAAGAGTTGTTAAGTCTCGAAAGAAGCGATTGATTTCATATCAGATCTACTTCCGAAGCTTGTAACACTCTCCATTCGGAAAGCAACATATACTATCGGAAGTAAAAACTTTACCTTCGGAAGTAAATTTGCCTTCGGAAGAATATTACCTTCGGAAATGCTTTATACTCGGAAGAAAGATTTTACTGTGTAACGGAAATCTTTTGGGCCCCACTCTGTAAAAAGTAAAGATTTTGTTAATGATGTCGGATTATTTAAATGGTCTAACCTTACCACCCCTGTCACCTCATCCACTGAAACATCCCATCATCTTATCCAAACCCCCTTTAAACCGCCATTTCACCCGTTTAAATAACTCCGACTAATCACTTTCACTCTTTTTACCAAAAATTACTGCTCTAAAAGCTTTCTTCATCTCTAATTCACCCAATTCTGAACTATCTTCCCGCAACTTTCTCAAATGGCACTAAACCCTCAGCACAACCAAGTTGCACTCGTTGATTCTTCAAGGGATGCCAACTTCTCATATATCATCTCCTTTCTAACCCAATCTTCTTATTACACTGCCCTGACTTTTAACCCAACGGTTTACTCAAATCATATGTCTGAATTTTGGGCAAATGGTCAGATTGAAACCCTAAATGCGGTTCGTGTCATAAGATCGAGCATCTGTGGCTAGGAGTTGGTCATTTCTGAATAACTCATCAGGGAGCATCTAGAGCTTCATGATGAGGGCGCTCCTACAGAGTTCCCCAAAGCATATTTGGATAACACTTAATCCAAATGGGATATGGTGGAGATGTTAGCAGTTCAACCGTTTACAAGTTCAACTTCTCTTACAACTGGAAGTTCCTGCTGCATGTAGTTCTTCATTGCTTGTCCAACAAATCTGGGGGATGGGATCAAATCCCATATGAACTTGGGTGACTAGTTCATGGTTTGGTGAGAAGCCTCCGCTTCAACTACTCAAGATTTGTGCTAACCAATCTTATGGGAAACCTTCAACGGGACACATTCTTCATGTATCCCAGGTTTCTTCAGCACATAATCAATTGTGAGCTGGACCAGAGTAAGCTTGTCTGTGCAGCTGCTCTGATTGTTCCTCAAATGAGGCCGACCATCTTCAAGACTTAGAAGAGAGTGTCCACCAACTTCACCGGAAGAGATACTGCACTTCTTCCAGGTATGACTGAGCCAATGGCTCCTAGTGACATCCCTGTTAACCACACAGGTGATGAACCTACACCAGCAACTACCCTCACATTGCCAAATCTACCTTCTCCCCCCATCACCATCACTTCTAAAAGACGCCCCAAACGAACCCTTGTTCAATCTTCTCTGATTGAACAAGCTCCTCCTGTTCTACCCAAAAAGGCTAGAGTGGAACAATGGGCTCCCACTCAGCCTGAGGTCCAACCATCCTTCATAATTGACCTCAATATGGGTCTTGAGTCTCCTCAGTCTCAGACCCATGAGCCCGAAACCCAAGCTGAAAACCCTCATGGAGAGTCTTTATACTCTCCTGAGCAGCCAAAAAGGGACAACCCCACCACAGGCTCAATGCCTTTAGACATTGATCAAAGTCCCGGGTCACTAGGCTTTCTTCCATATCCTTTACTGACCTACTAATAGGAGCTGATGAAGAGATTATTCATCCACAACACCCTCTCAAGGATCAACAGAGCCCAGAGAGATCTCTTATCTCTAGCCCCGATCAGCAAGCCTTTACTGAGGTGAGTCCCACTAATGTGGAGGGGACTCATGTAGATTCAGCTGCCACTACTGAAGGAGCCTCAATGGACCCTCAGGACAGTGGTAACATTACTGAGACTGAATCTACGGCAACTATGCCCTTTAATGACTCTGAAAGAGACATCATTGAGCAAGGTAAACCAGGCGCCAAGAAACCACATCTGGTGGTGAGGATGAACATACTAGGTATGTTACCACATCTCCCCGTGATTCTTCAAAAGAAGATGAGGGAAGAGTGCAACTCACCATTGAAGACCTACTTTCTAAAGTCTCAAATCTTGAATCTAAGGTTAGGACTTTAGAGGATAGGTTTGCCACTTAGCAACTTGAGATTGAAAATCTCAAGGACAAACTAGCTGAGAAACAGATTGAGAGGTCTGTTAGGCACGTACCCATTCAGGTCTCATTGACCTCTTCCTCTAGGTCATCATGCTCTCAAGATGATACTACCAAAAAGGGGGAGAGTCTTCAGGGACAAAGCCAAAGACAAGAGGAGCCATAAAGTCAAGCTCTCACTTCCCTGAGCTCAAAATACCCTATGCAACAAGCTTCAGTTTATCCTGAGCCTCCTCCCGTTGTAATTCAAGTGGATCAAAGGATGCTCCAAGATCTCAACAGGTTCTTCAACAAGTTCCTGTTTGAATCTCTTATTGAACAGCCAAGTCCTGATCTGTCTGTGATTTACTTCGGAGCTCAAGAGCTTCAGAGGTTAAATGCACCTTCTACCACTATTGAGGAAGTTGGTCAACCTAAGGTCCAAGTGGAACCTGAGATTAACTTCGAAGGTCAAACAAGGACTGATGGCCAAGCAACTGAGACAATTGGGATAGATAATGCATTCTCACTGACTTCCGAAGCACAAGTCAAAGCCTCGAAAGATCAATTTCAATATTCCGAAGCTGAGATTGCAGCTGTGGAAGGACTATTCTCCTTATCCGATGATCTAATAGTCACAGATGCAATCCTAGAACTTGCATCTGAGGTTAATAGGGAGGATTTTCTCACGCAACATCTAGCTTAAACATGACCATTAACTCCAGCTTCCATCTTCACTACTCAACCTGAACCTTCCATCCAAGAACCCCCAAAGTCAAGCACTTCCGAAGACATCAAAGGAAAGAGGAAGATGACTAAGGAAGAGCTTCAGGAGGAAGAAAGGTTAGAAAAGCTTAAAAGAAAAGGAAGACTTCCAACTGGAAAACTGCTAGCTGCCAGCATCAAAGCAGCTACAGCCAATCAGGAGGCGGTCAACAATAGAAGAAGAGTGGAAATTATTGACAGACTTGCCAGTCTAGGAGCTGCGAGTGAAGATGTACTCCTGCTACCACTAGAGGAGTTAGTTGAGCTGGAAAAGGCAACTTTGCTGCAAAAACAGCAAAGAGAAGAGGCATCAAGGTTGGCCTTAGAGGAAGAAAGGGAGAGGAAAGAAAGAGAAGCTGATCAGCAGCTCAGGAGGGAAAGGATAACTTTCCTAACCTCCAGAGGTTTCTCTCTAGAAGAACAATCTCAACACAACAATGATACGATCTTATGCGTCACACCCCGGGCCCAGGTAGGGTGGGACGTCACAGACTAGCAACAACATATGGCAGCGGAAACAAACCATTACAAGAGCTCAAGGGAGAGAACATCACATGGCATTAATGTTTTTAAAAAGATACCGGGGCTAGAAACAAATCGAGCCCCCAAATGAGTTTTACAATCATCCATAAAAATAAATTGTACTTGTTCAACACAAATATAAAATTGTTCAAATGATTCATTGAGGAAATATGCCAATGCCATGGTCACGGGATAAGTCTAGGTCTTCACAACAGCTAGGATCTCTTCATACATTACCTGAAACATGCTCAAAAGAAAATTGTATCAACTAAAAAGTTGGTGAATTCAAGTGCTTAAAGTTTAAAAACAAAAGGACTTAACAAATCCTTCTTTGATTAAAAGAAAATAATCATTGTTTATCATCGTGGGAAAATCATAATCAACCCTGCACTCAGTCCCAGTCGGCCTCTGCTAAAGTTGTGTTTAACCGGATATTCCCGAAGGAAGAACTGAGTCCCAAACCAGTGAACCCTACCTGCCCGGATGGTTCACCATAGTTTCTTAACAAAACCTGTTATGGCAGGTCAAGGCGTCTTCATGAAAATTGGAATTTTTACTTCATTAGGGTAAGTATATTAAGGAAATTTTGTTGTTCAAGTGATTATTAGCTTCCTGGAAGTCGGTTATAAGGTTTGGAAAAATTTTACAGTTTGGTCCCTCAAGTTTCAAAATTGACAGTTTCTACCGTCAAGTTTGGTTTCTTGCCCTTTATGACTTTTAAGACCAAAAATCAGATTCTTAGAGTAATATTATACTTATTATAGAGTAAGTGTTTCAAAATTTTAGTTTACGGGTCCGATTTAAAAACTGCGCGTTTAACGCTACCGGTTACGGTAAAAGCCGGAGAGTTTTAACCGTACATTGGGGTTTTCATATATTTGAATCTTGGACCAGTAGGTATTTTCTAAAAGGTATCTTTATAAATTTAAATCCTTAAATTGTGAAAATTGGCCTTTTATGGTTGAAAATCTCGTTTTTACGTTTGACCCGTTAAAACGCGGTTTTGACCGTGTTTGACCATTTAAAGCTTGTTTGACCAATTTTTCAAATCCTTTAAGTCTTTTATTACTTAACTTACTGAAATCATATGATTTTTATAAATCTTAGCTTTGAACTCCATTTTTATGGATTTTTCTAAAAAACGATGCTCGGTTTGTACCCGTTTTTAGTTAAAATGTCATTTATTTGTTCCTTTGACCATTTAAAATTATCCATTGACTCCAGAACACTTTATTTACATTTTTAAGCCTGGAATACTTTTTAAGAGTGTTAAATTCATATTCTTACTATTTTTAAGGTCATTTTACCATGTTTTCGGGTCCCGAAAGTGACTAAAAGAGGGCATATCTCAACATGTCCTTTATTCCAGAGATTAAAAATTACTAACACTTTTAATATTCATCAAAACCTACTGAAATTTCAGTCCCAAAGGGTTGCCTAGTTGTTCTACACATCCATATGCTTCAAATATGTAGAAAATGTCATAACCGACCATAACACTTGTGATCATCTTAACTTGAGTTTAAACGTTACCATCACTTCATTTACCTTTATAAACAGATTATTAAGGTGTCATAAAGTCGTTCATGAGTAAGTTATGAGTCTTGGTTGAAAGGGTTTTTCAAACAAATGCTTAAAGGGTGTTGTTACATGTAGAAATAAGGGTTTCAAGGTGTAATCCATGTAATAACCGTGGGTTCGAGTATGTAGCCTTTTGGAACTTTTAAAACAGGTTCTTGGGAGTCCATTAAGCCATTAACATGCAGGTCACAAGTTTGGTTTACAAGAGTTGCAACATTCACAAGTTAGATGATACCAAAACACCCAAAAAGAGGGTTTTCATGGTGGAAATCGATTTCCACCCAAGAATGACTATCATAACATTAGATTTACCTTCAAGAACGTTGGGAACTCCTTAAGAACAAAGTGATGGTGAGAAGTTTCTGCTACAACAAGGAAAAAGCAAGGTTTTTAGGTGAAAAATGAAGAAAGCAAGAGAAATGTCCCAAAACCGACAACATGAGCTTACACTTGATGTAACTCACGGTTTGGAAGGTGTTGATGGTCGTGGATGGCTAGAAACTCCTTGGACTTGGCTGTAGAAGCTCAAACCAAGGCTGGAAAAGTCGGACAAGTGTGGTTGTGTGCCCAAAACTCGCGAACTAGGCCACCTCCTTGCGGTTTGCACTTGGCCGATTGTTGCTTGGTGTTGATCTTCACGATTTCTTGTGCTTGACTTAGAGAGGATTTCTTTGAGAGAATTGTGGTGTGAGTGTGTGTTTGGTCTCAGCTGGATTCGAATAAGAGGGAGAGAGGGAGAGGGTTTGCATGTAATGTAAGTGGTGAGTGTGGTGGTGGTGTAGAGAGGAGAGGAGTGGAGGGAGAGGGCGGCCGATTTTGGAGTGTTGTGGGAGGGTATTTGATTTAATTTTTAATTATAAATTGTTTTTATGTAGTGTTGTTTTGTAGGATTGGGTATATTGTATTGTTTAGTGGATGGTGAATTGAGGTATCTAATGCATGTCCATGCATGCATGGCCGAAAATTATATAAGTGTGAGTGTGTATGCTCACATTTTAATTGCCTTCTCTTGAAATTAATTTTGTAAGGGTGACTAGTCAACATTCCCGGAACACTAATTTTTAAAAAGGTAGAAACCTAAATTAGCTAAAAGTCAATAATAAAAATCATATGAAACCATAATTTGAATCAAGTAGTAAGAATTGTTTCCAATTTCATGGTAGGGTCGAATAGTTTCAATTATTAGCACTCATAAGATGGATAATGATGCAAGTAATTTAGGGTTAGGATAACAACCTGGAGGTCGGTTGTCACATTCTCCCACCGTTTAGGAAATTTCGTCCCGAAATTTTAGCTCTGGTTAGAGACTGAACGGGTGGGTTTGAAGAGGTGTGGATAATTCTTCCTCATTTCATCTTCACGCTCCCAAGTAAATTCAGGTCCTCGCTTGGAGTTCCATCTAACCTTAACCTTGGGTATGCGGCTCCGCCAGAGTTGTTTGACCAAGCGATCCGTGATCTCCACGGGTTCTTCCACAAAATTCAGTTTGTCGTTTATTCTTGCTTCTTTTAATGGCAGTTCTAGGGTTTTGTCTACCATGCTCTTCTTCAAGTTCGACACATGAAAGGTGTCGTGTATGTGACTCAACACCGGGGGTAGTTTCAACTTATACGCCACTGGGCCAATTCTTGCCAGTATTTCGAATGGTCCAATGTATCTTGGGCTTAACTTTCCTCTTTTTCCGAACCTCACAGTACCTTTCCATGGTGCTACTTTTAGCATTACCCTGTCGCCCACTTGGAACTCTAGAGGTTTCCGTCTCCTATCAGCGTACTTCTTCTGCCGATCTCTGGCTGCTTTCAGTCGCTCCTTTATCTTATAGATCTTGTCGGTGGTCTCCAACACTATGTCGGGTCCCATCACTTGGCTATCACCAATCTCATTACAACTCAAGGGTGATCGGCATTTCCTGCCATATAGGGCCTCATACGGAGCGGCTTTGATACTCGCGTGGTAACTATTGTTATAGGCGAATTCCACCAAAGGAAGATGGTTATCCCAGTTTCCTCCAAAGTCCATCATGCAAGCTCTTAACATGTCTTCCATCGTTTGAATAGTCCTTTCGCTCTGTCCGTCGGTCTGAGGGTGGTAAGCCGTGCTTAGATCTAAACGGGTTCCTAAAGCTTGCTGGAACGATTTCCAGAAACGAGAGGTGAAACGGCTATCGCGGTCGGAGATGATCGACAAAGGCACTCCATGCCTCGTTACCACCTTGTCGACATATAGTTGGGCCAATTTCGTCATGTCGTAGTCTTCTCTAATTGGCAAGAAGTAAGCTGATTTCGTTAGTCTATCTACTATCACCCAAATAGCATCGTGACCTTTAAACGTTCTGGGCAACTTGGTAACAAAATCCATCGTGACATTATCCCATTTCCATTCTGGGATTTCGGGTTGTTGTAACGTTCCTGATGGGTTTTGGTTCTCAGCGTTTACCATGGCACAAGTTAAACATTTCCCCACATAAACGGCGATTGATTTCTTGATCCCCGGCCACCAGAAAAGTGCCTTTAAATCCTGGTACATCTTATCACTTCCAGGGTGAATTGAATACCTAGACTTGTGTGCTTCGTCGAGGATTACTTCTCGAATTCCTCCGTGTTTTGGCACCCAAGTCCTTCCTTCATATCTGTATGTACTATCGTCCCCTATCTCAAATTGCTTTTCCATTCCAGTCAATCCTTCTTCCTTTAATCTTCCTTCCTTTAATGACTCGCTTTGAGCTTCTTTCAGTTTTGCAATAAGGTTGGTATACACACTCATCCTTAAGGCTCGTACACGAAGAGGTTTTTCTCTTTCCTTTCGGCTCAATGCATCCGCCACAACATTGGCCTTACCGGGATGGTAGCGGATTTCGCACTCGTAATCGTTCAATAGCTCGACCCATCTTCTCTGATGCATGTTAAGCTTCTTTTGGTCAAGGATATGTTGCAAACTTCTATGGTCAGTGTAGATGATACACTTTGTGCCATAAAGGTAGTGCCTCCTCATTTTGAGAGCAAACACCACGGCACCCAACTCCAGATCGTGTAGTTCTTCTCATAATCATTCAGCAGTCTAGATGCGTAAGCAATCACCTTGTTGCGTTGCATCAATACACATCCTAGCCCTTGACGCGAAGCGTCACAATAGACCACGAAGTCTTCTACTCCTTCTGGAAGAGCAAGGATAGGTGCACTGCATAACTTCTCCTTAAGCGTTTCAAACGCCTCGTTCTGCTCTCGCTCCCACACAAAGGTTGTGTTCTTCGTGGTTAGTGCGGTCAAAGGTTGCACTATACGCGAGAAGTCCTTTATAAATCGTCGGTAATAGCCAGCCAGTCCTAAGAATTGCCTTATCTCCGTAGGAGTTTCAGGAATCTTCCAATTCTTTATGGCCTCAATCTTGGAAGGGTCAACTTGAATCCCATCCTCATTCACCACATGACCTAAGAATTGGATCTGACGCATCCAAAATTCACATTTAGAGAACTTGGCATATAGTTGCTCATTCTTGAGCAATTCAAGAATTAGCCTGAGATGTTTCTCGTGCTCGCCTTTACTTCGGGAATAGATCAGTATGTCGTCAATAAACACGATCACAAACTTGTCGAGGTAAGGGCGGCAAACGCGGTTCATGAGGTCCATGAATGCTGCTGGAGCATTAGTCAGTCCAAAGGGCATGACCAAATACTCATAGTGTCCATACCTAGTTCGAAAGGCTGTTTTGGGTATGTCTTCTTCTCTTATCTTCAGTTGGTGGTATCCTGACCTCAAGTCTATTTTGGAGAAATAACTTGCTCATTGCAGTTGATCAAATAGGTCATCTATTCTCGGAAGAGGGTAACGGTTCTTTATGGTCAGCTTATTCAATTCCCTGTAATCAATACACATTCGCAGGGTTCCGTCTTTCTTTTTCACGAACAGTACCGGGGCACCCCATGGAGAGACACTCGGACGTATAAACCCCTTGTCCAATAGTTCTTGAATTTGTACCATTAGCTCCTTCATCTCAGGTGGGGCGAGGCGGTACGGTGCCTTGGCTACCGGTGCAGCACCAGGCAACAAGTCTATCTGGAATTCGACTTGCCGATTCGGGGGGAGTCCTGGTAGTTCTTCCGGAAACACCTCTGGGTATTCAGAAACCACGGCAATATCTTCGATCTTCTTCTCCTTTTGGGTTTTCATCACATAAACTATAAAAGCTGGACATCCCTTCATTAAGCTCTTGGTAGCTTTTAAGTGGGATATCATAGGGTATAGGGTGTTACTCCTTTCACCCTCTACCACTAACATTTCTTCGTCGCTCAACGGTATCTTGAGTAGTCGTTCATCACATACGATTTCGACTCTATGCTTTGCTAGCCAGTCCATACCCACAACCACATCAAATCCTCCTAACTTAATGGGCATCAAGTTAATCTTAAACGTATTCCCTTTTAGATTCAGCGGGCAATCCTAATGATTTCGTTAGCTTCTAAAATATTACCGTCAGCTAATTCTACGGTAAATGTATCAGTCAAGGTACACACGTCTAAGTCAATCAATGGCCTAAAGGTACTAGAGATAAAACTAGCAGTCGCTACAGTATCGAACAGTACAGTAGCGGGATGATTGTTTACAAGGAACGTACCGTTGACCACGTCGGGTTCCCTACGAGCTCCTGCTGGGTCCATTACGAAAGCTCTTCCCTTAGGCTTGTTGTGCTTGGCATCCTTGTCTCTACCCAGCTTAGGACACTTGTTCCTCATATGCCCTGGATCTCCACACTCATAGCATTGTTTTCCTGGTGCGTAAGTACAGTCTTTAATTAAATGGCCTGTTCTCTTGCACCTAAAACAGGGCATCGGGTTACACTCCCCTTGATGATGTAACTTGCACGTGCTGTAGAATGGGCTTGTCCCCGAATACAATCTCCGGTTTTTGCTTCCCTGATCATCGCGTCTCACACCTTCGGAACTCCTTCTACTTGACCCACTACTACTTCCAACCGCTCTTTTCATTTCTAACCACTTCCTCTTCTCACCAACAAACTTCCTCTTCTCATCAGCCCTTGCTTGATCGGTCCATCCAGCCCTAATTAGGTCATCAGTCAAACTTCTGGTAAGGTCGACAGCAGCTTGTAGGGTTACATGCTGGGAGGAACGGACCATTCCCCTAACTCTTGGGTGTAGTCCCCAGATGAACCGTGCTACACCTTTGGCTTCTGGCGTCACCAGATGTGGCACAAGTCGGGACAGGGCTAAGAAACGATTGATATATTCTGTGTAGTTGGGACCTTTCATCTCCAAGCTTAATAATTCTGTCTCCAGCTTCTTGAGTTGATTGATGGGGCAATATTTGTTGGTCATTAGCTCTCGGAATTCAGTCCAGCCCATTCGATTAGCCACATTTCTTCCACGGCTTTGAGTAATTGACTTCCACCATTCAAGAGCTGATCCCTTGAGATATTGTGATGCAAACCTCACCATATGCTCCATCTTGCACACGCTAATGTCCAAGACAGCTTCCATTTCGTCAATCCACTTGTAAGTCTCTATAGCACCCTCGGTGCCATAGAAGTCCTTAGGCTTACAAGCCATGAAGGTCTTATAGGAGCATCCATTCCTCAACGCCTGGGCTTCTTCGTCGTGTCCCTCATCATTCACCGGCCGTTCATTACCAGTAGTGTTATCCCGGTCTGCATTTATCTGTGCAATAATAGTCGGAATGGCGTTAGCCAGTTGCTGAGCTACGAGGTTAGCAATCCTTTCGTCACTCTCTTGATTAGTAATTTCCCCGTGGGGAGTCCCTGGTGGAGTAGGTTGGTCTCCAGTCGGCCTTGCTTCCTCACGGCGGCCCCTGGTGGCTCCACGCCGTCCAAATCGTGTACCTCTGCGAGTCGGCATTCTGATAGTATCACAAATAGATTCGTTTAGCATCTCAAAATTTGTTTCGAATAGCCTATGCATCAATATCTTATTACACCATGCCTCGGAAGAGGGATCATGGCATGCACATATGTATTTACAACCCACTAAGGAAACCTTACAGAGTCCAAATCAAATCATGACATAACAGTTAGGCAACCAATTAGAAAAAGGCACAGACCAATTTTAAGGCACAACACAACATATAGCAATTTAATACAGACAGTTTAATAAATCTAGCATCCCAGCAACAGTTCACGATAGTATCATCCAACAAGATAGAATCAGAGTCAAGCTCTTACAATTTGGAAGGTGCCATCACCCCCATGATAATAAAATAATAGTATCGAATAACAATTCAAATAGTTTCCTTCTACTGTCTAGAGACAGATAATCCCGCTGAGCACTCCTACTCTCACATCCACTTTTTCTTCAGCCATCCGAACCATCCTGTAGCCTTCTTCCTCTGCTCCTGCTCCAAACGCTTCACTCCTTGTGTAGCCATCATAGCCTGGAATTGAGCAGACTGGGAAGTTCGAGTGGCGTGCTGAACAGTCAACTCATGACGGCGAACAGTCCTCAAGATCTCATCCAATGTCGCATCAGAGGGTCCTACATCACTTGCCCGGCGACTCAACTGGGAGTACCTATCACCAGCCAGTACGCTAGGGCCGTCATACATACTATGTCTCGGCGGCATCAGGCGTTCGTCGCGTGGGTCAAACAGTGGAGGTACCGAAGTCGGAATCCTAACAGGCGGGGGAGGAGGAGGAGGCATCCTAAAGGATACGGAGGATCCTGGCCTAACGCTTTTGCGAGGTCGGGTGACAGTACGCGCACCCCTATTTCCAATAGGTGGAATAGGTGAGAGGGTCGGAGCAGCTACTTGAGGAGAGTGGGATCGCGTTCGGCTTCGGGAAGGTGATGTGGAGGAAGAGTCCTCGGAAGCTTCATTGTCTTCGGACGTGACGGATATCCACCCTGGATGTCCGCATCTCTGGAGGTACGCTTCATACTCCGTCTGGGGCTTCTCTCTCCTCAGGGTTCCGGTAGGAGTGGTCTCAGTGTCGGGGTGAGCAGGCGCCTTTCCTTTATCAGCCATAGACGTTGTCCTGTAAGAAATACATCATGAGTAATTTGGTTTCTCATAGCTCATGATTATAATAATAGTACTAGTAATAGTAGTGATGGCAATAGTATCTGTTATTCCAACATATAGCTGTCTGTTTTGCCCAAACCAATAGTCTCTTCAAGTAGTATCGGATAACATAGTTCATCATAAAAAATCATTTAAATCCCCTTTTTGAAATTAGTTTCAAAATCATCAATATAAATCAGAAAAAGTCCAACCATAACCTAAAGATCAGTGATGGAAATTACGCGTCCGGTAAATTCATGATTACGTTGATCAAGTGTAATCATCAATTTACCCAACCCGATCATCCCAACACTTCCCACAAGGACAGTCCTAGGGTATCAGGGTTGTAGCCTAGGGTCTACAATGGTATTCCCGACTTCTCTACAACCTTTGACTCTGATACCAATCTGTCACACCCCGAGCCCAGGTAGGGTGGGACGTCACAGACTAGCAACAACATATGGCAGCGGAAACAAACCATTACAAGAGCTGAAGGGAGAGAACATCACATGGCATTAATGTTTTTAAAAAGATACCGGGGCTAGAAACAAATCAAGCCCCCAAATGAGTTTTACAATCATCCATAAAAATAAATTGTACTTGTTCAACACAAATATAAAATTGTTCAAATGATTCATTGAGGAAATATGCCAATGCCATGGTCACGGGATAAGTCTAGGTCTTCACAACAGCTAGGATCTCTTCATACATTACCTGAAACATGCTCAAAAGAAAATTGTGTCAACTAAAAAGTTGGTGAATTCAAGTGCTTAAAGTTTAAAAACAAAAGGACTTAACAAATCCTTCTTTGATTAAAAGAAAATAATCATTGTTTATCATCGTGGGAAAATCATAATCAACCCTGCACTCAGTCCCGGTTGGCCTCTTCTAAAGTTGTGTTTAACCGGATATTCCCGAAGGAAGAACTGAGCCCCAAACCAGTGAACCCTACCTGCCCGGATGGTTCACCATAGTTTCTTAACAAAACCTGTTACATGCCACAAACGACCCCTTAGGATCTCAGTGGGGTACCCTTCCTGGAACGGAAGCCACTGTGTGTGGGGGATTCCCCAAATAGATCTATCCATATAAAACAAGCGGTTCACGAAAGAATTAATGATCATGATATAAGTATCAGCAGGTATTCCATAAATCCCACATACAATCATCAAGTAAAGCACAATTATAGTTCAAAAATAACAGAGCATGCTTCACCCCAAAATAGTAGTAAAAAGGGGGATCACTAGAACTCACCTTAGGTTTCAAGTCAAATGTCTCTTGGTGTGCCGGGAGTGTCTCAAGTCTAGCACCCTAACATGTACATATTAAGTAATAAGCTACTGCCCTAAACTCATTTAAGGTGCAACAATGGTGTCAAGAGTTTAGCTATTGGTTAAGGCTTTGGTTTCGTGAAGGTTTGTATAAAAAGTTTCCTTTTATGGCAGGTCAAGGCGTCTTCATGAAAATTGGAATTTTTACTTTATTAGGGTAAGTATATTAAGAAAATTTTGTTTTTCAAGTGATTATTAGCTTCCTGGAAGTCGGTTATAAGGTTTGGAAAAATTTTACAGTTTGGTCCCTCAAGTTTCAAAATTGACAGTTTCTACCCTCAAGTTTGGTTTCTTGCCCTTTATGACTTTTAAGACCAAAAATCAGATTCTTAGAGTAATATTATACTTATTATAGAGTAAATGTTTCAAAATTTTTAATTTACGGGTCCGATATAAAAACTGCGCGTTTAACGCTACCGGTTACGGTAAAAGCCGGAGAGTTTTAACCGTACATTGGGGTTTTCATATATTTGAATCTTGGACCAGTAGGTATTTTCTAAAAGGTATCTTTATAAATTTTAAATCCTTAAATTGTGAAAATTGGCCTTTTATGGTTGAAAATCTCATTTTTACGTTTGACTCGTTAAAACGCGGTTTTGACCGTGTTTGACCATTTAAAGCTTGTTTGACCAATTTTTCAAATCTTTTAAGTCTTTTATTACTTAACTTACAGAAATCATATGATTTTTATAAATCTTAGCTTTGAACTCCATTTTTATGGATTTTTCTCAAAAACGATGCTCGGTTTGTACCCGTTTTTAGTTAAAATGTCATTTATTTGTTCCTTTGACCATTTAAAATTATCCATTGACTCCAGAACACTTTATTTATCATTTTTAATCCTGGAATACTTTTCAAGAGTGTTAAATTCATATTCTTACTATTTTTAAGGTCATTTTACCATGTTTTCGGGTCCCGAAAGTGACTAAAAGAGGGCATATCTCAACATGTCCTTTATTCCAGAGATTAAACATTACTAACACTTTTAATATTCATCAAAACCTACTGAAATTTCAGTCCCAAAGAGTTGCCTAGTTGTTCTACACATCCATATGCTTCAAATATGTAGAAAATGTCATAACCGACCATAACACTTGTGTAAATCATCTTAACTTGAGTTTAAATGTTACCAACACTTCATTTAACTTTATAAACAGATTATTAAGGTGTCATAAAGTCGTTCATGAGTAAGTTATGAGTCTTGGTTGAAAGGGTTTTTCAAACAAATGCTTAAAGGGTGTTGTTACATGTAGAAAGAAGGGTTTCAAGGTGTAATCCATGTAATAACCGTGGGTTCGCGTATGTAGCCTTTTGGAAATTTTAAAACAGGTTCTTCGGAGTCCATTAAGCCATTAACATGCAGGTCACAAGTTTGGTTTACAAGAGTTGCAACATTCACAAGTTAGATGATACCAAAACACCCAAAAAGAGGGTTTTCATGGTGGAAATCGATTTCCACCCAAAGAATGACTATCATAACATGAGATTTACCTTCAAGAACGTTGGGAACTCCTTAAGAACAAAGTAATGGTGAGAAGTTTCTGCTACAACAAGGAAAAAGCAAGGTTTTTAGGTGAAAAATGAAGAAAGCAAGAGAAATGTCCCAAAACCGACAACATGAGCTTACACTTGATGTAACTCACGGTTTGGAAGGTGTTGATGGTCGTGGATGGCTAGAAACTCCTTGGACTTGGCTGTAGAAGCTCGAACCAAGGCTGGAAAAGTCGGACAAGTGTGGTTGTGTGCCCAAAACTCGCGAACTAGGCCACCTCCTTGCGGTTTGCACTTGGCCGATTGTTGCTTGGTGTTGATCTTCACGATTTCTTGTGCTTGACTTAGAGGGCATTTCTTTGAGAGAATTGTGGTGTGAGTGTGTGTTTGGTCTCAACTGAATTCGAATAAGAGGGAGAGAGGGAGAGAGGGAGAGGGTTTGCATGTAATGTAAGTGGTGAGTGTGGTGGTGGTGTAGAGAGGAGAGGAGTGGAGGGAGAGGGCGGCCGATTTTGGAGTGTTGTGGGAGGGTATTTGATTTAATTTTTAATTATAAATTGTTATTATGTAGTGTTGTTTTGTAGTATTGGGTATATTGTATTGTCTAGTGGATGGTGAATTGAGGTATCTAATGCATGTCCATGCATGCATGGCCGAAAATTATATAAGTGTGAGTGTGTATGCTCACATTTTAATTGCCTTCTCTTGAGATTAATTTTGTAAGGGTGACTAGTCAACATTCCCGGAACACTAATTTTTAAAAAGGTAGAAACCTAAATTAGCTAAAAGTCAATAATAAAAATCATATGAAACCATAATTTGAATCAAGTAGTAAGAATTGTTTCCAATTTCATGGTAGGGTTGAATAGTTTCAATTATTAGCACTCATAAGATGGATAATGATGCAAGTAATTTAGGGTTAGGATAACAACCTGGAGGTCGGTTGTCATATTATGGCTCTTCTACAAAGAGCAAGATCAAATGGAGAAAGAGAGAAAGAAAGCTGCCAAGGAAAAGCTGATGCTGAAGAGGAAGAAGGAAGAAGAAGCAGGACTAGCTCCTGCCAAGAAGATAGGTGAGAAGGCCTGGATGAAGAACTATCTCCGGGCTCATGGCTTCTCTGGCAGACAGGTGGGTCCAATGTCTGAAAAGACCCTCCAGCGACATGTCAGTGACATAAAGGCTAACATTCGCTCGGGGAAGAGGAAGGAGATGTACAGAAGGGGACAGGGGATGATCTTCAAATCAACTACTCAACCTCAACCTCAAACCCAACCACAACCTGAACCAATTCCTTTCCCATTCCCAACCAAAACTGAACCAACCACTGAACCATACACCCCTGAACCCACACCATCACCCTTACCAACCTCTTCACCTCAACCACCAAACTACCTATCCTCCAACCCAAAACACTATCCAGAACCTAAACACCTCAACCTACCCAACAACCTTTCAAACCATCCCCTCAGCCTTCTAAACATCTCCCCTTAGAGGAGTTCAAGGCAATCAAGACAAAGCTCATCAATTGCACAACCTTGAGCGACATCTCTTGTGAGGAGGATTCAGTAAAATTGACTTATGTTGATGAATCCTCATGTTCCCTCACTAGAGATCAATTTCTTGATCTGCCTAGAGGAACATTGGATCAAGCTGCAAATCTCCTTGGCCTCAATTCAGATACTTTGAATGAGGAAGAAAAGAAACTAAGGAGAAGGTTGGTGACTCTGCTGGATACCAAGAAAGGTGACCGGGTGCCAAGACAACCTCTTGTGCCTAGGAAGAAGATCATCCAGTGGAGGTTCGAAGACTCTTCTCACAACTTTGTTGTTGAAAGAGAGAATGGAGAGCTCAACAGGCTAAGTGCCTCATCTCTGCTACACTTAAGCAGATTTGATATTGCTGAGTTAGCAGAGAAGCCATTCTCCAACCCCTCTAACTTTAATGTAGTTGCTCATATTAGAAATCATCTAGGCAGTCTTCATATGGCCGAGATAACTGCTAGGACCAAGGTTGAAGAAGAGTTGAAACTGAGAGAGGAGGAGAAAAGGAAGGGATCAACAACCATAGGCAAAGCCTTTCTAAAATGGTTGAAGGTCCTGAACTTGAATCCCTAGTTAGATGGGAGTATGACTAGAACTCCCGTCAACTAACTCTTTTTAGGGGGCACAACAAAGGGTACATGTCATTCACAGTGATAGACTGGATCTCCTATCCATTAATGACTTGTACAAGCTTCTCAGCACCACTTCAGCGAAGAACAAGGAAACATAAAAATATCTACTGTCCCTGGTGTTGAAAGCTTTGAGAAGCAGAAACAAGTGAGGTTTTGGTAGCATCAGCCTAGGGGGAGTTTGTTGGATCTAGAAAGGCTGGTGCAACCAAAACCAAATCACTTAGACTATTTTGGTGCAACTAATAAAGGACTTCCGAAGCTAAGTGTGGAACTTCCGAAGGAAAAAGGAGATCTTCTGAAGACAAAGTGTAAAACCAACTTCCGAAGGAAAACTCCAACTTCCAAAGACAAAGTATAGACTTCCAAAGATCAAGACTTAAAGTGAAATATCAGAAGTCAACTTCCGAAGTATGAAAGAAGTCCTCAAGCCTCGGAAGTACAGAGGCCTCTTCCGAAGTATAAGTGGCTTTGGAAGAACTTGTTCTTCCGAAGCCAACTTACCTTCGGAAGACACTACTGTTATCTAGTGGGCATAAGTATGGTCTCCCTGATACTCCGCTGCAGACCTTTTAGATGCTGCATGGCTCAAAAGCCATGTAGTTGACCATACTTTATTCCACTGTTTACCTTTATAAGTTAGTACAGTTGCCAACTTTTGTTGGTGACAAAAGGTAAAACATGGACATGTCATGACTACTATATCTTAGATAATACTTTATCTAAGATACCTTAACTTTAGCATTGTAGTATATTCTTTAGTCTTAGGTTTCCAGCTGGTATCAAAGTATATCCGGCTGTAGGATCTAGTATATATAGTTTCTCATTGTAACTCATGTTTCATGCTTGTAAGAGTCTTGTAATACTTTGGATAGAACAGGAGGAGCTTGTTCAATCAGAGAAGATTGAACAAGGGTTCATTTTGGGCGTTTTTGATAAGTGATGGTGATAGGATGAGAAGCTAGATTTGGCAATGTGAGGGTAGTTGCTGGTGTTGGTTCATCACCTGTGGGGTTAACAGGGATGTCACCAAGAGCCATTGGCTCAGTCATACCTAGAAAAAGTGCAGTATATCTTCCGGTGAAATTGGTGGACACTCTCTTCAAAGTCTTGAAGATGGTCGGCCTCATTTGAGGAACAATCAGAGCAGCTGCACAGACAAGCTTACTCTGGTCCAGCTCACAATTGATTATGTGCTGAAGAAACCTAGGATACATAAAGAATGTGTCCCATTGAAGGTTTCCCATAAGATTGGTCAGCATAAATCTTGAGTAGTTGAAGCGGAGGCTTCTCACCAAACCATGAACTAGGCACACAAGTTCATATGGGATTCGATCCCATCCCCAAGATTTGTTGGACAAGCAATGAAGAACTACATGCAGCAGGAACTTCCAGTTGTAAGAGAAGTTAAACTTGTAAACGGTTGACCTACTTACATCTCCACCATATCCCATTTGGATATAAGTGTTGTCCAAATCTGCCTTGGGGAACTCTATAGGAGCGCCCTCATCATGAAGCTCTAGATGCTCCCTGATGAGTTGTTCAGAAATGACCAACTCCAAGCCACAGATGCTCGATCTTATGACATGAACTCCATTTAGGGTTTCAATCTAGCCATTTGCCCAAAATTCAAACATATGATTTGAATAAACCATGGGGTTAACAGTCAGGGCAGTGTAATAAGAAGATTGGATTAGAAAGGAGTTGATATCTGAGAAGTCGGCATCCCTAGAAGAATCAAGAAGTGCGACTTGGTTGTGCTGAGGGTTTAGTGCCATTTAAGAAAGTTGCAAGAAGATAGTTTGGAATTAGGTGAATTGGAGATGAAGAAAGCTTTTAGGGCAGTAATTTTGGTAAAAAGGATGAAAGTGATTAGCCAGAGATATTTAAACGGGTGAAATGGCGGTTTAAGGGGTGTGGATAAGATGATGGGACGTTTTAGTGGAGGATGTGACAGGGGCGGTAAGGTTTAGTCCATTTAAATAATCAGACATCATTAACAAATCTTTACTTCTTACAGAGTGGGGCCCAAAAGATTTCCGTTACATAGTAAAGTCTTTCTTCCGAGTATAAAGCATTTCCAAAGGCAATGTTCTTCCGAAGGCAAATTTACTTCCGAAGGTAAAGTTTTTACTTACGAGAGTATATGTTGCTTTCTGAATGGAGAGTGTTATAAGCTTCAGAAGTAGATATGATATGAAATCAATCGCTTCTTCCGATACTTAACAACTCTTCCGAAAAGAAAATTATCCTGGGAGAAATTTGCTTCGGAACATATGTAAAATATCTTCCGAGGGTTAATTCCTCTTTGGAAGAATTTATACTTAGAGAAAATATTAGAGAAAGAGCTTTTGTAACATGGCTTAGATTGTTTTGACATAAAACTTTACACATTAAAAGGTTTTCAAATGAGATTGACTAATCAAGGTTTATCATCCCAATAGCTGTAATGAGATATTTGAATCTTTGTTCATCAAAGGCTTTGGTGAACAAGTCAGCATATTGTTCATTTGAATCAACTTTGATTAGCTTGATAAGATTTTTCTCATGAATATCTCTAATGAAATGATACCTGATATCAATGTGCTTAATCTTGGAGTGCTTCACTAGATTTTCAGTAATGGAGATAGCACTGTTGTTGTTAATGTGGATAGGAGTGCTCATGAAGTTGAACCCGTAGTCTATCATCTGGTTCTGAATCCACAGCAACTGAGCACAACAACTAGCAGCAGCAATGTATTCAGCTTCAGCAGTTGATGTAAAGACACAGGATTGCTTCTTGCATTGCCATGAGAGATCCTTCCACCAAGAAATTGACATCCACCGGATTTGATTTCTTGTTGATATTGCAGCCACCATAATCACTATCAGAGTAACTATAGAGATTGAAATCACTATTTCTTGGATACCCGAGACCTAGTTTAGGTGCTCGTTTGAGGTATCTTAGGATTTTCTTGGCAGCAACTAGGTGAGACACCTTTGGATCAGCCTGATATCTTGCACAAATACAAGTTGCAAACATGATATCAGGCCTACTTGCTGTGAGATACATCAGAGAACCGATAATTGCTCTATACTGATGTTCATTGGTATCCTCCCCTACAGAGTCAGGGCAGAGATTGTGGTTTCTGGGTATAGGTGTTTTTGCTGCCTTACAATCTTTCATATCAAATCTTTCTAAGATGTCATTGACATACTTAGGTTGACTGATGAAAAATCCTTCCTTCATTGACATACTAGAGATAAGAGATCTCTCTGGGCTCTGTTGATCCTTGAGAGGGTGTTGTGGATGAATAATCTCTTCATCAGCTCCTATTAGTAGGTCAGTAAAGGATATGGAAGAAAGCCTAGTGACCCGGGACTTTGATCAATGTCTAAAGGCATTGAGCCTGTGGTGGGGTTGTCCCTTTTTGGCTGCTCAAGAGAGTATAAAGACTCTCCATGAGGGTTTTCAGCTTGGGTTTCGGGCTCATGGGTCTTGCATGGGTCTGAGACTGAGGAGACTCAAGACCCATATTGAGGTCAATTATGAAGGATGGTTGGACTTCAGGCTGAGTGGGAGCCCATTGTTCCACTCTAGCCTTTTTGGGTAGAACAGGAGGAGCTTGTTCAATCAGAGAAGATTGAACAAGGGTTCGTTTGGGGCGTCTTTTAGAAGTGATGGTGATGGGGGGAGAAGGTAGATTTGGCAATGTGAGGGTAGTTGCTGGTGTAGGTTCATCACCTGTGTGGTTAACAGGGATGTCACTAGGAGCCATTGGCTCAGTCATACCTGGAAGAAGTGCAGTATCTCTTCCGATGAACTTGGTGGACACTCTCTTCTAAGTCTTGAAGATGGTTGGACTCATTTGAGGAACAATCAGAGCAGCTGCACAGACAAGCTTACTCTGGTCCAGCTCACAATTGATTATGTGCTGAAGAAACCTGGGATACATGAAGAATGTGTCCCGTTGTAGGTTTCCCATAAGATTGGTTAGCACAAATCTTGAGTAGTTGAAGCGGAGGCTTCTCACCAAACCATGAACTAGTCACCCAAGTTCATATGGGATTTGATCCCATCCCCCAGATTTGTTGGACAAGCAATGAAGAACTACATGCAGCAGGAACTTCCAGTTGTAAGAGAAGTTGAACTTGTAAACGGTTGAACTGCTAACATCTCCACCATATCCCATTTGGATTAAGTGTTATCCAAATATGCTTTGGGGAACTCTGTAGGAGCGCCCTCATCATGAAGCTCTAGATGCTCCCTGATGAGTTATTCAGAAATGACCAACTCCTAGCCACAGATGCTCGATCTTATGACACAAACCCCATTTAGGGTTTCAATCTGACCATTTGCCCAAAATTCAGACATATGATTTGAGTAAACCGTTGGGTTAAAAGTCAGGGCAGTGTAATAAGAAGATTGGGTTAGAAAGGAGATGATATATGAGAAGTCGGCATCCCTTGAAGAATCAACGAGTGCAACTTGGTTGTGCTGAGGGTTTAGTGCCATTTGAGAAAGTTGTGGGAAGATAGTTCAGAATTGGGTGAATTAGAGATGAAGAAAGCTTTTAGAGCAGTAATTTTTGGTAAAAAGAGTGAAAGTGATTAGCCGGAGTTATTTAAACGGGTGAAATGGCGGTTTAAAGGGGGTTTGGATAAGATGATGGGATGTTTCAGTGGATGAGGTGACAGGGGTGGTAAGGTTAGACCATTTAAATAATCCGACATCATTAACAAAATCTTTACTTTTTACAGAGTGGGGCCCAAAAGATTTCCGTTACACAGTAAAATCTTTCTTCCGAGTATAAAGCATTTCCGAAGGTAATATTCTTCCGAAGGCAAATTTACTTCCGAAGGTAAAGTTTTTACTTCCGATAGTATATGTTGCTTTCCGAATGGAGAGTGTTACAAGCTTCGGAAGTAGATCTGATATGAAATCAATCGCTTCTTTCGAGACTTAACAACTCTTCCGAGAAGAAAATTATCCTGGGAGGAATTTGCTTCGGAAGATATGTAAAATATCTTCTGAGGGTTAGTTCCTCTTCGGAAGAATTTATACTTAGATACAATTTTAGAGAAAGACCTTTTGTAACAGGGCTTAGATTGTTTTGACATAAAACTTTACACATTAAAAGGTTTTCAAATGAGATAGACTAATCAAGGTCTATCATCCCAATAGCTGTAATGAGATATTTGAATCTTTGTTCATCAAAGGCTTTGGTGAACAAGTCAGCATATTGTTCATTTGAATCAACTTTGATTAGCTTGATAAGATTTTTCTCATGAATATCTGTAATGAAATGATACCTGATATCAATGTTCTTATTCTTGGAGTGCTTCTCTGGATTTTCAGTAATGGAGATAGCACTGTTGTTGTCAATGTGGATAGGAGTGCTCATGAAGTTGAATCCGTAGTCTATCATCTGGTTCTGAATCCACAACAGCTGAGCACAGCAACTAGCAGCAGCAATGTATTCAGCTTCAGTAGTTGATGTAGAGACACATGATTGCTTCTTGCATTGCCATGAGATGATCCTTCCACCAAGAAATTGACATCCACCGGATGTTGATTTCTTGTTGATATTGCAGCCACCATAATCACTGTCAGAGTAACCATAGAGATTGAAATCACTATTTCTTGGATATCAGAGACCTAGTTTAGGTGCTCCTTTATGGTATCTGAGGATTCTCTTGGCAGCAACTAGGTGAGACACCTTTGGAGCAGCCTGATATCCTCCACAAATACAAGTTGCAAACATGATATCAGGTCTACTTGTTGTGACATACATCAAAGACCAATAATTGCTCTATACTGATGTTGATCAGTATCCTCCCCCTCAGAGTCAGGGCAGAGATTGTGGTTTCTGGGTATAGGTGTTTTTTCTGCCTTATAATCTTCATATCAAATCTTTCTAAGATGTCATTAATATACTTTGATTGACTGATGAAAAACACTTCCTTCATTTGCTTCACCTGAATTCCAAGGAAAAAGTCCATTTTTTCCATGGAACTCATCTCAAACTTCTTCTTCATGATGCTCTCAAAGTCTTTACACATTTGGTCATTTGAGGAACCAAATATGATGTCATCAACATAGACTTGAATGAGCAAGATGTCTTTCCCAGACTTCCGTATGAAAAGAGTCTTATCAATGGTACCTCTAGTGTAACCATTCTTCAAGAGAAACTGAGACAATGTCTCATACCACAACCTAGGTGCTTGGTGCAGCCCATATAGAGCTTTATCCAATTTGCACACATAGTTAGGGTGTTGTGGGTCTTCAAATCCTAGAGGTTGGCATACATAGACTTCCTTATCTATATCCCCATATAGAAAGGCACACTTGACATCAAGCTGGTAGACAGTGAAATTCTTGGATGCAACATAAGCAAGGAAGATCCTAACTGCCTCAAGTCTTGCAACAGGTGCAAAGACATCAGTATAATCGATTCCCTCCTCTTGAGTGTATCCTTGAACCACCAGTCTTGCTTTGTTCTTGATAATCAAGCCTCTATCATCTCTCTTGTTTCTGAAAACCCATTTAGTGCCTATAGGTACTTGACCGGATGGTAGCGGACATAAGTTCCAAACCTTTTGTCTTTTGAATTGAAGCAACTCCTCTTGCATTGATTCAACCCAGCTACTATCTTTCAAGGCATCTTCTACCTTCTTGGGTTCCATTTGGGATAAAAAGCATGAGTACATGCATACATTCCCATTGTGAGTTTGTCCTCTTATTCTCACGCCTTCAGAGACTTCCCCTATGATGTTCTCAGCTGCATGAGTGTTGTGAATCCTAAGTCTAGGAATTACCTCCAGTTGCAAAGATAGATCCAAATTGGACATATTTTGCTCAGGAGCTTGAACACTTGGTCCAGCTGCTGTTTCAAACTCATTCAATGAGGACTGATTGAATGAATGAGAAACATCATTGTTTGTTTGCTGTGAAACAGCATTAACAGTTGCCTGTTCCTTCATGATGTTGCTTCCATTTGCTTGGTGTTGTGCAGTATCACCTGATGAAGTTTGAGAGTCAACAGGTGAACCGGTGGTTGAAGCTCCACTATCCCTTGAGATAGTTATACTGTCAGATCTACCAATAGTAGGAGCTTGATTTGTTGTAGCTCTTGGAGAATTTGGAATAGGTCTGGGTAGCTCAAACAGTTGGTCATCATCAGAATCACTTTGAGCACCTGTTCCAGCTGAAACATTCTCACAAGATGGTTTAGAATAGTTTGGAAACAATTCTAAATCAAATATATGATCAGGGCCATTCCCCCTAACACAAGGAGTGTGCTCATTAACTACAATGTTGAAAGATTCCTCAAATTGTTGATTTTTAATGTTATAAACTTTATAAGCTCTAGAGTTGGAGGAATATCCAACAAAGATAGCATCATCCGACTTTTTAGCAAATTTTGCCAAATTGTCTTTTGTGTTAAGTATGGTACACCTGCTGCCAAAGAACCCTTATGAGTTATGGAACAAGAGATCTTGGGTTCTTCCAATGATAGTGACATAATTGAACCAAAATTTATGCATGGGGGTTCAATGGATGTCTTTGAAGAAGAGGTTTGGGCTGCAGCATCTTCCTTGATCTTCCATTCCATCCCTTGGTTGATCATAGAGGATGAGCTTGTTGAAGCTTTTGCAGCTTGGCATTCTTTCGAAGCTTCTTTCTTTTTGGAAGAAGCCTTTACCATCTTTTCTTCCAAAGCAGTCTTCTTCTGGGATGGTCTCAAGGGGACTCTTTTATTCTTTTGAGTCTTGACAGCTTTAGCTTTCGAAGCCTTTTTCCCTTCGGAAGAAGGACCTTCTTCCAAAAGCAACCTTGCTTCGGAAACAAGCTTTCCTTTTTTCATCACTTGAACCATTTGATATGGTCCAAATGAGAAACCTTCCCTGACTCCTTCCTTTTTAACATTATTTGCATAATGTGTGCTAGCAGGATTGTAGTAGCAATCTTTGGCCATGTGGTTTTGCAGACCACATATTATGCATGCAATGTTAATCTTTTGGGAATTTGAGGATTGCTGTTTCTTGTTCTTTTTCTCTTCATCAGCAACCTTTCCCTTTAACTTCTGATCCTTTGGTAGGACAGGAGTGCTGGTACTACACTCCTTTCCTGAATCAGAGTTTCCAACCACCTGGAATCCAAACTGAGATGAATACACCCTTTTGCTTTGGGTTTATCTTCAGCTTAGACTCAGCCACTTTCTTGGCAGTTTTTCTGGCTGCCTTAGCTCTGCTTCTTCTGGCTTTGGTGGTCAGGGGTTGATCATCACCGGCAGGAGTGGGTAAAATTACCTGGTTCTTCCCTGTGATGGTCTCCATAGTTACATCACTCTTTGACTCATGAGAAGGTGGGTCAGCAGATGGAACCTCTTGCTCTTCAGTACCACACCTTGGTTGTCTTATAAACTTATAAGAGTGTGATGGAGAAATTTCATTGGTTCCCAACCCACCTTTGTTTTGGTAACAAAGTTTTGAGTGAGAGGATGATGCAAGAATGGCTAGGAAGTTTTGCTTAGAAATAGCATACTTCCTGGCTTGAGCCTCAGCTGTGACAAGCTGGGCTTGAGCCTCAGACAATTTGGATATTAAATCCTGATAGGACCTGGTATTTGAACAAAATACCAAATGATTAGCGTGTAAACCAAACCAAATAGTGCGGAATCCTATTTGATTGGCGATCCAATCAGTGAGAACGCACGAAGAATATATAAAGTATTGAACCTAACGTTAAGAATCGATTGGGAATCGATTTACAGCGTTCTATGAACTTGGAGAACAAACTTGGAGGTTTCTGGACGGCTAGGGTACGTCTGGAGTCGAAATAGAATGAATGCTCACGTTTTTCCACGAATTGGGTTGTATTTATAGGTTAGTATTGTTCATTCGTGCGACTGAACCATAAGTATGGTTCAGTCGTGCGATTGAACCATGCGGTTGATTCATCCGCACGACTGAGTATTCAGTCGTGCGACTGAGCCAATCTTTTGTGACAATCATACGACTGATCCAGTCTCCTGGTTCTGTCGTGCGACTGAGTCATTCGTATGAAGTTATTCATGCGTGTGGTCCATTCGCATGGGCCATTCGCATGAGAACTTCATTGTGTTAAGTTTGAATGTATTAATTAATATAACATTATGTGTAACAATTCAAACAACCACAAACCTAATTAACCAATTCAACATCGACTTATTAATGAAATATTAAACATTGTAAATCACAAACAACCAATATCATTTCATTAATCATTCCAAACATTACATCAGAATCAGATAAACAAGATCTATTACATTCATATCATGATCTAGGGACATACATGTATCAACAAACTCCCCCTTGGACCTAGATCTCTCTAATGTCTTGTTTTCTGCATCACCTCCTCATATTTCTTGTACTTATCCTCTTTTGTGACTCCCGCGTGAATCTCAAACGCGAAGCAGAGTCTTATGACGTTCTGGAACTGGAGGGCTTGTACTATATCCTGCGTATCATAGAACAGTGACCACTTGTATAGAGTATAGACATCATTAGCTGACAAGTTGGTAAGCCACATTGGGTCAAATACCCTGATAGTATCCATTTGGCCCTCTTTGTTTAGGACTATGACCGCTTCTCCTGTCCTCCAATCGTAGTACCACCACTTAAAGTGTGGAGTGAAGTACTGTGGCATTTCCCTTAGAGGGATTCTTGACATCGTGCGCGGAGGACTCCACTTCAGCACTATCTTTGGCTTTCCAGTAATGGCATCAACTTCAGACCTTCTAATGTACCTTGTAGGCTGTTGGGGTCTGAAGTTAACCCACCTGGTGTGGTACTCCTTCCTTAGGGCAGCCTCAAACCAGCCTGACATCTTTCTCGGGTCAGCATACAACAGATTCAGTTTGGCCAGCTGGTTGAGCTCAAAACCTGGTAGAGTCTTTAGATCATGTGGGAACCTAAAGTACTCTATGCCATTTTCCCTCTTAACTGCATAGACGTTAAGGTCCTCAAAATATGCCCACGCTATAATCCTGCCCGACACCTTATGATGTTTCTTGACTCGGTAGAGTTTGGTGTAGGCATCCTGTTTAGGTGCAGCGCGTTGGGCTCTAACTTCTTCAAAACACGCAGCCCACTCAGCCTTTCGGATATCGACATCATCATTTGAGGCTTGGGCCGTTTCCTCTGTCTTCTCTGACTCTTGCTCCATTTTGTCTAACATCTCAAAAGTATCGCTAACAAGGGATTCACCCAGATTGGGGACCACATTTCCCTCATTGTCAGCATACTGAGGGTAGTGCTCTGCAGTGACATCTTCTATCTCTATTTCATCAACATCGTTGAGCTCTTCGTCACTTGTCGAGTCGCACGTTGGAGCATCCTTTACAATCTCATCAGGATTTAGCTTGAAGATCTCTGCTAGTTGCTCGTTTGATAGATCGTGAATTATTTCCCCTTCTTCAGGGGTATAACTCACCGACCTCCTTACGATCCCTTGCAGATCAAGAATCATAGTTAACTGAGTCTTGATCTGCTGAAGGGGAGCAACATCAAACTCATCCCTCTGATAGTTTGGATCTGTTTGATTTAAACATTCAACACATCAACCATTAGTTAACGATCAAACAGAAATGCATTAAACTTAATATAAACATCAAATACATCAGTTTAAATACATGATTCAAATACAAAAGTAATTAAATACATAGACATCTAATTTTTACTTTTGTCTTGGATCACTGGGTCATCACTTGGTGGAGCAGAGGAGGAAGCTTGTTGGTCTTGTCTATTCTTGGATCTCCTTTCCTGACCTTGAGCAGAGGCCGATGCAACTGCATCTCCTCCTTCTGCATCATCATCCTCATCCCTCTCCTCTGTCCTATCTTCCTCAGTCCCCTCATCATCCTCAGTCTCATCATCATCATCCTCATCGTCATCCTCATTATTATCATCACCATCATCTCCGTCTCCCTCTTTAATCTTCAGGGGCTCATCCTTAGATCCCTTTAGCTTTAGCATGATTGTCTTCTTAGCCTCCTCCAACTCCTCTATCTTCTTGGCAGATGTGACACTGTGCTCCTGGAGTTGGGCGATCTCATGGCTCTGAGCAGCCATTTGTTGGGCCTGCTCCTCAATCAATCGAGCCTGCTCTGAGATCTGGTGTGACTGTGCAGCAGTAAGATCAGCCGGCTGGCGGATCTGAGCCGTCTTCTCCTCATCAGCAGCTAACAAGCGCATCACCATCCGGTTTAGCGCGGAAAGCTGTTCCTCTACCCCAATTGGAGGTAGAGGTGATCCATACATATGTGAGGGATGTGAAGAGGGTCCTGCTTGGTGGCTAGTGGTGGTAGTGGTGGCTGTGGTGAAGATAGGGCTGGGTCTGTGAGATAGTGGTGGTGATGTAGGAGTGAAAGATATGGTGGTGGTTGGCATATGTACAGTGGTGGGAGGTGTGGTAGTGGTAGTGGTAGCTGTGGTGGCTGATGGTGTGGCTGTAGAAGTGGTAGTGGTGGTGGTAGATGTAGTGGCTGTGGTGGTAACGAAGGTCAGTCTTCTCTTCTTTTTCTTCTGGCCGTGGGGCTGAGCCATCCTTTTCCTCCTCGACCCAGTCGAGGTGGATGCTCCCCCTTAGAACACGGCTAGCTGACTCAGGGGCATAACTAGGATCTGCAGTAGACTCTCCTGAATCCCTGGGGCGTTCACCAACCGCCCGGAGTCCATACTCTGTGGGAACAACCTTGCTTCCCACAGTCCTCGTTAAGGGCTCCTCGTCAGACTCGTCTTCCTCCTCACCAGGAATAAAGTCCTGATGGAAACCAGCAGACTCAGCTATGTCACCAGTTGGGGCAGATACTAGAGGTATAACATCTGAAGCTGTGCCCCTTGGTGGAATAGGCATATCATCCCCAGCATCCCCACTGTCATCATCGTCTGAATCATGCTCTGGGAGCAATAGCCTCTCGTCGTCTGAATCGCTGTCATCATGACGCCACTTGCGTCTACCTGGCGCCACATATCTCTCATTGGCCAGATGGCCGATCAACCTCTTCACCTGGGGCTTTACCTGCTTGCCCCTATACACTCTCATACGACCCAAGGTCGTGTCATCCGTAATCTCTAAGGCAACAGCATCATGGCTCTCCTTGGGGAGTAATGGCAGCTTCTACTTGAAGATCAGCTGCAGAAATCTAGGGTACATACAAAAACCCTCCTTCCCCTTGGCCTCTAGATTCTCCACCAGATATGAAAAGATCATGCTCGAGAAGCTGAAGGGGTGGTTCAGCACCAGTGCCACATAGGCATTCTGAATCTGGTCTGATAGGTCATCGAACCCACCCCTCCTAGAAGCAATACACTTCAGGATCACATGCGCCAAGTACTTGTACTCGGGACACAGGTTGCTCTTGTTGAGCCCACCTGAGTTGATGTCCCCAGCGTACTTAATCCTGAGAAAGCAGCCTCTAACTGTAAGTGGATGTAGTCTGGTGGGGTGATCAGTATCGTCCCCAAAATCAAGAACTCTCTGGATGTCAGCTGCTATAATCTCAATATCATGACCATGAATGGAGCTCCGTATACTGTAAGGCTCACGTGAACGATCAACGGAGGCATTCTCCCAGAAAGCCTGATGTAGCGACCTGTAAGGAGTACACGGTGTAGATATGGCCTTATGTATCCGAGAACGTCAAAGGAACACAATAATCTCTGTAAACTCGGCCCCATTCCGAGTCGTATGGTCCAAATGAGCACATATATTGTGCTTTGGATTGATGGACCATCTATCAGCCATTGACCTGAAACATAAGACACAGAACCATTAGAAAATCATACATCAAAATTCAGTTCTAAGTGTATAGTTTAAATTCAATCTGATTCATTCGTGCGAATGAATCATGTGATTGAAGTCAGTCGGTTGTCCTTTCATGCGACTGAGCTCATTCGGGTGAATGAGACATGCGACTGAGTTCAATCTGCTGACTGAGTTTGCGATTGGTTCAGTCGGCGACTGAGTTCATTCGCATGGTGCATTCGGCCGATTGACCCAATCGCAAGATTCAATCGTGCGATTGGAGTTCATCCAGACAACCAGTCGCTTGTCCCACTGTTCAGTCGCCTGTGGTTCGAATCTTGACCCAATCAAGTAATTTAACATGGTTTAATGGTCCATTAGACTCGCTATATTGTCACTAATAACCTATTAGACTTAATTTTAACATTTGGCTTAGTTTAGGTTGGTTATTAGGTCATTTACAGTCCGGTTCTTGTTGCACTCGAATATAACCAAATTAGGGTTCCCTTTCTTCAGATTTCGGTGAGATTTCACTGCAATCTACCTGTATAAACGTCAACGCACGTCAGAAGATCAATAGAATTGTGAAAACAATGTCTAGAGAAATTTTGGCAGAGTAACGGTACGAGGTACGATTTAGGAGCGATTGAGGGTGATGAGTGAAATGCGATCGACTATGGCCCTTTAAATACTGAAGCTGAGTTCAATCGGCCGACTGGCCTCATTCGCTCAGTTCGTTCGGGCGACTGAAGCTCAGTCGTGCGATTGGCCCAGTCAGTCGCATTCAATTGGCCGACTGAGGTTCAGTCGGTCGACTGACTCATTTGTACCCTTTCATTCGCATCTTCAGTTGACCGACTGAGTCTCAGTCGGTCGACTGACTCATTCGCACCCTCTCATTCGGTCGAATGGATCAGTCTGATAAGCCATTCGGGTGAATGGCTCAATCTCATGTCCAGTCGTGCGAATGGGACCCAGTCGCATGGTTGGTCCATACTTATGGTCCAATCGTGCGAATGGGTTATACTTATGAAATTTTCTGCTATTTTGACCATTTTAAATTTAAAATCCTTTTTAACTATTAAAATTAACATTATGAGCATTTGATCATCTCAGACATGATCATTTTAACTTGAAAACTTTTTGATCACCTCAGAGGTGATCCTTTTAAACACTTTGTCACCTCAGACGTGACCCTTTTAAACTTTGAAAACACATGTGGTCATCTCAGACATGACCCTTTTAGGTGAGTTAATCCCATACTGATTTTCATGATGTAGTCCAGCAAACAAACAAACTAAAATGACTAAATAAATTAGAAAATTAAACTAAAGTACAAAATTTAAACTTGTTTTTGACTTTTTGTGAGAGATAAATCCTAAGATGGAAATCTAATGGATTTGGTTCTGGAATAGGCAGCTTCAACTTAGATTGACCACACCTGGACCAATTTAAATTTTGGAATCATACAGGCAAGTCAAATCATTTGGGACTTGTTATCAAAACCTTTTGATGCTCAATTCTTGGTTTTCATCCAGAGTCGTTAACAAATTTAGGAAAGCATACTGGTAGTATTAGATTCCCACATTGATTTGAACTTTCAAGAATTGCATCCACAATGATTGTCAGTATATTTGTCCTCTTAAATCCATACACAGACTTTAGACACAAACTGGTGATAGTTTTAGGTTTAATTATTTCAACTAACATTTGTGGATCCCACACTTATATGGTAATCAACATTCCTCCGGAGCTTTTGAGCGGTCTATGGGTATTTTTACAAGAAGAGACTATTCTTAGAGCTTTCAAAGAGAAGCCAATCCTCAGGTCAGTGCCATCGCACAACAGAGAGGCGGCAAACAACAATGAATTCTAGAATATCTAGGTTATGCTTATCCTCAGGTCAGTGCCATCGCACAGCAGAGAGGCACACAACCTATCTTCTTGTTAGAGCGGCTTAATTTTATTTTGCACAAAATGCACCAACAACATAAGTCATTAGCTTGATAGCATTTGTCTTTCATTTTTTTCGTGCTTTGCTCTATTTATGGTCATCCGCACACATTTGTGGCGTTTACATGCTCATTACCCCTTATTGGAATATTGTTGATTGTGTTAACCAGTGACAAGATGAAAGCCCACAGTCAGTTGAACAACTTTGTTTGGTCTTGAGATCACCAGTCAGGTCTAATCATCTATTGTGTTGAATCTACCGACATATCATTTGTGGTCTAGCAACCTCTAGGTCTACTTTCTTTGTGTTACCTTAGTAGTTACCAGTTTTTCTATCATCTTCCCTTTTATATTGCTTAGACTACACAGACTTATACTTTGGATCTTGCATCTTTTCTAAATTAAAATTTTAAAGTCCCTTTTGATTTGTTCCTGTGTACTATCATTTTCCAAAGGGTTTGAATCAGTATCACAGATACGATCTACCTTATATCAGCTATCCACTCCTTCTCCCTCGTTTGTTTTTTTTAATGTTACTGGCTGACTTATTCTCCCCCTAAAATACTAAAATCATAACTGGTTTAATTATTTTAGGATTTTTAATAAACAGCTAAATAACATGAGTTTAATTTAAACAGACTAAAATAAATAAAGAAAATAAAAAAGAAAAATTAACTTAACTACATTGGACTACACATGATCATCATCAGGAATAACATCACTTTTCTTTTTAACCCCGTTGACCTCTAATAGATATTGAAATCGTGGTTTATCAAAGGCTTTTGTATAGAGGTCAGCGCGTTGAAAATCAGTATTAATTTTTACCACATCAATTAAGTTCTTTTCAAAACAATCTCTTATAAAATGGTATTTAATACCGATGTGTTTGGTCTTTGGATGTTGTACCGGATTTTTAGTTACTGCAATTGTAGCAGAGTTATCAACAAAGATAGGAGTAGAAGAAAACTTTAAACCGTAATCCCGTATTTGCTGTTGAATCTAGATGATTTGTGAACAGCAACTTGCAGCAGCAACATATTCAGCTTCACAGGTTGACAATGCAACCAAGGTCTGCTTCTTACACTGCCAGGTAACTAATCTCCTCCCAAAGAATTGACAACCTGCTGATGTAGACTTGTAGTTCATCTTGCAGCCCCCGTAATCCGAGTCACTATACGTCGTAAGCTCAAAGTCATCATCATGAGGATACCACAACCCAAGTGTGGGTGTACCCTTCAGATAACAAAATATCCTCTTGACCCCGATCAGATGGTTAACCTTAGGCTTAGCCTGATATCTAGAACATAAACATGTAGCATACATGATATCAGGTCTTGAGGCTGTGAGATACATGAGGGATCCAATCATTCCTCGGTACGTTGTGGCATCTACTAGATCTCCATTTTCATCAGGTGCTATATCATGATTAGTAGCAAGTGGAGTCCCAGCAGCAGAAGCATTCTCCATGTCAAACCGACTGAGAATGTCTCCCACATACTTGGTCTGATGGAGAAAGATCCCATTTGGTGTCTGATCCACCTATAACCCGAGAAAGAATTTCATCTCCCCCATAGCACTCATCTCAAACTCTTTCTTCATAACTGCTTCAAACTCTTTGCATAATTCTTCGTTCTTTGAACCGAAGATTATGTCATCGACATAGATCTGTACTAGCAGTAGGTCTCCATCTTTTTCTTTGATGAACAACGTGCAGTCAATGATTCCCCTGCGAAAGCCGTGTTTCACAAGATGAGTCGAGAGTTTCTCATACCAGGCCCTTGGAGCTTGATGAAGCCCATATAAGGCCTTGTCGAGTTTGTAAACTCTGTCCCGATGATAAGAATCTTCAAATCCCTCGGGTTGACTGACATAGACTGTTTCTCTGATTTCCCCATGAAGGAATGCACTCTTCACATCTAATTGATAGACTTTAATCTCCATGTAAGAGGCATAGGCAAGGAAGATACGAATGGCTTCCATCCTTGCCACGGGTGCAAACACTTCATTGTAGTCAATCCCCTCGACTTGGCGAAATCCCTGAACCACCAGTCGAGCCTTGTTCCTGATAATGACCCCTCGGTCATCCTTCTTGCATTTCAAGACCCATTTGGTGCCAATGACCTTAGCACCTTTAGGTCTATCTACCAGAGTCCATACACCTAACTTCTTGAACTGAAGAAGTTCTTCTTGCTTGGCACTCACCCACGCCTCATCGTTTAGTGCATCACTGACGTATTTTGGCTCAAACTACGAGACAAAACATCGATAAGCACCATCATGAATGTATCCCTTTTCCATAACCGAGGCGTAATCAGCTGAGTATAGCTGATTTCGGGTTTGTACTCCTGATCTGACATCCCCAATGACATTGTCTAAGGGATGATAGACGTTTAGACGTGATCCTGGAGTAGTAGGAACAGCTACCTCAGAGCCAAGATTATGAACATTTGGTTCTGCATCTGAGGTAGTTGGAGTTTGAGGTTCCGAAGTCGAAGGAGCATCACTATTTGATGCTTGTGGACTTGCAGGGATTGGAACCTGTTCCTCCTGACTGTTTTGATCATCTTCTTCAGCTTCATCTTCAGAGGAGGAGTCACTGTCGTCGACTACTCCCCCTGACTGAGTAGATGATTCTCCCTGTGAACTAGATGATGTTGAATCATGAGATGGTGTATTCAAGATATCATACATCATCCGAGTAGCTAACTCATCATCCGAAGGAGATATATAGATGTTGAAGGACTTGAAGAATCCATCATAGTCAAAAAAGTAGGCGGGTCCTTTGCAAGTAGGTGGTGTGGTATATCTTTGAACATCAACGTTACACCACACTTCTACTAAACCCGTTGAGTTGTTGTAAACTCTCTTGTTTGGTATGTTGTATCCTAGAAAGATCCCTTCATTAGCCTTCTCGCTGAATTTACCTTCTTGAGTCTTCTACAGAAGTGTGCACGGCGCGCCAAATGGTTCGAGATACTCCAAATCCGGTTTGCGTCTTTGTAGTAGCTTGTAACATGTCTTTCCGTGGCGCTTGACTATCAGAACTCGATTCAGTGTATAAATGCATTAGCCACTGCCTTATTCCAGAATTGGATAGGCAGTTTCGAGTCTGCCAGCATTGTTCGTGCTGTCTCTATCAAGCTTCTGTTCTTTCTCTCAGCAACGCCATTCATCTGAGGCATGTAGGCAGAAGTGAACTGATGCACAATTCCCTTTTCCTTGCAGTACGCCTCCATCCACTGATTCTTGAATTCAGTCCCGTTGTCTGAGCGTACTTGTCTCACTTTCAGCTTGTAGAGAGATTCCAGTGTGGTTACTAACTCCTTGAATGACTCAAATGTTTCTGATTTGGATTTCAGAAACATTACCCAAGAGAACCTTGAGTAGTCATCAGTAACCACAAAACAGTACAAGTCACCTACAATGCTCTTTGTACTGACTGGACCAACCAGATCCATGTGAAGAAGTTCAAGAGGAAGTTCTATTGAATGAACTTTCTTTTCCTTATGAGACTTCTTCGTCTGTTTGCCTTTCTTGCAAGCTACACATAAATCAGGAAGCTGGAAATTCTTGACGTTAACTCCTCTTACAAGATCCTTCTAGATCAAGTGATTCATCTTCCTTTGATTTATGTGTCCCATTCTCCTATGCCAGGAGATGGAGTCCTTCTCAGTTGCTTTTGATAGAAAGCACTGAACTTCTTGATCCGTTGTAGAAGCTGTTGAGAGATCCAAAACATAAAGGTCTTTATATCTTGAAGCTGTCATCAGAACTTGGTCCTCCGGAATCACGTAGTCTTTCTTTAGGACGTAACACTTCTTGTTGTCGAATATGACTTTAAATCCCTTATCACAGATTTGGGAAACAGAAAGTAAGTTGTTTTGAAGTTGTTGAACGTAGTTCACCTTATCAAACTTAACTTTTTGATTTCCAACTTCTCCCTGAGCTGTGATATAGCCTCCCTTGTTTCCAGCAAACGAAACATGCCCTCCTTTTATTTGCTTGACATTTGATAAAAGAGCCCTGTTTCCTGTCATGTGCCTGGATGCTTCGCTGTCTACAATCCACGTGTTGGTTTCAGCACTGTAGCGAACACCCTACACATACAATGTAAAAGATTAGTTTAGGTTAGGAACCCAAGCCTTTACTGGCTTGGGTTTCCCAGAGGCATCACACATCATGAATTCAACCCATTGACCCTTAGAGGGTGAGGGTAGCTTAGGTTCCTTCTTGTCATCATTATCAGACACAGAGGATAACTTCTCTTTCCATAAGCCAGATTTGTGCAAAGCCTGTTTGTGATAAACAGTCGACTGGCTAATAGGTTGGACTTTAGGTTCACTAGTTCTTCTAGGTGGAGTTAAAGAACTCCTCTTAGAAGACCTAGGTTTTGAATCCTGAAGTTCAATCTTCTTCCTAGGTGTCTAATAGTAAGGACAATAGGAAGCAATGTGTCCACACTCTCCATAATTGTAGCATGACCTGCTATCAACTTTATGATTAAACTTTCTTTGTGGAGATGTGTATGACACTCTAGTAACATCACTTAATTTGGGTTTTGACTCTTTTTAGGTTCTGATTTGACTCTGTTTGACCCTGACTTTATATTAACCTTTTCAAATTCTTTTTCCAGATTAACACAAGGCATTTTACCCTTTGCCTTTGAAGTGGCCTCCTTTTGTTTGGTTCCAAATTCAATTGATGAACATGAGGAATCTGGATCACTAACAAGAGGAGTAGACACCACATGATCCTTGATGGGGTTATTATTTATTGGTCTACTCTTAGTGTTCATCAAGGTCTCAGGTGGTGGTGGAACCACTTTATAACCCAAACCCTCCCCGTTGTTTCTTTCTCTCACTAAGTGTTGGACAATGTGTGATGAACTTGTCCAACTGTGCAGTTTTTGCTTTAATGAGTTTACTTCTACTTCTAAAATTGCCTTTTGCTTCTTAGTGTCTTCTAGGGAGTTAAGGTAGTACCTAATGTCATTAGCTTTAGTTTCCCTAAGCTGTTTAGTCCAAAGGTCTATTTTTTCTTTGTAACTATGCTCATTTTGTTTTAATACTCTATTAGCCTTAGTGCACAGTTGCAAATCTTTACTAAGTTATCATTATGATCTAATAACCTAGCAAATTTCTCATCTATGCTATCTCTAAAAGTATCACAATCAGAACAATCATGATTTTTAAACAGTTGGTCAGTGGTACTTACCTGAGGAGGTTCAGAAGAATTTGCCATCAGCGCAGCATCAGATGTCTCTGGTTCTGGTGATTCTGTCGATTCTGTCTTTGCTGTGGAAGTCCCTTCTTCAGGCTTGCAGCTGATCTCTGTTGCAGTTGTCTCTTCACTATTTGACATCTCTATCTCAACTGCAATATCTCCTTCGCTCGCGGAATCATCATCTAAATCTTCCAGGCTCGCAATATTAGATTCCCCTGGAGAGACAAACCGAAAGCTCCAGTCCTGTCCTTCATCATCATGAGCAGTCAAGGCTTTTGGATCCTTGCTTGATGAAGTAGCTTGCTTTTCTTGACGAGTGAAGGATGAAAATGGGTTCCCGTTCCCCGTCTTCTTTGGCTTCACACATTCTCTCTTGAAGTGCCCCTTTTTTCCACAGTTAAAGCAGGTCACTTTACTCTTGTCAAAGCCAAATGTGGTATCCTTAGTAGCTACCAAGTTCTGTCCGGTCTTTTTCACAAACTTCTTCGCCCTCCGGACAGCACTAGCTAAGGCCCACATAATGTCCATCCTCTCCAGCTCCATTTCATCCACCTGCTCGTAGTCCTCATCTACCAGATGGCAGTTTCCAATCTTCCCAGCAACAAGTCCATCATAAGAATGAACCACTGCTGCCAAAAGATCCATGTGCTCTCGAGCTACTTCCACAGTCACATTACCGAGGTTCTCGGTCTTCAGTCTAGTAGCATTCGCTTCAGATCCAATGTAGTGGGTACAAGAAGACCCTGACGTGTCTGATCCTGAAGGAGAAGCTTGTGAAGGACCCAATGAGCTAGACACAAATGCAGTCTGAAGAGGTGCTCCAGATGTCTTAGCTTGAGGCGTGGCATTGTACAAAGCTGGATTCTGAGTGTACGAAGACTTCTAAGCTCTGTACTTCATCCTAAGTGCTTCTTCTCGCAGCTTTAGAATGAAGTCATTGATATCCAGCTTTGCCAGCATTTCATTCTGTCTCAGGTTAGACACGAATGAAGCCCACTTTTCTGGCAATCCATCAGCAAAATTTGACACTTTTTCTTCCATGGTAGTAGCAACTCCATGTGTATGTAGTTCACTCATCAGATGGTAGAATCTATCAATAACATCGTCCAAACTCTCGTTTCCCATCGATGAGAAGTTGTCAAATTCCTTCTTCAGTTCCTTAGCTTTAATTGCCTTTAACGAAGCATTCCCGTCGTATCTCTTTTCCAGCTCATCCCACAATTTCTTGGCCTGCTTATTCTCCGAGTACTGGTGGAAAATATCTTTAGGAATAGACTGTGTGATCAATGCATAGACTCTCTTCTCTGCATTATACTTAACCTTCTGAGCGTCAGTCATCCCTCCCAAAGTAAGCTTTACCCCATCTGCTCCCACCGGCATACTATACCCAATCTCGATAGCTTCCCACAAATTTGGATCCACTCCATTGAGGTAGATCTCAAAACGTTGTTTCCAATGGGGAAACTCATCTAATGTTAAGAGCTTTGGTGGTTTATTATGATTACCCACCTCACTCTCAAGTAACAACAGGTTCTAGATCCTTGAGTCCTTCCCAGTAGTAAAGGCTGACATTTGATCTTCCATCTCGAATAACTTTAAGTCTACTAAACAAACTGTCAACTGGTGCGACTGGATGATGCGAATGGGCTATCCGTGCGAATGAACTATGCGACTGGTTCAATCGTGCGACTGAACTAAGCGATTGGTTCAGTCGTGCGAATGAAGCTGATGCGTATGAACACTGCGAACGAATGGTTCAGTCGGACGAATGGAGATGCGACTAGGTCCAATCGTGCATCTGGACAATGCGAATGAAGTCCAGTCGTGCGAATGGCTCACTCGTGCGACTGAAGCTGCTGTTTTGCGAAAATTTCTAGGTTAAACGTGTTTTAGCCGTAAAAATTCGAAATTTCGCCAACTCTAATCGCCTAAGGCCGTAGAAACCGAAACTTTATGAGCAGGGAACGTCCAAGATCACTTTTGACACAAAAGATTGCGTCTTTAGTGTAAAAACACAAACTTTTTATCAATCTTGATTGAATCACACGTAATCACGAGCCAAAGCTCTGATACCACTTGATAGGACCTGGTATTTGAACGAAATACCGAATGATTAGCGTGTAAACAAAACCAAATAGTGCGGAATCCTATTTGATTGGCGATCCAATCAGTGAGAACGCACGAAGAATCAATAAAGTATTGAATCTAACGTTAAGAATCGATTGGGAATCGATCTACAGCGTTCTATGAACTTGAAGAACGAACTTGGAGGTTTCTGGATGGCTAGGGTACGTCTGGAGTCGAAATAGAATGAATGCTCACGTTTTTCCACGAATTGGGTTGTATATATAGGTTAGTATAGTTCATTCGTGCGATTGAACCATAAGTATGGTTCAGTCGTGCGATTGAACCATGCGGTTGATTCATCCGCACGACTGAGTATACAGTCGTGCGACTGAGCCAATCTTATGTTACAATCATACGACTGATCCAGTCTCTTGGTTCAGTCGTGCGACTGAGTCATTCGTATGAAGTTATTCATGCGTGTGGTCCATTCGCATGGGCCATTCGCATGAGAACTTCATTGTGTTAAGTTTGAATGTATTAATTAATATAACATTATGTGTAACAATTCAAACAACCACAAACCTAATTAACCAATTCAACATCGACTTATTAATGAAATATTAAACATTGTAAATCACAAACAACCAATATCATTTCATTAATCATTCCAAACATTACATCAGAATCAGATAAACAAGATCTGTTACATTCATATCATGATCTAGGGACATACATGTATCAACAAATCCCTTATTTGAGTCTTATAGTTTGTGTGTTCATGCTTTAATAGGGACACAGTTTTCTCTAACTCCTTAATTTTTCTTTGATAGTCAGATTCATCCCTTTTAAAATCAGATTTTAAAACATCTCAAGACTCAGTATTGGATTTAATCTCTATATTGTAGTCCTGATACAATTTAACCTTAGCAATACAGGCAGGAGTACAGATATGTTCATATACCTTATTGTCATCTGTTCCGGCCATGAGTGCTTTAGCAGGAGTCACATCCTGTACCATGAAGCTCCAGTCAACTTCTTGAGCCATTGCAGCTGTCTCTGTTGACTTTCCAGTGGGCTTTGGTGTAGAGGGATGTGTGGAGGCCTGTGGGGTTCCCGGATTCGATTTGGGAGCCTTGCATTCCCTTGCAAAATGACCAAGTTGGTTACAGTTGTAACATTTGGCCCTGGTTTTGTCAAACCCAAATATGCTGTTGATTGGGTTCTGGGGAAATTGCCTTCCAGTTCTCTTGAAGAACTTCTTTGCTCTGTAGGTTAAGAGAGCCATTTGTTGGACTATGTCCACGTATTCCACGTCATCTGGGCTGAAGCACTCTAGATCATCAAAGCAATACTGATAATCACTAGAGTGTCCACTTCCTAAGACAAAAGCACAGCTGTCCTGAAAGGAGCTTTGCTGAGCTTGTTGAGACCTTGGAGTCTCAGGAAATGTGATATATGGCCAAGAAGAACAGGATGGCTGCTGGGTGTAAGTAGGGTACTGTTGAGGTTGGGAGGGTCCTAAGCCTTCAACAACCATTAAAGCGTTGCTAGCAGGAAGACTCAAAGGTCTGCTTGTCTGATGACCTCTCTTATTCTCCATTTCCAAACGGTATCCATCAAGGATGCCATAGAGTTCGGTCATGGTGAGTGTGTTCAGGCTTTCAGTTCTCTTGATAGAGACACAGTAGAACGTCCACTCATTGGGAAGTGCACTCATGAACTTTCTTGTGAGGTCTCTAAGTTCAAGAGCAATTCCCACAGACTGAAGGGAAGAAATAAGATCCATATACCTGAAGTATTGCTGGCTGAGGGTCTCTCCAGCAATGTAGATGAAGTTCACGAACTGCTGCTTCAGTGAGTCCTTCTTGGAGTCATTTGAGCTTGAGTACAAGTGAGCAAGTGCATCAAACAGTTCTTTGGCTGACTTGTAATGCTCAAACCCCACCATGATGGAGTTGGGAATTGCAGTCATGAGAACAGTCATAGCATTGCTATCAATGTCCACCTTCTTCCGGTCCTCATCAGAGTAGTTTTCAACAACTTTCTCTATCATGGCACCATTTCCACCAGCCACCTTAGGCCTATACGGGCCATTGACAATAGATTGCCATATCTTGCTGTCTTGATAACTGATGAAGCCTTCCATTCGTCTGCTCCATGACCTGAAGTTTTCAAGGGTGATGATGGGTGCTTTAGTCATCGTCCCCATCTCTACTTCAGACTTGTTGAGGGCCATTTTGAGTGTGGTGTAAGGATGAGTGAAAAACAGGTTGATTAGGATGGTAAGATCTCACAATCAAGAGCCTAAAAACCTCTGATACCAATTGAAGGATCGAGTTTGTCACTTAACACTTGGATTTCTCTCAAACTCACTTATATTACACTCAAATCAGATGAAGTAGAATCTCTTCTAAGAGTTGATAATAATATAATAAGTAGCAAAGAACACAAGGAAATATTTTTCAAGGCACTTGTATATATTACTTCTCAACTCAAAGTATTACAAGACTCTTACAAGCATGAAACATGAGTTACAATAAGAAACTATATATACTAGATCCTACAGCCGGATATACTTTGATACCATCTGGAAACCTAAGACTAAAGCATATACTACAATGCTAAAGTTAAGGTATCTTAGATAAAGTATTATCTAAGATATGGTAGTCATGACATGTCCATGACTTACCTTTTGTCACCAACTAAAGTTGGCAACTGTACTAACTTATAAAGGTAAATAGTGGATTAAAGTATGGTCAACTACATGGCTTTTGAGAAACGCCATGCAGAATCCCAGAGGTCTGCAGCGGAGTGTCAGGGAGACCATACTTATGTCCACTGGATAATAGTAGTGTCTTCCGAAGGTAAGTTGGCTTCGGAAGAACAAGTTCTTCCAAAGCCACTTATACTTCGGAAGAGGCTTCTATACTTCCGAGGCTTGAGGACTTCTTTCATACTTCAGAAGTTGACTTATGATCTTTCACTCTAAGTCTTGATCTTCGGAAGTGAATACTTTGTCTTCGAAAGTTGGAGTTTTCCTTTGGAAGTTGGTTTTACACTTTGTCTTCAAAAGAGCTCCTTTTTCCTTCAGAAGTTCCACACTTAGCTTCGGAAGTCCTTTATTAGTTACACCAAAATAGTCTAAGTGATTTGGTTTTGGTTGCACCAGCCTTTCTAGATCCAACACATACACCTGTTCATCAATCACCCCATAGAGAAAAGCACACTTGACATCAAGTTGGTAGACCTTGCAGTTCTTGGATGCAGCAAAAGCTAGGATTATCCTGACAGCTTCAAGTCTTGTTATAGGAGCAAAAACATCAGTGTAGTCAATTCCTTCTTCTTAAGTATACCCTTGAACAACTAGTCTTGCCTTGTTCTTGATGACAAGTCCTCTATCATCCTTCTTATTCCTGAACACCCATTTGGTTCCTATGGTAGTCTTCCCGTGAGGAAGAGGACATAGGTTCCAAACCTTTTGCCTTTTGAATTAAAGCAGCTTCTGTTGCATAGCTTCAACCCAACTTCCATTATTTAGAGCCTCATCAATCTTCTTTGGATCTATCTGGGACAAGAAACAAGAGTGAAGACAAACATTTGTATCATGGGTTTGTCCTCTTGTTCTTACCCCTGAATCAACATCTCCAATGATGTTTGTGGTAGGTTGAGACTTGTGGATCCTTAGCTGAGGGATCATAACAAGTTGCTTAGACAGATCTAAATTAGAGAAATTCTGATCTGGCAGTGAGGATTCACCCTCCACATCAGCACACTTATCAAGATTAACATGATCCAATGAGTGTGTGACATCATTGATATTGTCTTCAATAGAGTGGTGTCAGCATCAAGGAATTATTGATCACTTTCACCACCACCATTTTCTCCTACATTTGAAGCTCCTTCATCTGAGTTTTATGCCTCTAAGCTGAAATTTGAAGGCACCCCAGAAGTATCAGCAGGATTTTTCATTGATGTGCTGGTAGAAACTTCATTTGCAGGATTAGTTACCACTGGAGCTGAAGTTGTGTAGCTTGAAGGTCTTCTCAGCTCAAATCATGGGTCAGGATCACCAGTAGGCAGTATATCTATGGATCCTGGTACATGCTCACAAGATTTGTTAAAACAATTGGTAACTAAATCAAGATCAAATAGCCAATCAGGATCAAAACCTTTCACACTGGGAGTGTGCTCATTGAAAGTCACATTGGCTGACTCCTCAACTACTCTAGTTCTGAGATTGTATACTCTATAAGCCTTAGCTTGAGAGGACTATCCAATAAAATGTCCATCATCTGCTTTCTCAGCAAACTTGGCAATTTGAACTTTGGTATTCAAGATGGTGCAAGGACATCCAAATGACCTGAGAAAACCAATGAAAGGTTTTCTCTTGTGCCAAAGTTCATAAGGAGTCTTACCATTTGTCTTAACTACTAAAACTATGTTTTGCACATAGCAAGCAGGGTTTATTGCCTCTGCCCAGAAGGTGATGGGCAGTTTAGAGTCAGACAACATAGTTCTTGCAGCTTCAATTAGTGTCATGTTTCTCCTCTCAGCAACACCATTTTGCTAAGGAGTCCTGGGAGCACTATAGTGTCTTGTAATACCTTTTTCATCACAAAATGTATCAAGGATTTGGTTCTTGAATTCAGTTCCTTGATCACATCTTATGGTTTTGACCTTGTGATCACATTGATTCTCAATCTTCAAAATGAAATTCTTCATAATCTCAGGGGTCTCATCCTTAGTTCTAAGGAAGAAAACCCAAGTGAATCTTGTAAAGTCATCTGTGATAACCAAACAATAAGAGGTCCTTCCTAGACTCATTACACTTGTAGGGGAGTAGTAATGGAGTTTCTTTTCTTTGGTTTGTGAGATACCTTGTGTTGCTTCCCCTTGAGGCATGTAACACAGTGGTCATCACTTGTAAACTATTTCTTTGGCATTCCAGTTACCAAATCATTCTTAACTAATTTATTCATGTTTTTTAAAGTTTACATGGCACATTCTTTTATGCTAGAGGAAAGACTCATCATTATTTGCTTTAGATTGAAAGCATGAAAATTCTCCTGAGGGAGATGTTTCTTGCAAATCCATCTTGTACATGTTCCTTTTGCTGGGGGCTTTGAGCAGGATATGCTCATGAGGAATGACCACCCTGGGACTGAGAACAATGCACTCATGCTCAGCAAAGAGCATGTTATGACTCTGATCACAAAATTGGGATACACTCAAGAGATTGTACCCAAGCTCCTTGACAAAGTTTACCTTCTTAATGCTGAGCTTACCATTTGTGACCCTGCCCCTTCCTGTAATGTAACCTCCTACATCTCCTCCAAAAGCAACTGGTCCTCCATCAATTCTTTCAAACTTTTGGAGTAGTGAGCTATTGCCTGTCATGTGCCTGGAACAGCCACTATCAATTATCCATATATTTCTGTTTGTCTTGAGCTGTTCCTGCATAAAAAAGATGGTTAGTTACATTTGGAAACCCAAGCCTCATTGGTCTTGGGCTCATCAAAAGAAGTTGAAGACAATGCAACAGTAATTGATCCTATAGTCATGTTTTAAGGATCATTTGCTGATGTTGATGAAGAACTTTCAGCCACTTGGTCTTTCTTTGTCTTCCACACCACCTTTGGAAGCTTAGACTTGACCTTCAATACTTCAGAAGTTTCGTTGACTTTGAAAGTTTTGATGACTGGACCTTCAGAAGATCTTGCTTTCACTGTAGCAGGCTTCAGTGTTTCGGAAGTATTCCTTTCTTTTGAGACCAAATTTTCTTCCGAAGGCAAGTTTCCACTTGTCTTCTTCTTCATTTTGGAGCTTCCGAAGGAGAAAGATTTTCCTTCTGAAGCTTGCTTCTTCTTCTCTAAACTCTTAAAAGTTTCTTTGTTGGTCATGTGGAGAGTACTCTTTGGATTGTAAACACAATCTTTAGCAAGATGAGAAGTACTCTCACACATGACACAATCCATTTTCTTCCTTCTAAGAGTCTTCTTTTGTGAACAAGGCTGAACTTGATCACTTTCCTTCTCCATCTTCATCTTTGTAGATGTTGTGGCAATTCTTGTGGGGATAGAACTACCTTTGGAGCTGGTGGTTCAGGTTGTAAAACAGCGGTGCACATCTGATCAACATTTTTCTTGATGATGTGATGATTTGGACATGAACTAGAACTCTTGTTATTGGAGTTTAAGTTTGTGTCTTCAGCCTTAACCACCTCAAATCCTGTAGAGATGAAGACTTGTTTCTGTGTAGAGTTGAAGGTGGCCTTGATCTCTTGAGCCTTCTTGGACTTTCTTTGGCCTTCCTGATCAAGTTATCTCTCTTGGACTTGGTCATCCCAACAGCTCTACTCTCCTTAGAGGGATGGTGACCTTTCTTATAATACTCTTCTTCACTCTTATCAGAGCCATTCTTCACCATCTCTTCTTCATCCTCTTCAGTCAAGGGGTCTATGAGGGGAAGCTTATCTTCACAAGTTCCACACCTAGGAGATCTTACTGACAAGAATATGTGTGGAGGAGCTATCTCACTTGTTAGTTCTCTAGAAAGATTAACATGTTGTCTTTATGTGTCTTTTTACTATTTGTAATAGTATAGGGACTAGTTTTGTAATTTGTTAGTTCCATGTGTTTCATTATAAATAGCTTAGACTTGTTGCAGGTAGTAGGAGACGAGAGTAGTGACGAACAACAGATTCATCGCTGCTTACTTACTTTGTAATTGTCTTTGCTTGATATTAATGAAACTATGAATTTTGTTGATATCTTTCTTGATTTGATTACTTTGTTTGTATTTCTTTGAATTGTGTTCATACATCATCACAGATTGGTACATTTGATCCTATCAAATGGTATCAGAGCTGTTGGTTGAGTGATTTTTTAAGGTTTGTCGAACTTTCAAACTCAAAAAGTTCACTGAATCTGTGATTGATAGACAATTCAATTGAAAATTTATGGATTTCAGATGTGTTTCATCATCAGAAACATGTTTTGAACCACAATCAGCAGTTAAATTCATCAAATTCGAGATAATTTGTTGAATTTGTGTTCGAAAAGTTCACTATTTTTCGAACTTAAAATCACAAAATTGATTGATTTGTTATTGATATTGAAATAAATTGATGTTAGAAGAATGATTATCGGTATAAAACATGTCTAACTGGAAAGTTTCAATCCAATTCATCAACTTTTGAAGAATTTCAGAAGATTGAGTCAGTTGCATTCATATGAACATGATGAATGTGTTAGAGTTGAGGTTTGCTGAAAAATTGTCTAAGTGTTAGGCGTTTGACTACTGTTTAGTCGCATTAACACTGTTTAGACGTTTTCAGTTCAGACGTTTGACTACTGTTGAAGAGTAAAAGTCCAGACGTATTATCTCTGTTGAGGCGTATTAGAACTGTTTAGACGGTTGATAACTGTTGAGGCGCATTACAACTGTGTAGGCGCATTACAACTGTTCAGGCATTTTATTACTGTTCAGCCGAATCAACTTGGGCATTTTGGAAAATTTTTCTAAGGCATTCCCTCAGACGTCTCTCAACTTAGGCGCATTAACTGTTTGAGAGTATGATTACTGTTCAGGCGTATGACCCTTGATACTTAGAATTTTCTTTAATAAAATTTTTCAAAAACTTTTTCAATTCTTTTCTTAATTCAAAATCTAAGAAAAACAACAAAAATATAAGAATGGTGAAATCAGAAGATTATGAAAATAGAGTTCCAAAACTTAAAAATAGAGCTAATTTCAAAAATTGGTCTCTTAGGTTAAAACATCATTTAAATTCCATTGACACTAATCTTTAGAAATCTATAAAGAAAGGACCATACATTCCTATAATCACTAATGGGCCTGACAGAGGGTTTGTTTATACTAAAGATTCTCAAGAACCCTATCCTGAAGACGGTCTTCAAGGAGATGATTTGAGAAGAGTAAAGAATGATATCAAAGCATATTTCTTGATGTGTAAACGACTACCTCTGGAAGCTCTTGCAAGGCTTGATGGATATCAAACTGGATACACCATGTATAAAGCCTTAAAGACCATTTGTGAAGGAGGCAAGGAGATACAAAATCTCAAGAAACAAAAATTGAAAAGGCAATTAGAATTGTTTCAACATTTATCTGGAGAAACCATAAATCAGATGATGAACAGATATGTTCAACTTACAACTGAGATGTCAACAGCTGGTATTAAGCCTGATCTTGAAGATCTAAATCTTAGACTACTCAATGCTTTACCCTCATCATGGAAACAAACAATAACCTTACTAAAGCATACTAAGAAGTTCCCTATGGATCTAGATCTACTTATTGCCAAGATAGAGTCAGTAGAGATTGATGAAAGCTCAAGGAATAATGATAGAGCAGCATCAATGTCTCAGTACCAGTTTGTTGCTTCTCCTGCAAACACTATTGAAAATGCATTCATGGCAAAAAGTGAGAAAATTACAGAAGAAGAGGGAGATTTATTTGTTAGAGCAGGATTTTTCACTGATTTATCATTTACTAGTGCTCCTGCTTATAGAACTCAGTCTCATTCTCAATCTCCTCCTAAATCTCAGTCTCAAACATCTAATGTTCAAACAGAGACTTCTTCATCTAACTCTGCTAAATCTAGAAAAGTTAAAGATGTGATAAACATCCTATTAGAGGATGAAGAGTCTAAAACTGCATTCACTGCATTTATGGCTAGTTTTTAAGCATATCAAGGTAGCCATTTAACTCAATAAGACCTTGTTTTGCAGGATTTGTTTGAAATGGATCCTGAAGATATTGAAGAGATGGACTTAAATTGGCAAATGGTGATGACTGCTTACAGGACACAAAATCACTCATATATCAACAGGAAGTACAAGCCAAGTGCTAACAAGACTGTTGGGTTTGATAAGTCAAAATCAAGGTGTTTTAACTGTAACAGTTATGGACATTTCTCCAGAGAATGCAAAGCTCCAAGGAATAATGGAGGAAATGCTCAATCAAGTTCTAGCAATCAAAGGTTTCAAGCAGCTCAGAAGACTTTTCAAAAGCCTTATCAAAGTCTTCCTATGCCTGAGCTTAAAGATGAAACAAAATCATCTGATGAAACCAAGAAGCTTTAGTAGTCAGCATTAAAGATGGTTATGATTGGAGTGCATATGCTGAACAGTTTACTAATGATTTAACATCAAGTTTATCTCTTGTTGCAGAAATCCAGGGAGAAGATTGGTCAGAAAATAATGATCCAAGGTGGAAGGTGAGAATGAAGAAGATGACTATGATTGGAGTGACAAATCTAATCCTAAGGAGGATACATATGAAGTAGCTCTAATGGCACAGTTTGATCAACCTAAGGTTGACACTTCATCTTCAAAATCTGAAACCTTATCTCCAAAATTCCCTGAAATCCCATCTGAAGTGAGAGAAAAACTCTGCACAAAATCATGCTCTGAACATGTTGAATACTATAGAAACTACTCATATAAAATCTATGAGAAACTAAAACAAGAAGAATCAATGCATAACAAACTAAAATCTGATCATAAAACAGCAGATCAAAAAATTATTCTCTTCAAACTTCATGGAACAAAACACTAAAAGAATTAGAAATTGTTTCTAAACAATTGGAAGAGATGACAAAAAATCTTGAACAGGAGAAGATAGAACATGCTGCTACTCAAATGGATCTTGCTAAAGTAAAAAGTTCAAAAATGATTGTAGAAAAACTGGTAAGTGAGAGAAAAGATAAACAAAAAGCAGGGATAGGTTTCACTCATGAACCTATGCCAGAATCTATTACAAACACTTTACCAAAGAACTTTAATACACATGATCATTCTCCTGAGAATAAAGCTAAACTTAAAGCTTTTTAGGTCAAAAACAAGAATTCAGAAGTAGAAAAGAAAAATGTTAAAGTTTTTGTTGAAAATGATCAAGATAAGATTAAAAATGATCATCCAATCAAGATAAAATCTTATGAACCTAAACAAACAAAACAAAACACTTCTGATCAAATTCATTTTGTATTAGAAGAAGTGAAAGTTCAAAGCAAAGATAAAGATAAACAACAGGTAGGAACATCACAAGATTCAAACACTATTAATCTAAAACAAGTTCAATCTGAAAAAGAATCTTCTTCTGACGATGTTCAATCTGGAAGTAAACCAAGTTCTTCTAAGTCAAAGAATCAAAGAAGAAGAAAGAAATCATCAAAATCAAAATCTGAACAAAAGAAAAGTTCAGAAAAGTTGATCAAATCAACAAATCAGGCAACAAAACTTAAACCGATAAAGTTTGTGTCGGCCGGTTTGTTAAATATGAATTTTCTTCAAAACAACAAGGTAAATACTATGAACAAATCTCACTCTGATCTGAAATCAAGTTCAGATTCTAAGACTTCTGTTGTAGCAAAAAGATTTGTTCCTATTAAATTCAAGAAGGAAGTTCATGTTAAACAGATGCAAAATAATCTGGCACAAATTCAAAATGTGAAAAATGAAAAACAACATTAACTATTTGACACCAAAATATAAAAATGAATCAAATACAGTGTCAATGTCAAAAGTTAACAAACAGTTGTTTTTAACTCCACAAAAGTACCGTGAGTTATGTGATATGAAAAATCACAATACTGCTGAGTGCTATTTCAACAAGTACTGTCACATATGTGACATGAGAAATCATTTCACAGCATATTGTTATTTTAACAAATACTATACTTATTGTGATGAGAAGACTCACAATACTGCAAATTGTTATTTTAAATAAAGATCACATACTAGAGGATTTGAAAATTCAAACATGAGCAAAGGTTATGTTAATCCTTAATATATGAGAAATCAAACTGATGGATTTCAAAAATTAACTACTTAACCTTCTTTAGGTTTTAGATCTTTTCAAAAGAACAATTATGTGAGATCTAAACAAAATGTGTAAGAACAATTCATACCAAGATCTGTAAGAATGACTAATAAAAAGGTTAGTCATCAATACGTGTCAAAAATTGATCAATCAAATGGTATGAATGTTCTCAAAAATAACTCAAAAAATTTTCAAAACAATTTTCAAAATAATTTTCAAAACAAGATTGGTAAATTCATCAAGAATAAACCTGATTTGAATAATCTTCATTACAAACAATTTACCTTCGTTGATAAATTTGGAAAACCCAAGACCATCTCGGCTTGGGTGGATATCTCAACTTAATTTTCTTGTTGTGCAGGTACGCCCAAGAAGACCACTTAATACATGGTATGTGGATAGTGGGTGTAGCCGGCATATGACAGGCAATCCTTCCTTGTTACAAGATTTTAAGTTAAAGGATGGAACACACGTCGCCTTTGGTGGTGATGCAGGAGGATAAATATCAGGAGAAGGAACAGTATCAAATAGGATAATAAGCTTTGACAAAGTCAACTTTTGTTCACAGTTGAACTTTAATCTTTTAAGTGTATCCCAAATATGTGACAAATCATACTTTGTTCTATTTGATGATTCATTCTGTTATGTTTTGAAACTAGGTTTTCAGATAAGCAAAGATTGGGTAATTGTTACAGCTGAAAGGGATAGAGATGTATACAAGCTGGATATGTCTCAAGTTGATCCTTCAACTGAAACAACATGCCTAATTGCTAAAGCATCAAATGATGAAAGCCAGCTTTGGCATAGACGTCTCGGACATTCAAATTTCAAGACTATGAACAAGCTCGTATCAAGAAATCATGTCATTGGACTTCCATCTAAGAAGTTTGCAACGACTGATCATTGCTCAGCATGTTTGAAGGGAAAGCAACACAGAGCGTCTTATAAGACCAAGCTCATAAACTCAACTTCCAAACCTCTTCAAATGTTACATATGGACCTTTTTGGACCAAGAAATGTCAAGAGTATTGGACGAAAATCATATTGTTTAGTTATCATTGATGACTATACACGATTTTCATGGGTTTTCTTTTTGTATGCTAAATCTGAAACGGTTGATTTACTGAAAGAATTTATCATTAAAGTTGAAAATCAATTCGAAAATAAAGTGAAAATAATAAGAAGTGATAATGGAACGGAATTCAAAAATGCTAACATTGAAATGTTTTGTGCACAAAAAGGGATAGCTCATGAGTTCAGTGCTCCCAGATCAACAAAATGGAGTTGCTGAAAGGAAGAATAGAACACTGATTGAAGCTGCTCGTTCTAGGTTAGCTGATGCAAAAATTCCTATCACTTTTTGGGATGAAGCTATATCAACTGCGTGTTTTGTTCAGAACAAAATCTTAATTGTGAAAGATAAAATGAAAACTCCATATGAGTTAATGTTTGGCAGAAAACCGAACATAAACTTTCTAAAATCATTTGGTTGTCCTGTTATGATTCTTAATTCAAATGATCAGGTAGGAAAATTTCAAGCAAAATCTGATAATGGATTTTTCGTTGGATACTCATCTGTTTCAAAAGCCTATCGAGTGTACAACTCTAGGACGAATATAATTCTTGAAACATTCAACGTTAAATTTCTGGAAAATTCTTTTCAATCAGTTTCAAATGGTCCTGCCTGGTTATCTGATTTAGATTCATTATCAAACTCTCTTCAATCTAACTTGTTTAATCAATCAAATTGTCTTGATTTTACAGGTAAGAAGAACTCTAGAGGAGATCTTGGATCTTTAAGTAAGGATTCAGATTCTGACGACCCAGATGATTCTAGCTCAGACTACCCATTTTTTATAATTTGTCAAGGACTCAACAATATGATTCAATGATAATAATCATACTAATACAGCTTCAGATCATTCAGTCTCTTTTGATCAGGAAGGATCACAACCAATTCCTAATGATGGTAATGAGATTGTGCAACCTGAGTCTGGAACATCATCCATCTCTGGTGATGCAGTTGATACTGGTAACTTTGATTACTTTATTAACTCACCGACTCAAGTTCCAAACTTCAACCCACATTCTTCTAATTTGTTACATCAACTTTCCAACTTAAACCAAACAAATCTGGATGTTAATGTTCAATGTGATGGGATTCCAACATCTTGTATTCACAAGAATCATCCAATTTCTCAGATTATTGGGCCATTGAATGAGAGAACAACAAGGAGTAAATCAGAACAAGAAAACTTGTGCTTATACTCTTGTTTTCTTTCTCAAATTGTTCTTAAAAATGTTACCGAAGCATTAAAGGACAATGGTTGGATAGAAGCCATGCAAGAAGAATTACTTCAATTTCGCAAACAAGAAGTGTGGAATTTAGTGGATTTACCTGAAGGAGAAAGTGCTATAGGCACGAAATGGTTGTTTAGAAATAAGACTGATGATCATGATGTAGTAATAAGGAACAAAGCAAGACTTGTTGCACAAGGATACACACAGGAAGAAGGGATAGATTATGATGAAGTGTTTGCACCAGTTGCAAGACTTGAATCCATTCAAGTTTTCCTGGCCTATGCTTCATTCATGAAATTTAAGGTGTATCAAATGGATGTAGAGGGTGCATTTTTATATGGTCCTATCACTGACGGTGTGTTTGTGAAGCAACCTCCGGGCTTTGAGGATGCAGAATTTCCACATCGAGTATATAAGATGAGTAAAGCTTTATATGGACTTCATCAAGCCCCTATAATTTGGTATGAGACATTATCACAACACTTAATCCAACATGGATACACAAGAGGGAAAATTTATCAAACTTTATTCATAAAGAAGGATAATGATGATCTCTTATGTGTACAAGTGTACGTTGATGATATCATATTTGGTTCTACCAATTCAAAATTGTGTAATGAATTTGAAGAAATCATGAAATCTCGGTTCCAAATGAGTTCTATAGGAGAGATTAATTTTTTCCTTGGACTTCAAGTCAAGCAAACTGACGAAGGAATTTTTATCAATCAAGAGAAGTTTGTTGACAAGCTCTTGAAGAAATTTAAGTTGCAAGACTGTCAGTCCATACGAACTCCAGTAGATGTTAACACCAAGATTGAACCTGATCCAAAAGGAAAATCTATTGACCAAACGTTATACAGATCAATGATTGGTTCTTTGATGTATCTTACTGCATCTAGACCAGACATTATGTATGCTGTTTGTGTTTGTGCCAGGTATCAATCAGACCCGAAAGAATCTCACTTAATTGCTGTCAAAAGGATATTCAGGTATCTCAAAGGTAAACCAACTTTAGGGATTTGGTATCCTTACGAGGGTAACTTTGAACTACATGGATATACAGATAGTGATTATGGGTGGATGTTGTCAAGACAGAAAATCTACTTCGAGTGGGTGTCAATTTCTTGGTCCCCGATTAGTCTCGTGGCAATGTAAGAAACAAACAAATGTCTCTCTTTCAACTACAGAAGCTGAGTACATTGCTGCATCAGCAGGATATTCTCAAATCCTCTGGTTGCAAAATCAACTACTGGATTATGAGTTCAATTTTCTTAAAATACCTATTTACATTGATAACACTGCTACTATGTTCATTACAGCTAATCATGTTCAACATTCAAAAACAAAACATATCGAAATTCGTTATCATTTTCTCAGAGATAACTCTGAAAAAGGATTAATCATATTGATCCAAATTGCAACTGAAAAACAGTTGGCGGATCTATTTACTAAAGCCTTCCTACCAGGACGGTTTGAGTATTTAGTGGAGTCAATTGGTCTTATTAATCATATGTGAACTCTCTAAATCAAAAGATCATCATAAGTGATCCTCTAAATTTTAATTGCCTGTTTGTATTTTGTGTGTGTGTGTTTTTTTATAGAAAAAAACCAAATACAAAAGTATAAATCAAAACTCCAAAAAATAGATTCTTTTTCTAATTGTCAGTTTATTTTTAGAAAAGAATCTATTTATGCAATAGTGAGATCAGTTGCATATTTCACTCATTAATAAAGTCTGACATGATCAGATATGATGTGTAGACAATATCATGCTACTATTCTAAAAAAGTAAATTCTTGTGATTACACTAAATCTTTATGCTTGTGTGTATTCATCTGAGTACTTTTGAGATGTATTGGCTTATCAGATTGATTGTTTGTTAAGTTACACCACTCACACCTGATGGTAATGTGATTAATCATGAGATCTGTTACAAGCATCATATCACTTCTTTGTTATGAGTCATCATAGACCTGAAGTGCTGAGATATCCTTTGTTGTAAGTCATTACAGACCTGGATTTTCTCTTTGATGCAAAAGATGCCAATGTGCACAATCTATTCAAATGGATAGTTAGAGCTGATTAAATGGTTATCCATGATCATTCTCTATTAATTTAAGTAACATGAACTCTGGTTATACATATGTTTCAGGTAACAAGTTGAGTATGTGTTCTTTCTTGCATGTCTTGATGATAGTTGAGCTCTCCAAGTCTCTGTATGATTTACATCATGTCATATCTAAATATACCCTAATCAATCCAAGAAATTGAAAAAGTAAGTGAGTTGATATTTTGTCAAAAACACTCATTTTCTGTCCTTAGATCTTGTGTCTCCTTTGTTGTGATATCACTAACCTGGAACACACTTGATCAGGATTTATTCATTGTCTACGACTATTCATATTTTTTTTATTTTAATGTGTTGATCTTCATTGATATGATCTCATTGCAGACATTAATTCTTTTGTTTATATTAGATTTTGATTCTGCTTTCGTTTTGATTTATGCATGTTTTTTGTGTGTGAAGGCAATGTAACAATGAGATGGGTGATCTTATTATGTTACGTTAGGAAACTTATAAGTTGTTCAAACTTAAAAGTTTAGGGGGAGTAATAAATGGAAGAGTTTTTCTCAGAAAATCAAAATCAAAGTTAAAATGTTGAATTGAAAGGATGATGCTATATGTTCAAAGTGTATGTGAGTTTGATAATGTAACTTTTCAAAATGATAATATGAACCTACATAAATTTGCAAGTGGAAATGCTTCTTTCAAAAATTGAAAAATAGATATTTGATTATGTTTTGAGACTAAAATGAACAAAAAAAAAACAAAATAAATTTTAAAAAGTTAAACAACAAGTGAAGAATTAAATTTGTTAAAAATTAATTTTGAGTGTGCAAAATGTAAAAAGTTCAAATTTGAGGGACTAAAAGGTAAATTTTAGGAAATTCAAAAATATGCTTAAAATGTTTAAATATTAGTATGAAATATTACTAATATGTTTAAACAGTGTGCAGGTGAAGAATTTTGAAAAACACAAGTGTAAGACTCATGAAAGTCAACTCAAAGTCAACTCATGCGCCTAAATAGTGTTCATACGTCTAAATAGGAGCATGGTCAACTTTCAGGAATTATACAAGTGTTTGGGCGTTTTTCATATTCCCATGCGCCTAAACAGTTACTATAAGTTCATGAGTTTAACCAAGTGTTTGGGCGTTTTACACAAACCCATGCGCCTAAACAGTGATAATGAGTCTGATTTTAACCAAGTGTTGGACGTTTTAAATGTCTCATGCATCTACATAGTGTTGAAATGTTTCAAGAGTTACAAGTTAAACGTTTTAGGAGCTTCATGCGGCTGAACAGTGCAAATGCACCTGAACAGTGTAAAAGCGCCTAAACAGTGCTTATGCGTTTGTACAGTGCTCATGCCACTGAACAGTTCTCATGCGTCTGAGTCAATTCGCACAAACAGTGCTCATACGTCTCATTATTTTGTGAATTTTAGGGTTTCATACGCACAAACAGTGCTCATGCGTCTAAAATTTCACTTAATATAAATTGAACACTTACACTTGTTTCTCATTCACACTTAAAATTCTCCAAAAACAACTCTCTAAACTATCGACTCTCGGTCTTTATCAATCTCTCAGATTCTCAGTGATTATAGCAAATCTTTGTTGATTGTTAGATATTATTTGAGTTTATAAACGTAAGTTTGTGATTCAAATCAGTAGATTTTGGTTAAAACATGATGATTGGCATAGTCGTTCGACTGCTATTCGGGCGTTCGAACACTATAACATTCAAAGTTTAACTAATCAAATCTTAATCATATCCAAAATTGATTCTGGATTGTTGATATGTATCAAATTTCAAGCAATTTGATATATAGTTCATCGACTGAAATTGTGAATGATATTGATTATAGATTGATCAGTCAGTTCTACGAAGGAAGAAGAAGAAGATGAACAGACAAAATTCAATTTTGAATAAAAATAAAAAAAATTAAATAAAAAGTAGATAAATCAGAATTCAAATAATTGATTAATAAAAATGATAGATACAAAATGAATAAATTTTAAGATTTCACAAATTAAATTCATAAGTTAAAATTGAATTCAATATTACAAAATTGCAAATTCATATGTAAAAATGAAATTCATTAATCAAAATTTTAATGTTCTAATATTCTTTTTCTCTATATTTTGCAGATGGCAGCTTTGAAGTTTGAGCCTAAACATAATGTTGCTGCATTCTTAGATGAAGAAAACAGAGAATCAGTTGGTTATGAAGAGATTATAAGATTTCTGCTAAGATCAAAATATGTCTATGCAATGTGTGCAAGACCTATGATTAATGCAAGATTGATCAAAAGATTTTGGAGAGAATAGAAAGAAATAAAGAAGGGCATAAAGCTTTAAGAGCTTTTATTACATCTGATAGAATGCTTGAAGTGTCTGAACAAGCAATCAGAACAGCTCTTAAACTTGGAGAAAATGATCCAGAAGACTTATCTGAGTATACTTTCAATGAATGTAGAGATGTATGTCTACAAATAGGTCATCCTGGTCACTTTCCTATGAAACAATTCTTCAGAGCAAGAGTATATAAACACTAGAAATTGTTGTGTTATATATTTCAACATTGCATGTCCAAAAGAAGTGCTGGTTGGGATTCATTCCCAGTGGACATTGCATCTCCTATCATTGCTCTAGCCACAAACAAAAGGTTTAACATGGCAAAGTGGATAATGAATGGATTCATATTCAATCTTGAAAGAGGAAAGAGAAACAAATACTTGATGTATCCAAGATTTCTCCAACTGCTCATTAATGAAGAGAATCCAGATTTATATGTTGAAGGAGTTGAAGGAGATAAGTTGCAATTAGAGCACATGTCTGAAGCTGTGTATAAGAGACTTGCTATGATTAATGGTTCTCAAAACATTCCATTATTTGACTATATAAGGAATGTAGCTATGGATGAAGTAGACATCAATCAACAACACTATCATTTATCTGAAGATGAACCAATAGATCCAAATGATCTTATTGAGGATGTTGTAGATGATATGATTGATGATGATGATGAAGAAAGTGATGATGAAGCTACTGAAAGCTCATCAGATAATGATGATGATGATAATAATGATGATGATGATAATAATGATGATGATAATGGTAATGATGGTGCAACTGAAGCACATCAAGAAGCTATTGATGAAAGGAATGATGATGATAATGTCAATGAAACTCAGTACTTAGCTAAAGAAACTACTGATGCTGATATTCATGATGATTTTGTACATGAAGTTCAAGGAGATGAACCAGCTATTGTTGTACATGAAGAAGATTCACAAAATCAAACTTTTGATTTTGATTTCATGAATGATATGTTATTTGAACCAGTGTTTCAAGCTGAAGTGAATGAAGAGGTTGAAGAAATTCCTGTGAGTACAACACACAATGTGTTAGTACAAACAGAGGAGATAGTTGATATAGATGAGATGGAGAATTTGAAAGAAGAAAATGTGATTAAAGAGAAAGAAATTAAAGAATTAAAAGTTGAGAATGAAAGATTGAAAGAGATGAATATATCTCTTGAAAAGGAAATTCAAAAGTTAAACGATGAAAATTCTAAGTTGAATGAAGAAAATTTACTGAAAGATGAAAAGCTTGTGAGCTATGCAAAAGACAAAGAAGATGTTATCAAAAATTTTGAAGTTATGATAAAGGATTATGACATTCTTGAATATGAAAAATTGAAAGATGAATTAATAAAGGTAAAAGAATCTCAAAAGCCTATCTCACCAGATCAAATGATAAGTTCTGAGATGATTGTTGAAGAGAATCCTGAGGTGATCAAAGGAAAAAGGAAACTTGATGATGTAGCAGATACAATTTTAATAGAGTCATCTTTAAAAGTACAAAGAATAGAAGAAACTGTTGAAGTGCAAAACATTCAAGAACAAATTGAAGCTTTAGAAGACATTGAAGAATTTTACAATGATGACTGGTATGACGAAGTCTTAGATGAAGAAGACATAGATGAAGCTCAATTTGTATCAAATTACTCTTCACAAGAACCAACTGAAGATCAAGATGAAATTCCACAAGACTTTGAAGATAGATACAACTACCTTATGAAGATGAAGTACAATAGAGTCTTTTTGGATGGACTAACGGTTTCTCAAATAAATGATGAATATGAGAAATGCATTGCTACAGAGTCAGTTGCTCCTATTGATCCAAATGAGATTGTAATGGAACATGGTGAATGGAATAGAGCTAAAGAAAGTATTAATGTAGAAGAATTATCAAGCTCTGAGCTGCACCATCCTGATCCTGATAATATGAGTATTCCAGCTTTAAGGTCTTGGTTGCAAGCTAGGAATTACCCATGGAGGAAACTGAAAAGATTACAATCTGTATCTTTGAGGAATCTTGTTAGAAGTTTTCAAGAAACTGAAAAACAATCAAAGAAGATGATCATACTTGATACTGATAATCCTCAATACCTTGAGATTACCAAAAGAACAAGAATGTTGAAGCCTCAAGAGATTAAACAGATGGCAAGAAAATCAGATGCTCATGATAGCAGAAAAGATCTGATCAAAATGTTTTCTGGTACTGAAAGGCAAGCATATAAAGCCTCTTCTGAACAAAGACAAATTTTTGATAATGCCAGATCTACTGGAGACTTGGTGAGGAATGTATTACAAAAATGACAATCGGTTGCTGAGTTGTTAAATGCCATGATTGCTCCTGATTTCACAAACCAAGTAAAGACAATAGCATGGAAGTATGATGAGATATTTGATGCATTTTTGATAAAAAGAGTAAATGCAGCTTGTGATGTATATCATTTTTACTCAAGCATCATTAAACTTCTAGTGCAAGACTTGAAAGAGTTAAACAGATTACCTCTGATTAATCCATCTGATTCTAAATGTGGTAAGATGATGATAGAATTATTGACAAGAGGAATGGATAGATCAAGTAATTTTCTTCAAACAAGATGTGATCAAGAAGACAAAGAGTACTTTGCTACTTTAAAGAAGAACAAAAAGCTTAAAGGATTACAAGCTGAAGATGAACATTTCATGATAGAATTTTATGATAAGTATTATGAAAAAGTCACAACTCCTGGTCTAAAGGTGATTGATGGTAATCAGAAGTCAAAGCCAATTCTCAGATGATTCTATAATACTGATACTTTTGAGCTTAAACTGGTCCGAAATCTTTTACAATGGGATGAGGATATGATTACATTTTTTGGTGCTTTTGAACTGAAACTATTGCATCCAAGTTATATATCATTTTTGTCTGTGCAAAAGTTTGAAAAGGTATCTCCAAAAGTTGCAGTGCAAGATAAGAAGTATTTTATTTCCATCATCAATGTGATGAATGCCGCAATGGAAAGAATATCATTAAGGAAAGCTCTTGCTTATGCAAACATTGTTAAGAAGGACATCAAAGACATTGAGTTCATGAGAATTTCAAGAAAAGGAGTATTAGAAATATACTCAAAGGAAAGTCGAAATCCTATTGAGTTATATGCTAATATTGATATCACATGTCTATCAAAAGATACATTGGAAAGAATGAGCAAAATGGAGATAAAGACAAATGAAGCAAAACCAGAACAAGGCATTCTTGCTAGCAAATTTAAGTCTGCTATTGCTAATGCTTTGAAAGAACAGGAGATGTATAAAAAGAAGCCAATGTTCAAGATCAAGGAAGAACCTGAAGATTTCTTTGAGTGCTGAAGATAAAATTTAAAGATGAAAGCTGAAGAAAAGATAAAAAGAAGTCAAGATTGAAGATTTTGAAGACTAAAGACCATGTAAATCTTAGGGGGAGTATTGTTAGTTCTCTAGAAAGATTAACATGTAGTCTTTATGTGTCTTTCTACTATTTGTAATAGTATAGGGACTAGTTTTGTAATTTGTTAGTTCCATGTGTTTCATTATAAATAGCTTAGACTTGTTGCAGGTAGTAGGAGACGAGAATAGTGACGAACAACAGATTCATAACTGCTTACTTACTTTGTAATTGTCTTTGCTTGATATTAATGAAACTATGAATTTTGTTGATATCTTGCTTGATTTGATTACTTTGTTTGTATTTCTTTGAATTGTGTTCATACATCATCACAGATTGGTATATTTGATCCTATCATCACTAAATCCTAGTCCCTGCTTATTTTTATAACAAACTTTTGGATGCAAGGATGAGCATATTATGTTCTTGAAGGTCTCTTCTTCAAGAACAAATTTTTCTGCCCTAGCTTTGCTGATCATAAGCTCAGCCTAGCATTCTGTCAACTTAGTTATGAAGTCTTTGATTTGAGTCCTGTAGTTGGTATGCTCATGTTTAAGGGTTGAAATTGTTTTCTCTAAGTCCTCTATCTTTAGTTTATAATCATTTTTAACTCTTTTAAAATCAGCTTTTAAGATATTTAAAGATGTAGATCAGATCTCATCTCTAAGTTATAGGACTTGTATCTATTTACTATAGCAATGCATTCAGGAGTACAAATATGTTTCAACACCTTGGCTTCATCGTGGTCTACCATGAATGCTTGGTTTGGATAAGCATCTTCAACCTGAAAGCTCTAGTCAAAGCCTCTTTTTTCAACAGCAACTGCAGCTTGCTGCTTTGGCTTCTCATTCTGGGGAGCTCTATCAGTGTAGTTGTCTGGCTTGTATTTGTCACTATTTGTCCTTGGTGCCTTACACTCCCTCGCAAAGTGTCCCATCTGGTTACAATTGTAACACTTCACTTTGCTTTTATCCAGCACAAATTTTCCACTGGTTGCATTGCTTGGAAACTTCCTCCCTGTCCTCTTGTAGAACTTCTTGGCTCTGTGAGTGAGAAGAGCCATCTGTTGAACTATCTCCATGTACTCCAGATCATCTGAATGGATACAGTCTAGGTCTTCAAGGGTGAAGAGAAAGTTTCATATGCTCTCATCAGCAGAGACAAAAGCATGAGAAGAACTTGTCTTTTGGAATGGACTTCCTTGAGTCTAGCTTTCTCTTGGATTCTCTAGGAAGATGATGAAATGACCCTTTTGTGAGTTGTCAGGGTAGCATATAAGATGATGTTGAGGTTCAATGCTTTCCCTTTCAACCACATGAAGGGCTGAACTCAGTTAATTGGTGGAGTTACAAGATGAGTTTTGCATGTTCATCTACATCTGGTATCCACTAAGAATACCATACAACTGTATAAGAGTAAGAGTCTTAAGGTTCTCAGTCCTCTTTATAACAACATAGTAATGTGTCCATTGTCTAGGAAGAGAGGACATGAACTTCCTCACAATGTCCATGTTCTCAAGAGTTACTCCAACATCCATTAGAGTATCCACAATCTCAAAATACCTTAAGTATTGTTGAGTCATGGTTTCACCTACCTTGAAGGTGAAGTTTTCAATCTACTGCTTCAGGAGATCCTTTTTGTTCTCCTTTACTTCATTGGACCCCTCATACATAAGCTTTAGTGCTTCCCATAGTTGCTTGGCAGTTTTGCACTTCTTGAAGTCTCTGTAGATGGAGTTTGAAAAAGCAGTTTGAAGGGCTGTCATGGCTTTTTGATCAAAATCTATTCTTTTTATGTCTTCTTTAGAATAATTAGCCAAAGCCTTTAGAATCATACCACCACCAGTAGCAGAAGTGGTACTTTGTATGTAAGGTCCTTGGGCAACAAAGTCCCACATCCTGGAGTCTTGAGACTTGATGAAGCCTTCCATTCTTTGACACCAAGTATCAAAGTCTTCAAGAGTGAAAAGTGGAGACATTGTCATAGTTCCAGTTTCCATATCAGCTTTAGAATAGCCGCCATTTGAGTTGTTAAGTATTCTGTGTGTGTGTGATGGATCTTAAGATGGTGAGATCTTATATCAAGAGTCTGGAATGCTCTGATGCTAAATGCAGGACCGTTAGAAGGTATGCACTTACAACATAACAACACAATGAGAGTTATTTAGAACACTTAACAGATCAAATAGGGAACTGGTTACTTATATGAAAGATAAATATATGAGACAGAACAAGATAGCAAACAACACAAGTGTATGGTTTTCAATAATGCTGTATATTGCTTCTCAAGTTCTTTAACAAATGCTACAAAGCATAGATAGAAAGTTACAAGTACTTGAGATACTTTATACTACATCCTACAGCCGGCCATACTTTGAAGGCCAGTTGGATACATAAGACTAGACAACTACAAAATCAAATGTAGAGTCAAAAGGCAGATTGCCTTTTGACTAGTGACTATGACATGTCATAGCTCACATCCTAATATATTACAAAAAGGATAAAAGTACATAAAGTAGAAAGCTCAGACTCAAGACCTCAATGTACAGTTACCTAAAGTATGGACCTTTTCACCAACTCATGTAAGTTGGTGACTGAACAGAGTTGCAGTGGAAAGGAGGTCCAACTTTATGGTAAACTACATCAGATAAAAGCATGTACATAAAAGTCTTCGAAAGAAATCTGTCTTCACTCTTTGGCTTCGGAAGACGTTGTCTTTGAAGCTTCGGAAGACTTCCCTTTTGGCTTCGGAAGATTTTACACTTAGAACATTTTCTAGTGCATGGCGTAATACTTCCAATGCATTTCTACTTCTGTACTTCAGTGCATGCATGCAGAGAGACTTTGGATGTTTTGGCTGCAACAGACTTATAGGAATCCTTACACTTTGTATAATTTTAGTTAAAAATAGTTTGTTACTTTGTATTTTTGTACACGTGTCCTTATAAATTCGAGTACGTTTTGATGTTAATTTAGTTTAAAAATGAGTCGGATAAAAACCAAAATGTTCCAAGTTTTTTATATACGTTTTGAGATAGTCTACGTTTCAACGTTTTGATGTGACCTTTGTTTAAAAATGAGTTGGTTCAAATATCACTTTTTCATTCAATGGTATAAATTTGAGTTTCTCTACATTTTGGCGTAAATTTATTTTGGAAATAGTTAGTTCAATTGCAGTCTATACTTTATCACACGCGCGTCTAATGTTGCAGCAACTCATGGCAGGTAAAAAGCTAGTTTATACTTACAAATTAAGAGCGTGGATGTGTACAAAATGTGAACATCTGTATGAAAAAACTGAAATTGTAAGCCAATTTGAAAATTTAAATATCTAAAAGATCTGAATATCTATGTTTAAAAAAATGAATACTTTGGATATCTGAATGTTTGAAATGTAGTCATTCTTATACCGTTATAGAGAAAATTTCAAACTTAGTCCATGTTGGTTGATCATATTGTATGTTTGGTCTCCAGGATTGAAAATTACAAACCTAGTCCAAAATTTTATGAGTAGATTGCATGTTTAGTCTCTAACGTTAATGTTCGTTAGGTTTTAGGGTTAAGTAACATCACAAGCATTCCATATGAGGGCATATTTGTAATTTACAATTCAGGTTATTTTATCTATTTACATTATGCCTTCTCATGATAATATTAAACATTGTTTCGCACTACCCTCCTTGAAAATCACTTTCAAATCTCATTCTGAATCCCAAAATCTCATTCAAGAAATGAAAATCAAATCTTCATGTATTATTGTAGATAGTTCCAACAAGTTCAAAAGGAAACCACCATCTCACTGTCACCATTAACACTACTTAATACATTTGTCAGCAACCCTTGAATTGGAAGACAAGTAACTAAACACAACACCACCGAACTCTATGCTGGCAATGACACCTTCCTGACTTTAAACTAACCAAACACAACCACTAGCATTGTCTCTAATGTTCGGGCAACTTGTAAAGTCTCCAACTGTATCCCATTTTGCTCAGGCGCAACTTGTAAAGTCTCCAACTGTATCCCACTTTCCAAGTTATAGGACCTGTATCTATTAACTTTAGCAATACATTCAGGAGTACAAAGATATTCTAGTACCTTGGCTTATTTATGGTCACACATCAGTGCTTGGTTTGGAGAAACATCTTCAACCTGAAAGCTCCAATCAAAGCCTCCTTCTTCAACAACAACTGCAACTTGCTGCTTGGTGTAAGGCCCCGTTCCCGGGACGCTTACAGTTGGTCGATCATCGCACAAAAACATACATTTTCATTTATCTTACATAAACATTGCAGCAGAAACATACAAAAATGACATTACATTTCATTATAAAAGCTTTTGCAAAATAATACATCGTTAACCAGTTACAAAATACATTGTTGCATTACATCACAAAAGCCTTATATAAATGAATGCCATCCAAAAGAGCTGAGTAGCCGCCCCGTGCCATCCTCAGCAACCATTACCTGCCAACTGAAAACACATAAAGTCAGCGTTGCTGAGTGAGTTTTAATTTTATAATAAAACATACTTTTATTTCATTAAAACCGTTCTTTACTTTCATGCGATCATACATCATACGTACACATAGATAATATCATTATTATCTTCATCATTCATTCATACTTTAACTTTTGTTCATTCATCGTACGCCATTAACTTTTACATTCTTTCATCATTACATCTTTTCCTTTCCATCAAACCGTAAACCTTACCCTTCTGTTCACGGTACTGGACCTAGGCCTATCATAGACCTTCTAAAAAGGTGCACCGCTGTTACTCTAGGATAATTAAAATTGAATCAAATCATGAAGAATTAGATCAAAATATGATAATCACAATCAAAAACCCCTTTGATCTCTATTGATTGCTAATAATATTGTTTACAGGTAAATCCCTCAATCAATTGGTCATTCAACCATCCTCCAACACTAATGGCAATTAACCTATTTATAGTCTAGACTAATATTCACTAATTGCACTTAACTCCCTTGACTTAGGCTAATCAACACAAAATTACATATTAAGCATAAAAATGACTAAAAACAAGATAAAATATATTTTGTTCACACAAAATATATTTATTACAATATAACTCCTAGTCATCTAAATCTTCAACGTCTCATCTTGGTTCCTCGTCTCGAACATGTCGGGTTTGACTTTTGTTGACTTTGATCGTGACGTTGACTTTTGTTGACTTTCACTGTGTTGATAATATAGACTATCTTTTACAGCTCCAACAACCGCACCTCTGGTCACAGTACATAAGGTTAAGTTTAGGTGTACCATTGCCATATGCAATACCTTTCTATTCATGGTACTGGACCTAGGCCTATCATAGACCTTCTATAACGGTGCACCGCACCTCTGGTCACAGTACCTAAGGTATGCAACAATAGTTCTATACATATGGTCAATCAAAAAGAAAGACCCCGATGTGCATCCTCCCGGGGTAGAGAACCCACACACTGTTAGGCTAACACCTTTTAATGGCGTGTCCCAACACACAAGGATTGCAAGACTTTCTTTACTTTCATCATTTATTAATGCATGCATTCATCATGTTCCTCTTTTCATCATCTTTCACTTTACGTTACATAATACTTTCAATTCATTCATTAACGTAACACGTAAAGCCACAGGAAAGATAAACATTCATCATAATCAGGAACATCAACATACACAGTCATCATCATCATACAGGGCAACATCATACATAACATACATCATGCATAAATATGCACCATCATCATCATCATGCCCAACATACCCTCTAAGGTCTCAACAGTCATCTTACTTGAACTTACGGGAATTTCCATGTCAAACTTACATCTGCACTTTTCCCCGAAAGTCATTAATTAAACTACACTTTTCCCAGGGTACAACAGCCCTACTTGGGCGTATGGACACCCTTCAGTCGCATGGCCTCCAGGCGACTAAACATCATGAGAATGGACCAATGCGGATGAACACCTATGTCGATGAACACCCAATCATGCGAATGGACCTCATGCGGATGAACACCCATGCGAATGACCTCATGCAGATGGACTCAATGTGGATGAGTCCTATGCGAATGGAACTAATGCGAATGGACCTCATGCGGATGAAACTAATGCGAATGAGCACCTATGTGACTGGGCCCTCAGTCATATGACTCCCCATGCGACTGGCCCCCAATCGTACGAACAAATCCTCAATCGTGCGAATGAACCTCAATCGCACCTCAATCGGCCGTATGGCCTCCATTCGGTAACATAGCCCTAGCTGATGCAAAATGCAGTTCATCCCGAACCCAATCTGCCATTTTCGACCTCCAAGCTCATCCAAACCCATTCTAAGCCTAAATCAACCATCCTAAACCTTGGGAATGCATACCACAACACCATTCAAGCACACACAAGCCCAGAAACAACCTCTAAACGCATAACCCACAAAAACATACACACGAGTCAAACACACACATTCAAAAACGGGTTTTCTATGTGTTCCAGCCCCAAAATCGTTTGAAAACATGTAAAAGAGGGGTCCTAGAACTCACACAAACGACCACAACGAGAAGATCTTCGAATCAACACGCTACACTTTGATTTTTGCACGCTTGAATCTACTCGAACCAACCTTTTTCTCTCTTTTCTCCCTTTCTTCTTCTCCTCTCTTTTCTTTGCTGAAAATTTGGGTGTGGGGAGAGGGTAATGGCTGCCCTCTCCCATCAAATATCTCCACTTACCCAACTTTCTCTCGTTGGCAAGTTTGGTCCCCCGACTTTGGACTTTATTTCTTTTTCTTCATTCGTCGGCTTCAAAATGAATAACCGGGTGTTACAAGTCCACCCCCCTTAAATAGGTTACTCCCCGAAACCTGTTATTTCTCGAACAAACGTGGTAATGCTGCCTCATTTCTTTTTTCAGTCTCCCACGTAGACTCGGATCCTTTCTTGTGCTTCCACTGTACGCGTACAAGTGGGACCACTTTATTTCTCAACCTCTTCTTTTTTCGATCGATGATGGCCAATGGTTGCTCCACATAATTGAGCCGTTTGTCTACTTCGATATCTTCCAGTGGAACAATCATATCTTCATCTGCCAAGCACTTCCTTAGATGAGATACATGGAATGTCAGGTGAATTCCACTTAACTCATCCGGTAACTCCAGTCTATAGGCCACCTCTCCTACTCGAGCAATGATTCGGAAAGGGCCTATGTACCTCGGGCTCAACTTGCTCCGCTTTCGGAAACGAATGATACCCTTCCAAGGTGAGACCTTCAACATAACCTGGTCACCCACCTGGAACTCAATCGGTCTGCGTCGTTTATCAGCGTACGACTTCTGTCTATCTTTGGCTGCATTCATGAAGGCTTTGATCTTTTCAAGCTTCTCAGTCGTAGCCTCGATCACCTCGACGCTCCCTAACTCTTTATGACCAATATCACTTCAACAGAAGGTGTTCTGCATCTCCTCCCGTATAACATCTCATATGGGGGCATACCAATGCTGGCATGATAACTGTTGTTGTACGAGAAATCAGCTAACGGTAAGTGGTCATCCCAACTTCCCTCAAAATCAATCACACATGCCCAAAGCATGTCCTCCAATGTCTGAATGGTCCTTTCTGACTGGCCATCAGACTGGGGATGATAAGCTGTGCTAATATGTAACCTCGTCCCCATGGCGTCGTGGAACTTCTTCCAGAATTTGGATGTAAACCGGGTGTCACGATCAGACACAATAGACACCGGCACACCATGACGAGTTACAATTTCCTTGATGAACAGATCAACCAACCTCTCAGATGAATATGTCTCGCGGATCGGTAGAAAGTGAGCACTCTTCGTCTAACGGTCAACTATCACCCATATGGCATCATACACTTTCGGGGTACGCGGCAGCTTCGTAATGAAATCCATGGTGATGTGCTCCCACTTCCATTCCGGTATATCCAAAGGTTGGATCTTTCCATGCGGCTTCTGATGCTCGGTCTTCACTTGCAAGCAAGTAAGGCACTTACTCACATACTCCACTACGTCACGCTTCATACCCAGCCACCAATAATCTTTCTTCATGTCTTGGTACATCTTTGTAGCACCGGGATGAATAGGGTATCGAGTCTTGTGAGCTTCATCCATAATCTTCACCCGTAGATCCCCAAAGCGAGGAATCCACATTCGTCCAAATCGGGTTCTAACACCAAGTGTGTTTTCACCCAACTCCGCGACCAGACCTCTCATTCTTTCAGAGTTAAGATGATCTTCTTTCAATGCCTCATCTTGAAACTCTTTTACTTGCTTCATCACATCCGAGGTTATGATCAACTGGTATGCTTTCACCCGAATCGGCTTGGGTCTCTCCTTTCGGCTAAGGGCATCCGCCACCACGTTGGCTTTGCCTGGATGGTAATGGATCTCGCAATCATAGTCCTTTATGAGTTCCAACCATTGCCTCTGTTGCATGTTCAGGTCCTTCTGCTCAAAGAAGTACTTCAAGCTTTTGTGGTCAGTGAATATGGTGCACTTCGTCTCGTAAAGATAGTGCCTCCAAATATTTAACGCAATCACCGCGGATGCTAGCTCCAAGTCATGAGTGGGATGATTGACCTCATGAACCTTCAACTATCGGGATGCATAGGCTATAACCTTTCCCCTCTGCATCAACACGCACCCCAACCCCGAGTAGGAAGCATCAGAATAGACCACCAGATCTTCGCTTCCATCGGGTAATGACGGAACGGGAGCTTGAGTCAATCTCGCCTTCAGTTCCTCGAACGCCTTCTCTTGAGCTTCACCACATACAAACTTCACATCTTTCCGGGTCAACTTAGTTAGTGGAGAGGCGATCTTAGAGAAGTCTTGAATGAATCTTCTATAGTAGCCCGCCAAACCCAAGAAGCTACGAATCTCGGATGGCGTCTTTGGTGACTTCCATTGCATAACCGCCTCCACCTTTGCCGGGTCCACCATAATCCCTTCAGGATTCACCACATGACCCAAGAATTGCACTTCACGCAACCAAAATGCAAACTTGGAGAACTTGGCATACAGCTTCTCCTTCCTCAACGTCTCTAAAACCTCCCGAATATGACCGCCATGCTCTATCTTGCTCTTCGAATAAATCAGGATATCATCAATAAACACGATCACTGATTTATCTAACATCGGCCGACACACTCGATTCTTTAGATACATAAAAGCAGCTGGCGCATTGGTCAAACCAAAAGACATGACAAGGAACTCGTAGTGACCATATCGTGTGCGGAAAGTTGTTTTAGGGATATCCTGCTCTTTCACCTTCAACTGATGGTAGCCCGATCGAAGATCTATCCTTGAAAACCAACTGGCACCTTGAAGCTGATCAAACAAATCATCGATTCTCGGTAAGGGGTATCGGTTCTTATCGTCAACTTATTCAGCTCACGGTAGTCAATACACATCCTCATACTACCGTCTTTCATCTTCACGAATAGTACCAGAGCACCCCAAGGAGAGATACTCGGTCTAATGAACCCCTTATCAAGCAGTTCTTGCAACTACTCCATCAACTATTTCATCTCCGTCGGAGCCAGCCAATACGGTGCCTTGGCAATAGGTTGGGCACCCGGTATCAGATCAATCTGAAACTCGATCTCTCGGTCAGGTGGCACTCCTGGTAAGTCTTCTGGGAACACGTCTGGAAAGTCACACACAACCGGTACATCGGCTAGTTATGGTGTTGACGTATCCACATCCTTTACATAGGCCAAGTAGGCACTACATCCACACCTCATACACTTTCCCGCCACCGCCATCGAAATTACTTTCGGAATCGTCGTGACCCGATCACCATAAACCGTCACCGAAATCCTGTCAGGCGCTGTCAACCGAATCAGCTTCTTAAGACACACAATGTTCGCCTCGTAGTCCGCTAACCAATCCATCCCAAGAACCAAATCGAAACCATCTAAGGTCATCACGAACGGTCTAATAGGAAACTTATGACCTTCTAGTTCAACATCACAGTCTTTTATCATCTCAGAAATCCGGGTAGACTTACCTATGGCAGTATCTACATCAAAGGGCGCATCAACACGTCTATTCCTAACAAGCAGCTTAGCACAGAAAGCAGCACAAATAAAACTTTTACTAGCACCAGAATCAAATAACACAGAAGCTAAAGTTTGGTTCACTAGAAACGTCCAGGACACAACATTAGGGTCTGTCCTATCTTCCTCCTGTGTCATAGTGAACGCCCTGGCGCTCGCCCTCGGTCCTACACTTCCCGTCTTCTTCACCCCGGAACCCTCAGCACTTGGCTTCTTACAATGCCTACTCATGTGGCCTTCCACGCCACAGTTAAAGCACCGGACCATACGACAGTCCTTGGCTATATGCCCCGCCTTCCCACATTTGAAGCAAACATTCAACCCCAGTCTACATTCCCCACTATGCTCTCTCCCACACCTACCGCACTTCTTCATACCAGCACCCGATGCGATCACACGGCTGTCGTCCACCCGTGCCTTCTTGTTACCCGTCGAGGCATCACCCCGACCAAACCACTTCCCATGCCAGATCCGATCACCACCACCCTTCTTGCTACCTTCAGTCACCACCACTGTTCTCTCATCATACAGTCTCCTTGCCAAATCTACCGGCTACCTAAACGTACTCGGTCGGGCAGCGATCATGTGCCTGCGAATATCCACTAGCAAACCCTGAATGTACCTCTTAATCACCCGTGACAGAGGCTTCACGTGATCCGGCACCAGACGTGCCATCTCGTTTGTGACAACCAGCCTCTAGGTTGTTATTCTAACCCTAATTTACTTGCATCATTATCCGTCTTATGAGTACTAATAATAGAAAAAATCCAACCCTATCATGAATTTAGAAACATTTCTTTGCTATTTGATCCAATTTATGATTTAATCTGATTTTACTGATTTTTAGTTAGTTTAGGTTTTACCTTTTTAAAACTTGGTGTCCCGGGAATGTTAACAAGCCACCCTTACAAAATTTAATGTCAAGTGAAACAATTAAAATGTGAGCATTCATTCACACTTATAAATTTTCGGTTCATGCATGCATGGACATGCACAAGATACTACAATTAACATCATCCATCAAATAATATATTTTACCCAATACTACAAAATTACACTACCTAATAATTATTTAGAATTAAAATTTAAATTAAAACACCCACACTAGATGCCAAGTTTCGGCTGCCCCCTCTCCCTCCACTCACCTCTCTTCTACACCACCCACACTCTCACCATTCAAGTTTCATGCAAGACTCTTATCTCTACACCTCTCTCTCTCATTCTTTCAAACCCTAATCAGCTGAATACACACTCCAAAACACACACTCAAACCATTCTCTCTAGATTTCCAGCCTTGTTCATCGAAGAACAAGGCATTCACACACTCGGTCGACCAAAAATCACAAGAAGGTGGCCATATTCGCGAGTTTGGACACACCTCTACTTCCTATTCGACTTTTCCAGCTTTGTTCGAAGATTCTTCAGCCTTGTCCAAGGAGTTTCGAGCTATCCAAGACCATCTACACTCTCCAAAACGTGAACAACACCAAGTGTAAGCTTCATGTCACCCGAAAATGGTCTTCTCATGTGTTTCTTTCACTTCTCTTTTAAAAACACCTCCTCTCTTTGTTGTAGCAGAAACCCGACACTATTATCTTGTTCTTGAGGAGCTTTCAACTTCACAAGAGGTATCTCACTGGTTATATTTGTCATTCTTAAGGTGGAAACAGATTTCCACCATGAAAACCCTATTTTTGGACTCTTTGCACCATCTAACTTGTAAATCTTGTAACCCTTGAAAGCAAAACTTATAAACTGCTTGTTAATGGTTTAATGGACTCCTAATAACCTGTTTTGAAAGTTATAAAAGAATATACACCGTGGATATATGGTTATAGCTCAAGATACACCTTAAAAACCTCCTTTTTACAAGAAATGTTACAATCTAAGCACTTGTTTGAAAACCCTCTTAACCAAGGTTTACAACCTGCTCATGAACAACTTGGTAACACTCTAAGAACCTGATTTTTGGTCTTAAGTGTCATAAAGGACAAGAAACCAAACTTGAGGGTAGAAACTGTCAATTTTGAAACTTAAGGGGCTAAACTGTAAAACTTTACCAAACTTTATAACCGACTCCTATGAAACTACTAATCACTTGAACAACAAAATTTCCTTATATCCTTAACCTAATGATGTAAAAATCCCAAATCACATGAAGAAACCATGACCTACCATAAAAGGAAACTTTTTATTCAAACCTTCGCGAATCAAAGCCTTATCCGATAACTAAAGTCTTGACACGCTTGTAGCACCTTAAATAAGTTTAGAGCAGTAGCTTATCACTTAATATATTCATGTTAGGGTGCTAGACTTGAGACACTCCCGACACACGAAGAGTATTTTGACTTAACACCTAAGGTGAGTTCTAGTGATTCCCCTTTTTACTACTGTTTTGGGCTGAAACATGCTGGGTTATTTATGAACAATATTTGTGCTTTGCTTGGTGATTGTATGAGGGATTTAAGGTTACCTGCTGATACTTATATCATGATCATTAATTCTTTCGTGAACCGCTTGTTTTATATGGATAGATCTATTTGGGGAATCCCCCACACACAGTGGCTTCCGTTCCAGGAAGGGTACCCTACTGAGATCCTAAGGGGTCGTTTGTGGCATGTGACAGGTTTTGTTAAGAAACTATAGTGAACCATTCGGGCAGGTATGGTTCACTGGTTTGGGGCTTAGTTCTTCCTTCGGGAATATCCGGTTAAGCACAACTTTAGAAGAGGCCAACCGGGACTGAGTGCAGGGTTGATTATGATTTTCCCACGATGTTGAAACTATGAATTGTTCCTTTTTGTCAAATAAGGATTTGTTAAGTCCTTTTTGTTTTTAAACTTTAAGCACTTGAATTCACCAACTTTTTAGTTGACACAAATTTCTTTTGAGCATGTTTCAGGTAATTTATGAAGAGATCCTAGCTGTTTTGAAGACCTAGACTTATCCCCGCGACCATGGCATTGGCTTATTTTCCTTAATGAACAATTTGAACAATTTTATATTTGTGTTGAACAAGTACAATTTATTTCTATGATTGGTTGTAAAACTCATTTGGGGGCTTGATTGTTTCTAGCCCCGGTACCTTTTCAAAACATTAAATGGCATGTGATATTCTCTCCTTTAAGCTCTTGTAATGGTTTGTTTCCGCTGCCATATGTTGTTGCTAGTCTGTGACGTCCCACCCTACCTGGGCCCGGGGTGTGACATCGTTGAACTTTGTGGTGTACTGCTGATGTGTCATGGTTCCCGCCTCCGGTTGCAAGAACTCTCTCTTAACTTTATCCATTTCACAGTGAGGACATAACTCCTCAATCACCAGCATTTTCAACTCTGACCATCTCATTCTTCTGATAGCCCGACTACCCTTAGCTTGGACTATATTGTCCCACCAGCACAAAGCTGAGTCCACGAAAGAATGGGAAGCAAACTTCACCTTTTGATCATCTCGGCAATCGCTGATATTTAAAACGGCTTCCATTTCTCTCACCCATCGGTGAGCAGCAGTAGCAGTGCTGTTACCATCAAAAGTAGGGGGCTTGCATCGCTGAAACGCCCCATAGTTACAGCCTCGTGCCGCCTCCTGCGCAGGCTCTTCTTCTTCCTCTTCTTCATTATCAGAGAGAACCGTTTCAGGCTCCGGTTGCTCTCGTCCTCCCGAAGACCTGTTTCTCTCCTTTCTTTCCCCTTCCTTTACGGCCTTGATAACTTCTGTCACCACATACGGTAATATTGTCTGCATGACTTAATGCACCTCTTCAACAACAACCTCCTTTACCGAGGCCCTCAAGTTAGCACTCTCATCACGAGCCTCCGGATGAGGGGTCTCAGGTTCTTCAGGAACCACCTTTTCGACCTTAGGCCTTCCTCTTTTGGGCCGCAGTTCAGTACCAGGCCCACCACAACCTCCACCCCTCGAAGCTTTTGAAGATCTACCACTGACCATTCTCTAACACACTGAAAGATTCAAACACCAACACGGTCATTCAAGGGAACAGCTCAGTATATGTCAAGTATAGTAAGTCCCTAATTACAGTGGACAGTTGTGATTAGCCACTTACTTTACTCTTCATACCCCGAGCATTACCTGTCCTGACTACATCAGTATTTAAATCTACATACAACAAATAAACCACATAACATGCGCACGTAATACCGGTTAACATTACGAAAATACCTGATGGCACGCAGCTACTCAGATTGGTATCCCATTCCCTTTCCGTCCCATTTTTAGTTTAAGTTAAGGTTTACTTTGAAAATTTATCCATTGCACTTAAACTTTGGCTCTGATACCAACTTGTAAGGCCCCGTTCCCGGGACGCTTACAGTTAGTCGATCATCACACAAAAACATACATTTTCATTTATCTAACATTAACATTGCAGCGGAAACATTCAAAAATGACATACATTTCATTATAAAAGCTTTTGCAAAATAATACAACGTGAACCAGTTACAAAATACATTATTGCATTACATTACAAAAGCCTTATATAAATGGATGCCATCCAAAAGAGCTGAGTAGCCGCCCCGTGCCATCCTCAACAACCATTACCTGCCAACTGGAAACACATAATAGTCAGCGTTGCTGAGTGAGTTCTAGTTTTATAATAAAACATACTTTTCTTTCATTAAAACCGTTCTTTACTTTCATGCGATCATACATCATACGTACACATAGATAATATCATTATTATCTTCATCATTCATTCATACTTTAACTTTCGTTCATTCATCTTACGTCATTAACTTTTACATTCTTTCATCATTACATCTTTTCCTTTCTATCAAACCATAAACCTTACCCTTCTGTTCATGGTACTGGACCTAGGCCTATCATAGATCTTCTATAACGGTGCACCGCACCTCTGGTCACAGTACCTAAGGTAAAGTTTAGGTTTACCATTGCCATATTCAATAACTTTCTGTTCATGGTACTGGACCTAGGCCTATCATAGACCTTCTATAATGGTGCACCACACCTCTAGTCAAGATACTTAAGGTATGCAACTATAGTTCTATACAAATGGTCAATCACAAAGAACGGCCTTGATGTGTATCCTCCCGGGGTAGCGAACCCACACACCATTGGGCTAACACCTTTTAATGGCGTGTCCTGACACACAAGGCTTGCAAGACTTTCTTTACTTTTATCATTTATTAATGCATGCATTCATCATGTTCCTATTTTCATCATCTTTCACTTTACGTTACATAATACTTTCAATTCATTCATTAACGTAACACGTAAAGCCAGAGGAAAGATAAACATTCATCATAATCAGGAACATCAACATACACATTCATCATCATCATACAGGGCAACATCATACATAACATACATCATGCATAAATACGCAACATCATCATCATCATGACCAACATACCCTCTAATGTCTCAACAGTCATCTTACATGAACTTACGGGAATTTCCATGTCAAAACTTACATCTGCACTTTCCCCCGAAAGTCAGTAATTAAACTACACTTTTCCCTGGGTACAACAGCCCTACTTGGGCATATGGACACCCTTTAGTCGCATGGCCTCCAGGCGACTGAACATCATGCGAATGGACCAATGCGGATGAACACCTATGTGGATGAACACCCAATCGTGCGAATGGACCTCATGCGGATGAACACCCAAGCGAATGAACACCCATGCGAATGACCTCATGTGGATGGCCTCAATGCGGATGAGTCCTATGCAAATGGAACTAATGCGAATGGACCTCATGCGGATGAAACTAATGCGGATGAGCACCTATGCGACTGGGCCCTCAGTCGCATGACTCCCCATGCGACTGGCCCCCAATCGTACGAACAAATCCTCAATCATGCGAATGAACCTCAATCACACCTCAATCGGCCGTATGGACTCCATTCGGTCGCATAGCCCTAGCTGATGCAGAATGCAGTTCATCCCGAACCCAATCTGCCATTTTCGACCTCCAGGCTCATCCAAACCCATTCTAAGCCTAAATCAACCATCCTAAACCTTGGGAATGCATAGCAAAACACCATTCAAGCACACACAAGCCCGGAAACAACCTCCAAACGCATCACACACAAACACATACACACGAGTCAAACACACACATTCAAAAACGGGTTTTCTATGTGTTGCAGCCTCAAAATCGTTTGAAAACATGTAAAAGAGGGGTCCTAAAACTCACACAAATGACCATAACGAGAAGAGCTTCGTATCAACACGCTACACTTTGATTTTTGCACGCTTGAATCTACCCGAACCAACCCTCTTCTCTCTTTTCTCCCTTTCTTCTTCTCCTCTCTTTTCTTTGCTGAAAATTTGGGTGTGGGGAGAGGGTAATGGCTGCCCTCTCCCTTCAAATATCTCCACTTACCCAACTTTCTCTCGATGGCGAGTTTGGTCCCCCGACTTTGGACTTTATTTCTTTTTCTTCATTCGTCGGCTTCAAAATAAATAACCGGGTGTTACACTTAGGCTTCTCAGAGTGTGGAGCTTCATGGGTGTAGTTTGGTCTAGATTGTGCTTGGCCACCATTTGTCCTTGGTGCCTTGCACTCTCTAGGAAAGTTTCTCATTTGATTACAATTGTAACACTTTCCATTAGTTGTATTGTTGGGAAACTTTCTACATATCCTCTTATAGAACTTCTTGGCCTGTGAGTGAGAAGACCCATTTACTGAAATATGTACACAAGATCATCTGGATGGATACAGTCTAAGTCTTCATGAGTGAAAAGAAAGTTGCCACAACTTTCATCAACACACACAAAGGCTTGAGAAGAACTTGTCTCATGGAATGGACTTCCTTGGATATAGCTCTCTCTAGGTGTCTCCGGGAAGGTGCAGAAAAGACCATTTTGTGAATTTTCAAGGTAGCAAAGGAGATGAGGTTGTGGTTCTCTATAGTCACTTTCAACCACATGAAGGGCTGAACTCTGCTGATTGTAGAAGAGTTGCCTGATGGATTTTGCATGTTCATCTTCATCCGGTATCCACTGAGGATACCATACAACTCTGTAAGAGTATGCACCTTAAGGTTTACAGTCCTCTTAATGACCATATAATAGTGTATCCATTGTCTAGGAAGAGAGGACATAAACTTCCTCACAATGTCCCTATTATACTCCAACATCCATTAAAGTATCCACAATCTTAACATACCTGAAGTATTGTTGAGTCATGATTTCACCTGTCTTATAGGTGAAGTTCTCAAACTACTACTTTAAGAGGTCCTTCTTGTTATCTTTTGCTTTATTTGACCCCTTATACATAAGCTTCAGTGCATCATATAGTTTCTTTATATTCTTGCACTTCTTGAAGCCTCTATAGATAGAGTTTGGAAGAGCAGTTTGAATAGCAGTCATAGCCTTCTGATCAACATCACTTTTCTTCCAGTCTTCCTCTGAGTAGTCAGCCACTTCCTTTGGAATCATACCACCACTAGCAGCAACTGGAATCACTAATCTAGACAACAAGATCAATGTAGAATTAAAAGGCAGATTGTCTTTTGACTTGCGACTATGACATGCCATAGCTCATATCCAAATATATTACAAAAAATGATAAAAGTACAATAGTAGAAAGTTACAGACAAAAGACCTTAATCAATAATTGACAAAAGTATGGACTTTTCACTAACTATTTTAAGTTGGTGAGTAATAGAGATGGCAGTGGAAAGCAGATCAGCTTTTGTCAAAAGGTGATCAGAGAAAGCATGTCTTCTCTATCTCCGGAAGAAATCAGTCTTTGGCTTTAAAAGACCTTTACTTCAAGCTTCGAAAGACTTCATCTTTGGCTTCGGAAGATATGGTCTTTTGGCTTCGTAAGATTTAATACCTAAAATAATTTACTGAGTTGTATCAAATCTTTCGAAGTAACTTACTTGTACTTTAGTAGTGCATGCTGAGAGCTCTTTGGTTGCATCAACCTTTAAGTGTATTACACGTAAGAGTAAGTTTGAGCTAATATTCAAGAAGGTGATGTTGGAAGATTTCTGGTGATTGCAAGAGATGTGAATGAAAGCATGAGAATGAATGTAGGTTTGGCATGAATCTATGTTACCGCTGCGGAAAGACGGGTCATTTTGCTAAAGATTGCCAAAGGATAGGGAAGTGCTTCAGTTGTGAAGGCACAGAACACTTCAGCCATGATTATGAAAAGGAAAATCCTACTAGTTCAGGTGGTGAGAAGGAGTATAAGAAAGCCAGTGACAAAGAGAAAACGAAAGCTAGGGCTTTCACAATCACGAGAGAAGAGGCCAAGAATCAGCCAAATGTTGTGTAAGGTATGTTCTTGGTTAGCGATGTGCTTGCTTCTATTTTGTTTGATTCTAGTGAAAATAGGAGTTTTATATCCTATTCATTCTGTAAAGTGCTTATTCATAATGGTAAAGAGATAGATGATGCCTTTAAGATAGAGACTGTTATTGTTAAGACAACTAGGAAAACAAAAGCAATATATGATTGGAGTATTGAACTAAAAGGCCGTAGTTACCCCACTAGATTGCATGTTATGAATTTATGTGGATTTGGTGTAGTTTTGGCTATAGTTTGGTTAGCTACTTATGAGGCTAACATCGTATTTTAGAGAAAGATGATTCATCTTATTACGCCTAAAGGTAGTCTAGTCACGGTGTACGAGATTAAAGTTTGCACAGTCCTAAAGATGATTTTGATGATAAAGGCAGAGAAGTTTCTAAGGCGAGGGTTTGGAACTTATCAGGCGTATGTGAAAGATGCTAAAGCTGAAACGTTATAGTTGATAGATGTACCTGTGATGTGTGTCTTCCCAGATGTGTTCTTCTAAGGACCTTCCTGGAGTATCACCTGATCGAGAGATACAGTTTCAAATTAATCTTGTGCAGGAGCTTAGCCTGTAGCCAAAGCACCGTATCGTTTGGCTTTGTCGGAGATGAAGGATTTGATAACCCAACTACACAGTATTTTTGATAAAATATTCATCAAACAACGCTCCATGGGTGTTCTAGTGTTGTTTGTAAAGAAGAAAGATGGAAGCACGCAAATATGTTTAGACTATAGAGGACTGAACAAGCTGACAATGAAGAACAACTACACGTTTCCTAGGATTGATGATCTGTTTAACCAGTTACAAGGTGCAAGTTGGTTTTTAAGGATCGATCTCAGACCAGGTTATCATCAGTTAAGAGTTAAAGAGCAGGATATACCAAAGACGATGTTTCAGATGCGACATAGGCATTACGAGTTCCTTGTAATTCCGCTTTGTCTTACAAATGCTCTGGCAGCGCTCATGGATTTGATGAATAAAGTCTGTCGGCCGACACTTGACAGATCAGTGATAGTATTGATGATCAAGAATAGGGTGGTACTCACCTTGTCGTTTGTTTTTGTTTAGTTATAGTTTATGATAGCTTAGATATTAATGTAATAGGATCTAGTTTAATTTTATCTTAATTGTATTCTGTGGCATGCGAAAGTGCATTTTTGCTTGGTAGTTTCTCATGCCATGGTGCATACAGTTTCGCATATGTGAAACTGTATGCGAAACTAGGTCCTGTATATATATGTTTCTTTGTTTTTTATTATGTAACTCTTGGAACTTTATTGATTATTACAAATTTGAGTTCATTTCTTGTTAGTGTATCGCTGGGAGCTTACATTTCACATATTTGGCAATAATAGTTCTAGTTCTTCAGATTCCAAAATTTCTTTTGCAAACAAAAGTTCTAGTAGCATAGATTGTAGTTTGGATAGTTTACATTCCAGTTGTTCTCATTCCATAATGTTTGAATCAAATGCAGTTGATGTTTCAAGCGTTAATGAAAAAGTTGGTGTTCTCAGTAAAGACAATAAAAATTCTTCAAAACCAAGCTGTTTTTAAAAAATCATTTCTCTTCCCATTCCCACTTTCACCCATTCGGATCTCTACTCCAAGTGAAACAACATCCTCACATGATTGTAAAATTTTAGAGATAAGAGAATCCACAAATCATGACAGATCATTTGACTCAGTAACAAATCACAGGAAGTGCATGTCACTTACAATGATTGTGATTCTCTTATGTGTGAATGTGAGGAAGAGATTATTATGGATGATATTCCAATTAAAAAAGATAAAAGAAAAGGCCTAAAATCTCGTTGTTTCACTTGTGCAAAAGATGATCACATTGTAAAGCATTGCCCAGAGGTTGTAAATAGAAATCTAGATAACCGTTCTTTAGGAAATAGAATAAAACATTTTGTTGATAGTTTCTTTTGTACGAATTTGTTGGATCAACTAAAGGCTGATGCAACCAAAACAAACACTTTAAATATTTTTGGTACAACTGAGAAGGAACTTTCGAAGGCAAAAGCTGAATTTCCAAAGGTCAAGGCTAAAAGTGCTTCCAAAGAGGAACTCTAACTTCCGAAGACAAAGTCTTCCTTCTTCCGAAGTTCAACACTTAGAAGAATTCAAGACAATGACTTCCGAAGCATGAAGATAAATTCAAGCCTCAGAAAAAGTAGCTTCTTTCTAAGACAATTAACCTTCAGAAGAACCTGCTATGAACTAGTGGACATAAGTATGTTCCTTTTGACAAGCCGCTGCAACCTCTGAGATACTGCATGGCGCTTTCCCACGCTCATGTAGTTGACCATACTTTATTCCACTGTTCATCCCTTATCAGTTAGTAGAGTTACCAACTTTGGATGGTGACAAAAGGTATGTCATGGACATGTCATGACTACCAAATCTTAGATAGTATTTGATCTTAGATACCTTACTTCTAGCAATGTAGTATTTGTCTAGTAGTAAGTTTCTAGCTGGTATCAAAGTATAACCGGCTTTAGATAGTAGTATATATAGTTTCTCATTGTAACTCATTTATTATGCTTGTAAGAGTCTTGTAATATTTTGAGTTGATAAGTAATATATACAAGTATCTTGAAAACCTTTCTCTTGTGTTTGTATACTTATTATATTACTATCAACTCTTAAGAGGTTTAGCATCATCAATCCGAGTGTGACTTGGTGAGTTTGAGAGATAACAATTGTGTTGAGTGACCAAAATCGATCCTACAATTGACATCAGAGCTTTTTAGGCTCCTGATTGTGTGATCTCACCATCCAAATCAACCTTTTCATCACTTATACACTCACCTCACTCGAAATGGCTCTCAACCAAATATCTGAATGTGAAATGGGGACGATGACCAAAGCACCTATCATCACTCCTGATAACTTCAGATCATGGAGCAGACGTATTGAAGGCTTCATCAGATACCAAGACAACAAGATGTGTAAGTCTATCACCAATGGCCCTTACAAGCCAAAAGTTGCAGCACCTTTTGGAAATGGTGCTATGATAGAGAAGGCGGTTGAAGACTATTCTGATGAAGACTTCAAGTGCCTGGACATTGATAGCAAAGCGATGACTGTTCTGATGAGTGCCATACCCAACTCCATCATGATAGGTTTTGAGCATTGCCATTCAGCCAAAGAACTCTTTGATGCTTTGACTCAGATGTACCCCAGCTCCAATGAGTCCAAGAAAGATTCACTGAAGCAACAATTTGAAAATTTCACTTATATTGCTGGAGAGAGACCCTTAGCCAGCAATACTTCAGGTACATGAATCTTATTTCTTTACTTCAGTCTATGGGAGTGACTCTTGAGATGAGAGATCTCTCAAGAAAGTTCATGAGTACACTTCCAAATAAGTGGACTTTCTACTATGTCTCTATCAAGAGGACAGAAAACTTGAACTCTCTCACTATGACTGAACTATATGACATCCTTGATGGATACCATGTAGAAATAGAAAACAAGAGAGGCCACCAGGTGAGCAGACCCTCAATCCTTCCTGCTAGCAACGCCTTAATGGTTACTGAAGGCTCAAAAACCCCCAACCTCAGCAGTACCTGACTTACTACTAGCAGCCATCCTGTTCTTCTGGGCCATACATCATTTTTCCTGAGACTCCAAGGTCTCAACAGGCTCAGTCAAGTCCCTTCCAGGACAGTTGTGCCTTTGTCTCAGGGAATGGGCATTATAGTGACTTTCAGTTTTGCTTTGATGATCTAAAATGTTTTAGCACAGATGATGTTGAGTACATGGACATTGTCCAACAGATGGCTCTGTTAACTTACCGAGCAAAGAAGTTCTTCAAGAGAACTAGAAGACAATTTCCCCAAAACCCAACAAACAACAAATTCGAGTTTCACAAAACCAAAGCCAAGTGTTACAACTCTAACCAGCTAGGTCATTTTTCAAGGGAATGTAACGCTCCTAAATCCAAGCTGAGAGCCACTCAAGCCTCCACACATCCCACCACACCTAAAGCCACTAGGAACTTCACTGAACAAAACATAGCTGCTGTTGCACAAGAAGTTGACTGGAGCTTCATGGTGCAGGATGTGACTCCTGCTTAAGTATTGATGGCTCGAACTAATGACAACAAGGTATTTGAACACCTCTGTACTCCATCTTGCACTGCTAAAGTTAAAATTATCAGAACTACAATTTGGAAATTAAATCTGATATTGATTCTTTGAATATCCTTAAAATTGATTTTAAAAGGGCTGAATCTGACTACAGAATAAAAATTGAAGAGTTGGAGAAAACTGTGTCCTCTTTAAAATAACTCAAATCAAGGATTTAATCTCCAAATTGACTAAGGCTCAAGCTCAGCTAGTAATAGCTGAGGCTCAAGCTCAGCTAGTAATAGCTGAGGCTCAAGCCAGGAAGCATGCTATTTTTTAGCAAAACTTCCATGCCATTCTTGCATCATCCTCCCACTCAAAACTTTGTTATCAAAACAAAGGTGAGTTGAGAACCAATGAAATTGCTCCACCATATTCTTATGAGTCTATTAGACAACCAAGATGTGGGACTGAAGAGCAAGAGGTTCCAACTGCTGACCCACCATCTCATGAGTTGAACAATGATGCAAATATGGAGACCATCACAGGGAAGGTCCATGTAAATTAACCCATTTCCACCAGTGATGATAAACCCCTAACAACCAAAGCCAGAAGAAACCGGGCTAAGGCAGCCAGAAAAACTATAAAGAAAATGGCTGAGTCCAAACTGAAGATTGACCCAAAACAGAAGGGTGTGTTCATCTCAGTCAGATTCCATGTGGTTGGAAACTCTGAACTAGGAAAGGAGTGTAGTACCAGTACTCCTATCCTGCTGAAGGATCAAAAGTTAAAGGGGAAGACTGTTTATGAAGACAAGAAATTCAAGAAACAATAGTCTTCACATCCCACAAAGATTAACATCGCATGCATAATATGTGGTTTGCAAAACCATATGGCTAAAGATTGTTACTACAATCCTGCAAGCGTACATTATACAAATAATGTTAAGAAAGAAGGAGTCAAGGAAGACTTCACATTTGGACCATATCACATGGCCCAAGTGATGAGGAAAGGAAAGCTTATCTCCAAAGCAAAGTTTCTTTCGGAAGAAACTCATTCTTCTGAATGGAAAATAGCTTCGTAAGATAAGTCGAAGAAAATTCAAAAGAACAAAAGAGTTCCTTTGAAACCTTTCGAGAAGAAGACTGCTTCGGAAGAAAAGGTGGTGAAAGCGTCTTCCGAGAAGAAAGAAACCTCGGAAGCATGCCATGCTGCTCAAGCTTCAACAATCTCATCTACAGTGATCAGCTAAGGGATGGAATGGAAGATCAAACAAGATGCTACAGCCCAACCTTCTTCTTCATACACATCCATTGAATCCTCATGCATACATTTTGGTTTAATTATGTTATCATCATTGGAAGAGCACAAAACCAACAAGTCTTGGGTTTCCAATAAAAAACTAACTTTTCACCTTGTTTGCTGGGACATCCACATGACAAGAATGACAATGTATCGATTGTAGATAGCGGATGCTCCAGGCACATGACTGGGAACAGATCTCTTCTTCAACAATTTCAACATTTTAATGGAGGTCCTGTTCAATTTGGAGGTGAGGCCGGAGGATATATTTCTGGCAGAGGAGGTATATCAAATGGCAACTTAAAAGTCACAAAGTAAACTTTGTCAAATAACTTTAACACAATCTTTTTTGTGTTTCTCAATTCTATGATCAAAAGCACCAAATGCTTTTCATAGAACATGAGTGCATTATCCTCAAACCCGGGATGACAATTCCTCATGAATTGGTGTTTCTTAGATCACCCAGGAAAGGGGATATGTATAAGCTGAATGTAACATCTTGAATTTTTAGTTAACTTTGTTTAAGGACCATGTTTGCCTAATGTAAAAAGTTATGGGGTTCTTATGTATATTGCTTTAATTTGTCTTTAATTCTTTAACTTGAAAGTTGATAATGTAAACAATTGCATAATAATTAAATAACAATCTTAATAATGGTTATAATAATGATAATAATATTAACAAGAAAAGATAAGTAAGTTACAATAACTAATAATAATAAATAATAGTAATAATGATAATAATAATAATAACTAAGAATAATAATAGTAATAATAATAATAATAATACTAATATTAATAAAAAAATAATTTGTAAAAATTATTAAACTTAGAGAAGATTAAAACTTTGATTTAATAAGTTAAGGGGCCTTAGGGTCATTTTATAAAATTTAAATAGAAGGTTTATGCATGAAAGAATAAACATTCATAACTAGAGGGACCATTTGTGTAAACTTAAAAGACCAAACCCCCCCTTCTATTCCTTTTCGCGTTTTTCCGGCCAAGGAACCGGCAAACCGCCGGTAGCCTTCCGGCCACCTCTAAACTACACCAAAACGACCCTAATTAATCACCAAACCGCCTCAAATAAAATCTAACACGCGAATCGAACCTGAAACCGTTGATTAATCAATCTGAAACGCCTATATTATCAAAAATCCACTCGAAACCGAACCTCAATTTATTTCATAACCGTTCAACGTACAAATCATAGTAATTACTCAATTGATCGAACATAAACCATCGGTTAACTATTCCTAACCTATCATTACTTGCAATTTCATCTGAAACTCGCGCATACACCACATTCCATCATCGTCTCCTTCGTGAACCTGCAACTAGTCGAACCCCATCTTCAGAACTTCAAAACTCGAAATCAACATAGGGCTTTTCATCATTGAGTTTATTGGAAGCTTTGTGCAAAGTGAATTGGATTATCAATACGTTTGCTATCTGAACCATTTACGGCTTGGTCGCGACCTGTTCTTCGATTCAATCATCCTCATTCAGCACCTAATCGGGTAATTGAAACCACCCACGAATTCGTTTTATCATAGGGAACAAAAGCCCTAAGGTTTCGAGCATGTATATATTTGATTTGAACTTCAATTTGGATTAATCCGATTCTAGGGTTCTTAGGATTCGGGGTTTTTGCTTGATTTGCTTTAAAACATATGGGAATGGGGTTTTGTCAGGCTTAGGCGACCCAGCCTAATGGTAAACTGTCCCCATGTGATTCTGGAGGTCCCGGGTTCGACCCCGGGCAACCTCACATTCTTTTTTTTGAGGCTTTTAGCCTTCAACAATAATTTTAAATATTTTTAAAAATTATAAAAAGTCATTTTATAAAAGCTGATAATTTTAAAATGTTTTTAATTATTTTCTGTAAATTTATTTCTTAAAAGAAATACTTTTATACCTTTGTCATATATTCTTAAAAATAATAATAATAAATTGTTTTATAAAAACTATACTTTAACTAATACCTTGTGCCACAAATATGATTATTCCGAACGTTGCTTTTAAATTATCGTTTAAAATGTGTTTATTAGACTTTATTTAACTTATATGTATATACAAAATTATTATAGGTGTTATATTTTTTATATAAAACTTTATATAAAATATAATAACATTCTTTAATATTAATAACTAAAATTGGTTCCATTTTGTTAAACATAGTTATTTGAAAATCCCTAAATTCCACTTAGAACCCTAGTCCCCGTTAATCCGTTAAACTTAATATAATTAAACTTAAAAATCTTATAAATATATATATTTTAGGTACATTGTGAAGGGCTACGTTGAATCGACGCTTATTATTATTTCTTATTAATCATCCAATAAATACTTATTGATCAAGTGAGTATTTCTATACCCCTTCTATATTTTTACACTTTTGGGGTGAAACATGTTACATTATAAACCTTACACTTGTAAACACGTTTGATTCTTGTAAACTTATGGCATTTCACCTGTTTGTTGTGGTTGGTTGAATTTTGTGGCTACCATGTAATGTCGAATATATGTACAATCATTAACTATTGCTAGCCTAGCGAAGTCATAGATCTATGGGCCAGACAAGCCTGCTTGGTTGATCCAAGTACACCTAGCTAATCGTATATACTTTTAAACGTTTGAGACTTGTAAAACTTTGTCGAGGTTTGATTGTGCATTATGTCTTACATCCCTAGCTACTTGTTCTCTAACTTACAACATGATTTGCCATCTTTTATATACTTATGTATTGAAAACTATGGAAATCTCGCCAACATTATTGTTGACCTTTTATTTTTAACATGTTTCAGGAAACGCCCAAGTTTGATGCACTTTTGAAGCTTATACACATCTAGGATTGGACCTAGTTAAATAAATGGATTTTCCTTTAATAATTTTTCATCTTATGTTAAGTTACTTTCATGTTTGAGACTTATGCTAGTAATGTTACATTGGAAACTTATGATTGTAATATTTGGATTTAATAATAGCGTTATGTGGCTGTGAACGATCTTAATTCTCACTCCTCGACGTTTCCGCCGTCAAGGTTGGGGTGTGACATTGGATATGAACAATGCTTCCCCATTAGGTGAATTATCATGCTTTTTTTCTAAAGCTGATGGTGATGAGTCAACTCTATGGCATAACACGAATGTGTCATGTTAATTTCAAAACCATGAACAAATTGGTTAAAAATAATTTGGTACATGGTTTGCCTAAAAAGGTATTTTTCGGCAAAGATAACTATGTTGCATGTCTGAAAGGAAAGCAACATAGAGCATCTAATAAATCCAAAGAAGTTAACTCTATCACCACTCCATTACACTTATTGCATGTGGATCCATTTGGTCCCACAAGTATAATGAGCATTGGAAAGAAATCATACTGCCTTGTGATTATTGATGATTTTACTAGATTCACATAGGTATTCTTTTTAAGAACTAAAGACGAAACATTTGAAACTTTAAAATCTTTTATTCATAAAATAGAAAATCAAATTGATCACAAGGTTAAGATAATTAGGAGTGATCAAGGGACTGAGTTTAAAAATCAAGTTCTTGACTCATTTTGTAAGTCAAAAGGGATTCCCAGACAATATAGTGCTCCAGGAACTCCTCAACAAAACAATGTTGCTGAGAGGAGAAATAGGACACTTATTGAGGTTGCTCGAACTATGTTAGCTAATTCAAAGCTGACTCTAACATTCTAGGCAGAGGCAGTCAACACTGCATGATATGTGCAGAACATGGTTCTTGTAGTTAAGTGACATGGAAAAACCCCTTATGAGCTATGGAACAAGAGACCACTATTCATTGGCTTTCTTAGGTCCTTTGGTAGTAGGTGTACCATACTTAACACAAAGGATAATTTGGCAAAATTTGCTGAAAAGTCAGATGATGCTATTCTTGTTGGATATTCCTCTTCCTCTATTGATTATAGAGTGCATAACATAAAAAATCAACAATTTGAGGAATCATCCAATATTGTTGTTAATGAGCACACTTCTTGTGTTAGGGGGAATGGACCTGATCATATCTTTGATTTAATATTGTTTCCAAACTATTCTAAACCCTCTTGTGAGAATGTTTCAGCTGGAACAAGTAATCAAAGTGATTCTAATGATGACTAACTGTTTGAGTTACCCAGATCTCTTCCAAGTTCTCCAAGAGTTGCTGAAAATCAAGCTTCCACAGTTGACAGAACTGATAGCATAAATATCTCAAGAACCAGTGGAGCTTCAACAAGTTGTCAACAATGTGAGCCTCAAAACTCATCCGGTGATAATATACAACACCAAGCTGATGGAAGTAGCATTTTGAAGGAACAGGCGACTGTCAATACCACTTCATAACCAAATTATACTAATGATGCTTTTCTTTCATTCAATCAGTCCTCATTGAATGAATGTGAAACAATAGCTAGGCCAAGTGTTGAAAACCCTGAGCAAAACTTTTCCAATCTGGATCTATCCATGCAACTAGATGTGATCTCTAGGCTTAGGATGCACAACACTCACCCAACTGAAAACATCATTGGAGATGTCTCTGAAGGCGTGAAAATAAGAAGACAAACTCACAATGGGAATGTTTGCTTTTATTCATGCTTCCTATCTCAGATGGAGCCAAAGAAGGTGAAGGAAGCCTTGGAAGATAGTAGCTGGGTTGAATTAGTGCAAGAGGAATTGGTTCAATTCAAGAGACAAAAGGTTTGGAACCTATGTCAACTACCATCCTGTCAAGTACCTATTGGCACTAAGTGGGTATTCAGGAACAAAAGAGATGATAGAGGCTTGATTATCAAAAACAAGACAAGACTGGTTGTTCAGGGATACACATAGGAGGATGGAATTGATTACACTGATGTCTTTACACCTGTTGCAAGACTTGAGGCGGTGAGGATCTTCCTTGCTTATGCAGCATCCAAGAACTTTACAGTCTACCAGCTTGATGTCAAGTGTGCTTTTCTATACGGGGATATAGATAGAGAAGTCTATGTGTTCCAGCCTCCAGGATTAAAGACCCACATCATCCCACCTACGTGTGCAAATTGGATAAAGCCCTCTATGGGCTACACCAGGAACCTAGGCTGTGGTATGAGACCTTGTCTTAGTTTCTCCTAAAGAATGGTTACACTAGAGGTACCATTGATAAATCTTTATTCATAAGAAAGCTTGGGAAAGACATTTTGCTTGAAGAAGTCTATGTTGATGACATCATATTTTGTTCCTCAAATGACCAAATGTGCAAAGACTTTGAGAGCATAATGAAGAAGAAGTCTGAGATGAGTTCCATGGGTAAAATGGTCTTTTTCCTTGGAATTCAGGTTAAACAGATGAAAGAAGGATTCTTTATCAATCAATCTAAATATGTCAATGACATTTTAGAAAGATTTGATATGAAATATTTTAAGCCAGCAAAGACTCCTATACCCAGAAATCACAATCTTTGTCATGACTCTGAGGGGAAGGATACTAATCAACATCATTATAGGGCAATCATTGGATCTCTGATGTATCTCACAACAAGTAGATCTGATATCATGTTTGCAACGTGCATCTATGCAGGATATCAGACTGCTCCAAAGGTGTGTCACCTAGTTGCTGCCAAGAGAATCCTTAGATACCTCAAAGGTGCACCTAAACTGGGTCTCTGATATCCGAGGAACAACAACTTCAATCTCTATGGCTACACTGATAGTGACTATGGTGGCTGCAACATCAACAAGAATTCCACATCAGGAGGATGTCAATTTCTTGGTGGAAGGATCGTCTCATGGCAATGCAAAAAGCAATCCTGTGTCTCAACATCAACTGCTGAAGCTGAATACATTGCTGCTGCAAGTTGCTGTGATTAGCTGTTGTGGATTCAAAACCAGATGATAGACTATGGATGCAACTTCATGAGGATTCCTATCCACATTGACAACAAGAATGCTATCTCTATTACAAAAAATCCGGTCAAGCACTCCAAGACAAAGCACATCGACATCAGGTATCATTTCATTAGAGATATTCATGAGAAAAACTTAATTAAACTACTAAAAGTTGATTCAGATATATGCTAATTTGTTCACCAAAGCATTTGATGAACAAAGATTTAAGTATCTTATCACAGCTATTGGGATGATGAACATTGATGCTTATCTCCTTTGAAAAATCTTTTCAAAATGTGTTTTGTTTTTATCAATACAATGTAAGACCTGCTACAAAAGGCATTTCTTAAAAAAATTGTTAAGTATAAGATCTTCCGAAGAGAAATTAACCCTCGAAGATATCTTATGTATCTTCCGAAGGAAAATTCTTTCAAGTTGTTTTCACCTTCCGAAGAGTTTTTAGCCTCGGAAGAGTATTTGATGGTATATCAAATCTATTTCTGAAGCTTGAAAACTTCTTCATTCGGAAGACCTTCTTACTCTCGGAAGTAAATTTCTCTTAGGATAAATTTACCTTCGGAAGTAAACTTGGCTTCGGAAGAATATTGCCCTTGGAAGATCTTTTACCCTCGAAAGAAAGTTTTACTTTTTAACGAAAATCTTTTGGGCCCCACTCTATAAAAAAGTAAAGATTTTCTTAATAATATCGGAATATTTAAATGACTTATCCTTACCGCCCTTGTCACATCATACCCCAAACCATCACTTCACCTTATTCAAACGCCATTTCACCCATTTAAATAACCCTGACTTACTCATTTAATCTTTTTACCAAATTCATAACCCTAAGCTCTCTTCGTCTTCAGTTTTACTCCAAATTCACCTTCATTCTCTCTGTAAATTTCTTAACAATGACACTAAACCCTCAGCACAACCAAGTCTCATTCCTTGACACTTCCAAGGATACTGACTTCTTTGAAATCATCCATTTCCTTACCCAGTCCACCTACTACACTGCCCTAAGTGTTAACCCCATCGTCTACTTAAATCAAATGGCCGAGTTTTGGGGGAATGGTCAAATTGAAACTCTAAACAGGGTTAGGGTTATTAGGTCAAGCATTTATGGCGAGCAATTGATCATATCCAAACAAACCATCAGGGAACATCTAGAGCTCCATGATGAGGGTTCTCCAACGGAATTCCCCAAATCAGACTTGGATGCTACATAAACTCAGATGGGATATGGTGGAGATGTGAGCAGGTCAACTGTATACAAGTTTAACTTCTCCTACAACTGGAAGTTCCTGCTTTATGTAGTTCTTCACTGATTATCAAACAAGTCTAGGGGATGGGATCAAATCCCCTACGAACTAGGATGCCTAGTTCACGGGTTGGTAAAAGGCCTCAGGTTCAACTACTTAAGATTTGTGCTGAACAACCTCACGACAAACCTTCAACGGGAGACATTTTACATGTATTCTAGGTTTATCCAACACATAATCAACTGTGAACCGGATCAGAGTAAGCTTGTCTTTGCAGCTACTCTGCCTATCCCTCACATGAGGCCAGCCATTTTCAAGGTGCTGAAGAAGGTGTCCACCAAGTTTACTAGAAGACACACCATGCTTTTTCCAGGTATGATTGAGCCAATGGCTCCTGGTGACATCCCTGTTCACCCCATAGGTGATGAACCCACACCGGCAATAACCACCTTAATGCCAAATATTCATTCCCACCCAATCAAACACACATATCATAGACGCTCCAAGCGAACTCTTGTTCAATCTCCTCTGATTGAATAAGTTCCCCCTGTTCTATCCAAAAAGGCTAGAGTGGAAACATAGGCTCCCACTTAGTCTAAGGACCCACCTTTCTTAACAATAGACCTTAATATGGGTATTGAGTCTCCTCAGTCTCAATCCCATGAGCCCCAAACCCAAGTTGTAAACCCTCAGGGTGAGTCTCTATACTCCCCTGAGCAACCAAAAAAGGACACCCCAATGATAGGCTCAATGCCTTTAGACATTAATCAAGGTCCCGGGTCATTAGGCATAACTTCCATATTTTTCACTGACCTTTTAATAGCCACTAATGAAGAATCATGTCTCTTCAAGGCCACGACATTGATCCACAACACCCATCTAAGGATCAACTGAGCCTAGAGAGATTTTTGATTTCTAGCCCCCATCAGCAAACCCGAACTGAGGTGAGTCCCACTGGTGTGGAGGGGACTCATGTAGATTTAGCTGCCACTACTGAAGGTGCCTCAATGAGCCCTCAGGACAGTGGTAACATATCTCAGACTGAATCTACGACAACTTTGCCTTTTGATGACTTTGAAAGAGACAACATTAAGTAAGGGAAACCAGGGTGCCAAGAAACCACAATTAGTGATGAGGATGAACATATTAGGTATCTTACCTTATCTCCCCATGATTTTTCTAAAGATGATGACGGAAGTATGCAACTCATACTCAGAGACCTACTTTCTAAAGTCTCATACCTTGAATCCAGGGTTTAGACTCTAGAGGATAGGTCTACCACTCAGCAATTTGAGATTGAAAATCTCAAGGCTCAACTAGCTAAGAAACAGACTGAGAGATCTGTTAGGCATGTACTATAACAAGTCTCTCTGACTTCTTCCTCCAGCTCATCAAGCTCTCAAGACGATGCTACCAAAAAGGGGGAGAATATTCAGAGTGAAACACTCATGGAGCAGTAAAGCTTAGCCCTTTCTACTCTATCTTCAAGATATCCTGCTCAACAATCAACTGTTTTCCCTGAGCCTCCTCCTATCATTCTTCAAGTGGACCTAAGGATGCCCATCGATCTGAATAGGTTCCTAACCAGGTTCCTGATGGGCTCTTCTCTTGAACAACCAAGTCCGGATATTGCTGTGGCATACTTTGGAGCTGAATAGTTCCAGAGGTTGAATGCACCATCTACCACTGTTAAAGAAGTTGGTCAACCTAAGGTCCACATTGAACCCGAGATTGAATTCGAATGGGAAATGGGGACTGATGGCCCAGTAACTGAAACAGTTGGAACAGATAATGCAATCCCACAAACTTCCGAAGGTGAAGTCAAAGCTGCGGAAGAAGTATTCCAAACTTCCGAAGCTTAGCTCCAAGCTGCGGAAGGGCTACAATCTTTGTCTGAGGATCTAATTATCACAGATGCAATTCTTGAACTGGCATCTGTGATAAATAGTGAAGACTTTCTCAGCCTCCCTTTCACTCAATCACCATCATAACCACAAGCTCCAATCACCACCCACTAACCTAAAACCTCTACACAAGAACATCTAAAGTCTCAAGCTTTCGAAGATACCAAAGGCAAAAGGATATTGATTGCGAAAGAACTATTAGAGGAAGAAAGGTTGAAGAAGCTTAGGAGAAAAGGTAGACTCCCAACTAGGAAGCTATTAGTTGCAAGTAGCAAAGCAGCTGTAGCCAACCAGGAGGCTATCAACAACAAAAGAAGGGTGGAGATCATTGACATACTTATCAACCTGGGAGCTGTAAATGAAGATGTGCTCCTCTTGCCACTAGAGGAGTTGGTTGAGTTAGAAAAGGCAACCTTGCTACAGAGAGAACAAGAAGAAGCAGCAAGGTTGGCTTTAGAGAAGGAAGAACAGAGAAAGAAAGAGGAAGCTGAGCAACAACTGAGGAATGAAAGAGTAGTTTTTTTAAGCTCTAGGGGATTCTCTCTTCAGGAACTACTCCTCATGATAACGACATGATCTTGTTCCTTTTTAACAATGAACAAGATCAAATGAACAAAGAGAGAAAGAAGGCTTCTAGGGAAAAGCTGAAAGAGAAGAAGAAGAAAGAGGAAGAAGCTTAACTTGCAGCTGTCAAGAAAATGGGAGACGAATCCTGGATGAAGGATTATCTCAGCGCCCATGGTTTCTTTGGCAGGCAAGTTGGCCCCATGTTTGTGAAGACCCTGCAGCGACATGTCAGTGACATCAATGCTGACATTAGCTCAGGAAGAAGGAAAGAGATGTATAGAAGAGTACAGGAGATGAGTTCTAAACCTACACCACAACCTCAACCTCAACCAGAACCATTTCCTTTCCCTTTCCCCATCAAAATTGAGCCAACCACTCAGCCATACACTCCTGAACCCACACCATCATCCATACCATATTTCTCACCTATTCCATCACAACAACCACCACAACTACCCATCCTTAAACCCAAAACACTTCCCAGAACCTAACCTTTATCTACCCAACAACCATCCAAGTCATCCTCACAATCATCCAAACCTCTTTCCTTAGAAAAATTCAAGGAGATTAATCCAAGTCATCCTCACAATCATCCAAACCTCTTTCCTTAGAAAAATTCAAGGAGATTAAGAGGAAGCTCATCAACTGTACCATTCTGAGCGATATCTCTTGTGAGGAGGGGTTCATCAAACTAACTTTCATTGATGGCTCCTCATGTTCCCTTACAAGAGAACAATTCCTTGATCTGCCTAGAGGAACACTAGACAAGGCACTTAGACTCTTGGCAACAAACCTTGACTCTCTTGGGGATGAAAAGAAGTTACTGAGAAGAAAGCTGGTGACTCTACAGGACACTAGGAAGGGTGACAAGTTACCATCTCAACCCCTTGTTCCTAGGAAGAAAATAGTCCAGTGGAGGTTTGAAGACTCTTCTCACAACTTTGTTGTGGAGAGAATGAAGAAGTCAACAGGCTCAATGCCTTTTCTCTGCTACACTCAAGAAGAGTTGACATTGCTGAGTTAGCAGAGAAACCATTCTCCAATCCCTCCAACTCTGAGATAGCTGCTCACATAAGAAATCATATGAGCAGACTTCATCTGGCCGAACTGACTGGAACGACCAAGATTGAAGAAGAGTTGAAGCAGAGAGAGAAGGAAGAAAAAGAAGGGTCAACCACCAAAGGCAAAGCCTTCTTACAAATGGTTAAAGGCCCTGAATTGGAACCCATAGTTAGATGGGAGTATGACTACAACTCTAATCAACTAACTCTCTTTAGAGGGGCACAACAAAGGGTATACGTCATTCAAAGTGACAGACTAGATCTTCTGTCCACAAAAGACTTGTACAAACTTCTCAGCACCACATCAGGAAAGAACAAAGAAAGATATAAGTATCTCCTCTTCTTGGTGCTGAATATTTTGAGAAGTAGAAACAAGTAAGGTTTTGGTAGCATCAGTCTAGGGGGAGTTTATTGGATCAAGTAAAGGCTGATGCAACCAAAACAAACACTTAGAATATTTTTGGTACAACTAAGAAGGAACTTCCGAAGGCAAAAGAAACTTCCGAAGGCAAATGCTGAACTTTCGAAGGTCAAGGCTGAAAGAGCTTCCGAAAAGGAACTCTAACTTCCGAAGGCAAAGTCTTCCTTCTTCCGAAGTTCAACACCTAGAAGAATTCAAGAGAATGACTTTCAAAGCATGAAGATCAAGTCAAGCCTCGGAAGAAGTAGCTTCTTCCAAAGTATAAGTGGCTTCGAAAAAACTTGTTCTTCCGAAGCCAATTAACCTTTGGAAGAACCTGCTATGAACCAGTGGACATAAGTATGTTCCTTCTGACAAGCCGCTGCAACCTCTGAGATACTGCATGGCGCTTTCCCACGCTCATGTAGTTGACCATACTTTATTCCACGGTTCTCCCCTTATCAATTAGTACATTTACCAACTTTGGTTGGTGACAAAAGATAAGTCATGAACATGTCATGACTTCCAAATCTTAGATAGTATTTTATCTTAGATACCTTACTTCTAGCAATGTAGTAATTGTCTAGTAGTAAGTTCCCAGCTGGTATCAAAGTATAACCGGCTGTAGATAGTAGTATATATAGTTTCTCATTGTAACTAATTTATTATGCTTGTAAGAGTCTTGTAATATTTTAAGTTGAGAAGTAATAAATACAAGTATCTTGAAAACCTTTCTATAGTGTTTGTTTACTTACTATATTACTATCAACTCTTAATAAATTCTGCATCATCAATCCGAGTGTGACTTGGTGAGTTTGAGAGATAACAACTATGTTGCGTGACCTAACTCCATCCTGCAGAATTCATCTTCTCCTAGACCAAACCGGTTAAGGTTTGGGTCCCCATGTCTTAACGATTTTCTTTAATTCATTTGCCAGGATCATTCAAGAAGGACTATCAATAGCAATTGGCATGTAGATAGTGCACATTCCAGGCATATGACCGGATTGAAGGACCTTCTTACTAATTATCGGATGATATATAGAGGATATGTTGCATTTGCGGGTGATAAAAAGGGAGGTAAAATGATCGGTCAAGGTGTGGTATCCAATGGTTCTTTAACCTTGGAAAAGGTACACTTCATGCCTGAATTGGCATTTAATCTTCTGAGCGGGTCACAAATTTGTGACAAGAATATTCCAGTGCTTTTTAGATCTAACGAATGTTAGTTTCTTAAGCCAAACTTTTTAGTTTCAGATGATTTGGTAATCATGCGAGCTAAAAGGAAAAACGACACATATCTGCTTGATATGAACTCTAAAGAATCAACCTCCACCATGACTTGTCTCTTGTCAAAAGCTTCCCCCTCTTAGTCATTTATTTGGCATAGACGTTTAGGCCATGTGAATTTTAAGAATATTAACAAATTGGTTAAAAATAATCTTGTAAGAGGTTTACCACAAAAGGATTTTTCTACATTAATAGAAAATTTTCGAGGGAGAATAAGCTTTGACTGTTTTATATTTTTTTGTGAATGTTTTCTTATTTTTAGTGTAGGATTTAGGAAGCTTGAATTGTTTTTGAAGGAGTTCGGAAGCGTTGTGTTGGGATATGTCGGTAGGCCCAGTGGCCTAAAACGAAGTAGACGGTGATTGTGTGACTTAACTAAGAATTAACCTCAGTGATAAGGTTTGTTCCCATGTCAGCACGGCTTGCACAAAGTTACAAGTCTCGTTAAAATCTATGTTGAGAGTGACTGATGTCTGTGTTTGACCTTAAATTCTTAAATTTCCCTTATCTCTAAGCCTTGAATAAATTGCATGTCCAACTCCTCTATTATATGTGAGTATAGACCTGAAGCTCTCATCATTTGGCTTAAATAGTTTTCTCCTCTGTTATACGTGAGTATAGACCTAGAGCTCTGATTATCCACCCCTCATACATCATTTTCTTGTACATCTAGAGATGTTAGATGATCTGTCGTATGTCCATCCCATATAAATTCAAGCAGAATCAATGATTACACTCAATAAACCATGATGACGAGATGAGTTCTTTGCCGAATGACTGTGGGAACCAAGTTTCTTCCGCGTTCTTAAGCGAACCCAAAAAAAAAATAAAATTATGTTACAAGAAAGAATACAGCATGGGTTTAAATGGACAAGCATATTGGCAATCCTTTCAATCCTTGACTCTCTAGAAGATTTCTTGCAAAAGTGTGTCCGATATCCTTGCGTTTGTGCCTTATTTTCAAATTATTCTTTTGTTTCTGGTAAAGTCTCACGAGGTGAGAAGTTTTTCTTTTTACATAAAACAATATGATAATATAAATTTTTTTATTCATGGGAAATTATTATTTCGCAGTGCGAAACTATTGTTTCGCCATGCGAAAATACTCTTTTGCCGACCTGGTTCTGCAAGCGAAACTATAGTTTCGTTGGCCATGCGATCTTTTTGTTTCGCCATGCTAAACTATAGTTTCGGGACATGCAAAAATGTGGTGTATAAATATTAGTTTCGTCAGTTGTTTCGTCTTTTGCGAAATTCCCAAGTTTATTTTGAAGTCAAACCGAGTTTATTCCTAGATTTCAAATCCGATTTTTGTGGTGTGTTTCTTGCAAAACTAACCGGTAAATCTTATTCGTGAACATGTTTCGAAACTTCGAATGTATTTTGTTTGAGTTTTAAGACAAAAAACGATTCAGTGACTTTTGGGTTTTGCACATTCAATGTGCGAAACTAAGGTGTGATGGTGCGAAACTAGATGAAAGTCTCTGATTTGTGCGAAACTCGTTAGTCATGTTGCACTGAACAATGCGACCGGATCTTGCGAATCTATAGTTTCGGAGTTCATGTGAAACTATGGTTTCTCATCCCATGCGAATCTATTGTGTCTTGGCCGTGAAATTATAGTTTCTCTCGTGTACTTTCTTCAGTTTCGTCAGTTCTTGCGAATCTATATTCCTTCATGCAAAACTATAGTTTCTACAGGCGAAACTATCTATGAAACTAATAATTAAATTATATATATATATATATATATATATATATATATATATATATATATATATATATATATGTAATGATAATAATAAATAGTAAATAGATAATAATAATTAAAATTATAAAATTTTAAATGTTTTGTATTCTTTTGTGATCTAACAAATTCTTGGTTTCACCTGCAGTTTATTATGGGGAGTTTAATGTTTGATCCCAGATAAAACGTGGTGGCGTATCTAAACGATCACGATTTAAAGTCTCTTGGATATAGAGATGCCATTGATTGGCTGAAGAGATCTCCCATTTTCTATGCTATTTCTCATTCTCCTACTATAGTTGAGAAACAAATCAGGGAATTCTAGAGAACGACTGAATATGACGCCAGGCAGAGGATTATCATAGTGTCGGTTCAGGGAGAGCTAGTTGAGATATCGGTCGAGATAGTGGCTAAGGCCCTGCATCTGGAGGATGATATGGGGGGAGCATTGAGATGACTAATTCAGAGGTCATTAGAGCATTTAAAGATATTTGTTATGAGGGAACTGAATTTTAGAAGAGGAAGGAGATCAAGAAGTCATTTCTATCTAAGGAGGGGAGGTTCATAGCTCATGTCTTTATTAGCTGTTTGGATCATAGGAAGGGGGGATCTAATGGGCTAAATCTGAGATGGTCCTCAGCTATGATCATGTTTTCTAAAGGGGAAATGGCAAAGATAGCTTAAATGATTCATGATTATTTGCTAGAGAACATCATGGCTCTAAAGAAGGATAAGTGGTTGCTCTATCCTAGATTTTTTCAGATCATTCTAGATTACTTAAAGCCAAACTTACCATAACTTGGGGATGAACTGAGATTGAATCTGATGGACCCAAGGATATTTGTAGACTAGGCTGCCTCCAGGCATGTTTTCTTAGGGAATATCACATATCTGCTGGAGACCATGTACATAGAAGAGAGGTGGAACTATATCAAGACTCTAATCCCTCTGGAGGAAAGAAGAGCAGCTGAAACTGGGGGAAATGTGGAAGAGATAAGAAAGAGAAAGAAATATATGAAGGAGACTGATATGACCTTTGAAGAACAACTGGATAAGATTGAGCAGGAATTGAGGATGAGGAGGAAGAAGAAGAGTACAGAAAAATCATCCTCTAATATTAGAGCTGATTCCTCAATAAGGGAGAAGAGGAGTAAGAGCAAGCAACGTGTCATCCCTGAGACAAGGCATATAGGAGAAGCTGAAAGGCCAAGGAGAGATATCAAATCAGAGTTGATGAGGATATGATTAGAAATATGAACACATCCTTACTAAATGAGCTAAGCATGATCTAGACCAAGCTGATTAACTCAGAGGAGAGAGAGAAGCTAAGGGATATAGAGATAGATGAGATGAAGAAGGTTATACTGAGCCAACGAGATCTAATAAGAAGGTTGTTGGAGGAAGTAAGTGCTCTGAAGAGATCTACTAGTGCTGCTGATGTACTTAGTGCTAAACAAATCAGGGAAATGACTGATACATCCAAGTTCTATTTTATTCATAAGGCATCAGGAGCAGGTGTTAGTCGGGTAGGAGGATCGGGAGCTGGAGGAAGTGGAGTCGGAAATTCTGGTGCTGGTGGAAGTGGTGTAGGTGGTAATGAAGCTGGTCTAGGTGGTAAAGAAGCTGGTGGTAGTGTTGAAGCTAGTGGAGGTTGTAAGGATTCCTTTAAGTCTGATGCAAACCAAAACATCCAATGTCTCTCTGCAAGTAATGCACTAAGTACTGAAGATGAAATGCTTCGGAAGTTTTACACCATACACTAGAAATATTCTAAGTGTAAAATCTTCCGAAGCCAAGACCAATATCTTCCGAAGCCAAATATGAAGTCTTCCGAAGCCTCAGAGACAAAGTCTTCCGAAGCTTCATCCTATGAAGACAGCTTTCTTTCGAAGACTTTTAGTAACATGCTTTATCTGATGTAGTGTTCCATAAAGCTGGACACCTTTCCGCTGCATCTCTGTAAAGTCACCAACTTACATGAGTTGGTGAAAAGGTCCATGCTTTTGGTAACTGTACATTGAGGTCTTGAGTCTGTAACTTTCTACTTTATGTACTTTATCCTTTTTGTAATAGATAAGGATGTGAGCTATGGCATGTCATAGTCACAAGGTCAAAAGGTAGATATGCCTTTTGATTCTACAATTGATTTTGTTTGTGTCTAGTCAATTGTATCCAGCTGGCTTTCAAAGTATAGCCGGCTGTAGGTTGTAGTATAAGTATTCCAAGTTCTAGTATCTTTCTTTATGCTTTGTAACACTTGTAATAGAACTTGAGAAAGAAATATACTGCCTCCTTGAAACCCAAATCTCTTGTTCTATCTCTTTATCATTACTTGTGTTCTTTGTATCATTATCTTGGTTAATCCAGTTTACTGTTTGATCAAGTTTAGTTAATCTCCTCTTTGTGTTGTTGTGTTGTAATTGTTAAGCCCTTAACCCGTCCTGCAATTGGTATCAGAGCTTTTCAGGCTCTTGATATAAGATTTCACCATCTTAAGATCCCTCACACACACAAATACTAAACTTTCAAAATGGCATCCATTTCAAAGACTGATATGGAGACTGGAACCATGAACAAGTCCCCACTGATCACTCTTGATGACTTTGATACCTGGTGTATGAGAATGGAAGGTTTCATCAGGTCTCTAGACTCAAGAATGTGGGAATGTTTTGAAAATGGACCTTTCGTACGCAGCACTCCTTCTGCTACTGGTGCTGGTATGATCCCCAAAGACGTGGCCAACTACACTGATGAAGATAGGAAGAGAGTAGAGATTGATAGAAAGGCCATGACTGCTCTTCAAACTGCCCTTCCAAACTCTGTGTACAGAGGTTATAAGAAGTGCAAAACAGCTAAACAGCTGTGGGATGCACTAAAACTGATGTATGAAGGCTCCTCTGAAGCCAAGGAGAACAAGAAGGATCTTTTGAAGCAGCAGTTTGAAAACTTCACCTTCAAAACATATGAAACCATGACTCATCAATACTTTAGGTATGTTGAGATAGTGGATACCCTAGTGGATGGAGGAGTTCCTCTTGAAAACAGAGACATTGTAAGGAAGTTCATGTCCTCACTTCCTAGGCAATGGACACACTACTGTGTGGTGATCAAGAGGACTGAAAATCTCAAAACTCTTACTCTGACAGAGTTATATGGGATTCTCAGTGGCTACCAGATGGAGATGAACATGCAAGGTTCGTCTGGCAACTCCAACAATCAAATGGGTTCAGCCCTGCATGTGGTTGAAAGGGATAGCATAGAACCCCAACATCATCTCATATGCTACCCTGACAACTCACCAAAGGGTCCTATCATCACCTTCCCAGAGACACCTAGGGAGAACTACACTCAAGGAAGCCCATTCCAAGAGACAAGCTCTTCTCAAGCATTTGTGTCTTCTGATGAAAGTTGTGGTAACTCTTTTTTCACTCTTGAAGACCTGGATTGTATCCCTCCAGATGACCTGGAATATATGGAAATAGTTCAGCAGATGGCTCTTCTCACTCATAAAGCCAAGAAGTTCTACAAGGGAACTGGAAGGAGGTTTCCAAGTAATGCAACCAGTGGAAAGTTTGGCTTGGATAAAAGCAAAGTCAAGTGTTACAACTATAACTTGATGGGCCACTTTGCTAGAGAGTATAAGGCACCTAAAACAAATGGTGGCCAAGCACAAACCAGACCAAACTACATTGACAAAGCCCCTCAGAATGAGAAGCCAAAGCAACAAGCTGTTGTTGCTGTTGAAGAATGAGGATTTGACTAGAGCTTTCAGGTGGAAGATGCTTCTCCAAACCAAGCACTAATGGCAGATCATGATGAAGCCAAGGTATTGGAACATCTCTGTACTCCTGAATGCATTGCTAAAGTTAACAGATATAGGTCCTATAACTTGGAAATGAGATCTGATCTTGAGTCCTTAAACATTTTAAAATCTGATTTTAGAAAGTCTGAAAATGATTATATGCTAAAGATAGAGGACTTAGAGAAAACCATTTCAGTACTAAGACATGAACATACAGATTTTAGGACTCAAATCCAAGATCTCATAACCAAGTTGACTGAGTGCCAGGCTGAGCTTGTGATCAGCAAAGCCAGGGCGGAAAAGAGTGTTATTGAAGAAGAGACCTTCAAGAACATGATATCCTCATCCCTGCACAACAAAGTGTGTTATCAAAATACACAGGGACTGGGATCAAATGAGATAGCTCCTCCACACACGATCTTGTCTGTAAGATCTCCTAGGTGTGGAACTTGTGAAGATGAGCATACTCTCATAGATCCTATAAGTGAAGAGGATGAAGAAGAGATAGTGAAGAATTCCTCTGAGAAGAGTGAAGAGGAGGATTTTACTAAGGGCCACTATCCTTCTGAGGAGAAGATGTCTACTGTGATGACCAAGTCAAAGAGAAAGAACTTGATCAGGAAGAGCAAAAGAAAGGCAAAGAAGGCTCAAGAGATCAAGGCTACTTTTGACTCTAAGTAGAAACAAGTTTTTATCTCTACCGGGTCTAAAGTAGTAAAGACTAAAGACATCAACCAAAACTCCTTAGCTAAGAGTTCTGTTTCTTGTTCAAATCATCTCAGTACCAAAAAGAAGACTGATCTGCTGTGTACCACTGCTGCACAGCCTGGACCATCAAACTCCAAGAACAGTTCACAGCCCAAAAGAACTGTCTCAGCATCTACAAAGATGAAGATGGAGAAGGGATGTGACCAAAGATAGTCTTGCTCTCATAAGGATACTCTTATGAAGATGAAAATGTTGTGTGTCATGTGTGAAAGTACCTCTCACATTGCTAAGGATTGTCCATATAATCCTAAAAGTACTGTCCATATGACCAATACAAAGAATTCAAAGAGTTTCAAGAAGATTCAAGCTTCAGAAGGAAAATATGTTTCCTTCGGAAGTTCCAAATCAAAGAAGAAGGTAAATGGAAAATTACCTTCAGAAGAAAAATTGGTCTCGGAAGAAAGGAGTTCTTCCGAAGCACTGAAGTCTGCTGCAGTGACTGCAGAATCTTCCGAAGGTTCAGTCATCAAAACTTGTGAAGTTCCAAAAGCTTCCAAGGTTTTGAAGGTCAAGTCCAAGACTCCAAAGGTGGTGTGGAAGTCTAAGAAAGACCAAGTGACTGAAGTTTCTCCATCAACAACAGCTGAAGATCCCTCTAGCACAACCATAGGATCTATTACTGTTGCATTACCTTCTATTATACTTAGTGAGCCCAAGACAAGTAAGGCTTGGGTTTCCAAATGTAACTAATCATTTTCTTTGTGCAGGAACAGCTCAAGACAAACAGAAATGTCTGGATAATTGATAGTGGCTGTTCCAGGCACATGACAGGCAATAAGTCACTACTCCATAACTTTGAGAGAATTGATAGAGGACCAGTTGCTTTTGGAGGAGATGAAGGATGTTACATTTTAGGAAGGGGCAAGGTCACAAATGGTAAGCTCAGCATTGAAAAGGTAAACTTTGTCAAGGAGCTTGGGTACAATCTTCTGAGTGTATCCCAATTTTGTGATCAGAATCATAACATGCTCTTTACTGAGCATGAGTGCATTGTTCTCAAGCCTGGAGTGGTCATTCCTCATGAGCATATCCTGCTTAGAGCCCCCAGGAAAGGGAACATGTACAAGATGGATTTGCAAGAAACATCTCCCTCTGGAGAAGTTTCATGCTTTCTATCAAAAGCAAATAGTGATGAGTCTTTCCTATGGCATAAAAGAATATGCCATGTAAACTTTAAGAACATGAATAAACTAATTAAACATGACTTGGTAACTGGAATGCCAAAGAAAGAGTTTACAAGTGATGATCATTGTGTTGCATGCCTGAAAGGGAAGCAACATAATGTATCTCACAAGCCTAAGGAAAAGAACTCTATCACTACTCCCCTACACTTATTACATATGGATCTCTTTGGCCCCACCAGTGTAATGAGTCTAGGAAGGACCTCTTATTGTTTGGTGATCACAGATGATTTTACAAGATTCACTTGGGTTTTCTTTCTTAGAACAAAGGATGAAACCCCTGAGATTCTGAAGAATTTCATCTTAAAAATTGAGACTCAAAGTGATCACAAGGTCAAAACCATAAGATGTGATCAAGGAACTGAATTCAAGAATCAAATCCTTGATACATTTTGTGATGAAAAAGGTATTACAAGACAATATAGTGCTCCCAGGACTCCTCAGCAAAATGGAGTTGCTGAGAGGAGCAACAGGACACTAATTGAAGCTGCAAGAACTATGTTGTCTTACTCTAAACTGCCCATCACCTTCTGGGCAGAGGCAGTAAATACTGCTTGCTATGTGCAAAACAGAGTTTTAGTAGTTAAGACACATGGTAAGACTCCTTATGAACTTTGGCACAAGAGAAAACCTTTCATTGGTTTTCTCAGGTCATTTGGATGTCCCTGCACCATCTTGAATACTAAGGATCAAATTGCCAAGTTTGCTGAGAAATCAGATGATGGACACTTCATTGGATACTCCTCCCAAGCCAAGGCTTATAGAGTATACAATCTAAGAACTAGAATTGTTGAGGAGTCAGCTAATGTGACTTTCAATGAACACACACCCTGTGTGGCTGGTTCTGGTCCTGATTGGCTATTTGATCTTGATTTAGTTACCATGTTTTAACAAATCTTGTGAGAATGTTTCAGGATCTGCAGAAAATTTAAATACAGGTGATCCTGATCCAAGATTTGAGCTAGGAAGACCGTCAACTCATACATCTTCAGCTCCAGTTGGAACTACTTCAGCAAATGAGGTTTCTATCAGCACTACAATGACAAATTCAGCTGATACATCTGGGGTGCCTTCAAATTCCAGCTCAGAGGTTCCACAACCAGATAAAGATACCTTAATTGTGGAAGACAACAATGGTGATGGTGAAAGTGATCAGGAATTCCTTGATGCTAATAACCACACCATAGATGACAACATCAATGATGTCACACACTCATTGGATCAAGTTAATCTTGATAAGTGTGGTGATGTGAAGGGTGAATCATCTATCCCAGATCTAAATTTCTCAAATTTGGATCTTTCTCAGCAACTTGTTGTGATCCCTCAGCTAAGGATCCACAAGTCTCATCCCACCACAAACATCATTGGAGATGTTGTCACAGTGGTAAGAACAAGAGGACAAACCCATGAAGCAAATATTTGTCTTCACTCTTTTTTTATCTCAGATAGAGCCAAAGAAAGTTGATGAAGCTCTAAAGGATGGAAGTTGGGTTGAAGCTATGCAACAAGAGTTGCTTCAATTCAAAAGGCAGAAAGTTTGGAACCTTTGTCCTCTTCCTCATGGGAAGACTACCATTGGAACCAAATGGGTTTTTAGGAATAAGAAGGATGATAGAGGAATTATCATCAAGAACAAGGCAAGACTAGTTGTTCAAGGATACACACAAGAAGAAGGGATTGAGTACACTGATGTCTTTGCTCCTGTAGCAAGATTAGAAGCTGTTAGGATATTCCTGGCATTTGCTGCATCCAAGAACTTCAAGGTCTTTCAACTTGATGTAAAGTGTGCTTTCTTATATGGAGTGATTGATGAAGAGGTTTATGTCAAACAACCACCTGGTTTTGTAGACCCTGATCATCCTGATTATGTCTGCAAGCTTGACAAAGCTCTTTATGGGCTGCATCAGGCACCCAGGAAGTGGTATGAGACATTTTCTGAGTATCTTTGTAAACATGGATACAGGAGAGGTACTATAGATGGAACTCTCTTCATCAAAGGACAGGGAAATGACTTATTGCTAGTTCAAGTTTATGTAGATGACATCATCTTTGGTTCAACTAATCCAAAGCTCTGCAAAGACTTTGAGAAGCTGATGAAAGACAGATTTGAAATGAATGGGAGAACTCAATTTCTTTCTGGGAATTCAAGTGAAGCAAGTTGAAGATGGCATCTTCATAAGTCAGTCAAAGTATGTTCAGGACATATTCAAGAGGTTCAACATGACTGATTGTAAGATTGCTAACACCCATAGCCAGAAACCACTCCCTTGGACCTGATCTTGAGGGGGAGTGTGTAGATGAACATTTATACAGGGCTATGATTGGGTCTCTTATGTATCTTACAGCTAGCAGGTCTGATATCATGTTTGCTACATGTATTTGTGCAAGATATCAAGCCAACCCTAAGATGTCTCACCTAATCACTGTCAAAAGGATTTTAAGATACCTCAAAGGTGCCTCAACACTTGGTTTGTGGTATCCAAAGAATCCTGACTTCAATCTGTATGCTTATAAAGATAGTGATTATGGTGGTTGCAACATGACTGCAAAGTCTACATTTGGGGGATGTCAATTCCTTGGTAGAAGGGTTGTCTCATGGCAGTGCAAGAAACAATCCTGTGTGTCTGCATCAACTGCTGAGGCTGAATACATTGCTGCTGCAAGCTGCTGTGCTCAAGTGCTTTGGATTCAAAATCAGATGCTGGACTATGGATTTAACTTCAAGGAGACTCCTATCCACATAGATAACAATAGTGCTATCTCTATCACTAAGAACCCTGTGCAGCACTCAAGGACCAAACACATCAATATCAGGCATCATTTAATAAGAGATAACTATGAAAAAGGATTAATTAAACTAGTCAAAGTTTATACAGATTAACAATATGTTGATCTGTTTACAAAAGCTTTTGATGAACAAAGATTTAAGTATCTAATATCAGCTATTGGGATGATTAACTTTGAGTAGATCTTTTCTTAAAACTAATTCTAATTATTTCTTAAAATATGTGTGTCCTAAGATGTCTAGTTCATCACTTTCATAAGCTCATGTTTTCTTTGGATATAAAATCCTTTTTGAAGACTTTCCTTAGACTCTTGAAAATTTCTGATCCTTCAGAAGATATACTTTTACCTTCGGAAGAAAATCATGTCTTCAAAATAAATAACTGTCTAAGAAATTTTACCTTTGGAAGAAGTCTAAATCTATCTTCTGAAGCTTAAATTCTTGTCTCAGACACTTATTTGTTTTTAAGGACTTTTTCCTTCCGAAGCAAAATTAACTCTCGGAAGCTTTGTTGTTTCATATACAAAGCATTCAAGTGTTTATTTCTCTTCCGAAGCAAAATTTTCAAGACTCTCAGGAAAATCTTCCGAAGTCATTTTAGCTTCGGAAGCTTTTTCATTAAAACTTCCAAAGATAATTTATCTTCGGAAGCTTTTCGAATTCCAAGAAAACTACTTTTTGAGCAAAAGTAAACTACTTTTTCAGAGGTGGGACCGACTTTCGGATTTCAAAGTTTATCCTCTTTCATTAACTTTGGTTCAAATCCCTTTTCACATAAATACCCAACGGTTCCCCCTCTTCCTCACTATCTTCCTCAATTCCACTATTCCTCAAACCTAATTTCCAAAACCGCCTTTGCTTTTTACCTTTCTTCATCCTTAAGCTTCTCAAATGGCCAACCTTAACCGCAGAAACAACCCAGATTTCTCCATGCAACTTCACAGGCAACACAACCAGGTTGCTCTGTTAAGCTCTGAGAAAGATGAAAGTTTCTCAGAGATTTGCCAATTCTTAACTCTATCAAACTATTTCACCTCCCTAACCATTGATCCTACTCTGTATGAGGATCATTTGCTTGAATTCTGAAAGACCTGCCAAGAGGTCATTATGGATGAAGAGAAGGCACTGTCTGCCACAGTGCAAGGGAGGACAATCTTCATCACTCCGGCCATCATCAACTATCATTTGCAGCTGGATGATGAAGAAGGTGAGCTGTCCTTCCCAAAGGAAGCTGTCAATCATTCCTTTGAGCAGATGGGCTACGAGGGAGATTTCTCTATAAAGACCTTCAGGAAAGGGAAGGTCTCATCACAGTGGAAATACCTACTCCATGTGGTTATCCACAGCTTGTCAAACAAGCATGGAGGGTGGGACCAGATTCCTGAGGATCTCTCCTTCATAGTGCATGAAATGGTTCAAGGGATCAAGTTCAGGTACTCTCAATTTGTTTATACTAATTTACTTGCAAACTTGGACTCATTAGAGTATTACATGTTTCCTAGATATGTTCAACACATTCTTAACTGTGAACTGGGCTCACAGTTGAGGGAAACAAGTAATATTCTTAAATTAGGACAGATGAAGCCCGGCATCTTTAAAATCATGAAGAAGCCAAATGTAGGCTTCTCAGGGGTAGAAACAACCCTTGTCCCCAAAATGTTAGAGCTCATTGCTCAAGGTGACAACCTAGCAACACAAGCTAGTGTTGAACCCACACCTTCTACTTCCTTACCTCTAAAAAGGCCTCAAATAACCCTCACCTACCAAAGAAAATCCAAAGCCAAACAAACCCCTGCTCAAGCTATTGAGTCTGTGCAGGTCCCCATATACTCACCTTTACATGAGGAAGTGGACACTAGAGCTCCCACTTCCCCTGAGGAGCAAACCACTCCCGTTTCTTCAACTATCAGGGCTGAGGTTCCTCATGCTCACCCTGATGAGCTCACAAGCCCAACAACCTTAAGCCTTCACTCTGAGTCTCAACACTCAAGTGAACAACCTTCAAGGGACAGTTACCATCCCCAGCCTTTAGATCTAAATCAACCCATTCCCAACCTATCCTTCTATACTGATGAAGACTTAGGATTCAGTGAGTACCATGAGTCTCTCTTCTCCTCCCCTACTCAAAGAGAGATGAGTACCTCTGAGTCTCCTCAGTCTAGCCCACATCAGTCACCTGTTACTGAGGTGGACACTTCTGAACATGTTCATGATGTCCATATGGAATAGGCTCTCACTTCTACAAGTGATTACATCATTAAGACCTCAACCATGACAACTCAGCCTACTGACATCTCAACTGAGATTGCTAGTGAGCAGAGGAAAACCAGCAGCCAAGAACCTCAAGCTGGTGGTGAGAGAGAGAGGACTTTAGTCCAATAATCTCATCCCCCAATGATTCTTCTTATGAAGAAGAGGGGAATTTGAGTCTAAAGGTGTAAAAACTGTCAAAAACATGCTCCTATTTAGTCTCTAAGGTCAGTCACCTTGAATCTCAGGTGACTACCTTACAAAACAGGGTCAATGATCAGCAACTTCAGATTTCATATCTTAAGGAAAAACTAGCTGGGAGACCTTTAAGAAGAGCTCAACCAGGAACACAAGAACTTGTGGATGTGATTGATTTATCCTCCAGCTCACCTATGCAAGTGGGTGATGCTACCAAAAAGGGGGAGAAAGTCATTGCAGCCACAGAACCTGGGAGTTCTTCACAGAGAATGGACATAGAGGACTCACCATCCTCGCTTGCAGTTGTGCATTCTCAGCAACTTCCTCAAGTTCACATTAATGTGGACTCTATAGACTCTATCATCAGGAGTCTCTTTGAGGAAGGTATACCAAGTGCTGTGTCATCCCCACCTCAAGGAACTTCAAACTACATCATAAGGTGGAGGTATGATGCTGATAGAAGAGCTATTATTCTTCACAGAGTTCAAGGGCAACAAGAAGTATTTGACTTTCAAAGCTTGAACTTCTATGAAAGATTGGATCTAGTCAATATGCCACTTGTCAATCCAAGCAAATCAAGACAGACTGACAGATTGGCTCAAAGAATCCAAGACAAGATCATGGAAGAGTTCAGTTTAAGAAGGAGACTTAGGCAATCAGGCAATGTCATCGGTCAACGGGATGTTGAGGTGGACCCTAAGATTAGTTTCATATGGGAAACCTTGACTGAAGGGCCAGTGGCAGAACCTGAGACCCTTGTCTCATCATCATCAACTGCTGCAGAGATTCACACTCCCTCTGAGACACCTGCTGGTGAAGGTGTTTCTCAGCCTCTCTCTGGCCAGAGCATGGATGCTACACCAAGCAATGAAGGCCAAACCTCTATCCACCCTGAGTCACAAAGGTCTGTGGGTGACAAAGGGAAAAGGATTTTGACTCCTGAGGAAATTGAGGAGGAAGAGAGAGAGAGGAAAAGGAAGCTAAGGGGAGAAAGTTCCTCTGGGTCTTCAGGCTTTATGCAAGCTGCAATCAGGGCTGCCCCCAGACCAAATACTCAAGATGATGAGTTGAGGGCAGTCAGGATTACTTATCTACAGACCAGGAACTATGACATTGATGAAATCATTTCTCTCCCCTTAGAACAACTAAATGAACTGGCTGACATGGAAGTGTCAAGAGAGATGAAAGAAAAAGAGGATGCAAGGTTGTTGGTCCATGTGATCGATGAACAGTACAATTGATAGGATAATTTGATCAATATCAAACACACAATCCAAATAACAACAATTGAGAAGTGAATAAGATGAATCAAGACATAATTGGTACTCAAATGAACAATCTCACTCAATAACAACAAGCACAATTGTATTTCAATGAAGTAACTGCTTAGAAATGGTAGCTTGCAACAGAATTCCACGATTAGGGTTTTGCCAGCTTCCTCTACAAAGTGAAATGACAATAGTATATATAGCAGTCATAGTTTCGCTGACCAGCGAAACTGTCATGCCGAAACTATAGTTTCGCCCGGCAGAACACAAGTTCGCCGGGTAAACCAAAACAGCAAACTGTGAGCGAATGTATAGATTCGCTCACAGTTTCGCTGGACTGCCAAAACTGCTAATTACTAACAAAATACAAAATGAAACTAACAAAAGTCCTATTACAATGTAAAGTAAACATCTATACTAAAGTGAGTCCAACCTAACATGATCTTCAATACTCCCCCTAGGTTGGACCTCACTATCTTCACTTCTCTTGATTTGACTCGTCGGCTCCGGTTTCCTCTGCTGCTGTTGGTCTATCTTCATCACCTCCCACAGCAACATCTTTAGAAGCTTCAGCCACTGATCCTCCAAGGTTAGTTCCTGCATCACCAGCTTCGTCAGAATGACCACTAGCTCTAGCAAACTGCCTGGTCATGTCTTGAACATCCATGGCAAAATCATCTTGTGCTCTCACCTTTTCAACCAAACTCTTTACCTCCGCCCGTACTCCTCTTATTTTGTTTGCCACATTCATAAACAAACTGGCCTCTTTTCGTGTTTCCTCTCCAGCCCCAGCCTTAATATGATTTTCACAAAGAGTCAAGAGATCTTCATCACTGAAGCTGAATAACTCCATCGGGTCAAACACCCTAAACTCTTTTCCGTGTTTGGCTCTAATCACCGCCTCGCCAGTGTTATTATCATAAAACCACTTTTCAAAGTCCTGTAAACGTTGGGGAAGAGGATCAGCCAATCTTACCCTGCTTACAGTCTTTGGTGGTTTGACTCTCAAAACAATCCTTCCTTTGCCAGTCTCCCAGTCTTTATCTTTCTTTGATCTTTTTCGTTCAGCCTTCATGTATCCAAATGACTCAAAATTATCATTAAGTCCATTTTTGATTTCCTTCTCAAGAAATACTGCCCTTTCACTTAAATGAGCATTAATCAAAGGCAAAGTGGCCAACCGTCTCAGATCCCATTTGGGCAAGGTCTTAAAAGCCTTCTCTTGAGCATGTAGCTGATATTACCTCCTCTTCTTTTAATCATAAACATCTTTAAGCTAGGATTATAACACCAACTTATTATCTTCTTGTCTGTCTCTTTCCTGCTTAAACCTTCTATATTTTGAAACAAAGGAGTAAGTTCTTCAGCCTCCTTCTCCTTCACCAACCAGTCATTCTTATCCATCTCAAACACATCAGCTTCATCATCTCCCTTCTTAGCAACATACACCAGTGGTCTCTCATCTACTTCATAAAACTCTGGTTCAGAATCATAATCTACCAATTTCTCATCCTCCTCTTCTTCATCAATAAACCTTTTCCTTTATCAGACACTCCCTCAGTGGTAGCTGTAACAACCACTTCTTCACCCACAATATCCTTATCAAAATCAAACTGTAAGTTAACAAACCCTGCTTCAATAATATCATCATCCTCATTTTTCCAGCATCTTCTCTTGGGATCTCTTGTTCCCCAGCTTCAGTATTAGCTGCTCCTGAAGTGCCCTCTCCTACCTTGGATGAAGTACCCACATTCAAGAATAAGTACTTAGATATATCAGTCATATCATCTAACTCAGATTGAGTTAGTTGACTAGGTAGGCCAGCTGCAGCTTTCATCTGAGAAATTTCCTCAAACAGTCTCTTAATCAAATTATTCTGATCAACCAACATCTTTTGCATTCCTTCAATTACCTCATCCTTCTGTTTTTCCCATAATCTCCTGATTTTTCAGTTTAGTCTTTATCATACTCAACTCATTTGCCAATGAAGTATTTAGATTACGAATCACATCCTCATCAAGACCAGCACTAGCCTCTTTCCTGGCTGTGAATCCCTCGTGTAGATGTTTTGTTCTCCGTTCAGGCTCAACAAAGTCAGTTTTCTTTTTAGATCTCCGTTCTTTCTCCACCCTTATCTCCTCTGCTTGTGCATCTATATCTTCTTCAAAATCATAATCTTTCTCTTTTGCATATCTCTTTCTCTTCTTAGCTGCATCAGCTTGTTGCACCTTTGTTTCCTCAACCCTTTTGTTTTCAGACTCATCGGCCCGTCTGGCGTTCTGGAGGGTACATATTTTCCCAGAGATGGGTGATTTTACCACTGAAATCATGGCGGATAGCACAGCAATCAGCAAATATCCGAGGGTTCATCTGCACTAATCTCTTGACTTCACCATGTTTAGGAACATCAGGAATAAGATCATCAATAATCATCTGAATAAAGCGAGGATATAACAACCATTTATCCTTCTTCACAGCCATCACATTCTCTGCCATACACGCAAAGATCAGTCTAGCAATGTTTGCTTTCTCCCCTTTACAACATATCACCATAGCTTTGGCCCAGTCGAGATTAAGTCCATCGGATCCACCCTTACGGTGATCTAAGCACATAATAAAAACATGAGCTATATATCTCCATTCCTTAGATAAAAAAGACTTTTTAATCTCCTTCCTCGAACCAAAAGCTGGTCCCTCATACCCCATTCGTCTGAAAGCTTGGAATACTTCAGACTCCGTCATATCCACTTCATCACCAGTATCATCTTCTAGTCTAAGAATCCTCGACACGCTCTCAGCAGTAATAGTTATATCATGATCAATCAGTCTAGCTGTGATTCTCTGTACATCTCCTCCAGTGTTGTATTCTGCTGATCTCAAAAAATCTCTAATATGAAGATCATAGATAGTGGGTGAGTGAGAGATAGCATATGCAATGGGTGATCTCTGAAGCCATCTAATGCAGTCACGAAATCCGGCCGCCTTTGGAAGAGTATCGTCTAATATGGCAGTGATGTTATTCCTCTCATCAAACTTGAGATTCGCCATGATAACCTGAAAAGAACAACAAATAAATTTGAATAAGAAATACTGAAAATAAGAAAATAAGACAAAAACATAAGAAACAATCAGTTTCGGCAAGCGAAACAATAGTTTCGCTCACTAAGACATGATAGTTTCGCTGAATCAAAGACAATTTCGACAAGGAAAACAAACAGTTTCGACAAGCGAAACTATAATTTCGCTCATTGAAACTTGTTATTTTCGCAAACAAAAGGTAGTTTCGACAAGATTAGAATGAATTAAAGTAGTTTCGCAATTAGTTTCACCAAATATTAATTTAGTTTCGCTATTACAAATTAGTTTCGCTGACATAAGAAAATACAAGCGAAACTGTGTAAATTAAAGATCAGTCATTGCGAAATTAGAGAAGATATGGCGAAACTGTTAAGTTCGCTCGGACACATAACTTTACAGTTTCGCTGAAAAGATGTGAACTTTCGTTCAATTTCGCAGAGAAATCAGTAGTTTCGCTGAACGAACAGCGAAACCACCGAAGAGACACAATCCAGATTACTTAAGAATAGATGATTTAATCCAGATTAGAGAGTGAATCAGTGTTCGAAACTCACATACGAAGTGAATATCACGAAAAATCAGTCCAAATCACAAACACAAATCAAAATCGCCTTAAAAGTTACGGAGAAACCCTAAAAGTGAAACTGAGCGTTTGTGCGAAATTATGAGAGAAAATTCGCAAACATGACTTATATAGCAAATAGTTTCGCAGACAGCGAAACTATAAATTCGTCTGGCGAATTTACAGTTTCGCCCATTGAAACTGTAATTTCGCTAGGAGATAACTGATTAACAACTTATTAGCAAACCTAGCGAAATTGCAGTTTCGCTTTGCGAAATTGTTAGCGAAAGAATAATTTCGCACCCTTTTTTTTTATTATTATTTTATTTTTTTTATTTATTATTTTTTTATTTTTATTATTTTTATTTTTTTTAATTAATTTTTTTAATTTTTTTTAATTAATTTATTTTTAATTTATAATACTCAAAGGAAGCACATCAAATAATGAGATCTAAAATAATCAGAGATCACATTCTCTAAATATTTTAGAACATAAAGATGATCAAAAAATCATCTACCAGTCATGAGATCATACTGAATACAAGATCTGATCACAATCTGCACAGAAACAACTGAAATTAGAACAAATCAATAACGATTGCAGATATAATTGTCCACTTAAACTCATGCCTTATCCTTTTTTGACCAACAGCTTATGATTCATTTAAGGTTCGATTAGATGCTTTAGAATGCAAAGACCCCACAATCATTTGGTAAAAACCCTCACCCAACCTCAGGATTTCTTGAATTATGAATCAATCTTCATAGAACAAGGTTTGTGAATTAGTGTGCAAATGATTATAAACAGAATATTTCATTCTGAGAGAAATTCATCGATAAGATGATTTGACATAATTATATCAAAATGGTGAGAGCTCCAGATCTATACTCACGTATAACAGAGGAGATAACCATTTGATCATGTGCTGATGAGAGCTCCAGGTCAGTACTATCGTACAGCAGAGGAGATCATCACTCCAGGTCAGTACTCACGTACAGCAGAGGAGATAAGCACAGACACAAGACATCTTAACACTAAATAAACCAGCAGAGGGTGATGACATAACAAAGCAAAATGAACGAAAGATTCATTCTCAATCCAATTTTTGTCAGGACTCAGTTTTTGTGCAATCCAAAATGATTGAGTAAATCCAGACATTCTTAAGCATGAAGTTTAATTTAATCATAAAGCTGCTGTCTACTTCATTCATCAGGCTGAGTCTATCAAGCATATCGTTAAAGAATCTGATCCATTTCCTTTTTTTTTAATGTGAAACAGAATCCAGTAACAGTTACTATCATTTCTCATAGAAGTACTGGTCATGTAAATAAAAATATTTAAGAATATACAATCATTTCTCATCATGTTAAATTCCGATCTCAGAATAATGATATTACTCCCCCAAATTTTTATTTTCATATTTCTATTATTATAAATGAATTTTAATTTTTATTTTTATTTTTATTTTTATTTTTTTTATCAAAGAAATAGAAAATAAAAATTTAAAAAGATATTAACCCAAGCATAGAAATCAATTCATAAAAACGAGGTTTATCAAATGTTTTTGTGAAAAGATCAGCTTTTTGATTTTTTGTATCGATGGGTATAATATTAATGAAACCCTTCTCTTGAGCATCACGAATCGCATGAATTCGTGTTTCAATATGCTTTGTGCGGGAATGATGAATGGGATTTTTAGCAATTCCAATGGCAGCCTCATTGTCACAGAATAAAGGTGTATGAAGGAAATTAATTCCATAATCAATCATTTGATGTTGGATCCAGAGAACTTGAGAGCAGCAGCTGGATGCAGCAATATATTCAGCTTCCCCTGTAGAAAGAGAAACAGTAGTTTGTTTCTTGCTCTGCCAGGATACCAGACAATTTCCCAAATATTGACAACCTCCAGACACAGATTTTCTGTTTAACCTGCAACCATTGGAATCACTATCAGAGTAAGCATGTAAATCAAAATTTCCACCATATGGATACCACAATCCGAGACAAGACGATCCTTTGAGATAACGAAATATTCGTTTGACAACTTTCTCATGAGATTCCTTTGGAGCCGACTGATATCTAGCACAGTAACCAACAGCGAAAGTGATATCAGGACGACTTGCAGTAAGATACATGAGAGAGCCAATCATAGACCGAAAAAGATGAGGATCAACTGGTTTTCCATTTTCATCCGGAGTTAGACAGGTCTGAGCAGTAAAAGGAGTCATCTCAGTAGACGCATCATCCATCTTAAATTTCTTCAGAATATCTTTAATGTACTTCTCTTGATGAATAAGAATTCCTTCTTTCTGTTGTTCAACTTGCAATCCAAGAAGAAACACATTTCACCCATCATACTCATTTCAAACCTTTGGCTCATCACTTCTTCGAACTCTCTACACAATTGAGAATTTGTAGATCCAAAAATAATATCATCGACATACACTTGAACAAAGATCATTTCACCATTCACCTCTCTTTTAAATAAGGTCATATCAATGGTACCACGAGAGTAACCATTGCTTAGAAGATATTGCGTAAGAGTCTCATACCAGATTCTGGGTGCTTGATGAAGACCATACAAAGATTTATCAAGCTTATACACTTTATCAGGAAAATCAGGATCTTCAAAGCCTGGTGGTTGACACACATATATCTCCTCATCAATGTCTCCGTAGAGAAAACACATTTCACATCCATCTGGTAAACTTTGAATTGTTTATGAGCAGCATGAGCAAGAAATATTCTGATTGCTTCAAGACGAGCAACTGGAGCAAAGACTTCTGTATAATCAATTCCTTCTTCTTGAGCAAAGCCTTGCACTACAAGTCTAGATTTGTTTCGCACCACCACACCCCGATCATCTGGTTTGTTCTTAAATACCCATTTTGTACCAATTGGATATTTGTTGGGAGGTAAATCAACTAAGGTCCAAACCTTAAGCTTTCTAAACTGTTGAAGTTCCAATTGCATAGATTCTACCCAACAAGGATCTTGTAGAGCAGCATGAACATTTTTTGGAACAATTTGAGAAATGAAGCATGAGAAAAGACAAACATTAATCAGACCAGATTGACTTCGCGTGCGAACACCATCAGAAACAGATCCAATCACATTATCAAGCGGATGATCTTTCAAAGTTTTGTAATCACTTGAAGAAGGAAAGATAGTTGAAGAAGTATCAGCCATAGCCGGAGAAAGATTAGATGAAGGTGTATCAATGACAGGTGTTGAATCAGGTAAGTTAGGAGATGTAGGAGATAAAGAATCAGATAATGGAGCTTGATCAGGCATTGGAGACGATGAGCTGACATCAGTTGAAACAACATCATTTACTAGCGGGATGGATGGAACAAACGATGGAGATGATGGAATAATATTCGTTTGAGTACTTGGAATTGATGTATCATCATCGAAAACTGGCAAATTAAATGAATTGAACACAGTATTGGAGTCAAAGAACCATGCAGGTTCAGATTTCACTTCAGAAGGATTGGATTCTTGCCAATCAACATAGAATGACTCTTGAACAATACGTGTTCTTTTGTTATAAACTCGGTACGCCTTTTGTGAAGAAGAGTATCCAACAAAATAACACTCGTCAGAAACAGCACCAAATTTTGTCTTTTGAGATTGAGTATTCAGAAGAGTACAAGAACAGCCAAATGGTCGAAAGAAATCAATAGTGGCTTCCTCTTATGAAAAAGTTCATAAGGAGTCTTCACTTTATCTTTCACAATTAGCACCCTGTTTAGAACATAAGATGCACAATTAACAGCTTCAGCCCAGAAAATAATGGGTAATGAGGATTCTATCAACATTGTACGAGCAGCTTCCACAAGAGTGCGATTCTTTCTTTCTGCAATACCGTTCTGCTGGGGTGTTCTTGCAGCACTAAATTGTCTCACAATCCCTTTTTGAGCACAAAATGAATCAAGAATCTGATTTTTAAATTCAGTGCCGTTGTCACTTCTTAATCCCATAACTCTTCTCTTACTGACTGATTCAATAGAAATAATTAACTTCTGCAATTCCTCTGCAACTTCACTTTTATGTGCAAGAAACCTCACCCATGAATAACGTGAGAAATCATCTGTAACAACAAGACAAAAGGATTTTTTAGCAATTGATTTAACACTAATTGGCCCAAATAAATCAGTATGTAACAACTCAAGAGGACTTGATATGCTATTTAAAAGTTTGGGCTTATGAGGTTTCTTATGTTGTTTCCCTTTGGCACATGCCATGCATTTTTCAGTAACAGAAAAATCTTTTAAAGGAAGTCCTCTAACAAGATTGTTCTTTACTAATTTATTAATTATCTTAAAATTGACATGGCCTAAGCGACGATGCCACAAGAGTGACTCAGAGGTTGATGCTTTTGAGAGAAGACAAGTTGCAGTAGCCTTTGACTCATTTGAATTCATATCAAGAAGATATGTATCATGTTTCCTTGGAGCACGCATGAGAATTAAATCCTCCGGAATAGCTATCTCTGATTTTAAAAATAAACATTCGTTAGATTTAAATAGAACAGGAATGTCTTTATCACAAATTTGAGAGACACTCAGAAGATTAAAAGCCAATTCAGGAACATGGTTGACTTTTTCTAGAGTAAGAGAACCATTGGTAACTTCTCCTTGTCCAATCATTTTTCCACCCTTCTTATTTCCAGCAAATGCCACATATCCTCCATCTATAATCCGATAATTGGTCAACAAATCCTTTAATCCCGTCATATGCTTGGAACATCCGCTATCAACATGCCACAGACTGTGTACAATCTTTGAAGAGGATCCCTGAAATGAATTAACAAATCATTTAGCCAGGAGCAATAGGGACCCAAGATTGAATAACTTTTGTTTTTAAAGAAGCTGATTTTTTACAAAAGAAATTATTAACCAATTTTGTCAATTTATTCCCAAAACAATTCCTATTAGAGGATCTTTGAATCAAAGGGCAATTTTTGATAAGATGATCCTCTTCACCACACCTGAAACAATGATGTTTGAATCTAGGTCGATGATGTGATGAGGTAAAAATATGATCAATAATAATCTCCTCATCACATTCAGACAAACTAGAATCAACATCACTGAATGTCTCATACATCTCATGATGTTTTTGTTTATTTGAATCAGAGTTCTTCTTTACAAAATCAGAACGTGATTCTTCTGACAAATCAGTAAAACTTGTACCATTGGTACCAGTGTCAGATAAAGACGAACTGCATTTTTCTGATGATGTCGTATTTAATGGTATGAAAGATGGAATAGGTTGAGAAAAGAACTTTTCGAAAGAATTAATTTTAAGTTGCTCAGTTGTTTTAGGAGAAACATCAGATTCATTGCATTCATTACCAGAACAAAAATCATCACTATCATGATTTGAAGTACAAGATGAAATAGAACTATCAAGAGAACATGAGACATTCAAGTCTGTTACATTTGAACTAGAAACAAACACTGAATTTAAACTAGACTTATTATCTAAAACAGACTGCTGATTTTCAGGTGTACTAGAACTAGTGCATCCAAGCCCACTAGTTGGTCCATAGTCGTAGTCTTCACGTATGTACTTAGAGTTATTCCCGACTAAACCTGCAGACATACTGTCAGTATTTGATTTGATTAAATCATTAGAAGGATGAGGAACAAGCATAGGAGAATAACAGTATGTACTAGGAGGAGGATAAACTTGTACATTTTTATAACCCAAACCTGTTTTAATTCTTGCTCCCCGTTGAGATTTACAAAGATCATCATGTTTCATTCCAGAAATAGTCCATTTATCTAACTTTGACTGAAGTTTGCTTGCTTCAAATTCAGCAAGAGCAACCCGTTCAGTCAAAGTATTAACCTCTACATTTCTTTCCATAACAATTCTTTTTAAATGATCAGTTTCTTTTAAAGCCTCATTTAATTTCACAAAATATTTTGATTCATTCATTTTAAGTTCATCATTAATTCGTTTTAAATCCTTTTCATTATCAATTAACAAACGATTAGCCTTATAAATCCCAAAAAGTCTAATTTTGCAAGCAGATGAGCACATATCCTGTATTACCTCATAAGGAAGTCCCATTACCATCCTTTCGGCAGCTAAAGCTTTATCGCACATGCATACTGGAGTACTTGATTTCCTTTCCTCAACAGTAGCGGTCGCATCATCCTTCTCTTTTCCTTTCGCAGCTTTTGAATTTCTTTCTTCATCTTAACCTGTAATTTCCTCTTTCTCCTCTCCATCTGCCTTCTCTTCTTTCTCCATTACTGAAGATTCATTTTCTCCTTTGAATTCCTTGAACAGCACAAATCCATCTTTATCAACTTCCATCTCATCACTTTCCACAACCTCAGCAACTAACGCGTGATTTATTTCAGATCTTGTTTCTTCCACCTCCGCACTCCAGTCAAAGTTTGAGATCAAGGCTGACTCCTTTTTTGAATTTCCTTCTTCCTTTTCTTTCTCTGCTGTCAATCTTGGTACTCCAGTGTTACTAGGATCTGTGACAATTGGTAATGGACATTCACGTTTAAAATGTCCCAATTGTTTACAATTAAAGCACCTCAATTTTGACTTATCAAATCCTAGTTTTGAGGTAGATGATTGACCACCAAAGTTCTTTCTTCCTGTTCTTTCCATGAATCTCCGGACTCTTAAAGTTAACATCGCCATTTGCCATTGAATGTCAGTTTCTTCTAGATCATCAGGATCAACCTGATACATATCCTCCATAGTCATTCCTTTACCTTTCAATTCACCAGCAACAAGAGCTTCATAGCTTTGAACAAACATTCCAAAAAGAGCCATTGTTTCAGATGGAATTGAAGTTTCAGCATTCACTTTAGAATTTCCCAATTCTTTTCCAACATGATTACTACCACTCGAGAAATTACTTGTATTGCTCCCTCCTTGAATTGGATTTTGAATGTGAGAGTTTGCAGCGGATGACAACAAAGCAGCATTTTGAGAAAAACCAGATGTGGGCATCATAGTCTGGTTAAATTCTCTTCTTTTCATATCCAACTCAAAAGATTTCAACTTGTTAATGATATCCATCAGCTTATAATCTGTAAAACCTCTTTCTTGTTTGAGCATCCTCACTTGAAGACTCCACTGTGGTGGAAGAGAATCGAGAAGCCTGTTAACTTGTTCACTGTTGGAGAGTCTTTCATCATACTTCTTCAGAGTGCTTGAGACGGTTAAGAAACGATTTGTAAGATCTGTGAAACTTTCATTCTTGTATCCTACAAACAAATTGAACTCCTTTTCAGCTTGAATACTCTTGTCTTTCACCAGATCTGCATTCCCATCATAGAATTCACAGAGAGCATCATAAAGGGATTTAGCATTTTTATGCTCTGCAAAACGATTGTAGATGTCTGGAGCCAAGCAGAGAGTTAGAGCACCAAAAGCTTTTTGATCACGATCAATCAGTTTCAGATCTCTTTCAGTATAAAAAGATGGGTCTTTGTTATGAGAAACGACATCACCAACCGTAACCGTAGGTATATGAGGACCTGAAATAATCGATTCCCATTGATTATGATCTGTGTAGAAAAAGAAAGCTTTGAGACATCTCTTCCAATCTTCAAAATTATCTCCATTAATGAGTCTTGGAGGTCTATTAGGAGCAACACTTTCAAGATCCGCAAGTGTAAGAGTAGTTAATTTCGACATGATAGTTTCGGCAGAAAAATTGATAATTTCGCTGACAAATTCGTTAACAAATTCGCTGAAAGAGGTGACTTGGCTAACAGTTTCCCTGAAACAATACTATCGCAGACACTTTCGCAAAAACAGACACTTTCGCTTGCAATTTCAGCAGCACTTTCGCTTGAACAGAGACAACAATTGCTTAGTTTTGCTGCTAACTTCGCAGGAAACAAGCTTGAACTTTCGTTCAGAAATAGATTCGGCAGTAATTTCGCTTGATGATTGGTCAAAAACACTAATGAACTTTCGTTCAAGGGAATACTTTCTCTGAAACTCTAGAAAACAACTTCAGATCCAAAATAACTCATAATTTCGCTGAATGAAGATGACAGTTTCGCTGGTCGATCTCAAAACCCTTTTTCACCTCAAATACAATCTGAAATCATCCAAAACTCAATGAATTTGAGATCTGATGATTGTAGAATCTTCCTCAATCAAGAACAAGCATAATTCAATCAATTTCCATGCCAAAAACAGCTGATAATCCAATGAAAATTGATTGAAACTAGATATTGACCAAAACCACAAAAACTCAACAAATCAAGAGCACTAAGGCTCTGATACCATATTGTTGGTCCATGTGATCGATGAACAGTACAATTGATAGGATAATTTGATTAATATCAAACACACAATCCAAATAACAACAATTGAGAAGTGAATAAGATGAATCAAGACATAATTGGTACTCAAATGAACAATCTCACTCAATAACAACAAGCACAATTGTATTTCAATGAAGTAACTGCTTAGAAATGGTAGCTTGCAACAGAATTCCACGATTAGGGTTTTGCCAGCTTCCTCTACAAAGTGAAATGACAATAGTATATATAGCAGTCATAGTTTCGCTGACAGTTTCGCTACCAGCGAAACTGTCATGCCGAAACTATAGTTTCGCCCGGCAGAACACAAGTTCGCCGGGTAAACCAAAACAGCAAACTGTGAGCGAATGTATAGATTCGCTCACAGTTTCGCTGGACTGCCAAAACTGCTAATTACTAACAAAATACAAAATGAAACTAACAAAAGTCCTATTACAATGTAAAGTAAACATCTATACTAAAGTGAGTCCAACCTAACATGATCTTCAAAGGTTACTTCTCCAATTCAAAGAGGAGAAGAGATAGAAAAGACTCTACAAGCATGCTCCCACTCTCTCCCCACTTCAAGAAAGCCCTGTACAAGAAGATGTGGTTCCACAAGAACCTCAGGTAGACAAAGAAGAAGATAGGATCAAAATGATCAACTACCTGAGTGCCACAGGCTTCTATCAGGCAGATGCACTTCTTCCCTTGTCCTATGACTTTGTTGAGTTTGAGTACTTAAAACAACTTGAACTTGAGTTAGTCAAGGAGAGTAAGACAACTAAGAAGAAGCTAAGGGAAGAAGCTGCAAAGTCAAGAGCCATCATCTAAAAGAGTATGAAGAAGTCTGCTGATAGACAAGGATGATGAGCTTCTTGAAGCTATATGGATTCTCCGGAAGGAGACTTGGCCCTATGTCTCTATCCACAATGGATGAGCATATAAGGGTAATCAAGCAGAAGATTAAGAGTGGTGAACTGATTGACTTGCACTCTCTTCCAAGTCAAGTCCCACCTGAAGTGGAGGTTAAGTTTGAACAACCTGAGACACCTCAACCCGGACCTCCTGCTGAGCCTCAGAAAGCTTCATCTTTTGATCCAAAGCAGGGTCAAACTCCCTCTCCTTCTAAACCTGTGAGGGAGGAACACCCAACTGAGAAAGACAAGGATGATCAACAAGGTGCTGAAGACCAGTCTTCTCAGTTAAAGTCATCTAAGAGGAAGAAGAGGATGGCTTCTAAACCAAAGTCTAAGAAGAAGAAGCCTAAATCATCTAACTCTACACCTCAAGATGAGTCAGATTAACCTGAGGAAGTGCATGAAGAGGCAGCCCAATCAACTCCAATGCAAGTGGCTCCTCTGGCAGCTGAGACACCCATTTATCCTAGACCTTCTCTACCAACCCAGAAAGATGGCATGTAATCAGAGATCAAGGTGTTGAGAATGTCTATACATGGCAAGACATAATCAACTTACCTCTGCATGATCTCTTTGAGATGAGAAGATACTATGAAAGTCTGAATGATCCTGACCATTTAATGAAGAAGGGTATGGTCATGATTGTGCTGAAGACTACTAACATCTGAAGATCTTCTAAATGTTTTGGTAGCATCAGCCTAGGGGGAGTTTGTAAGGATTCCTTTAAGTCTGACGCAAACCAAAACATCCAATGTCTCTCTGCAAGTAATGCACTAAGTACTGAAGAAGAGATGCTTCGGAAGTTTTACACCATACACTAGAAATATTCTAAGTGTAAAATCTTCCGAAGCCAAGACCAATATCTTCCGAAGCCAAATATGAAGTCTTCTGAAGCCTCAGAGACAAAGTCTTCCGAAGCTTCATCCTATGAAGACAGATTTCTTCCGAAGACTTTTAGTAACATGCTTTATCTGATGTGCTTTTGTTTGTGTCTAGTCAATTACATCCAGCTGGCTTTCAAAGTATAGCTGGCTGTAGGTTGTAGTATAAGTATTCCAAGTTCTAGTATCTTTCTTTATGCTTTGTAACACTTGTAATAGAACTTGAGAAAGCAATATACTGCCTCCTTGAAACCCAAATCTCTTGTTCTGCCTCTTTATCATTACTTGTGTTCTTTGTATCATTATCTTGGTTAATCCAATTTGCTGTTTGATCAAGTTTAGTTAATCTCCTCTTTGTGTTTTTGTGTTGTAATTGTTAAGCCCTTAACCGGTCCTGCAGAGGTGTTGCAGGAGTTAGTGGTGAAGGAGGAGGTGATGAATAAAATGTTGAGCAAGTGTTTAAGGCTGGATTCATTGATATGGGCTTTGACTTAGATGATGATCTTATAGGGAATGAGGTGATTAGGGATGAGGGTCAAGGAGGAGAGAAAGGGCATGCTAAGCTAAATTTAGTTGATAAGGAGGAAGAAGTGGAGGAACATTTGGTGGACTATGATTCTGAGCCAGAGTTTTATATAGTTGATAAGAGGCCAATGACTTATGTGGCTCAGAGGAGTTTGGTTGAAGGAGATGTAGTTGAAATGAACAAAGAGGACTGGTTCTATAAAGAGGAAGAACCAGAGAAACTAACACCTCTGTTCCAAAATATTCGAGAACTAGGGAAGAAGGAGACAAATGAGAAGATTGTGAGCTGGAAATACAACACCAAGCTGAAAATGATTATGATCAAAAGGTGTTGCAGGATCGGTTATGGTCACTCAACACAAGGATTATCTCTCAAACTCACTAAGACACACTCGAACGATGATGCAAAATCCTAGGAAAAGTTGATAATAATATTCTAAGTAAATAAACACAACAAATGGTTTTCAAGATACTTGTATATATTACTTCTCAACTCAAATTTTTACAAGGCTTTTACAAGAATACTAAATGAGTTAAAATGAGAAACTATATATACTACTATCTACAGCTGGTTATACTTAGATTACAAGCTGGAACTTACTACTAAACAAATACTACATTGTTAGGAGTAAGGTATCTAGAATAAAATATTATCGTAGATTAGGTAGTCATGACAGGTCTATGACTTACCTTTTGTCACCAACTAAACATGGTAACTGTACTAACGGATAAAAGGTGAACAGTGGAATAAAGTATGGTCAACTACATGGGTGTGGGAAAGCGGCATGCAGTATATTAGAGATGGCAGTGGATGTCAGACGGATCATACTTATGTCGAGTGGTTCACAGTTGGTTCTTCCGAGGGTAAACTGGCTTCGGAAGAATAAGTTCTTCCGAAGCCAATTATACTTTGGAAGAATCAACTTCTTCCGAGACTTCCGCTAGTCTTCAAGACTCTGTTCTTTGGAAGTATTTGTCTTGAACCTTCTAAATGTTTATCTTCAGAAGAGAATTTACTTGGCTCGGAAGACTTAGTTTCTCTTTGGAAGTTCTTCTTGTTTGAGCTTCGGAAGTTCTTCAACTTGACTTGGGAAGAGCAGATAAGCTTCGGAAGACTTTCTTCAGTTGTACCAAAAAATCTTCTAAGCGTTGTTCTGGTTGCACCAGCGTTACTTGACCCAACAAAGTCCCCCTAGGCCGATGCTACCAAAACATCAATGTCTTCTGCTTCTCAAAACTTTCAGCACCAAGGAAAGTAGATATTTATCTGTTTCTTTGTTCTTTTTGAAGGTGGTGCTGAGAAGTTTATACAAGTCATTGGTAGATAACAGGTCCAGTCTGTTTCTCTGGATGACATGTACCCTTTGTTGTGGCCCTCGGTAGAGAGTAGTTGACGGGAGTTGTAGTCATACTCCCATCTAGCTATAGGTTCCAAATTTCCCTCGGTAGAGAGTAGTTGACGGGAGTTGTAGTCATACTCCCATCTAGCTATAGGTTCCAAATTTGGGCCTTCAACCATCTGAAGGAAGGTCCTTCTTTTGGTTGACCCTTCTTTTTCTTCCTTCTCTCTCATCTTCAACTCTTCTTCAATCTTTTCCTTTGCGGTTAGCTCAGCAAGATGAAGACTGCTCAAGTGATTCTGAATGTGAGCAACTACTTGAGAGTTGGAGGGGTTGGAGAATGGTATCTCTACTAACTCAACAATATCAAACCTGCTTGAGTGTATCAGAGATGGTGTATTGAGTTGGTTGACATCACCATTCTCTCTGTCCACAATGAAGTTGTGAGAAGGTTCTTCAATCCTCCACTTGACAATCTTCTTCTGAAGATCAAAGGGTTGAGATGGCAGCTTATCCCCCTTCCTGGTGTTTAGCAGAGTCACCAGTCTTATTCTCAGCTTTTTCTCTTCTTCCTCGAGGGAATAAGAGTTTGTTGCAAGGTGTTGAAGTGCCTTGTCCAAAGTTCCCCTAGGGAGATCAAGGAATTTCTCTCTTGTGAGGGAACTGGAAGAGTGGTCAATGTAAGTTAATTTGACAGACCCCCTTCACAAGAGATTTCGCTCAGAGTGGTGCAGTTAATTAGCTTCCTCTTGATCTCCTTAAACTCCTTCATGGTTAGAGGCTTTGATGGTTCAGAGGATGGCTTGGGTGATGGATGGGTGGTTGAAAGTTGGGTTCTGGGTAGAGTTTTAGGCTTAAGGATGGGTAGTGGTGGAGGTTGTTATGACGCAGTGGGTGATGATGAGGGAAAGGTTTATGGTGTAGGTTAAAGGGTGAATGATTCTGTGCTTGGTTTAGTTTTGAAGGGGAAAGTAAGATGTGGGGGTTCAGGTTGAGGTTGTGGTTTAGGAGTAGGTATGGGTAGCATCCTCTGTACACTTGGTATTTGAAACACCTCCGTCCTTCTTCCTGAGCGAAGGTCAGCCTTAATGTCGCTGACATGTCGCTGCAAGGTCTTCTCAGTCATTGGATCAACTTGCCTGTTAGAGAAGCCGTGGGCCCTGAGATATGCCTTCATCTAGGCTTTGTCACCCACCTTTTTGGCTACCGCAATCTTGGCCCTGAGAACACTTAACAGATCAAATAGGGAACTGGTAACTTATAAGTAAGATACTAAGAACACAAGTAAAATATGAGACAAAATAAGATAGCAAACAACACAAGTGTATGGTTTTCAAGAATGTTGTATATTGCTTCTCAAGTTCTTTTACAAGTATTACAAAGCATAGAAAGAAAGTTACAAGTACTTGAGATAATTTATACTACATCCTACAGCCGACCATACTTTGAAGGCCAGCTGGATACATAAGACTAGACAACTACAAAATCAAATGTAGAGTCAAAAGGGAGATTGCCTTTTTACTAGTGACTATGACATGCCATAGCTCACATCTTAATATATTACAAAAAGGATAAAAGTACATAAAGTAGAAAGCTCAGACTCAAGACCTAAATGTACAATTACTAAAAGCATGGACCTTTTCACCAACTCATTTAAGTTGGTGACTGAACAGAGTTGCAGCGGAAAGGTGGTCCAGCTTTATGGTAAAGTACATCAGATAAAAGCATGTACATAAAAGTTTTCGAAAGAAATCTGCCTTCACTATTTGGCTTCGGAAGACTTTGTCATTGAAGCTTCGGAAGACTTCACTTTTGGGTTCGAAAGATGTTGGTCTTGGCTTCGGAAGATTTTACACTTAGAATATTTTCTAGTGCATGGTGTAAAACTTTCGAAGCATTTCTACTTCTGTACTTCAGTGCATGCATGCAGAGAGACTTTGGATGTTTTGGCTGCATCAGGCTTATAGGAATCCTTACAAACTCCCCCTAGGCTGATGCTACGAAAACATTTAAAGACCTTTAGCAGTTGACAGTCCTCATTATGATAATAACCTTACCCTTCTTCATTAGATGGTTAGGATCACTCATACTCTCATAGTATCTTCTCATCTCAAAGAGATCATGTAGATGTAGGTTGAATAAGTCTTGCCATGTGTAAACATCTTCACCATATGTATCTCAGATCACATGCCATCATTCTAGATTAGTTGTGAAGGTCCAGGATAAGATGGGTCTCTCAGATGTAAGAGGAGCCACTTGAATTGGAGTTGATGGGGCTGCCTCTTCATGCACTTCCTCAGGTTGATTTGATTCTCCCTGAGGCTTAGAGGAGGATGATTCAGACTTCTTCTTCTTTTTTGACTTTGGTTTAGAAGCCATCCTCTTCCTCCTCTTTGAAGACTTTAACTGAGAAGACTGGCCTGCAGCACCATGTTGATCAGTCTTGTCTTCCTCAGTTACGTGTTCCTCCCTCACATGTTTAGAAGGAGAGGGAGTTTGACCCTGCTGTGGATCAGAAGATGAAGCTTGCCGAGACTCAGCAGGAGGTCCAGGTTGTGTTGTCTCAGGTTGTTCAACCTTGACCTCCATTTCAAGAGGAGCTTGACTTGGAGGGGAGTGTAAGTCAATGAGCTCTCCACTTTTGATCTTCTGCTTGATTACCCTAATGTTCTCATCCATTGTTGATAGAGACATAGGACTAAGTCTCCTTCCGAAGAATCCATACAGCTTCAAGAAGCTCATCGTCCTTTGTCTGTATGTAGACTTCTTCATACTCTTTTGGATGATGGCTCTTGACTTTGCAGCCTCTTCCCTCATCTTTCTCTTTGTTGCTTTTTGTTCTTTTAGCACTTGAAGTTCAAGCTGTTTGAGATACTCAAACTCAATGTACTCAAAGGACAAGGGAAAAAGTGCAGATGTCTGGTAGAGACATGTGGCACTTAGGTAGTTGATCATGTTTTGCTTATCTGTTTCTTTGTCTACCTGAGGCTCTTGTGGAGCTGCCACAGTCTCTTGCACAGGGCTTTCTTGAACTGGGGAGAGAGTAGGAACATGCTTGTATAGTCTTTTCTATCTCTTCTCTTCTTTTGATTTGGTGGAGCAGCCTTGCATCCTCTGCTTCCTTTCTCTCCATAGACATTTCCATGTCTGGCAGATCATTGAGTTCCTCTAAGGGGAGAGATATAATCTCATCAATGTCATAGTTCCTAGTCTGCATGTAAGTAATCCTGACTGCCCTTAACTTATCATCTTGAGTGTTTGGTCTGGGGCAGCCCTAATTGCATCTTGCATGAAGCCTGAAGACCCAGAGGAACTTTCTCCCTTTAGGTTCCTCTTCCTCTCTCTCTCTCCTCCTCCTCAATCTCCTCAGGAGTTAAAATCATTTTCCCTTTGTCATCCACAGACCTTTGTGACACCTTCACCAGCATGTCTTTCACCAAGGGAATGAATTGCTGAAGTAGTTTTTGGTGTGACAAGGCTCTAAGGCTCTATCATTGGGCTTTTAGTCAAGGTTTTCCGTTTGAAGTTAGTCTTAGGGTCTGCCTCAACATCCAGTTGACCAATGATATTACTTAATTGCCTTTGTCTCCTTCTTAGACTGAACTCTTCTGTAATTCTGTCTTGAATCCTTTGTGCCAGCCTAACAGCTTGTCTAGATTGACTTGGGTTGACAAGTGGCATGTTGATCAGGTCAAGACCTTCATAGTAGTTCAAGGTCTGAAAGTTGAATACCTCTTGCTGCCATTGAACTCTTTGAAGAATAAGGGCCCTTCTGTCAGCATCATACCTCCACCCAATGATGTAGTTTGAAGTTCCTTGTGGTGGGGATGACATAGCCCTTGGAATACCTTCCTCAAAGAGACTCTGAATGAGAGAGTCCAGAGAGTCCACATCAAAGTGAACTTGAGGAAGTTGCTAAGTATGCACAATTGCAAATAAGGATGGTGAGTCCTCAATGTCCATACTCCCTAAAGAACTCCCAAGTTCTGTGATTGCAATGACTTTCTCCCCCTTTTTGGTAGCATCACCCTCTTGCATAGGTGAGCTAGGAATTAGGTCAATCACATCCACAGGTTCTTGTGTTCCTGGTTGAGCTCTCCTTGAAGGTCTCCCAGCTAGTTTTTCCTTGAGATAAGATATCTCAAGTTACTGATCATTGACCCTGTTTTGCATGGTAGTCACCAGATATTCAAGGTGACTAACCTTAGAGACTAGGTTGGGGCATGTTTTTGACAGTTTTTGCACTTTTGTCTCAAATTCCCCTCATCTTCATCAGAAGAATCACAGGGGATGAGAGAATTGGACCAAAGTCCTCACTCTCACCACCAGCTTCATGTTCTTGGCTGCTGGATTTCCTCTGCTCACTGACAGCCTCAATTGAAGTGTCAATGGGCTGAGTTGCCATGGTTGAGGTCTTAATTATGTAATCACTTGCAGAAGTGAGAGCCTCTTCCATATGGATCTCCTGAATAGGTTCAGAGAGGTCCACCTTAGTAATGGGTGACAGATGTGGGCTAGACATAGGAGGCTCAGGAGCACTCATCTTTCTTTGAGTAGGGGAAGAATAGAGAGACTCATGGTACTCACTGAAACCTAAGTCTTCATCAGTATAGGATTCAAGGTTAGGAATGGGTTGGTTTAAATCTAAAGGCTAGGGATGGTAATTGTCCCCTGAAGGTCGTTCAATTGAGTGTTGAGACTTAGAGTGAATGCTTAAGGAAGTTGGGTTAGTGAGCTCATCAGGCTGAGCATGAGGAACCACAACACTGATCCTTGAAGAAATGGGAGTGGTTTGCTCCTCAGGAGAAGTGGGAGCTCTAGTGTCCACTTCCTCCTGTATGGGTGAGTATATGGGGGCCTGCACAAGCTCAATAGCTTCAGCAGGGGTTCGTTTGGACTTTCTTTGGTAGGTGAGGGTGATTTAAGGCCTTTTTGGTGGTTGAGAGGTAGAAGGTGTGGGACTAGCTTTTGTTGCTAGGTTGTCACCTTGAGCAATGAGCTCTAACATTTTGGGGACAAGGGCTGTTTCTACCCCTAAGAAGCCTATAGTTGGCTTCTTCATGATTTTAAAGATGCTGGGCTTGATCTATCCCAATTTAAGAATATTACATGTTTCCTTCAACTGTGAGCCCAGTTCACAGTTAAGAATGTATTGAACATATGTAGGAAACATGTAATACTCTAAGGAGTCCAAGTTTGCAAGCAAGTTTGTATAAACAAACTTAGAGTACCTAAACTTCACCCCTTGAACCATTCCAGGCACTATGAAGGAGAGATCCTCAGGAATCTGGTTCCACCCTCCATGTTTGTTTGACAAGCTGTGGATAATCACATGTACTAGGTATTTCCACTGGGATGAGACCTTTCCTTTCTTGAAGGTCTTTATAGAGAAATCTTCCTCATAGCCCATCTGCTCAAAGGAATGATTAATAACTTCCATTGGAAAGGACAACTCACCTTCTTCCTCATCCAGCTAAAGACGAGTGTTGATGATGGCCTGAGTGATGAAGATTGTCCTCCCCTGCACTATGGCAGACAGTGCCTTCTCCCCATACATGATGACCTCTTGACAAGTCTTCTAAAATTCAAGCAGATGATCATCATAGAGAGTAGGATCAATGGTTAGGGAGGTGAATTAGTTGGATGGAGCCGAAAAACAACAAACCTCTGAGAAACTATCATCTTTCTCAGAGTTCAATAGAGGAACCTGGTTGTGTTGCCTGTGAAGTTGCATGGAGAAATCAGGGTTGTTTTTATGGTTTAGGTTGGCCATTTTGAGAAGCTTAAGGGTGAAGGAAGGTGAAGAACATAGGCGGTTTGGGTGAATTTAGGTTAGAGGAATAGTTTAGATGAGGAAGATAGTGAAAGAGGGGGGAACCGTTGGGTATATATATGAAACAGATTTAAGACAAAGTTAATGAAAAAGGTAAACGTTGAAATCCGGATATCCGTTCCACCTATGAAAAGTAGTTTGCTTTTGCCCAAAAAGTAGTTTTCTTGGAAGTCGAGAGATATTCCGAAGGTTATTTTGCTTCGGAAGTTCTGAAGAAAAGCTTCCTAAGGCAAATTGGCTTCGGAAGATATTCCAAAGAGTTTTGAGAATTTTGCTTCAGAAGAGATTTATTACTCTGAGTTTTTTATTCTAAGAAGAATAAAAACTTTTGAAGGTAAATTGCTTTCGGAAGAAAATTGTTCTTTGAAAGCATATAAGTACTTAAGTTAATTTTAAGCTTTGGAAGATATTTTAGAATTTTCTTCCGAAGGTAAATCTACTGAAATAGTTATTTGTTTTCTAAGACATAAGTTTCTTTCAAAGGTAATTATAAATCTTCCGAAGAATAAAACGATCAACATTTTTGCAAAAATCTAAGGATTGTCTTTTAAAAGATTTTTCTTCCAAAGAGAACAAGGGCTTATGAAGGTGATAAAATAGAAAAGTTTGGACACACAGGTTTTAAAAATAATATGATTAAGTTTTAAGAAAATCTACTAAAAGTTAATCATCCCAATAGCTGATACAAGATATTTGAATCTCTGTTCATTAAAAGCTTTGGTGAACTTATCAGCATATAATTCATTTGTGTTAACTTTGACTAGTTTGATTAATCCTTTTTCAAAGTTATCTCTAATCAAATGATACTTGATACTGATGCGCTTTGTCCTTGAGTGTTGCACGAGATTCTCTATGATTGAGATAGCATTGTTGTTGTCTATGTGGATGGGAGTCTCCTTGAAGTTAAATCCATAGTCCAGCATCTGATTCTGAATGCAAAGCACTTGAGCACAGCAGCTTGCAACAACAATGTATTCAGCTTCAGCAGTTGATGCAGACACACAGGATTGTTTCTTGCATTGCCAAGAGACTATCCTTCCACCAAGAAATTGACATCCCTTAGATGTAGACTTTGTAGTCATGTTTCTATCACCATAGTCACTATCTGTATAAGCATATAGATTGAAGTCACAATTCTTTGTATACCAAAGGCCAAGTGATGGAGCACCTTTCAGATATCTTAAAATTCTCTTGACAGTGACTAGGTGTGACATCTTGGGGTTGGCTTGATATCTTGCGCAAATACATGTGAGAAACATGATATCAGGCCTGCTAGTTGTGAGGTACATAAGAGACACAATCATTTCCCTATAGAGATGTTCATCAACACACTCCCCCTCAAGATCAGGTCCAAGGGAGTGGTTTCTGGCTATGGGTGTCTTAGCAACCTTACAATCAGTCATGTTGAATCTTTTAAGTATGACTTGTACATACTTTGACTGACTTATGAATATGCCATTGTCAACTTGCATCACTTGAATTCCTAGAAAGAAATTGAGTTCCCCCATGGCACTCATTTCAAACCTATCCTTCATCAGCTTCTCAAAGTCTTTGCAGAGCTTTGGATTAGTTGATCCGAAGATAATGTCATCTACATATACTTGAACTAGCATTATATCATTTCCTGTTCCTTTGATAAAGGGAGTTCCATCAATAGTACCCCTTTTGTAGCCATGCTGACAGAGATACTGAGATACAGTCTCATACAACTTCCTTGGTGCTTGGTGCAGCCCATAAAAAGCTTTATCAAGCCTGCAGACATAATCAGGATGATTAGGATCTGCAAACCCAGGTGGATGTCTTACATACACCTCTTCATCAATCACCTCATAGAGAAAAGCACACTTGAAATCAAGTTGGTAGACCTTGAAGTTCTTGGATGCAACAAAAGCTAGGAATATCCTGACAGCTTCAAGTCTTGCTACAGGAGCAAAAACATATGTGTAATGAATTCCTTCTTCTTGAGTATACCCTTGAACAACTAGTCTTGCCTTGTTCTTGATGACAAGTTCTCATCATCCTTCTTATTCCTGAACACCCGTTTGGTTCCTATGGTGGTCTTCCCTTGAGGAAGAGGACATAGGTTCCAAACCTTTTGCCTTTTGAATTAAAGCAGTTCCTCCTGCATAGCTTCAACCCAACTTCCATCCCTTAGAGCCTCATCAATCTTCTTTGGCTTATATGGGACAAGAAACAAGAATGAAGACAAACATTTGATCTCCAATGATGTTTGTGAAAGGGTGAAACTTCTAGATCCTTAGCTGAGGGATCACAGCAAGTTGCTTAGACAGATCTAAATTAGAGAAATTTTGATCTGGCAATGAGGATTCACCCTCCACAGCAGCACACTTATCAAGATTGACTTGATCAAATGAGTGTGTGACATCATTGATGTTGTCTTCAATGGAGTGGTTGTCAGCATCAAGAAATTATTGATCACTTTCACCACCACCATTTTCTCCTACATTTGAAGCTCCTTCATTTGAGTTTTGTGCCTCTAATCAAGAATTTGAAGGCACCCTAGAGGTATCAACAGGATTTGTCATTGATGTGCTAGTAGAAACTTCATTTGCAGGGTTAGTTACCACTTGAGCTGAAGTTGTGTAGCTTGAAGGTCTTCTCAGGTCAAATCTTGGGTCAGGATCACCTGTAGGTAGTATATCTGTGGATCCTAGAACATGTTCACAAGATTTGTTAAAACATTTGGTAACTAAATCAAGATCAAATAGCCAATCAGGACAAGAACCTTTCACACTGGGAGTGTGCTCATTGAAAGTCACATTGGCTGACTCCTCAACTACTCTAGTTCTGAGATTGTATACCCTATAAGCCTTAGCTTGAAAAGAGTATCCAATAAAATATCCATCATCTGATTTCTCAGCAAACTTGGCAATTTGATATTTGGTATTCAAGATGGTGCAAGGACATCCAAATGACCAGAGAAAACCAATAAAAGGTTTCCTCTTGTGCCAAAGTTCATAAGGAGTCTTACCATGTGTCTTAACTACTAAAACTATGTTTTGCACATAGCAAGCAATGTTCACTTCCTCTGCCTAGAAGGTGATTGGCAAATTAGAGTCAGACAACACAGTTCTTGTAGCTTCACTTAGTGTCCCGTTTCTCCTCTCAGCAACACCATTTTGCTGAGGAGTCCTTGGAGCACTATATTGTCTTGTAATACCTTTTTTATCACAAAATGTATCAAGGATTTGGTTCTTGAATTCAGTTCTTTGATCACATCTTATGGTTTTGACCTTGTGATCACATTGATTCTCAATCCTTAAGATGAAATTCTACGGAATCTTAGGGTCTCGTCCTTAGTTCTAAGAAAGAAAACCCAAGTGAATCTTGTAAAGTCATCTGTGATCACCAAACAATAAGAGGTCCTTGCTAGACTCATTACACTGGTAGGGCCAAAGAGATCCATATGTAATAAGTGTAGGGGAGTAGTTTCCTTTGGCTTGTGAGATAACTTGTGTTGCTATCCCTTCATGTTTTTAAAGTTTACATGACACATTCTTTTATGCCAGAGGAAAAACTCATCACTATTTTCTTTAGATAGAAAGCATGAAACTTTGCTTGAGGGAGATGCTTCTTACAAATCCATCTTGTACATGTTCCCTTTCCTAGGGGCTTTGAGCAGGATATGCTCATGAGGAATGACCATCCTGAGCTTGAGAACAATGCACTCATGCTTAGTAAAGAGCATTTTATGACTCTGATCACAAAATTGGGATAAACTCAGGAGATTGTACCCAAGATCCTTGACAAAGTTTACCTTCTCAATACTGAGCTTACCATTTGTGACCCTGCCCCTTCCTGTAATGTAACCTCCTACATCTCCTCGAAAAGCAACTTTTCCTCCATCAATTTTTTCAAAATTTTGGAGTAGTGACCTATTGCCTGTCATGTGACTGGAACAGCCACGGTCAATGATCCATCCATTTCTGTTTGTCTTGATCTGTTCCTGCACAAAAGAGATGGTTAGTTACATTTGGAAACCCAAGCCTCATTGGTCTTGGGCTCATCAAAAGAGGTTGAAGACAATGCAATAGTAATTGATCCTATAGTCATGTTTTGAGGATCATTTGCTGATGTTGATGAGGAACTTTTAGCCACTTAATCTTTCTTTGTCATCTACATCACCTTTGTAAGCTTAGACTTGACCTTCAACACTTCGGAAGTTTTGTTGACTTAGGAAGTTTTGATGACTGGACCTTCGGAAGATCTTGCTTTTACTGCAACAAGCTTCAGTGCTTCGGAAGCATTCCTTTCTTCCGAGACCAATTTTCTTCCAAAAGCAAGTTTCCATTTGTCTTCCTCTTCATTTTGGATTTTTCGAAGGAAAAAGACTTTCCTTCTGAATCTTGCTTCATCTTCTCCAAACTCTTAGAAGTTTCTTTCTTTGTCATATGGAGAGTACTCTTTGGATTGTAACACAATCTTTAGAAAGATGAGAAGTACTCCCACACATGATACAATCCATTTTCTTCCTTCTAGGAGTCTTATTTTATGACAAGGATGAACTTGATCACTTTCTTTCTCCATCTTCATCTTTGCAGATGATGTGGTAATTCTTGTGGGGATAGAACTACCTTTGGAGCTGGATGGTTCAGGTTGTAAAGAAATGGTGCACAACCGATCAGCCTTCTTCTTGAAATTGGGATGATTTGGACAAGAACTAGAACTCTTGTTATTGGAGTTCAAGTTTGTGTCTTCAGCCTTAACCACTTCAAATCCTGCAAAGATGAAGACTTGTTTCTGTGAAGAGTAAAAGGTGGCCTTGATTTCTTGAGCCTTCTTGGACTTTCTCTTGACCTTCCTGATCAAGTTCTTTCTCTTGGACTTGGTCATCCCAACAAATTTACTCTTCTCAAAGGGATGGTGACCCTTCTTAGAATACTCTTCTTCATTATTCTCAGATCCATTCTTCACCATCTCCTCTTCATCCTCTTTAGTCAAGGGGTCTATGAAGGGAAGCTCATCTTCACAAGTTCTACACCTAGGAGATCATACTGGCAAGATTGTGTGTGGAGGAGCTATCTCACTAGATCCCAGTCCTTGCTTATTTTGATAACAAACTTTTGCATGTAAGGATGAGAATATTATGTTCTTGAAGGTCTCTTCTTCAAGAACACATTTTTCTGCCCTGGCTTTGCTGATCACAAGCTCTGCCTGGCATTCAGTAAACTTAGTTATGAGGTTTTTGATCTGAGTCCTGTAGTTGATGTGCTCATGTTTAAGAGTTGAAATGGTTTTCTCTAAGTCCTCTATCTTTAGTTTATAATCATTTTCAACTCTTTTAAAATTATCTTTTAAAATATTTAAGGACTCAAGATCAGATCTCATTTCTAAGTTATAGGACCTGTATCTATTTACTTTAGCAATGCATTTAGGAGTACAAAGATGTTCCAATACCTTGGCTTCATCATGGTCTGCCATGAGTGCTTGGTTTGGAGAAGCATCTTCCACCTGAAAGCTCCAGTCAAAGCCTTCATCATTCTGGGGAGCTCTATAAGTGTAGTTTGGTATGGCTTGTGTTTGGCCACCATTTGTCCTTGGTGCTTTACACTCCCTTGCAAAGTGTCTCATCTTGTTACAGTTGTAACACTTCACTTTGTTTTTATCCAGCCCAAACTTACTGGCTGCATTGCTTGGAAACTTCCTCACTGTCCTCTTGTAGAACTTCTTGGCTCTGTGAGTGAGAAGAGCCATTTTCTAAACTATCTCCATGTACTCCAAATCATCTGGATGGATACAGTCCAGGTCTTCAAGGGTGAAGAGAAAGTTGTCTGTGCTCTCATCAGCAGAGACAAAGGCATGAGAAGAACTTGTCTCTTGGAATGGACTTCCTTGAGTGTAGCTTTCTCTTGGAGTCTCTAGGAAGGTGATGAAATGACCCTTTTGTGAGTTGTTAGGGTAGCATATAAAATGATGTTGTGGTTCAATGCTTTCCCTTTCAACCATATGGAGGGCTGAACTGAGTTGATTGCTGGAGTTACCAGATGAGTTTTGCATGTTCATCTCCATCTGGTATCCACTTTGAGGGGGTGCTTGGTATGTAAGTCCTTGAACAATAGAGTCCCACATCCTAGAGTCTTGAGACTTGATAAAGCCTTCCATTCTTAGACACCAAGTATCAAAGTCTTCAGGAGTGATAAGTGGAGACTTTGTCATCGTTCTAGTTTCCATATGAGCTTTAGTAATAGCTGCCATTTGAGTTGTTAGGTATTTTGAGTATGTGTGGGATCTTAAGATGGTGAGATCTTATAATCAAGAGCCTGGAATGCTCTGATACCAAATGCAGGACCGTTTAAGGATATGCACTTACAACATAACAACACATGAGGAGAGTTCTTTAGAACACTTAATAGATCTAATAGGGAACTGGTAACTTATAAGATACTAAGAACACAAGTAAAATGTTAGACAAAACAAGGTAGCAAACAACATAAGTGTATGGTTTTCAAGAATGTTGTATATTGCTTCTCAAGTTCTTTTACAAGTTTTACAAAGCATAGAAAGAATGTTACAAGTACTTGAGATACTTTATACTACATCCTACAGTCGGCCATACTTTGAAGGCCAGCTGGATACATAAGACTAGACAACTACAAAATCAAATGTAGAGTTAAAAGGCAGATTGCGTTTTGACTAGTGACTATGACAAGCTATAGCTCACATCCTAATATATTACAAAAAGAAAAAAAGTACATAAAGTAGAAAGCTCGGACTCAAGACCTCAATGTACAGTTACCAAAAACATGGACCTTTTCACCAACTCATGTAAGTTGGTGACTCAACAGAGTTGCAGCGGAAAGGTGGTCCAGCTTTATGGTAAAGTACATCCGATAAAAGCATGTACATAAAAGTCTTCGGAAGAAATCTGTCTTCACTCTTTGGCTTCAGAAGATTTTGTCTTTAAAGCTTCAGAAGACTTTACTTTTAGCTTCGGAAGATGTTGGTGTTGGCTTTAGAAGATTTTACACTTAAAATATTTTCTAGTGCATGGTGTAAAACTTCCGAAGCATTTATACTTCTGTACTTCAGTGCATGCATGCAGAGAGACTTTGGATGTTTTGGTTGCATCAGACTTATAGGAATCCTTACACTTCTTTCTTTTTCTCTCTTCCTCCTCGGCCAACCTAGCTGCTTCCTCCTTTTCTTTTTGCTGCAAGGTTGCCTTTTCTAACTTCACTAGCTCATTCGGTGGGAGTAGTAGTATTTCTTTGTTTCCCACTCCCAAGTTGACAACTCTGTCAATATCTTCAACTCCCCTTTTCTTATTGATAGCCTCTTGGGCTGCTACTGCTGTTGCCTTGCTACTTGCAGCAAGCAACTTCCCAGTGGTGAGTCTACCTTTCTTCTCAAGTTTCTCAAACCTTTCTTCCTCTAATAGTTCTTCCGCAGTTATCTTCCATTTTCCTTTGAGATCTTTGGAAGTGTCATCCTTGGGAGACTCTTGCTTAGAGGATTCAGGTTAAGAGAGAGGTTGATCTTGTGGTGCTGATGGTGTTTGAAGGGGAGGGGTCTTGAGAAAGTCTTTACCGTTTATCTCAGAGGCTAGATCAAGTATGGCCTCTGTGATAATCAGATCACGGGATAAGGATGATAACCCAATGATTCCTTCCGTGGCTTGGATCTTTGCTTTGAAAGATTGGATACTTGCTTCGGAAGATGTTGGGATTGCACTACCTGACCCAGCTGAGTTTGGGCCATCAGTCCTTATATCCTCTTGGAAATCAATCTCAGGTTTAATATGGACCTTAGGTTGACCAACTCCCTTCTCGGTGGTAGGTGGTGCATTCAACCTCTGAAGCTCTTTAACTCCAAAGTGAGCTTCAGCAACATCCGGTGAGGGTTGTTCAAGTAAGGAGCTTATCATGAACTTAGTTAAGAACCTATTGAGATCAATAAGCATCATTGGGTCCACTTGAAATGTGATTGGAGGTGGCTAAGGGAAGATGGTTGATGATTGTTGTTGAATGGGATAGAATGAATATAGGATAGCGATGGTCAAAATTGGTTCCTCTTGAGCTTGACTCTGTATATTCTCCCCCTTTTTGGTAGCATCATCTTGAGAAGTAGATGAGCTAGAGGAAGAACTTAAAGAGACTTGAACAGGTACGTGCCTGACAAACTTCTTAATCTATGTCTCAGCTAGTTTGGCCTTGAGATTGTCAATCTCAAGTTGCTGAGTAGTAGACCTATCTTCTAAATTATTAACCTATGACTCAAGGTTTGAGACTTTAGAAAGTAGGTCTCTGATGGTTAGTTGTAGACTTCCCTCATCTTCTTTTGAAGAATCATGGGGAGATGAGATAACATATCTGGTATGTTCATCTTCATCACCAGATATGGCTTCCTGGCACCCTGGTTTCCCTTGTAGAGTGTCTCAGAAATGTTACCACTATCCTAAGAGCCGAATGAGATACTTTCAGTAATGGCAGCTGAGTTTACATGAGTCCCCTCCATATATGTGGGACTCACCTCAGTTTAGCTTTACTAATGGGGTTAGAAATCAGACTTTCATTGGGGCTCAATTGATCCATACATTGGTATGGTAGATCAACATTATGGCCCTGGAGGAACATGAAATCTTCATCAGAACTGGTTAATAGGTTAGTGAAGGATATGGAAGTTATACCTAATGACTCGGGACCTTGATCAATATTTAGAGGCATTGAGCCTATGACATGGTTTTCATTTTTTGGTTGCTAAGGGGAGTATAGTGACTCACCCTAAGGACTGAAGGTGTGGGTTTGGGGCTCATCGGGTTGAGACTAAGGAGACTCAACACTGATATTGAGGTCAATAGAGGAGGATGGTTGGACCTCAGACTGAGTGGGAGCCCATTGTTCCATTCTAGCCTTTTTAGCTTGAACAGGGGGGAAACTTGTTCAATCAGAGTAGATTGAACAAGGGTTCGATTGGAGCGTGTTAGATCTAGGGTCAATAGAACTAGCTCCTTTTGTATAGGCTTAGAACTTTAATCAATACTTGTAATGAATCTTTGTAATTCATTATTTGATGTATGCATTATGTATATTAAAGTGTGTTGATGTGTATGATTGCAGGTAAAAACATTATACTTGGTCTATTACTAAAATTGACTAAGTGTAAGAAACATCTACGGATGAACATTTTTGTTCTTCTGTAGATATGTTTCTTACAATAACAAACATTCGAAGATCCTCTCCGGATGAACAACCATCTCTAGAGTTCAAGTGAAGAAGTCCAAGAGTTCAATTGAAGACTTCTGCGGAAGAACAATGTACCTTCGGAAGACAAAGTACCTTCGGAAGACATTACCTCCGGAAGGACAATGTACCTTCGGAAGACAAAGTACCTTCGGAAGACAAAGTACCTTCGGAAGACATCACCTTCGGAAGAACATTGTACCTTCGGAAGACAAAGTACCTTCGGAAAAACAAATTACCTCCGGAAGACCACTTAAACTGAGGAGTCCAAACAATTGTATTCAAATAATACAAGTGTCACAAGTCAACAAGTCAACAAGTCAACAAGACAATTTCAAATCCCAAGAGATCCGGTGTTTCCTTAAAAAAACACGGGTGCTTTTAAATATGGGTACTAGGTTTCACATCAAAAAATGAACACGAACATACGATCAACCAGACGACAAACACAAACATCACCTCGATTCACACAATCAATCAGACATAAACCGTAGCAGTTGTCACATCAACATCAACACATTCGAAGCATTTATTGTTTATATCATTCATTATTTATTCATTTGTAATCATTAATCAATTTTAATGAAATACATTTGAATCAAATCCTGTTTGCTTATTAATTGTGTTCATATCATTGTGTTCGTCATAATCATTATTCATTATATTTGATATCTATTTATTAAACAATTAAACAAGGTTAATGTTGATTCCGCATACATTAATTTGATTTCCTTTAAAACTGATAATTCCTGATTGCGATCCTTGGATTCACAGGTGGTATCAGAGCCAAGTACTCATTGATTTAGATTGATTGATCTATCAGTGTTAATAGTGTTTAACTGTTTGCTTGTTTCACTAGATTTGTCAGTTTTTGCTGATTAGATCTACTGTTTTTAAGCAAATCGTTTTTTGTGTGAATCAATTAAAACAGTGAATTGTCTTTCAGCGAGTACTGTTTTATTGCTAGATTAACTTAGATCAATATACAAATCAATTGAATAGTAGATCTGGGTTATTAATTGACATTCATCAATTGTTCAAGTTTATTTGAACAAAAATATTAACAAAATCCTTGATTTGATAATAAATTATCATTAAAAGGATTGACTGATTTGTGACCACAATCGCTTAATATTTGTTAATTAAGTTTTGTCACTAATTAGTTCATTACTTAAAAGATACTCCGCAATAGTTAAAATCTTAGACTTTAACTAAACATGAGTAACTTTGGTGGATCATCATACCAACCTCCAAAGTTGGAAACAAAAACAGACTTTAAATCCTGGAAAATCAAGTTCAGGAATCATGTGAATTATTCTGACTTATGGGTATCAATAACTGATGGTCCTTATATTCCACCCACTCTTGGGTTGGAGTATAATGACAATAATCAACCCATAAGTACAAAGGATCTGTCACCTAATGATATTAAGAAGGTCAAAGTTGATATTAAAGCATACAACTTGCTTAGTATGGCTTTACCTGAAGAAATATTAATCAGGTGTGAGAATTATAAAACAGCAAATACCTTGTGGAAGATTCTTCATACACTCTGTGAAGGGAGTGATTAAATCAGAAGCATTAGGAAGGACACCCTTCGTTCACAATATGAAACCTTTCATCATATTGAGGGTGAATAAATTCCTCAACAACTCCATAGATTTATGCAACATATAACAGAGATGAATATCTTGGAGTTGAAATATACAAATGAGGAATTAAACAAAAAGATGCTCCACACTTTGCCTGAAAGTTGGAAGCAAACTGTGTCCATGTTTAAGAACACCATTGACCGCAAAGCAACTGGTTTAGATACATTGGTAGCTAAAGTTGAGGCTCTTGAAATGGATGAAAAATCAAGAAACAAGAGTGTGAGAACACATGTCTCACCCTATCACTTTAAAGAAACTAAAAGTGCTGGAAGTGCCTTCATTTCTAACAATGATAGTGATAACTCTTGTACTTTGAGTGAAGATGAAGAGGAAGTAAATTTTTATGCATCAAAGCCTTCAAAGAAATCTTCTCAAAGTAAGTCAAGAAAAGAAAAAGGAAGAACTGATGATAGAAGAGATACATCGACATCATCAGCAAAGTCTTCATAGTGGTTGTTCCAGGCACATGACAGGCAATAGGTCACTACTCCATAACTTTGAGAGGATTGATGAAGGACCAGTTGCTTTTGGAGGAGATGAAGGTGGTTACATTTCTGGAAGGGCCAAGGTCACAAATAGTTAGCTCAGCATTGAGAAGGTAAACTTTTTCAAGGAGCTTGGGTACAATCTTTTGAGTGTATCCCAATTTTGTGATCAGAGTCATAACATGCTCTTTACTGAGCATGAGTGCATTTTTCTCAAGCCTGGAGTGGTCATTCCTCGTGAGCACATCCTGCTTAGAGCCCCCAGGAAAGGGAACATGTACAAGATGGATTTGCAAGAAACATCTCCCTCTGGAGAAGTTTCATGCTTTCTATCTAAAGCAAATAGTGATGAGTCTTTCCTATGGCATAAAAGAATGTGCCATGTAAACTTTAAGAACATGAATAAACTAATTAAACATGATTTGGTAACTGGAATGACAAAGAAAGAGTTTACAAGTGATGATCATTGTGTTGCATGCCTGAAAGGGAAGCAACATAAGGTATCTCACAAGCCTAAGGAAAAGAACTCCATCACTACTCCCCTACACTTATTACATATGGATCTCTTTGGCCCCACCAGTGTGATGAGTCTAGGAAGGACCTCTTATTGTTTTGTGATCACAGATGATTTTACAAGATTCACTTGGGTTTTCTTTCTTAGAACTAAGGATGAAACCCCCGAGATTCTGAAGAATTTCATCTTAAAAATTGAGAATCAAAGTGATCACAAGGTCCAAACCATAAGATGTGATCAAGGGATTGAATTCAAGAATCAAATCCTTGATACATTTTGTGATGAAAAAGGTATTACAAGACAATATAGTGCTCCCAGGACTCCTCAGCAAAATGGTGTTGCTGAGAGGAGAAACAGGACACTAATTGAAGATGCAAGAACTATGTTGTCTGACTCTAAACTGCCTATCACCTTCTGGGCAGAGGCAGTAAATACTGCTTGCTATGTGCAAAACAGAGTTTTAGTAGTTAAGACACATGGTAAGACTCCTTATGAACTTTGGCACAAGAGAAAACCTTTCATTGGTTTTCTCAGGTCATTTGGATGTCCTTGCACCATCTTGAATACCAAATATCAAATTGCCAAATTTGCTGAGAAATCAGATGATGGACACTTCATTGGATACTTTTCCCAAGCTAAGGCTTATAGAGTATACAATCTCAGAACTAGAATTGTTGAGGAGTCAGCCAATGTGACTTTCAATGAACACACACCCTGTGTGGCTGGTTCTGGTCCTGATTGGCTATTTGATATTGATTTAGTTACCAACTGTTTTAACAAATCTTGTGAGAATGTTTCAGGATCATTGGAGCTCTAAACAGGGGTAAGAACAAAAGGACAAACCCATGAAGCAAATGTTTGTCTTCACTCTTGTTTCTTATTCCAGATATAGCCAAAGAAAGTTGATGAAGCTCTAAACGATGGAAGTTGGGTTGAAGCTATGCAACAAGAGTTGCTTCAATTCGAAAGGCAAAAAGTTTGGAACCTTTGTCCTCTTCCTCATGGGAAGACTACCATTGGAACCAAATGGGTGTTTAGGAATAAGAAGGATGATAGAGGCATTATAATCAAGAACAAGGCGAGACTAGTTGTTCAAGGATACACACAAGAAGAAGGGATTTTCTACACTAATGTCTTTGCTCCTGTAGCAAGATTAGAAGTTGTTAGGATATTCCTGGCATTTGCTGCATCCAAGAACTTTAAGGTCTTTCAACTTGATGTAAAGTGTGCTTTTCTGTATGGAGTGATTGATGAAGAGGTGTATGTCAAACAGCCACCTGGCTTTGTAGACCCTGATCATCCTGATTATGTCTGCAAGCTTGACAAATCTCTTTATGGGCTGCATCAGGCACCTAGGAAATGGTATGAGACATTGTCTGAGTATCTTTGTAAACATGGATACAGGAGAGGTACTATAGATGGAACTCTCTTCATCAAAGGACAGGGAAATGACTTATTTCTAGTTCAAGTATATGTAGATGACATCATCTTTGGTTCAACTAATCCAAAGCTCTGCAAAGACTTTGAGAAGCTGATGAAAGACAGATTTGAAATGAGTGCAATGGGAGAACTCAATTTCTTTCTAGGAATTCAAGTGAAGCAAGTTGAAGATGGCATCTTCATAAGTCAGTCAAAGTATGTCCAGGACATACTCAAGAGGTTCAACATGACTGATTGTAAGATTGCTAAGACACCCATAGCCAGAAACCACTCCCTTGGACCTGATCTTGAGGGGGAGTGTGTAGATGAACATTTATACAGGGCTATGATTGGGGGTCTCATGTATCTTACAGCTAGCAGGCCTGATATCATGTTTGCCACATGTATTTGTGCAAGATATCAAGCCAACCCTAAGATGTCTCACCTCATCACTGTCAAAAGGATTTTAAGACACCTCAAAGGTGCTTCAACACTTGGTTTATAGTATCCAAAGAATCCTGACTTCAATCTGTATGCTTATACAGATAGTGATTATGGTGGTTGCAACATGACTGCAAAGTCTACGTCTGGGGGATGTCAATTCCTTGGTGGAAGAGTTGTCTCATGGCAATGCAAGAAACAATCCTGTGTGTCTGCATCATCTGCTGAGGGTGAATACATTGCTGCTGCAAGTTGCTGTGCTCAAGTGCTTTGGATTCAAAATCAAATGCTAGACTATGGATTTAACTTCAAGGAGACTCCTATCCACATAGACAACAATAGTGCTATCTCTATCACTGAGAACCCCGTGCAGCACTCAAGGACCAAACACATCAATATCAGGTATCATTTAATAAGAGATAACTATGAAAAGGGATTAATTAAACTAGTCAAAGTTCATACAGATGAATAATATGCTGATCTGTTTACAAAAGCTTTTGATGAACAGAGATTTAAATATCTAATATCAGCTATTGGGATGATTAACTTTGAGTAGATCTTTTCTTAAAACTAATTCTAATTATTTCTTAAAACATATGTGTCCTAAGTTGTCTAGTTCATCACTTTCATAAGCTCATGTTTTCTTTGTATATCAAAACCTTTTTGAAGACTTTCCTTAGATTCTTGCAAATTTTTTGATCTTTCGGAAGATATATTTTTATCTTCGGAAGAAAATCATGTCTTCAAAATAAATAACTGTCTAATAAATTTTACCTTCGGAAGAAGTCTAAATTTATCTTCTGAAGCTTACATACTTGTCTCAGACACTTATTTGTTTTTAAGGACTTTTTCCTTCCGAAGCAAAATTAACTCTTGGAAGCTTTGTTGTTTTATATACAAAGCATTCAAGTGTTTATTTCTCTTCCGAAGCAAAATTTTCAAGACTCTCAGGAAAACCTTCCGAAGTCATTTTAGCTTCGGAAAGCTTTTTCATTAAAACTTCCGAAGCTAATTTACCTTCGGAAGCTTTTAGAATTCCAAGAAAACTACTTTTTGAGCAAAAGTAAACTACTTTTTCAGAGGTGGGACCAACTTTCGGATTTCAAAGTTTATCCTCTTTCATTAACTTTGGTTCAAATCCCTTTTCACATAAAAACCCAACAGTTCCCCCTCTTCCTCACTATCTTCTTCAATTCTACCATTTCTCAAACCTAATTCCCAAAACCGCCTTTGCTTTTTACCTTTCTTCAATCTTAAGCTTCTCAAATGGCCAACCTTAACCGCAGAAACAACCCAGATTTCTCCATGCAACTTCACAGGCAACACAACCAGGTTGCTCTGTTAAGCTCTGAGAAAGATGAAAGTTTCTCAGAGATTTGCCAATTCTTAACTCTATCAAATTACTTCACCTCCCTAACCATTGATCCTACTCTGTATGAGGATCATTTGCTTGAATTTTGGAAGACCTGCAAAGAGGTCATCATGGATGGGGAGAAGGCACTGTCTGCCACAGTGCAAGGGAGGACAATTTTCATCACTCCGGCCATCATCAACACTCATTTGCAGCTGGATGATGAAGAAGGTGAGTTGTCCTTCCCAAATGAAGCCGTCAATCATTCCTTTGAGCAGATGGGCTATGCGGTAGATTTCTATGTAAAGACCTTCACGAAAGGGAAGGTCTCATCCTAGTGGAAATACCTACTCCATGTGGTTATCCATAGCTTGTCAAACAAGCATGGAGGGTGGGACCAGATTCCTGAGGATCTCTCCTTCATAGTGCATGGAATGGTTCAAGGGGTCAAGTTCAGGCACTCTCAATTTGTCTATACCAATTTACTTGCTAACTTGGACTCCTTAGAGTATTATATGTTTCCTAGATATGTTCAACACATTCTCAACTGTGAACTGGGCTCACAGTTGAGGGAAACAGATAATATTCTTAAATTGGGTTAGATAAAGCCCGACATCTTTAAAATCATGAAAAAGCCAACTGTAGGCTTCTCCGGGGTAGAAACAGCCCTTGTCCCCAAAATGTTAGAGCTCATTGCTCAAGATGACAACCTAGAAACACAAGCTAGTGTTGAACCCACACCTTCTACCTCTCTACCACTAAAAAGGCTCAAGTAACCCTCACCTACCAAATAAAATCCAAACAAACCCCTGCTCAAGCTATTGAGTCTATGCAGGTCCCCATATACTAACCTTACAGGAGGAAGTGGACACTAGAGCTCCCACTTCCCCTGAGGAGCAAACCACTCCCATCTCTTCAACTATCAGGGCTGAGGTTCCTCATGCTCACCCTGATGAGCTCACAAGCCCAACAGCCTTAAGCCTTAACTCGGAGTCTCAATACTCAAGTGAACAACCTTCAGGGGACAGTTACCATCCCCAGCCTTTAGATCTAAATCAACCCATTCCCAACCTATCCTTCTATACTGATGAAGACCTAGGATTCAGTGAGTACCATGAGTCTCTCTTCTCTTCCCCTACTCAATGACAGATGAGTACTCCTGAGTCTCCTCAGTCTAGCCCACATCAGTCACCTATAACTGAGGTGGACACTTCTGAAACTGTTCAGGATGTCCATATGGAAGAGGCTCTCACTTCTGCAAGTGATTACATCATTAAGACCTCAACCATGGCAACTCAGCCCACTGACATCTCAACTGAGATTGCCAGTGAGCAGAGGAAAAGCAGCTGCCAAGAACCTCTTGCTGGTGGTGAGAGAGAGGACTTTGGTCCAATCATCTCATCCCCCAATGATTCTTCTGATGAAGAAGAGGGGAATCTAAGACTAATGGTGCACAAATTGTCTAAAACATGCACTTACCTAGTCTCAAAGGTCAGTCACCTTGAATCTCAGGTGACTACCTTACACAACAGGGTCAATGATCAGCAACTTGAGATTTCATATCTTAAGGAAAAACTAGCTGGGAGACCTTTAAGAAGAGCTCAACCAGGAACACAAGAACCTGTGGATGTGATTGATTTATCCTCCAGGTCACCTATGCAAGTGGGTGATGCTACTAAAAAGTGGGAGAAAGTCATTGCAGCCATAGAACCTGGGAGTTCTTCACAGAGAATAGACATTGAGGAGTCACCATCCTCACTTGCAATTGTGCATTCTCAGCAACTTCCTCAAGCTCACATTAATGTGGACTCTATAGACTCTATCATCAGGAGTCTCTTTAAGGAAGGTACACCAAGGGCTGTGTCATCCCCACCTCAAGGAACTTCAAACTACATCATAAGGTGGAGGTATGATGCTGATAGAAGAGCCCTTATTCTTCACAGAGTTCAAGGGCAACAAGAAGTATTTGACTTTCAAAATTTGAACTTCTATGAACGTCTGGATCTAGTCAATATGCCACTTGTCAACCCAAGCAACTCAAGACAAGCTGACAGATTGGCTCAAAGAATTCAAGACAGGATCACTGCAGAGTTTAGCTTAAGAAGGAGACTTACGTAATCAGGTAATGCCATCGGTCAACTGGATGTTGAGGTGGACCCTAAGATTAGTTTCATAGGGGAAACGTTGACTGAAGGCCTAGTGGCAGAACCTGAGATCCTAACTCATTATCATAAACTGCTGCAGAGATCCACATTCCCTCTGAGACACCTGGTGGTGAAGGTGTTTCTCAGCCTCTCTCTGGCCAGAGCATGGATGCTACACCAAGCAGTGAAGGCCAAACCTCTATCCACCCTGAGTCACAAAGGTCTGTGGGTGACAAAGGGAAAAGGATTTTGACTCCTGAGGAAATTGAGGAGGAAGAGAGAGAGAGGAAGAGGAAGCTAAGGGGAGAAAGTTCATCTGCGTCTTCGGGTTTTATGCAAGCTGCAATCAGGGCTGCCCCCAGACCAAATACTCAAGGTGATGAGTTGAGGGCAGTCAGGATTACTTACCTGCAGAACAGAAACTATGACATTGATGAAATCATTTATCTCCCTTTAGAACAACTAAATGAACTGGCTGACATGGAAGTGTCAAGAGAGATGAAAGAAAAAGAGGATGCAAGGTTACTTCTCCAATTCAAAGAGGAGAAGAGATAGAAAAGACTCTACAAGCATGCTCCTACTCTCTCTCCAGTTCAAGAAAGCCCTGTACAAGAAGATGTGGTTCAACAAGAACCTCAGGTAAACAAAGAAGAAGATAGGATCAAAATGATCAACTACCTGAGTGCCACAGGCTTCTATTAGGCAGATGCACTTCTTCCCTTGTCCTATGACTTTGTTGAGTTTGAGTACTTAAAACAACTTGAGCTTGAGTTAGTCAAGGAGAGAAAGACAACTAAGAAGAAGCTAAGGGAAGAAGTTGTAAAGTCAAGAGCCATCATCCAAAAGAGTATGAAGAAGTCTGCTGACAGACAAAGGATGATAAGCTTCTTGAAGCTGTATGGATTCTCCGGTAGGAGACTTGGCCCTATGTCTCTATCCACAATGGATAAGCATATAAGGGTAATCAAAAAGAAGATCAAGAGTGGAGAGCTGATTGACTTACACTCTCTTCCAAGTCAAGTCCCACTGGAAGTGGAGGTTAAGGTTGAACAACCTGAGACAACACAACCCGGACCTCCTGGTGAGCCTCAGCAAGCTTCATATTCTGATCTACAGCAGGGTCAAACTCCATCTCCTTCTAAACCTGTGAGGGAGGAACACCCAACTGAGAAAGACAAAGATGATCAACAAGGTGCTGCAGACCAGTCTTCTCAGTTACAATCATCTAAGAGAAAGAAGAGGATGGCTTCTAAACCAAAGTCTAAGAAGAAGAAGCCTAAATCATCTAACTCTACACCTCAGGCTGAGTCAGATCAACCTAAGGAAGTGCATGAAGAGGCAGCCCAATCAACTCCAATACAAGTGGCTCCTCTTAAAGCTGAGACACCCATCCTATCCTGGACCTTCTCTACCAATCCAGAAAGATGGCATGTAATCAGAGATCAAGGTGTTGAGAATGTCTATACATGGCAAGACATAATCAACTTACCTCTGCATGATCTCCTTGAGATGAGAAGATATTATGAAAGTCTGAATGATCATGACCATCTAATGAAGAAGGGTATGGTAATGATTGTGTTGAAGACTACTAACATTTCAAGATCTTCTAAATATTTTGGTAGCATCAGACTAGGGGGAGTTTGTAAGGATTCCTTTAAGTCTGATGCAAACCAAAACATCCAAAGTCTCTCTGCAGGCAATGCACTAAAGAACTGAAGTAGAATTGCTTCGGAAGTTTTACACCATGCACTAGAAATATTCTAAGTGTAAAATCTTCTAAAGCCAAGACCAATATCTTCTGAAGCTAAATATGAAGTCTTCCGAAGCCTCAGAGACAAAGTCTTCCAAAGCTTCATCCTATGAAGACAGATTTCTTCCGAAGACTTTTAGTAACATGCTTTATCTGATGTACTGTTCCATAAAGCTGGACACCTTTCCGCTACATCTCTGTAAAGTCACCATCTTTCATGAGTTGGTGAAAAGGTCTATGCATTTAGTAACTGTACATTGAGGTCTTGAGTCTGTAACCTTCTACTTTATGTACTTTATCCTTTTTGTAATAGATAAGGATGTGAACTATGGCATGTCATAGTCACAAGGTCAAAAGGCAGATATGCTTTTTGATTCTACAATTGATTTTGTTTGTGTCTAGTCAATTGTATCCAGCTGGCTTTTAAAGTATAGCCGGCTGTAGGTTGTAGTATAAGTATTCCATGTTCCAGTATCTTTCTTTATGCTTTTGTAACACTTGTAATAGAACTTGAGAAAGCAATATACTGCATCCTTGAAACCCAAATCTCTTGTTCTGTCTCTTTATTGTTACTTGTGTTCTTAGTATCATTATTGTGGTTAATCCAGTTTATTGTTTGATCAAGTTTGGTTAATCTCCTATTTGTGTTGTTGTGTTGTAATTGTTAAGCCCTTCACCGGTCCTGCAATTGGTATCAGAGCTTTTCAGGCTCTTGATATAAGATCTCACCATCTTAAGATCCCTCATACACACAAATACTAAACTTTCAAAATGGCATCCATTTCAAAGACTGATATGGAAACTGGAACCATGAACAAGTCCCCACTGATCACTCTTGATGACTTTGATACCTGGTGTATGAGAATGGAAGGTTTCATCAGGTCTCTAGACTCAAGAATGTGGGAATCTATTGAAAATGGACCTTTCATACCCAGCACTCCTTCTGCTACTGGTGCTGGTATGATCCCCAAAGATGTGGCTAACTACTATGATGAAGATAGGAAGAGAGTAGAGATTGATACAAAAGCCATGACTGCTCTTCAAACTGCCCTTCCAAACTCTATGTATAGAGGTTTCAAGAAGTGCAAAACAGCTAAACAGCTGTGGGATGCAGTTAAACTGATGTATGAACGCTCCTCTGAAGCCAAGGAGAACAAAAAGGATCTCCTGAAGCAGCAGTTTGAAAACTTCACCTTCAAAACAGGTGAAACCATGACTCAGCAATACTTTAGGTATGTTGAGATAGTGGATACCCTTGCAGATGAAGGAGTTCCTCTTGAAAACAGAGACATTGTAAGGAAGTTTATGTCCTCACTTCCTAGGCAATGGACACACTATTGTATGGTGATCAAGAGGACTGAAAATCTCAAAACTCTTACTCTGACAGAGTTATATGGGATTCTCAATGGCTACCAGATGGAGATGAACATGCAAGGTTCATCTGGCAATTCCAACAATCAATTGGGTTCAGCCCTGCATGTGGTTGAAAGGGATAGCATAGAACCCCAACATCATCTCATATGCTACCCTGACAACTCACCAAAGGGTCCTTTCATCACCTTCCCAGAGACACCAAGGGAGAACTACACTCAAGGAAGCCCATTCCAAGAGACAAGCTCTTCTCAAGCCTTTGTGTCTTCTGATTAAAGTTTTGGCAACTCTCTTTTCACTCTTGAAGACCTGGATTGTATCCATCCAGATGACATGGAATATATGGAAATAGTCCAGCATATGGCTCTTCTCACTCATAGAGCCAAGAAGTTCTATAAGAGAACTGGAAAGAGGTTTCCAAGCAATGCAACCAGTGGAAAGTTTGGATTGAATAAAAGCAAAGTCAAGTGTTACAACTGTAACTTGATGGGCCACTTTGCTAGAGAGTGTAAGGCACCTAAAACAAATGGTGGCCAAGCACAAACCAGACCAAACTACACTGACAAAGCCCCTCAGAATGAGAAGCCAAAGCAACAAGCTGTTGTTGCTGTTGAAGAAGGAGGCTTTGACTGGAGCTTTCAGGTGGAAGATGCTTCTCTAAACCAAGCATTAATGGCAGATCATGATGAAGCCAAGTTATTGGAACATCTCTGTACTCCTGAATGCATTGCTAAAGTTAACAAATATAGGTCCTATAACTTGGAAATGAGATCTGATCTTGAGTCCTTAATCATTTTAAAATCTGATTTTAGAAAGTCTGAAAATGATTATAAACTAAAGATAAAGGACTTAGAGCAAACCATTTCAGTTCTAAAACATGAGAATACAGATTTTAGGACTCAAATTCAAGATCTCATAACCAAGCTGACTGAGTGCCAGTCTGAGCTTGTGATCAGCAAAGCCAGGGCAGAAAAGAGTGTTCTTGAAGAAGAGACCTTCAAGAACATAATATCCTCATCCCTGCACAACAAGGTGTGTTATCAAAATAGACAGGGACTGGGATCAAATGAGATAGCTCCTCCACACACAATCTTGTCTATAAGATCTCCTAGGTGTGGAACTTGTGAAGATGAGCTTCCTCTCATAGATCCTATAAGTGAAGAGGATGAAGAAGAGATAGTGAAGAATTCCTCTGAGAAGAGTGAAGAGGAGGATTCTACTAAGGGCCACTATCCTTCTGAGGAGAAGAAGACTACTGTGATGAGCAAGTCAAAGAGAAAGAACTTGATCAGGAAGAGCAAAAGAAAAGCAAAGAAGGCTCAAGAGATCAAGGCTACTTTTGACTCTAAGCTGAAACAAGTTTTTATCTCTGCAGGGTTTGAAGTAGTAAAGACTGAAGACATCAACCAAAACTCTTCAGCTAAGAGTTCTGGTTCTTGTTCAAATCATCTCAGTACCAAGAAGAAGACTGATCTGATGTGTACCACTGCTGCACATCCTGGACCATCAAACTCCAAGAACAGTTCACAGCCCAAAAGAACTGTCTCAGCATCTACAAAGATGAGGGTGGAGAAGAGATGTGACCAAAGAAAGTCTTGCTCTCATAAGGAGACTCTTGTGAAGAAGAAAATGTTGTGTGTCATGTGTGAAAGTACCTATCACATTGCTAAGGATTGTCCATACAATCCTAAAAGTACTATCCATATGACCAAGACAAAGACTTCAAAGAGTCTCAAGAAGATTCAAGCTTCGGAAGGAAAGTCTGATTCTTTCGGAAGCTCCAAATCAAAGAAGAAGGCAAATGGAAAATTACCTTCGGAAGAAAAGTTGGTCTCGGAAGAAAGGAACTCTTCCGAAGCACTGAAGTCTACTGCAGTGACTGTAGAATCTTCCGAAGGATCAGTCATCAAAACTTCCGAAGTCCCAAAAGCTTCCGAGGTTTTGAAGGTCATGTCCATGACTCCAAAGGTGGTGTGGAAGTCTAAGAAAGACCAAGTGACTGAAATTTCTCCATCAACAACAGCTCAAGATCCCTCTAGCACAACCATAGGATCTATTACTGTTGCATTCCCTTCTATTATACTTAGTGAGCCCAAGACAAGTAAGGCTTGGTTTTCCAAATGTAACTAATCATTTTCTTTGTGAAGGAACAGCTCAAGACAAACAAGAATGTCTGGATCATTGATAGTGGCTGTTCCAGGCACATGACAGGCAATAGGTCACTACTCCATAACTTTGAGAGGATTGATGGAGGACCAGTTGCTTTTGGAGGAGATGAAGGTGCTTACATTTCTGGAAGGGGCAAGGTCACAAATGGTAAGCTCAGCATTGAAAAGGTAAACTTTGTCAAGGAGCTTGGGTACAATCTTTTGAGTGTATCCTAATTTTGTGATCAGAGTCATAACATGCTCTTTACTGAGCATGAGTGCATTTTTCTCAAGCCTGGAGTGGTCATTCCTCATGAGCACATCCTGCTTAAAGCCCCCAGGAAAGGGAATAGTGATGAGTCTTTCCTATGGCATAAAAGAATGGATTTGCAAGAAACATCTCCCTCTGTAGAAGTTTCATGCTTTCTATCTAAAGCAAATAGTGATGAGTCTTTCCTATGGCATAAAAGAGTGTGCCATGTAAACTTTAAGAACATGAATAAACTAATTAAACATGATTTGGTAACTGGAATGCCAAAGAAAGAGTTTACAAGTGATGATCATTGTGTTGCATGTCTGAAAGGGAAGCAACATAAGGTATCTCACAAGCCTAAGGAAAAGAACTCCATCACTATTCCCCTACACTTATTACATATGGATCACTTTGGCCCCACCAGTGTAATGAGTCTAGGAAGGACCTCTTATTGTTTTGTGATCATAGATGATTTTACAAGATTCACTTGGGTTTTCTTTCTTAGAACTAAAGATGAAACCCCTGAGATTCTGAAGAATTTCATCTTAAAAATTGAAAATCAAAGTGATCACAAGGTCAAAACCATAAGATGTGATCAAGGGACTGAATTCAAGAATCAAATCCTCGATACATTTTGTGATGAAAAAGGTATTACAAGACAATATAGTGCTCCCAGGACTCCTCAGCAAAATGGTGTTGTTGAGAGGAGAAACAGGACACTAATTGAAGCTGCAAGAACTATGTTGTTTGACTCTAAACTGCCCATCACCTTCTGGGCAGAGGCAGTAAATACTGCTTGCTATGTGCAAAACACAGTTTTAGTAGTTAAGACACATGGTAAGACTCCTTATGAACTTTGGCACAAGAGAAAACCTGTCATTGGTTTTCTCAGGTCATTTGGATGTCCGTGCACCATCTTGAATACCAAAGATCAAATTGCCAAATTTGCTGAGAAATCAGATGATGGACACTTCACTGGATACTCTTCCCAAGCTAAGGCTTATAGAGTATACAATCTCAGAACTAGAATTGTTGAGGAGTCAGCCAATGTGACTTTCAATGAACACACACCCTGTGTGGCTAGTTCTGGTCCTAATTGACTATTTGATCTTGATTTAGTTACCAACTGTTTTAACAAATCTTGTGAGAATGTTTCAGGATCTGCAGAAAATTTAAATACAGGTGATCTTGATCCAAGATTTGAGCTAGGAAGACCTTCAACTCATACATCTTCAGCTCCAGTTGGAACTACTTCAGCAAATGAGGTTTCTATCAGCACTACAATGACAAATTCAGCTGATACATCTTGGGTGCCTTCAAATTCCAGCTTAGAGGCTCCACATCCAGATAAAGATACCTCAATTGTGGAAGACAACAATGGTGATGGTGAAAGTGATAAGGAATTCCTTGATGCTAATAACCACACCATAGATGACAACATAAATGATGTCACACACTCATTGGATCAAGTAAATCTTGATAAGTGTGGTGCTGTGGAGGGAGAATCATCTATGCCAGATCTAAATTTCTCAAATTTGGATCTTTCTCAGCAACTTGCAGTGATCCCTCAGCTTAGGATCCACAAGTCTCACCCCACCACAAACATCATTGGAGATGTTGTCACAGGGGTAAGAACAAGAGGACAAACCCATGAAGCAAATGTTTGTCTTCACTCTTGTTTCTTATCCCAGATATAGCCAAAGAAAGTTGATGAAACTCTAAAGGATGGAAGTTGGGTTGAAGCTATGCAACATGAGTTGCTTCAATTCAAAAGGCAAAAAGTTTGGAACCTTTGTCCTCTTCCTCATGGGAAGACTACCATTGGAACCAAATGGGTGTTTAGGAATAAGAAGGATGATAGAGGCATTATCATCAAGAACAAGGCGAGACTAGTTGTTCAAGGATACACAAAAGAAGAAGGGATTGACTACACTGATGTCTTTGCCCCTGTAGCAAGATTAGAAGCTGTTAGGATATTCCTGGTATTTGCTGCATCCAATAACTTCAAGGTCTTTCAACTTGATGTAAAGTGTATGTCAAACAGCCACCTGGCTTTGAGACCCTGATCATCCTGATTATGTCTGCAAGCTTGACAAAGCTCTTTATGGGCAGCATCAGGCACCCAGGAAGTGGTATGATACATTGTCTGAGTATCTTTGTAAACATGGGTACAGGAGAGGTACTATAGATGGAACTCTCTTCATCAAAGGACAGGGAAATGACATATTGCTAGTTCAAGTATATGTAGATGACATCAGCTTTGGTTCAACTAATCCAAAGCTCTGCAAAGACTTTGAGAAGCTGATGTAAGACAGATTTGAAATGAGTGCAATGGGAGAACTTAATTTCTTTCTGGGAATTCAAGTGAAGCAAGTTGAAGATTGCATCTTCATAAGTCAGTCAAAGTATGTTAAGGACATACTCAAGAGGTTCAACATGACTGATTGTAAGATTGCTAAGACACCCATAGCCAGAAACCACTCCCTTGGACCTGATCTTGAGGGGGAGTGTGTAGATGAACATTTATACATGGCTATGATTGGGTCTCTCATGTATCTTACAGGTAGCAGGCCTGATATCATGTTTGCTACATGTATTTGTGCAAGATATCAAGCCAACCCTAAGATGTCTTACCTCATCACTGTCAAAAGGATTTTAAGATACCTCAAAGGTGCTTTAACACTTGGTTTATGGTATCCAATGAATCCTGACTTAAATCTGTATGCTTATACAGATAGTGATTATGGTGCTTGCAACATGACTGCAAAGTCTACATTTGGGGGATGTCAATACCTTGGTGGAAGGGTTGTCTCATGGCAATGCAAGAAACAATCCTGTGTGTCTGCATCATCTGCTGAGGCTGAATACATTGCTGGTGCACATAGACAACAATAGTGCTATCTCTATCACTAAGAACCCTGTGCTGCACTGATGGGTGCAGATAGTATATATATTTTGATAAAGATTTATTGCACAGATTCAGTTTTAATTGGTTGTTACGAATACTAAACCACACACAAAAAAGGCAGTGTACCTACTGTGAGGTAATATAGTGTTGGTAAGAACCGAGTATCAATCCGTGGACATACCTAGCCTACTCAACAAACTTGATGTTTGACTATCAGATTTGGTTTTTGTTAAAAAAACTGATAACTTGCATTTGGAAAGATCTTTAGGGTTTAAAAATAAACAATAATAGAAAGAAAGTAAACTAAGATTTGAAGCGTTTGGATTTAAAATTAGGGAATAAAAGTTATCATCCTAATTAGACTCCACTTATGTAATTGTGATGAATTGGTGATGTGATTTAAAGATATTGAATAATGTAATTATGTTAATGTTTATAAAGATGAGCCGGCGTGATTTCTCGTCTATCCTGCTGCCGTAGTGACTTGATCCTGTCAGGCTGAGTTTACTGCTCAGATCAAAGCCCTAGTAATGTAGGTGAATCTTTTGTGTCCTATTTGACTTACGATTTCTGAAAACATAATTTTATGTTAAAAAGAGAGTTGATCAGGTTCCTTCCTAACATACCATTAATTTTAGAAAACCGTAACAATTACTGAAGTTTCCGAACTAATAAAAGGGAACCCGCAAATGATCAGAAAGTTAAAGTGATATGATTTCTAATAACCATTTCTAGTTCATTAGCCATGGATTTATTATGAAGACCGGTTTCGCGAATGAAAGTTAATCATACGGTTTTCAACCTTGTATGACAATCACAATCACAAACCATAAATTTATAACTTCCCGTTCAAATGTAGATGCTACCCATCAATACTTTTCCCAAGACCGCCATAACATTAACATAATATTTATCACACCATTACTTCATCACAAATTACATAAGTTTCATCCGATTAGGATGATAAATAGAGTTTAGCTCATAATGAGCTTTAACATAACAACAGATAACAAAGAAGATAGATAAGTGATCATCGGTGAAATGGAACAATCAGACCGATAATCCACAATGGATGTCGTTTAGGTGATCCCAAGCTTCTTCCAAGTGGTGTATGCACCTCCCGAGCCTCCGAATGATCTTGAAGTCTTGATTCCCGACAGAATTCAGCAGAGTAACTCTCCCATCAAAGCTTGCCAAAAATGGTGAGCTTAGGCTTCTATTTATAGGCTTTCCAGAGTGTTTAAGCACGGCCCCGTGCCTAAAAAGCACGGCCCCGTGCTAGTACAATGCTTACGAAAGTTGGTCGGCTCGTACATGCAGGTTGTGTCGGGCACGGCCCCGTGCTAAATGGGGCACAGCCCCGTGTTAGAGGTGGGGCACGACCCCGTGCCTCATGGGGCATGGCCCCGTGTCTACTTTTAGGGAAAAGTAATTTTTGTCCTGTCAGATGTCCAAGCACGGGGGTGTGTTAATTTAGCACGGGGGTGTGTTTTTGGCAAGGCATGGGGGTGTGCTTAATGAGGCACGGCCCCATGCTTGAAGTCCGAAGCTCGGATTTCTTCAATTTCTTGTTAAATATTCTCCTTTTGTCCATATTGCCCTTTTAAACACCTGAAAACATAATTTAACACTTTTAAGTAAATTTTCATCATTTTAAGGAAGATATTAAGGAATAATTGATGTGCTTTTGATAGGATTTTTATGTATAATTTGGAGCACATCAAACATCCTCACACTTGAACTTTGCTTGTCCTCAAGCAAAAATCACTTAAAATGACAATTCCACCAAAAACCAAATAAATCAAATTATAAACATGTCTTTCGAGAAATACGAAAGTAAATACTATTTTCATCCAAATATAAATATTCTAAGCACATGTAAAATGATATCCTAGCAAGCAATAGGTTGGTTAGTAAAGATTATTATCATGTAAAAATCCATACTTGTCACAAGATGCACTCACACTCGGCTAAATATATGGAGTCATAATCAAGATTAAGTATGACTAATACACTCAATTTCCTAGTATGAATACGTGTGAAATCATATGCTTGTTAAGGGATCAAATCTCCAACTACTTAGATATTTATTTGCATAAATCATTAGGTCTTTGATGGGTTGTAACTTGGCTCGGGCTCGGGTATGGAATATATGGAAAAAGTGGCTAATTGCTAAAGACGACGGTCTTGGCTTATTTTTCTAACATAAACTACAAGGAAAGCAATAAAGGTTCCCTATACAATACTTCAAAGTAGAGAGGATATGCTACCTTGAGGACTCGTTTAAGGTCAGATTGTCAAGACTGTATTTTGCTTTCAAGAATCGCACTTCATCTTTTACCCGAAGATACACAAAACTTTCCTTTCTCAAGGATCGTTCGGCTTGAAGCCTAATAGCACCCAATCGGATTAATTCTGTGTATTCGTATTGAGATTCAGTTTGATTCTTTTTGCATTTTCCATTATGGGACCAATTTCCACAATTCGGGCATCTTTCATATCTTTTTGCCCGTCTCTTTATAGCACTTTTTGAAATCCCACAAAATGGCGGAACTTGTTCCTTTTTTCGCCATTTCTTTCTTGCGTCAAACGTGAGATTGAAAATTTGTACGCGGATTTCCGGGGGAAGTCCCGGTTTTGCGTGATGAAGGCAACAAAGCAAATTGAAATCAAAAGAATGCATTCCAGTTCTATAAGGTCTGCCGGTAAAAGACCAAATTTTTTTATTTTTTTTTAAAGCCAAAAACGTGTCTTTAACGAAAACGCGTTTTGTTGAAGGCTTTTTGGTTAAGTGACTTGGTGACTCGGGTGATTGAAAGATAAAAACGTTTAAGCTCAACGGGGCTAACTAGGGTTGACGTTCGGGTAAGGAAAATTAAAGACAATGGTTGGGGCTTGAATGGTGTTGATGCATGTATGTCCCTAGATCATGAGTTGTAATGTAATAAATCTTGTCTGTCTGATTATGATGTAATAGTATCGATTAATGAAATGATATGAATTGTTTGTTACTTGTGATGTTTAATATTTCATTAATGAGTCGTGATTGAATTGATTGGGTTTATGATTGTTTGAATGATTGCACATTATGTTATATTAATTAAAACATTCAAACTTAACTTAATGAAGTTCTCATGCGAATGGCCCATGCGAATGGACCACACGCATGAATAACTTCATACGATTGACTCAATCGCACGACTGAACCAGGAGACTGGATCAGTCGTATGATTGACACATAAGATTGACTCAATCGTACGACTGAACACTCAATCGTACGACTGAACACTCAGTCGTGCGGATGAATCAACCGCATGGTTCAATCGCACGACTGAACCATACTTATGGCCCAGTCGCACGATTGAACAATACTAACCTATAAATAGACCCAATTCGTGGAAAAACGTAAGTATTCATCCCATTACGATTCCAGACGTACCCTAGCCGTCCAGAAGCCTCCCAAATCGTTCTCCAAGTTCACAGAACACATCAGATCGATTCCTAATCGATTTCTGACGTTGGTTTCAATTCTTGATTGATTCTTCGTGTGTTCTCACTGATTGGATCGCCAATCAAATAGGATTCCGCACTATTTGAGTGGTTTAACACGCTAATCACTAGGTATTTCGTTCAAATACCAGGTCCTAACAAGTGGTATCAGAGCTTTGGCTCTTGATTACGTGTTGATTCAATCAAGATTGCATAAAAGTTTGTGTTTTTGCATGAAAAACACAATCTTTGGCATCAAAAGTGATCTTGGACGTTCCCTGCTCATTGAAGTTTAGTTTCTACGGACTTAGGCGATTAGGACTTGTGAAATTTCGAATTTTTACGGCTGAAACCCGTCAAACCTAGAAATTTTCGCAAAACAGCAGCTTCAGTCGCACGAGTGACCCATTCGCACGACTGGACTCCATTCGCATTGCTCATTCGCACGATTGGACCTAGTCGCACCCTCATTCGCCCGACTGAACCGTTCGTTCGCATAACTCATACGCACCAGATTCATTCGCACGACTGAACCAATCGCCCAGTTCAGTCGCACGGTTGAACCAATCGCAGAGTTCATACGCACGATTAGACCATTCGCATCCTTCAGTCGCATCAGTGAAAGTTTGTTTGATTAGATTCTAAGTTTATTAGCCATGGAAGATCAGATGTCAGCCTTTACTGCTGGGAAGGACTCGAGGATTCAGAACCTGCTGTTGCTTGAGAGTGAGGTGGGTAATCACAATAAACCACCAAAGCTCTTGACTTTAGATGAGTTTCCCCACTGGAAACAACGTTTTGAGATCTACCTCAATGGAGTAGATCCTAATCTGTGGGAAGCTATTGAGGTCGGTTATAGTACACCGGTGGGAGCTGATGGAGTTAAATTAACATTAAGTGGGATGACAGACGCACAGAAAGTAAAGTACAATGCAGAGAAAAGGGTTTATGCATTGATCACTCAGTTTATCCCCAAAGACATATTCCACCAGTATTCAGAGAACAAGCAGTCCAAGAAACTGTGGGATGTGCTAGAAAAGAGATATGATGGGAATGCGTCATTGAAGGCAATCAAGGCAAAGGAGTTAAAGAAGGAATTCGATAACTTCTCATCGATTGGTAATGAGAGTTTAGACGAACTCATAGACAGATTCTACCACTTGATGAGCGAATTGCATACACATGGAGTTGAAACAACTATGGAAGAGAAAGTGAGCAACTTCGCAGACGGATTGCCTGATAAGTGGGCTTCATTTGTGTCTAACCTTAGACAGAATGGAATGCTTGTAAAGCTGGATATAAATGACTTCATTCTCAAGTTGCGAGAAGAAGCACTAAGGATGAAGTATAGAGCTCAGAAGTCTTCGTATACACAAAATCCAGCTTTATACAATGCCACGCCTCAAGCTAAGACATCTGGAGCACCTCTCCAGACTGCATTTGTGTCTAGCTCGTCAGGTCCTTCACATGCTTCTCCCTCTGGATCAGACACATCAGGGTCATCATGTACCCATTATATTGGATCAGAAGCAAGTGCTACCAAACTGAAGACCGAGAACCTCGGTAATGTGACCGTAGAAGTAGCTCGAGAGCATATGGATCTTTTAGCAGCAGTGGTTCATTCATATGATGGACTTGTTGCTGGGAAGATTGGAAACTGCCATCTGGCAGATGAGGACTACGAGCAGGTGGATGAAATGGAGCTTGAGAGGATGGATATAATGTGGGCCTTAGCTAGCGCTGTCCAAAGGGCGAAGAAGTTTGTTAAGAAGACAGGACAGAACTTGATAGCTACTAAGGATACCACATTTGGCTTTGACAAGAGCAAAGTGACCTGCTTCAACTGTGGAGAGAAGGGGCACTTCAAGAGAGAATGTGTCAAGCCAAAGAAGACGGGTAATGGGAACCCGTTCTCGTCCTTTACTCGCCAAGACAAGCAAGCCTCTAGTTCTACTTCATCAAACAAGGATCCAAAAGCCTTGACTGCTCATGATGATGAAGGATAGGATTGGAGTTTTAGGTTTGTCTCACCAGGAGAATCTAACATTGCAAGTGTTGAGGATATTGATGATGATTCTGCGAGTGAAGGTGATCTAGCAGTTGAGATAGCAATGTCACATAGTGAAGAAACAACTGCAGCTGAGGTCAGTTACAAGCCAAAGGAGGAGACTTCCACGTCAGAGACAGAAAAGTCAAAATCACCAGAACCAGAGACGTCTAATGCTGCGTTGATGGCTAACTCTTCTGAACCAACACAGGTAAGTACAACTGACCAAATGTTTGATAATCATGCTTGTTCTGATTGTGATATGTTTAGGAATAGCATTGATGAAAAATTTGCTATGTTATTAGATCACAATGATAACTTAGTAAAAGATTTACAACTGTGCACTGAGGCTAATAGAGTTCTAAAACAAAATGAGCATAGTTATAAAGAAAAGATAGACCTATTGACTAAACAGCTTAGGGAAACTGAAGTAGTTGCCTTTAACCAAGCAAATGACATTAGGTACTATCTAAACTCCCTAGAGGACACTAAGAAGCAAAAGGCAGTTCTAGAAGTAGAAGTTAACTCATTAAAACAGAAACTGCACAGTTGGACTAGCTCTTCACACATAGTTCAACACTTAGTGAGAGAAAGGAATAACGGGGAGGGATTAGGCTACAAAGTGGTTCCACCTCCACCTGAGACCTTGATGAACACCAAGTCTAGACCAGTAAACAACAACCCCATCAAGGATCATGTGGTGACTACTCCTCTTGTTACTGATCCAGACACATCATGTTCATCTACTGAATCTGGACAGAAACAAAAGGAGGCCACTTCAAAGGCAAAGGGTAAATTGCCTTGTGTTAATCTGGAAAATGAATTTGAAAAAATTAACTTAAAGTCAGGGTCAAACAGAGTTAAATCAGAATCTAAAAGGACTTCAAACGTTAATTTTTCACATGCTTCAAGTCAAAAACCAGTTAACCAAAAAGTAGAACATGTTAAACAGGTTAAAACAGTTAATTTTGTTAAACCAGCGAAAACATCAAACATACCAGAGTCAAAACCTAAATTGAGTGATGTTACTAGAGTGTCACACACTTCTCCACAAAGAAAGTCTACTTATAAAGTTGATAGCAGATCATGCTACAACTGTGGAGAATGTGGACACATTGCTTCCTATTGTCCTTTCTATCAGACACCTAGGAAGAAGATTGATCTTCAGGACTCTAGACTTAGGTCTTCTAAGAGGAGTTCTCTAACTCCACCTAGAAGATCTAGTGAACCTAAAGTCCAACCTGTAAGCCAGACGACTGTTTATCATAAACAGGCATTGCACAAATCTGGCTTATGGAAAGAGAAGTCATCCTACGTGTCTGATACTGATGACAAGAAGGAATCTGAGCTACCCTCACCCTCTAAGGGTCAATGGGTAGAGTTTATGATGTGTGATGCCTCTGGGAAACCCAAGACAGTAAAGGCTTGGGTTCCTAACCTAAACTAATACATTTACTTTGTATGTGCAGGGTGTTCGATATAGCGCTAAGACTAACACGTGGATTATAGACAGCGGAGCATCCAGGCACATGACAGGAAATAGAGCCCTTTTATCAAACGTCAAACAAATAAAAGGAGGGCATGTTTCCTTTGCAGGGAACAAGGGAGGATACATCACAGCACAGGGAGAAGTGGGAAATCAGAAAGTTAAGTTTGATAAGGTGAACTACGTTCAACAACTTCAGAATAACTTACTTTCTGTTTCCCAAATCTGCGATAAAGGATTTAAAGTCATCTTCGACAACAAGAAGTGTTACGTGCTGAAGAAAGACTACATGATCCCAGAGGACCAAGTTCTGATGACTGCTTCAAGATATAAAGACCTTTATGTCTTGGATCTATCAACAGCTGCTACAACGGATCATGAGGTTCAGTGCTTTCTATCTAAAGCTACTGAGAAGGACTCAATCTCCTGGCATAGGAGAATGGGACACATTAGTCAAAGGAAGATGAATCATTTGATTCAGAAGGATTTAGTAAGAGGAGTAAATGTCAAGAATTTCCAACTTCCTGACTTTTGTGTAGCTTGCAAGAAAAGCAAACAGACAAAGAAGTCTCATAAGGAAAAGAAAGTTCATTCAATAGAACTTCCTCTTGAACTTCTTCACATGGATCTGTTTGGTCCAGTCAGTACAAGGAGCATTGCAGGCGATTTGTACTGTTTTGTGGTCACTGATGACTACTCAAGGTTCACTTGGGTAATGTTTCTGAAATCCAAATCAGAAACATTTGAGTCATTCAAGGAATTAGTAACCCCACTGGAATCTCTCTACAAGCTAAAAGTTAGACAAGTACGCTCAGACAACGGGACAGAATTCAAGAATCAATGGATGGAGGCATACTGCAAGGAAAAGGGAATTGTTCATTAATTCACTTCTGCCTACACGCCTCAGATGAATGGTGTTGCTGAGAGAAAGAACCGAAGCTTGATAGAGACTGCACGGACTATGCTGGCTGACTCGAAACTGCCTATCCAATTCTGGAATGAGGCAGTAGCAAATGCATGTTATACACTGAATCGAGTCCTAATAGTCAAGCGCCACGGAAAGACATGTTATGAGCTACTACAAAGACGCAAACCGAATTTGGAGTATCTTGAACCTTTTGGCGCGCCGTGTACACTTCTGAAGAAGACACAAGAAGGAAAATTCAGCGAGAAGGCAGATGAAGGAATTTTTCTAGGATACAACATACCGAACAAGCGAGTTTACAATAACTCAACGGGTCTTGTAGAAGTGTGGTGTAATTGTAACATCTCGTATTTTTCGTTAAATTAAATGTTAACTCTGATATATTCTTGTATGGGCTAAATGACATTGGTGAAACTTATGGGTTGTTTATGCAGAATACTTTAATTGGTCTTTTTAATCCTTTAATGTGTAAGGTTATAATAATAATTATTATGTAATAATAATAATAATAATAATAATAATAATAATATAATAATAATAATAATAATAATAATAATAATAATAATAATAATAATAATAATAATAATAATAATAATAATAACAATACTAATAATAATAAGTTTACAAATTAAAAAGTTAAATTGAGTAAAACTCCAAGTTTGATTAAACTTCAAGGGGCCTAAGTGCGAATTTGAAAACTTTATTTATAAAGTTTATACTTAGAATGTTAACTGTTAAACCACAGGGACCAAATGTGTAAAACTCGAAAGAAAACCCAACCCCCCTCCCCTGTTTCCCCGTTTTCCCGGCGAATGGCCGGCGACACCCCCGGCCAAGTCCGGCGACCCCAAAACAACTAAAATTAATTCGATACTTTAACCAAAAATCGTTTCCAATCTATCTAGAACCCGTTTCGAACTTAAAGACACCAATTAAACGCATTTAGTCATCGGTTACTAAGTGAATCGAGTGAATAACCGAAATCCTTTTAATCTCATAGCCGTTTTGTCATTGAAACACATCAATAATAGAATTAACTTAACACAAACAATCATTTATCTGTATCCAATCGATTACACACTTCAATTTCACCTGAATCAAACCTAAACAACGAAATTAAGCATCATCTTCAACGCGACCTGCACACGAGTCGAACATCACTCTCTGGAGTTCAAGAATCGAAATTGATTGAGGGCTTTCGATCAAGAACGTTTTCTGAAGCTGCCCATGGATTTAATTTGATTTTCATTAAGGTTTGCTCATCCTTTGGGGTGCTACGACCGCGAGTTGTTCTTCATCTCGTTCTCTTCGATTTAAACTTCAAACGGGTAAGTTTAATACATCAATGGATTCGGTTTGATGAGGGAAACAAAAGCCCTAACAAAGATTGGGTTAAAAACATTGGGTTAAAATGAACTTCTAAACGCGGCTGTATGCCTTGGTTCACTGGTTAACACATTCCATGCCCACTAGGAGGTCACGGGTTCGAAACCCGGCCACCTCCCATTTTCTTTTTTTTAGGCTTTAAGCCTTCTAATCAATTGTAATATTTTTTTTTTAAAAAAAAAAATTATAAAAAACTCATTTTACAAAGGATGTTTTTCTAAAATACATTAAATTGTTTTCTGGAAATTTATATTCTTATTTATTACAAAACAAATGGTATAATTAGTTAAGTTTTTATAAAAAAATGAATTTTTAATGTTGATTAACTACTTAAACTATTATTTGTTCAAATGATATATTTAGATTATCTTTTTTTAGTTAAACTTAGAATATAGTTTTAATCTACTAAATAGTTGTTTGTTCAAATAATATGTTTAAACTTTTTTTTTAGACATTAAATATTGCTATAACTCAACTAATTATTATTTGTTCAAATTCTTGAAAATTATAAAACAATATAATTTGTTTTATTTTAAGGTTTTAAAAAAACCTTTATAATAAATCATTTTAATAAGCTTAAAACTTTATAATATGATTTTAACATGTAATATCCTTATCAACTTTTAAATAGTTAATTTTTAAATTAATTATTTCTTTTCACATAATATTGGTTTAATTGATTTAAGTCATCTTTATTAAACCTAAATGATTTATTATTTTACTTAATTACTTATTTAAACTTCCAAGTTCTATTGGAAACCCTAGTTCATGTCTAAAAATTGTAATCTTATTATTAAACCTAATCTTGGAGTCTATACGTTTAAACAACTTGTAAAAGAAACCATTTGGAACCTCGTTTAAATTATTATCATCATCATTATAAACATAACTACTCATCAAAACCCTAATTCTTATTTAAACATTAATCAATATATTAACCTTAGTCTTCATCTTGTAAATTATATATTTAGGTGCTTGTAATGGACACTTGGGATTTATCTTGTAACCTTTTATATCATCTTGAAATGCTTATTTCCATGTGAGTTTTCCTTGCCCCTTTTTACTTTATTCCACACTATTTTGGGGTGAAACATGATACTTATACATCGTACACTTGTAAACGTTTGAGACTTGTAAGCACATGCAATTCATCTTATTATTTTGTCATGGTTATTTGTGTGTTATAAGTGTTTATATGAGATACATAGTTTGTTTACAATCATTAACTATTGCTAGCCTGGCGACGTCTTAGATCTTTGGGCCTGACAAGCCTATTTGGTGCTAAAGTCGAGTATTGCCGACTCCTAGGGGCCGTATGCTTGTGCACTAGGGAACCAAATACACTTAGCCAATCTTTTATACTTGTAATCAAGTCGAGGTTTGGTTGTAACGATATGTGTTCTATAACCTTACTAGCTTATAACCTATGACATGAATTGCTACTTGTAACCTTTTCATATTATGTATGAAAACCTTGGAAACTCACCAACTATTTATAGTTGACCGTTTATTTTTATCATGTTTCAGTAAAACCCCCAAGTTTGAAGTGAACTTATGTTGCTGGCATATTCTAGGACTTGGACCTAGTTAATAAACAAAATGATTATGTTTGTTATTTCATGTTGAAACTTATTTCATTATTGAGACTTATGCTTGTAATGTAATTTCGAAACTTATGTATAATATATTTGAATTTAATAATAGCGTTATGTGGCTGTGAACAATCTTAACCCTCACACCTCGACGTTTCCGCCGTCAAGGTTGGGGTGTGACAGTAATGTCGACGTTCAGAGATATACCACACCACCTACAGGCAAAGGACCTGCATACTTCTTCGATTATGATGGATTCTTCAAGTCCTTCAACATTCCTCTCTCTCCCTCGGATGATGAGTTAGCTACTAGGATGATGTATGATATTCTGAATACACCATCTAGCACACAGGGAGAATCATCTACTCAGTCAGGGGGAGTAGTCGATGAAAGTGACTCCTCCTCTGAAGATGAAACTGAAGCAGATGACCAGAACAGTCAGGAGGAACAGGTTCCAGTTCCTGAAAGTCCACAAGCATCTACGAGTGATGCTCCTTCGACTTCGGAACCTCAAACTCCAACTACCTCAGATGCAGAACAAAATGTTCATAATCTCGATTCTGAGGTGGCTGTTCCTACTACTCCAGGATCACGACTAAACGTCTATCATCCCCTTGACAATGTTATTGGGGATGTCAGATCAGGAGTACAAACCCGAAATCAGCTATACTCAGCTGATTACGCCTCGGTTATGGAGAAAGGTTACATTCATGATGGTGCTTATCGATGTTTTGTCTCTCAGGTTGAGCCAAAATATGTCAGTGAGGCACTAAATGATGAGGCGTGGGTGAGTGCCATGCAAGAAGAACTTCTGCAGTTTAAGAAGTTAGGTGTATGGACTCTGGTTGATAGACCTAAAGGTGCTAAAGTCATTGGCACCAAATGGGTACTAAAATGCAAGAAGGATGACCAAGGAGTCATTATCAGGAACAAAGCTCGACTGGTGGTTCAAGGTTTTCGCCAAGTCGAGGGGATTGACTATAATGAGGTGTTTGCACCCGTGGCAAGGATGGAAGCTATTCGTATCTTCCTTGCCTATGCCTCGTACATGAAGATTAAAGTCTACCAATTAGATGTGAAGAGTGCATTCCTTCATGGGGAAATCAGGGAAACAGTCTATGTAAGTCAACCCGAGGGATTTGAAGATCCTTATCATCGGGATAGAGTTTACAAGCTCGACAAAACTTTATATGGGCTTCATCAAGCTCCTCGAGCTTGGTATGAGAAACTCTCGACTAATCTTGTGAAACATGGCTTTCGCAGGGGAGTCATTGACTGTACACTGTTTATTAAAGAAAAGGATGGCGACCTACTGCTTGTACAGATATATGTTGATGACATAATCTTCGGGTCAAAGAACGAAGCGTTATGCAAAGAGTTTGAAGCAGTGATGAAAAAAGAGTTTGAGATGAGTGCTATGGGGGAGATGAAGTTCTTTCTCGGGTTACAGGTGGATCAAACACCTAATGGAATCTTTCTACATCAGACCAAGTATGTAGGAGACATTCTCAGTCGCTTTGACATGGAGAATGCTTCTGCTGCTGGGACTCCACTTGCTACGAATCATGATATAGCACCTGATGAGACTGGAGATCTAGTAGATGCCACTATGTACCAAGGAATGATTGGATCCCTCATGTATCTCACTGCCTCAAGACCTGATATTATGTATGCTAGATGTCTATGTTCTAGATATCAGGCTAAACCAAAGGTCAACCATCTGATCGGGGTCAAGAGGATTTTTCGTTATCTGAAGGGTACACCCACACTTGGATTGTGGTATCCTCATGATGATGACTTTGAGCTTACCGCGTATAGTGACTCGGATTACGGGGGCTGCAAGATGAACTACAAGTCTACATCAGCAGGGTGTCAATTCTTTGGGAGAAGATTAGTTACCTGGCAGTGTAAGAAGCAGACATCGGTTGCATTGTCAACCTGTGAAGCCGAATATGTTGCTGCTGCAAGTTGCTGTTCACAAATCATCTGGATTCAACAGCAAATGCGGGATTACGGTTTAAAATTCTCATCTACTCCTATTTTTGTTGATAACTCTGCTGCAATTGCAGTAACTAAAAATCCGGTTCAACATCCTAAGACCAAACACATCGGTATTAAATATCATTTCATAAGAGATTGCTTTGAAAAGAACTTAATTGATGTGGTTAAAATTAATACTGATTTTCAACGCGCTGACCTCTATACTAAAGCCTTTGATAAACCACGTTTTCAATATTTGTTAGAGGTCAACGGCGTTAAAAAGAAAAGTGAGGTAATTCCTGATGATGATAATGTGTAGTCCGATGTAGTTTAGTTAAAGTTTATTTTATTTTATTTTATTTGTCTATTTTATTTTATTTTATTTGTCTATTTTATTTTATTTTATTTAAACTCATGTTATTTTGCTGTTTATGAAAATCCTAAAATAATTAAACCAGAAATGATTTTAGTATTTTAGGGGGAGAATATGTCAGCAAGTTAACATTAAAAAAAAATGAGGGAGAAGGAGTAACTAGCTGAAATAAGGTAGATTGTGTCTGTGATACCGATTCAATACCTTTGGAAAATGATAGTACACAGGAACATATCAAGAGGGACTTTAAAAATTTAAGTTTTGGAAAGATGCAAAAGTTCAAAGTATAAGTCTGTGTAGTCTAAGCAATACAAAAAGGGAAGATGATAGAAAACTGGCAACTCCTAAGGTGACACAAAGAAAGTAGACTTAGAGGCTGCTAGACCACAAATGATATGTTGGTAGATTCAACAAAATAGACAATTAGACCTGATTGGTGATCTCAGGATCAAACTAAGTCGTTCAACTGACTGTGGGTTTCCATCTTATCACTGGTTAACACAATCAAATATATTCCAATAAGGGGTAATGAGCAAGTAAACGCAACAAATGTGTGCGGATGACCATAATTAGAGCAAAGCAAGAAAAATGAAAGACAGATGCAAAAAAAAAAAAAATAAAAAATAAAAAAAAGCTAATAACTTATGTTGTTGGTGCATTTTGTGCAAAATAAAATAAGCTGCTCTAACAAGGAGATAGGTTGTGTGCCTCTCTGCTGTGCGATGGCACTGACCTAGGATAAGCATAACCTAGATATTCTAGAATTCATTGTTGTTTGCCGCCTCTCTGCTGTGCGATGGCACTGACCTGAGGATAGGCTTCTCTTTGAAAGCTCTAAGAATAGTCTCTTCTTGTAATAATACCCGTAGACCGCTCAAAAGCTCCTGAGGAATGTTGATTACCATATAAGTGTGGGATCCACAAATGTTAGTTGAAATAATTAAACCTAAATAAGTCACCAGTCTGGGTCAAAAGTCTATGTATGGATTTAAGTGGACAAACATACTAACAATCATTGTGGCCACATTCTCAAAGGTTCAAATCAATGTGAAAATCTAAGAGCTTCAGTATGATTTCCTTAAGTTGCTAACGACTCTGGATGAACACCGAGAATTTGAGCATCAAAGGTTTTTATAACTAGTCCCAAATGATTTGACTTACCTGTATGATTCCAAAATTGAATTGGTCCAGATATGATCAATCTAAGTTGAAGCTATCTACTCCCGAACCAAATCCCGTAGATATCAATCTCTGGATTTATCTCTCACAAAAGGCCAAAAATATGTCTGTTTATGTAATTTGTTTAAGTTCTTTAATTAGTTAGTTGTTTTAATTTTAATTTTAGTCGTGTGTCGGGCTACATCAGGAAAATCAGAAGGAATCAACTCACTAAAAGGGTCATGTCTAAGATGACCATATGTGCTTTGAAAGGTTAAAATAGTCACGTCTGAGGTGACAAAGTGTTTTTAAAAGGATCACGTCTGAGGTGATCAAAATGTTTTCAAGATAAAAATGGTCACGTCTGAGGTGATCAAAATGTTTTCCAGATAAAATGATCATGTCTGAGATGATCAAAGGTACATAAAGTTAATTTCATAAAGTTAAAAGGGGTTTTAAATGTAAATTGGTCAAAATGGCAGAAAATTAACTAAGTATGACCCATTCGCACGAATAGACCATACGTATGGACTAACCATACGAATAAAGTCCATTCGCACGAATGAACTATGAGTATGGACCATCAAACCGAATGGCCCATACGATTAGTCCAGTCGGAGGCTTAAGTGCGAACGAGTGAGTCAGTCGCACGACTGAAATCCAGTCGGATGACTGGAGAAGGGCGACTGACCCAATCGCACGACTGAGTTCCACTCGCACGACTGAATGGTGCGTATGAACTCAGTCGCACGATTGGATCTAGGGTTAGTATAAATAGAGGAGGAGTCGGTCGCAGAGACTCATCACCCTCAAAGAAACCCTAATTCGCACGACTAAAGTCACTCTGCCAAAATTTCATTTGATCTCCTTAAAACCTTCGTTTCTTGCATACTGACCATTTACTTCGATTCTACAGGTAATTTGCGACGAAGAAACATCACCAACTCGTTCAATTTGACTTTTAATCTGGATAATCAGACCCGTTTGGTAAACTGTGACATGTGGACAAATAACCTAACCTAACTACTCAAACGGATGAAATTAAGAGTGTTATAAGTTATAAGAACATATTGCGAGTCTAATGAACCAGAACACGAAGTCTAAAACTCAAAATTGATGAAAAAGTTAATTTGAATTGAACGGACAGGATGTCATACGATTGGACAAGCGGATGAACTTCAGTCGCACGACTGAAAGGGGCGATTCACTTAACCGCACGACTGAACCATGCGAATGAGACTCAGTCGCACGACTGGTGTAACCGCATAAGAGTACATGCGCATGAGTCCAGTCGCACACTCAGTCGTACGCATGAGGTCATTCGCACGTCTGAACCTCAATCGCACTGTTCAGTCGCACGACTGTCTTCAGTCGCACAACCTCAATCGTATGACAAAGACATTCTACTCAAAGTTTAAGTGTTTCATTATACTTGTAGCCAGTGGAACTAATGTTTATACTGTTATGTGTTACAGATGGCGAGTCGATGGAACATGAGCACCAAGCATAACATATGTGCTCATCTGGATTTGACATCCAGGAACGCAGCTGACTTCTCAGGCATCATTACGTTTCTGTTGAGATCCAGGATCACTCATGCTATCTCTACACCATGCACACCGTATAGATCAGTGCAGCAGGCCTTCTGGGAAGGCGCGACTGTTGATAGATCCTCTGAGCCTCATTGCATCAGGAGTACGATCTTCGGTGAGGCTATCACCGTATCAGAGGAGGATTTGAGGATTGTTCTACAGTTAGGGGATGATGCTGATTGTCCTACTCGTCTACACCCCCTCACTGTCAGAGGATGTTTTATGAGAGCCAAGTACTCTGGGGACATCAATGCTGGGGTACTCAACAAGAGTAACCTCTGTCCCCAGTTCAAGTATCTTGCGCATGTTCTGCTGAAGTGCATAGCGTCGAGGAAGGGAGGATTTGATGAGCTGTCGGATCAGATCCAGAACGCTTATGCAGCACTGGTGCTGAACCACCCGTTCAGCTTCTCCAAAATGATCTTTACCTACCTGGTGGAGAACATTGAGGGGAAAGGGAAGGAAGGCTTCTGTATGTATCCGAGGTTTATACAGATGATTATTGATCAGAAGCTTCCCTCCCTGCCAAAGGAGAAGGAGGATGCTATAGTGCTAGAGGTCATGGATGACACTACGCTAGGCCGGATGAAGGTATACAGGGGGAAGCAGGTGAAACCCCCTGTCAGGAGGTTGTTTGGGCATCTGGCCCGTGCTGACTATGTGGCGCCAGCCAAGAGAAAGTGGTGCCACGATGACAGTGATTCAGATGTCGAGCATATTGCTATACCAGAGACTGACTCAGATGATGATGATAGCGGCGACGCCGGGGATGATATGCCTGCTCCACCTAGAGGCACTGATTCAGACGTTATTCCCCCGGGGTCTGCCACTGCCGGAGAGGTTGCTGAGATGGCCGGTTTCCATCAGGAGTTTGTAGCTAGTGATCAAGAGGAGGAGGAGTCAGATGAGGAGCCCCTCACTAGGACTGTGGGAAGCAAAGTTGTTCCCACAGACCACGGGCTTAGGGTGGTTGGTGAACACCCTCGGGACTCCTTAGAGAGAGAGACTGACCCGAACTATGTTCCGGGTTCAGTGGGCAGAGCTGCAGGGGGAGCATCCACTTCCACCGGGACTAGGAGGAAGGGGATGGCTCAACCCCATGGTTTGAAGAAGAAGAAGCGTCGCCTGACCTTCGTTACCACTGCTGCCACTACTTCCACCACTACAGCCACCACTACCACCACCACTGACATACCACCCATCACCACAGCCACCACATCCATTACTCCCACTACCACAGCCACCACCTTACCTACCACCACTGTATCCTTCCCATCCACCACCAGACCATTCACACCTACATCACCAGCACCAGCCTACCGACCCATATTCACCACTGCCACTGCCACCACCACCTCACATCATGCTGGACCCTCAGCCCAACCACCACATGTTTATGGATCTACTCTACCTCACATCGGGGTAGAGGAGCAGCTCTCAGCGCTTAACCGTATGGTGATGCGCCTGCTCGCTGCAGATGAGGAGAAGGCGGCGCAGATCCGCCAGCTGACCGACCTGACTGCTGCCCAGTCTCAGCAGATGGCAGAGCAGGCTCAGGTGATAGACCAACAGAACCAGCTAATCGATGCTCAGAGAGTCGAAGTGTCCCAACTCCAGGACCAGCAGGCCCAGTCCGTCAAACGTATAGAGGAGTTGGAGACGACCAACAAGACGATTATGCTGAGGTTAAAGGGGTCGAAGGATGAGCCCTTGAAGCTAAAGGAGGGTGACGGGGATGATGGAGATGGTGATGACGAAGATGATGATGATGAGGAAGATGATGATGATGAGGAAGAGACTGAGGAAGACAGGACAGAAGGTAGAGATGATGATGACGAAGCAGAAGGAGAGGATGCGGCTGCATCGGCCTCTGCTTCTGGTCAAGAACGAAGATCTAAGCATCGACAGGACCAGTCATCCACCACTTCTGCTCCTCCGAGCGACACGTCCATGATTCAAGACACAAGTACAGATTAGATGTCTTATGTATTTATTTATTTTGTATTTGAATCATGTAATGAAAAACAAGTGTGTTAAATGTTTATATATTAAGTTGATATAATTCCGTTTGATTACTTACTAATGGTTTATGTGTTGAATGTTTAAATCAAACAGATCCAAACTTTCAAAGGGATGAGTTTGACTTTGCTCCCCTTCGACAGGTCAAGACTCAATTAACCATGATTCTTGATCTGCAAGGGATTGTGAGAAGGTCTGTGAGTTATACCCCTGAAGAAGGGGAAATAATTCATGACCTATCTGATGAGCAACTGGCAGAGATGTTCAGACTCAATCCTGATGAAATAGTCAAGGATGCTCCAACAGTTGATTCAACCAGTGATGAAGAACTAAATGACGTTGATGAAGTTGAGGTTGAAGATATTACTGCAGAAGAGTACCCTCAGTATGCTGACACCGAGGGTAATGTGGTCCCCAATCTGGGTGAGTCCCTAGTCAATGATACGTTTGAGGTACTAGACAAGATGGAGCAGGAAACCGAAAAGACTGAAGGAACAGCCCAAGCCTCCAATTATGATGTAGACATTCGCAAGGCTGAGTGGGCTGCCTGTTTTGAAGAAGTAAGAGCCCAGCGTGCTGCACCAAAGAAAGATGCCTACACCAAGCTCTACAGAGTCAAGAAACACCATAAGGTGTCAGGCAGGATTATTGCATGGGCTTATTTTGATGACCTTAACGCGTATGCAGTTAAGAGGGAGCAGGGCATAGAGTACTTCAGGTGCCCACATGATCTGAAGACTCTACCTGGTTTTGAGCTCAACCAGCTGGCTAAGCTAAAGCTGCTGTATGCTGACCCAAGAAAGACGTCAGGCTGGTTCGAGGCTGCCCTGAAGAAAGAGTACCACACCAGATTGGTTAACTTCAGACCACAACAGCCTACGAGGTACATAAGAAGGTCTGAGGTTGATGCCATTACTGGCAAGCCCAAGATTGTGTTGAAGTGGAGTCCTCCGCGCACTATGTCGAGAATCCCTCTCAGGGAAATGCCACAGGACTTCACTCCACACTTCAAATGGTGGTACTATGATTGGAGAATTGCTGAAGCTGTCATAGTTTTGAATAAAGAGGGCCAAATGGATACTATCAGGGTATTCGACCCGATGTGGCTAACCAACTTGTCTGCTAATGATGTCTATACATTATACAAGTGGCCACTGTTCTATGACACACAAGACATTGTACAAGCCCTCCAGTTCCAAAACGTTATACGACTTTGCTTTGCGTTTGAGATTCACGCAGGAGTCACTAAAGAGGAGAAGTACAAGAAGTATAAGGAGGTGATGCAGAAGACAAGAGATTAGATAGATCTAGGTCCAAGGGGGAGTTTGTTGATGCATGTATGTCCCTAGATCATGAGTTGTAATGTAATAAATCTTGTCTGTCTGATTATGATGTAATAGTATCGATTAATGAAATGATATGAATTGTTTGTTACTTGTGAATGTTTTAATTAATATAACATAATGTGCAATCATTCAAACAATCATAAACCCAATCAATTCAATCACGACTCATTAATGAAATATTAAACATCACAAGTAACAAACAATTCATATCATTTCATTAATCGATACTATTACATCATAATCAGACAGACAAGATTTATTACATTACAACTCATGATCTAGGGACATACATGCATCAACAAATGGTTAAGGTTTCCTAGTGCCTAACTCATTTTTATGCAACAAATAATAATTAAGGTCTTGAAATGTATACCCAAAGCAAGTTCTAATCATACGTATCATATGGCACCCTCAATTAAATCCAGAATGAAAGTAGAATTGCAATTTGCAAAAGCTTGTTTAAGGCTCAAAAATAAACTCACATACGGATGAAATTGGGTAAAAGTGTTTCATTTTACATGACTAAATATTTTACTAGATTATTGCTTTTAAGGATATCACAAAAAAACATTCTCAATTTTATTTGGACGTCATGGATTTACTTCTTTATTTCCCAAAAACGTATATTTATAATTTGGTTTATCAAAAATTATATTAAATTTTTGGTTTCTTGTCACAAAAATTACTTGATAAGTGATTTTTTCTTAAAAATTTTAATTTGGACTTTTTTAGCAAAGTCAAATGCATTACTCCCATCCCCATACTTAAAATTCACATTGTCCTCAATGTGATTAACATATTCAGGATCGAGAAAGGGTAATGAAATAACTCCCCTAAAAATGATGGATTTTTCACTTGTTTTTTGTTGCCCTCGTGTTGTTAGAATCCTCGGTATCACCTGAAATGTCACCAATTTATTGAAAGCGTTAAAATCCTAAACACACAAAATAAAAACAAAAAGACAAAAATTAAAAGATAGATTGGCACAAAACAACTGTGTCGGGGCCCCGAAAATGATACGGTTTTCAAGGGCTTTGTGGTGAGATATCCCCCCACTCGTGGTACATTCGGTTTCTAACGTACGTGACATCGTTGCTCAAGTCATCGACTTGGGAATGCAGATTTTTGACTCAGTTGAAGGCTCGTTGGGTATATTCAAATGATCGCCTTGCATGGTCGCTGGTGGTTTGGATTGACTCATAAAGGTCTAACATGGGTGGGAATTCCCTTGTTCGTGAACTTGAAGATCCAGCTCCGGCTCCTTCCGGCTGTATCGGCATGTCGAGGTCCATGATTATTTCTTCGGGATCCGCCGGATCCCAGATTTGCCCCTTCTTATCCATGAATCTCGGCTGCCCATTTGGTAGGCTTGTCACCATGTACATACTTGTACAAATGCTCAAGTCTAACAGTCCCGGCATCACTCCTACGGTTCCCTCAGTGTTATAACCATAGCTTTCATATAAGTTTAAAATCCAACTTCCTCCAAACATGGGTGTTGGAGCACCTGCAATCGCATTCCTGGCAAAAAGATTACAAAACAAATACCCAATATTACATGGCCACTGATTAACCATACAATATAAAATAAACAAGTCCCTCAAATTAACAACTCCCTCGCTTTGACCACGAGCTGTTATGGAATGACTGAGTAACCGATGAATGTATCGCAGCAGCGGGTATCGTATCTGACTGCTTTTTGTTTTGCTCGAGTTGAACCCTCCGGTTCCAATCCGCTCCCAAAATGCTTTCCTCATTGCACCACTTTCTGCGTCTTTACTTTCCTCGTCCGGGAAGGTATGATACGCCGGCATTCCAAATATTGCCTCCTCCTCCATTTCTTGTTCTGTGTATATTCCAAGATAGACACCGAACAAAGCAATGGATGTTTTATGCCAATTCCCAGCTAGCCTGAATGAAACTGCACTTTCATCCCAAGGATCAGATTCTTTCATGCTAAATTTAAAAGATGCTAAATATTCAAGAGTTAGTTCATAAACGGAAGGTCTATTTTGTGAGAATAAACGTTTCCACTGAACACTTAATAAATTATTATATCATTCTAGCTGTCCGACTGCCGCTAGTGTTTCTTCATCTGCTTGTAAGTGGGATCTTTCGACCCTTTGTAGCAATCTTTGAAGTCTATCATGACACCATCTCTCGCGGCTCCCTTCAAAATGTAAGTAGGGATGATCCATGATCCTGAAATTTTAAAAATAAGTTAATCTTGACAAGACAAATTTCTTAAGCAGTTTCATGATGTTAGTAAAAATTATATGTTTTTCAATACATAACATCATAATGATTCAATTCATGTTCAAAAAAATAGTTAAGAATTTATCATTCAAGGAAAAATTTTTGAACATGGGGGTGCGCTTTGTAAAACGTGGGGGTGCGGTTAACATGTTTAGGCATTAAATCTTGACTCGAGCAATCTTGGTTTTGTTTGTAAATAGTTGATTAAGCATGAGTTTAACATTTTTAAAAATCAAAGATTATACGTTTAACATTTAACCATTTGTTAATAATTCAAGATACTCAAAATATATATATTGTTTTACACCACTTGAAAATTTTTTTAACTTGAACATGATTAACAAAGGTTTCACCACGAATTATGAAGATAGTCTTGTTAACAATAAAAGGAAACAACTAATTAACTAACTAAACATACTAATATCTAACTAAACATACTAATTAACACTAATCCACTACAAGAATAAACATGAACAAGTAGGTTAAAAGCATTCATCATTCCATAGCACGTTTAAGAGCAAGTGTTTACACATAATTGCTAGGATTTCAGTTGTTTAGAGACGTAGTCATCTAACTACATGTAAATGACTTTCATAATCATAGGAATTAGCATACTAACCTCTTGGTCAATTACTCTTGCAAGAACACTTAAAAAGATGAAAGAAAAATGAAAAAAAAAAGATGGAATTGAAGGTGGATACGACTTTGCAGGCAAATTAGTTCGGTTTTTATCATGCAAAATTGATGAGAAACAAGACAAAAGGCTGATAAATGTCAGGTGGTGTCATGTCTTGTCGAACACGGGGGCGTGCCTCTTTAAGCACGGGGTCGTGTTCATGTGTATCGTTCGGTTTCAGTCTTTTGTTGTTCCGTTTTTCAGTTTCGCGCGTTATGTAATTTTCCCGGTTAAGTTTTATCACTTCCAAATCATCAGAAAAGATACGAAAATAGTCCTATAGTTAAATAACACAAGCTAAATTGAAAATTACATTCCCTAGGATCCTAAGGTTACAAGATACGTTAAAATCCGAGAATCTGAACAGCAAAACCAGACTCTTTAACGCACAACAGCGCACTTAACACATCACGAAATGCTTCTAAAAGAAACCACCACACATTTCGTGTGGAAGGTTCGGCATGGGATAGTGAGAAGTGTGGTTGCTCAATTCCGCAAGCTGCCGGTTAATGGAAATGAGTTCCTCGCTCATCTGTTGAACTTTTTGGATAAGTTCAGCTAAGCGTTGGGAAGCAACGAGGTTCATTTCAGTCAATTGCTTGATTAGTTCATGCATTTTGAAGAAATATTCTTGAGTCGTCGCTTCTCGCGTTTCAGAACGCGGTTTCTTCGCAGGATTCCAGTTTGAGCTTCCGTGACTTGATTCTTCATTTTTTCAGACGTTTTTAAGCAGGAATAAGTGTGATGAAAGAATGGAACAAGTGTGGTATTTATACACAGGTCGTGAAAAGTGAACACGGGGCCGTGCTTGGCTAGGCACGGCCCCGTGCTTGTCAGAATTCGTCTTAAATTCGACCTGCAACGTTCCAGAGTCATCAGCGGAGACCGTGGAAAAATTTTGTCAGAGACACGGGGGCGTGCTTGATGAGGTCCTAAAAATTGCTAAAAAAGTAAGAAAAATTTATGTACAAGTGTCGCGTTTAGGTTTCGGGTCTTCGGCATGACCCTTCCCCACACTTAGTTTTCGTCGGGGCGGAGGTGTAATTCCTCCGAAGGAATCTTGATTGGTCCATCGTTATACGGTTTCAAACGATGACCATTTACTTTGAAACTTAAACCTGTGTGGTTCTAAATTTCAATGGCACCATTCTGAAACACGTTTTTGATCGTATAAGGTCCAGACCAACGTGATTTCAGTTTTCCGGGAAATAAACGTAAACGAGAGTTATACAGTAAGACACGTTCTCCCACATGAAATTGTTTTGTGCTCATTAATCGAGCGTCGTGTAATTTCCTTGTCTTTTCTTTGTAAACCCTAGCGTTTTCGTACGCTTTTTCCCTCAATTCCTCCAATTCGTGAATTTGTAGGAATCGATTCTTTCCTGCAAGGTCTTGGTCCTGGTTTGCTGCTTTAAGTGCCCAAAAGGCCTTGTGCTCTAGTTCTACAGGTAGATGACACGACTTCCCATATACTAGTTTAAACGGTGTTGTGCCGATGGGAGTCTTATAGGCTTTTCGAAAAGCCCATAATGCATTATCTAACTTGGTAGACCAGTCCTTGTGATTTTGACCTACAGTTTTCTCAAGGATTCGTTTGATACCTCAGTTAGTGACTTCGGCTTGCCCATTCGCTTGTGGATGGTAAGCAGTTGTAAAGCAATGGTGAACTCCATAACGTGCCATTGCTCTTTCAAGCTAATTGTTACAGAAATGAGTTCCTCAGTCACTAATCAGAGTTTTGGGGGCACCAAAACGAGAAAATAGTTTCTTGAGGAATTTGACAACGTTCCTCGCATCATTAGTAGGCAGGGCTTGAGCTTCAGCCCATTTTGAAACGTAATCAACTATTACTGTGAATCCAAGGATCGTCAACAGCAATTATCAGTGTCAATCGATGTCAAGTCAACGTTTGCGGAATTAACGTTGATTTGGTTTAATTGTGTTAAACAACTTTAAATATCAATAAAAGATCAAGAACACACGTAACAAAACACAATTAATGATTAATCACTATTTTATTATAATGTGTTAATGATTACAAAAGTATTGAATGAACGATATAATAGAATACTATGATGTTATGGCTGCTAAGGTTTGATTGAAAGACTTTGGAGATTGTTGTATTGCTATTGCTGTTCTCAATCAATCAGTCGTCTAACTCAATCGTGTTTGAATCGAAACCTAGGATCCATATATATAGACAGAGGTGTTTCAGTTATAGGAAACACCGGATCTCTTGGGATTTGATTTGTTTCAGTTAAGAAATCATCGGATTTCTCGGGATTCGCATAACCGCCTTGTTGACTTGTTGACTTGTACCACTTGTATAATACAAGTGTTTGGACTCCGCAGGAATATTGTCTTCAGTAGGAATTTGTTCTTCCGTAGATGTTGTGTTCTTCTGAAGGAGTCTAGTTCTTCCGAAGGTAACTTGTTCTTCCAAAGGTAACTTGTTCTTCCGAAGGTAACTTGTTCTTCCGAAGGTAACTTGTTCTTCCGAAGGTAACTTGTTCTTTTGAAGGTAACTTGTTCTTCCGAGGGTAATTTCTGGTTGTTCATCCATAGAAGATCTTCCGATGTAGAATTACTTGTAAGAAATATATCTACGGAAGAACAAAATGTTCATCCGTAGATGTTTCTTACACTTGGTCAATTTCATAAATTGACCAATTATAATGTTTGTTCCTGCAACCATACATAAACCAACACATATATAAATGGGTTAACCTATATATTTAATGCATACACAATAATGAAATTCCAAAATTCATTACAGATATTAATTCAAGTACTAAGCCTATACATAATGACTAGATCTACTGATTCTAGACCTAACAATACTCCCCCTTAGGCTTAGATACTTGCAATCAGTTCTTCAAAACTGAAAGTTCCTTGACTCTTGCAATAATTTTGTTGTAGAAGTAAGAAACATCAGTCTTCTGATCATCATACTTGTAGTTGATCTTCATCTTGCTGAACTTCTTCAGAGTCTCAAAACTGATTCCCAGAACATCTTCCTCTGTAGTGAGTGTGTCTAACACCTTGTTGTTATTCACCACTTCTAGCTCATCTTGCTCTGAGATTCTGAGTTCTGTTACTTCATCAAAAGTTGTTCCCTTCAGCAGTCCAGCATTGAATCTTCTTCTTTTGTATGCTTTGGCATGTAGTTTGTCAACTACTTGGATCACATGGACATGCAGGAACAGATCATTTTGTGCTTTTTCATCAGTCAGCTTAGGAAAGAATTTGCCATTTAGATATGAAGTGTAGCTGGGATGGAGTAGTTTGATTTCAACAGGATCAAAGATCCTGATCTTGTCAGCTTTCTTGTTCTCAGCATTTCTTAGTAGGACTAACTCCTTTGTCTTCTCAACATAACCCCATTCAGTGATTTGGTATGTGAATTGAGTCCCGTCAATGCATTTGAGTGCTGCTTTGTTTCTGTTGTTGTAGCGAACCCTCTTCAAGAATTCATCATCTACATGTTCTGATGCATTGGACTTGTATCTTTTGAGCCCTTTGATTCTCTTCTGATGTTCTATATCTTCTCTTTTAGCTTCTATCAGCACATCATCTTTAAATTTTGTCTTCAACTTTCCCACTAGAGTTGAGAAATCTCTTCCTCTAGGGTGAATTGGATAATTGCTGATGATTAAACTTTGAAGATCTTTGACGTCATTCTATGGCAGACTCACCACTAAGAGTACATCATGGAAGTATTCAACTCTTCCAGATGTTCTTTTAATAATGGCACAATCCCAGTCTGGATCATATTTCTAGGCCATGATCCTGTTTTCTTCCACAGAGCTGGGAGTTGTGAGGTGGTCTATCAGTTGAATCAGAGTGAACTTCTGCTCGGTTATCTCTCTTACTGTAGTCCCAAGTGGCCATACTTTGCCAGGTATTACTTCTCTTGGCTCTCTGATCAATTTCTCCTTTCTTTTGTGCTGATCTTTAGGTTCAACTGTTATAGGTTCAGCAGGAAATTTGCTTTGTTCCTCATAAGATGCATGTGGAGCTTCAGTTCTGAATCTTACTCTAGTATCCAGCTCAACTCTCATAACATGCTCCATAATCCTTCTAAGTTCCCCTACTGATCTTCCTTTAAGCTCATGAGGTTTGTAATTATGGCCTTGTAACCAGCAAGTCATGTTGTATTTGCTCAGCTTGTCTGTGTCACAATGTCCCAACTCCTTCTTTGTTTTCTGAATGGATTGAAAGGTGCTGAAGGCTTCATAATCACAATTTGGAATCATAAAGCATGCAAGCTCAAATTCTTTTAACAGATTCTTTATCTCAGTCATGTTTAGTCTCTCAACCATGTCATAAGGGAAACCATGGTTTATAAGTGTCATGAACATGGTTGATTCAGGCCTCTCTTCTAATATGTCTCTTGTAGTCAGAAGATCGTCAGCCTTTGAGACTTCTTGTTCTGGTGGAGAGTCTTCTTTGATTAGTTCTTCCCACTCTTCATCACTTTCATCTTCTTGCTGAGAGATAGGCTTCACAGTAGATAAATCTACTGAAGGTGTGTGTTTAGGAGAGGTCAGCTTTTGTTTCTTGGAGGCACTTTCATCAACAGTTATCTTCTTCTCAGCAGTACCAAGATACTTTCTTTTTCTTGAGTACAGGATCATCTCTTTTGATGCCTCAGTAGTTTGTTTTGTTTGAGCAGTTGAATCCTTAGCATTAGATTCCAATGTACTGATCTTCAATTTCAGCTGCTCAATCTCTTCTTCTTTTCTATTTATCACATTTGACTGAGCAGTCATAGTGCTAGATGCTTGTTCAAACCTTATCATAATCTTTTCCTTTTCTATTTTTTCAGATTCTGCTGACTCTTTAAGCTCAGCTTCCTTATTCAGTAGAGCATCAATGACTTCTTTATCACTTTGAGCATCTTCTCTCAGTCTTTTTATTCTTGCTTGTTGTCTCATCAACTCTTCATCCTTTTCTTTGATCATTCCCTTCAGTTCTTGTATTCTTTCCTTTCTTTTGTTTGATTTGAGTACCAGCTTGTTGTACTCAGCAACCAGATAGCTCTTGCTGACAGGGATATCATTATCACTTAGATCATCTTCATTGTAAGCAATAACATCAACATGGTCTGCTGCTGCATCTACTTCCTGATGCTGAGAATCAATCTCATCATTTTTAACTTCCTCTTGATCAACACTTGCTGAGCTTGACCTTGGTTCAGTGGCTTGATCTACATGCTCTTGATGAGTTTGTTGTTGTTGATGATCAGTCACTGGAGATACTTGTTCAGTTTCATTTGAATGTACAAGGGATTCAGTCTTGGATAATGACAGTTTAACTGTACTTGCTTGTGATACTAATTCTGTCTCCCCAGTGTAGATACTCTCAGTAGCTGAATTTGTAGGATTTGGAGATTGTTGGTAAATTTGCATCTGAAGCTGATTTGGTTATTGGGGTTAAATGGGAGATATTGGTTCAGTATTTTGGCTGGCTGGTGATTGTGGTTGGGGTGTTTGTTGTTGATTTGGTGATTGATGGAGGATAGGTGAAATTGGTTCTGTGTTTTGGCTAGCTGGAGATTGTGGTTGGGGTGTTTGTTGTTGTTTTGGTGATAGTTGGAGGATTGGTGAGATTGGTTCTGTATTTTGGCTGGGAGGAGATTGCTGATATACGAGTGATGTATCTGGTGAGTGAGTGTCTTAAGCAGAGTTGGTTGCAGAGTTCTCTTGATCAATTTCCCACACAAGCTCTTGAGGTATGTCTACATTAGCATCAATCACATGAGCAAACATGTCTATGTCACCTCCTTCATATTTCCCAGAGATTTTGTTCAGCACAGATCTGCCAAGGTGTGCTTGAATAAACACACCACCCTCCACAGATGTTCCAGGCAAGTCTGCATTAATGATAAGTTGAATGAACCTTGGAAACATGTACATCTTATCAGCCTTCTGTACTCTAATATGATCACACAAACAATTGAAGATATACTTTGAGTAATTGTATGTCCTTCCCTCAAAGATACCAATGATACCAGATGATATATGCCTTGAAAATCTATCAAGCCCAGATTTTCTGTTTGAGATACACTTCAGATAAGTGTGACACAAAAATTTGTATGGCTTACAGAGTCTTCCCTTCTTAATTTCTCCCTTTTCAAAGTCTCCATCATACCCCATTAAGAGAAAAACCTTTTCTATGTATTCATTTTCAAATACATCAGGGTGTCCGGCTTCAACATCTCCTAGTTCAAGAACCCTTCTTATTTTTTGTTCATCAATTCTCAGCCTTTGATTCTTAACTTCAGCAATAATGCCTTCACCATCTTCTTCTATGTATGTAGAATTCCAGAAATCACTGATATGAGCTCGATAAATCACCGGCTCTGCTGATAGGGCATAGAATATCCTCGATCTTCTCAGATATCTCATAATTTCTTGACATCCTTCTGACACAGGATCGTCAGGGTTTAAGAAGGCACACACATTGTGTTCTTTTGCGAATTGATGATCCATCTGTTCATAAGAAAAGACTTTGTTAAAATCACATTATTGATATGAGAATACGAACAGTTGTGAGGTAAAACAAGAATCGAATGGTTCATTCTTGAAGATTACGACATGTTTTACCTTAATAAACGCTGATTAAGAACACAAATATAGGTTTGCTTAAGGTTTTGATTTGATAAATTTTGAATGCTGAGGAAGTGGGAAAAGTTTTGTTGAGTGAGATTTTCTAGGTCTGAAAAAGTGAGCTGAAAAAGCGAATAATGAATTTGACAAGTCAAACTTCATTATTTATACCCTCAGACCTTGAAGATTACGACATGTTTTACCTTAATAAACGCTGATTAAGAACACAAATATATGTTTGCTTAAGGTTTTGATTTGATAAATTTTGAATGCTGAGGAAGTGGGAAAAGTTTTGTTGAGTGAGATTTTCTAGGTCTGAAAAAGTGAGCTGAAAAAGCGAATAATGAATTTGACAAGTCTACCCTCAGACACATTAATTTTCTCTGTTTTATTAAGTGGGACCCTCAATATACTCTTCCGTAGAAGTAATTTCTCACTAATTAAGTGGGATCCACAATGTACTCTTCCGTAGAACATCTACGGATCAACAACATCTGCTGATGATGTGAAATTGTAACTATAATTACTTGTTGATCTTTATTCATCCGTAGTTTACCAATCTACGGATAAACATTTAAGATTGATTTCCACACTTTAGCTTCTGCTGATGCAAAGAAAATATTGTTGTATGTATGGCCCAACTCCATTTGTTAGAACCATTTATTGCTTTAGGACCTCGTTGGCTTTGTATACATGACAATTTAGTACATGAAAATTTTAAATTGTGATTTTTACTAAAAATTTTCATGTATCCAACAGCTAAGATGATGCTCAGATTCCAATTTCTTCAAATTGATAATGATATAGACATTGCTGCTGCTGATTGAGATACTTTTTCATGTATTCTACTCCCCCTAAATTTGTGATTAATGGTGAACTTAAGCATTTATCATAAATTTCTTTAAGAGGAATAACATGAATTTTAACTATATGATAATAATCAGATACACATAAGATGAGATCATACTATAATGCTAAGCCTCTTCCTGATGAGTTATTTTGTTTATTTGATACTTGAACAAGTTCTGATTGCAAGTATATTGTCCACATAAATCCATACAAGAGCTCATGTATCAACTAGGCATGCTGTTTATCATGTTTTCATATTGTTTTGGAAATAACTGTTATGGGCTTCACATTCAATTCACAAAGGTTTTGTCCTCCCTTTGCAAGTCAAATCATCACTTTTTCACACTTAAGACTATGTACTTTAAGTTATAATAGCTATCTTGAGATGTATTTGGCATCTCATTGATGCAATGTTATAAAAGCTCAAGATAATATACAATTGATCACATAGGATTCTTTTGGTGAGATTTATTGTTATTTATTTATTCAGGAATAGGCAAAGCTATAGTGTACTATCATTTCCCATATGTATGTCATGCTGATGCATCAGTACACGCAGCATTTTTGTTTGTTTAAACTTGATTAATCTAAGTTAATAATGCCTAAAGACTCAACCAGAAAATTAAATCTGACTCAAGATGAACCTACTCACATATCAAGAAACTTGGTGAGATTTATTGTTATTTATTTATTCAGGAATAGGCAAAGCTATAGTGTACTATCATTTCCCATATGTATGTCATGCTGATGCATCAGTACACACAGCATTTTTGTTTGTTTAAACTTGATTAATCTAAGTTAATCATGCCTAAAGACTCAACCAGAAAATTAAATCTGACTGAATCAAAGGCTTTAGTGAATAAATCAGCATGCTGATTTGATGTATCCACTTTGACTAACTTAATCAATCCCTTTTCTGAGAAATCTCTAAGAAAATGATATCTTATTTCAATATGTTTTGTTTTACTATGTTGCACAGGATTAGCAGTGATAAACATAGTAGCAGAATTGTCTATATAGATTGAAGTTTGAAGAAAGTTGTAACCATAGTCAAGCAATTGGTTTTGCAACCAAAGAACTTGAGAGCAACCAGCTGAAGCAGCAATGTACTCAGCCTCAGCTATGGATACAGAAACATTGGTTTGTTTCTTGCACTGCCATGACACTAGCCTTGGTCCAACGAATTGACATCCACCGGTTGTTGGATTTCTGTTGCTATTACATCCACCATAGTCACTGTCTGAGTATGAGTAGAGTGTAAAGTCTCCATCCTTGGGATACCACAGACCAAGTCATGGTTTTCCCTTGAGGTATCTGAAAATTCTTTTTACAGCATTGAGATGTGACTCCTTTGGATCAGATTGGTACCTAGCACATACACACACAACAAACATAAAATCAGGTCTACTGGCAGTTAAATACATAAGTGAACCTATCATAGATCTATATAATTTTTGTTCAATTGATTTTCCAGAGGGATCAGGGGCAATCTTATCAATTGTTGATGCTGGTGTTTTGCATGAGGATACTTCAGCAAGATTGTATTTCTTCAGAATTTGATGTATGTATTTTTCTTGATTGATGAATATTCCATCTGCGTTTTGATGAACTTGAAGGCCAAGGAAGAAGGTTAATTCACCCATTGAGCTCATCTGAAATTCAGATTTCATCAGCTCTTCAAAATTCACACACAATCTCTTATTAGTTGATCCAAATATAATGTCATCAACATATACTTGAACTACTAAGAGATCTTGATGTTCTTGTTTGAGAAAAATTGTCTGATCAATAGTTCCTCTTTTGTAGCCATGCTTGAGTAAGAAAGATGATAGTGTTTCATATCATTTTCTTGGTGCTTGATGAAGACCATACAAGGCTTTATCTAGTTTGTATACCCTGTGAGGATAATGAGGATCTTCAAATCCGGGGGGTTGTGACACATAAACTTCCTCATCAATTTTCCCATATAAGAATGCACACTTGACATCCATCTGATACACAGTAAACTTCTTATATGATGCATATGCCAAAAACACTCTTATTGCCTCAATTCTTGCAACTAGTGCAAAAACTTCATCATAGTCTATGCCTTCTTCTTGAGTGTATCCTTGTGCAATCAACCTTGCTTTGTTTCGGACAATAATCCCTCTATCATCCAGTTTGTTTTTGTATAGCCATCTAGTTCCAATAGGATGTTGACCTTCAGGCAAATCAACAAGAGACCACACTTTTTGCTTTCTGAACTGTTGAAGCTCTTCTTGCATAGCTTCAATCCAGCTATTGTCTTTTAAAGCAGCTGTAATGTTTGGAGGCACCACTTGAGAAAGAAAACAGTTGAAGAGACAAAGGTTGGCTGTACCACTTTGGCTCCTTGTAGTTCTCTTTTCAGGATTTCCAATGATGTTGTCAAGTGGATGAGTCTTATGAATTCTCATTGAGGGAGTTGATTCAACTGGAATAGATGATTCCAGGTAAGTCATTTCCATTGCCTCTGACTGATTCATCTCAAGTTGAGAATTCAAGAAATATCAAATTGAGAGTCTGTTGATTGGGCTACAGAAGTATCTACAGTTATGTTTTGCTCTTCCGCGGGAACTTCTTCGGAAGCATTTTGCTTTTCCGTAGTACCTTCTCCGAATGCATTTTGATTTTCCGTAGGAACTTCTTTGGAAGCATTTTGCTCTTCCGTAGGAGCTACTCCGGAAGCATTTTGGTCTACCATAGGAACTTCGGATGCATTCTGGTCTTCCGTAGGAACTTCCCCGGATGCAATATGGTCTTCCGTAGGAACTTCTCCGGATGCAATCTGGTCTTCCGAAGGAACTTCTCCGGATGCATTCTGGTCTTCTGAAGGAACTTCTCCAGATGCATTTTGTTCAATTCCACATGTAATATCTGCTTCTACTGAAGTGTTTTCATCTGAAGATGGATGTATCCTTGGAGGATCAGCAGATAAGGTTACTTCAGTCATAATAGGTGGAACAAATGGATAGCATACTTCATCAGATCCTGCATTGGTCAAATGAACATAGTTAAATGATTTAGATAAAGCATCTATGTTAAATAACCATGATGAACCTTTAACTGACTTAGTAATACATTTTCATCAAAAGATACATTAGGAGTCTCTTCCACAATGTTATGTTGTGGAATATATACTCTATATGATCTTGATGTTGAAGAGTATCCAACAAAGAAACCATCATATGCTTTTTCTGAAAATTTTTCTAATGACTCTTTTATGTTCAAAACAGTTACTTGACATCCAAAGACTCTTAGATATCCTATGTATGGTTTTCTTTTGAATAGGAGCTCATAAGGAGTTTTGTTATGTTCTTTGACAATTAATGTTCTATTTTGAACATTGCATGCAGTATTCACAGCCTCAGCCCAAAAGGTGATAGGTAGTTGTGAATCAGCTAGCATTGTTCTTGCTGCTTCAATGAGAGTTATGTTTCTTCTTTCAGCAACTCCATTTTGTTGTGGAGTCCTTGGTGCACTGAATTGTCTTGCAATACCTTTGCTCCTGCAAAAGGAATCCAGTTCAAAATTGACAAATTCAGTACCATTATCACTCCTAAAAATTTTGACTTTTGTATCAAGTTGATTCTCAATCTTGATTACAAAGTCCATTAATGTTTCTGATGTTTCACTCTTTTGTTTTAAGAAAAAGACCCATGTAAATCTTGTGAAATCTTCAACTATCACCAAACAATATTGTCTTTTTCCAATGATCATTACATTGGTGGGACCAAAAAGATCCATGTGAAGCAATTTGAGTGGTGTAGTATTAGTATTGATGGTTTTGGATTTGTGTGACACTCTGTGTTGTTTTCCTTTGTAACAAGAAGAACAGTTAGTTGAGCAATGAAACTCTTTATTTGGCAATCCAATGATCAAGTCATTTTTCACCAATTTATTCATGTTCTTCATGTTAGAATGGACAAGCCTTCTATGCCATAATTGAGAAAAATCTTCTGAGAGTTTAGATATAAGGCAAGTTTCATGTTTTGTGAGAGAAGTGTTGTTCATATCCAAAACATAAGTGTTTCCTTTTCTTGCTGCTTTGAGGAGAATCCAATCTTCTGGGACAATAAATCCTGGCTTAAGAATATAACAGTTAGTGTCATCAAACAATGTAGTGTAATTTTGATCACAAATTTGAGATACACTAAGTAAATTATACTGTAAATTTTTACAGTAATTCACTTTATCAAATTTAAGTACACCATTGGTTATCATTCCTTCACCAACAATTTTACCTCCCATTTTATCCCCACCAAATGCCATATAAGAAGCATTTTTATGTTTGAAATCATGGAGAAGAGAACAGTTTCCTGTCATATGCCTGGAACAACCACTGTCAACATACCACTTATTGTCAGCTCTCCAATATTGTTCCTGCAATCAGAAAAGTAAATCAGTTAGAAGTGACAACCCAAGTCTTAGTGATCTTGGGTGTCAACAGGATCTAAAACAGTTACTCTTTCATGAACAGTTTTTTAAGTTTCAGTTTCAGATTTGATTGATTCATTCTAATTTGATTTGGATGAGGATGATTCTGCTGAATGGGATGTTGATGAAGTAGATTCATGATTCATATTTTCTGCTTTACTCAGATCAACTTCATTTGTTTGAGTCTTTTGTTTTGATAATGAACCTTTGAATGTCTCACTATCTTTTGTTTTTGAAAGAGGTATATGAATGCCTTTTTCAAATTTATCAAAGAATGAATCATCATCCTTTGATTCCTTGTCTTACAAATCTACTCTTTTATGGGGTGTTTTTGACTGCTGGAAAGATGGTCTGTTCCTCAGTATATGAACACTTGATGATGTTTTGTCCTTTGATTTTGATTTTGATTTTTGTTCATACTTCTTCAGTTTTGAACACTTTGCAGAATCCGTAGATTGAGAATCTGATTCAGACTTATCTGATTCTTTCTTCTTTGAGCCTTTTGTCTTGTTCTTTTTGTTGAAATAAAATTCCTGTGTGGAATGATTATTTTTGTTGCAGATAGAACAATGTTTGTTGAAGTAGCAATCAACAGTCATATGATTGTTCATATTGCAAATAGAGCAGTAGCTGCTGAAGTAACAGTCTTCAGTATTGTGATTTTTCATGTCACACCATTTGCAATACTTTTCTTCTGATTCTTTCTCAGAATCATTCTTTTTGTTTGCTGATTTTTGTTGTTGTTCTTTCTTCTTCAGCTTTGGATGTGTTTCTCCTTTTTCCACTTTGTGCACATTTTGATTGTTTGTTGCTGAATTCCTCTTCCGTAGATCAGCAGCTGAAGTTTTCTTTTTCAGTTAATGATCTGCTGATGCCTTTTTCTTTCCTTTTTCTTTGAATTTTCCTTTTTCTTTAGTGATGACAGATTCATCAGTCAATTTCTTGGAGGAGTCTTGCAGACTTAGTTCTTGAAGAACTTCATTCAATTGAGTTATCCTCTTGCAGATGGTCTTCATCATGTTTCTTTGTTTAGGAGGATATGGCAACTTTGTTTCTTCAAGCACTTTTGTGATATGAGTTTTCAGATGAATATTCTTACCAATGCTTGTTCGATCAACATCATGTTCATCAGAATCATCCAAGTCATCACACTTATCATAATCAAATTCTGAATCATTTTGATCTAATGATTCTGATTCAGAAGATTCAGTTTCACTCACCTCAGCTTTATCATTAATTTTAGTTTGAGTTGAATCTTTTTCAAACTTAGTGCCAGGCACAAAATGATTTGACAGAGTGTTGGTCATTGTTGTAGGTAAAGATGTGTAATTATCATTTATAGGTGGTGCAACCGCATTATAACCCAACCCAGACCTTTTCTTTGATTCAATATGAGAATTTAGTAATTTCTCATGTTGCTGAGATGATAATTGAAACTTCTGAAGTTTCACTTCAGTTGATGCATGATCAGCCATGGATTTTGTTAAGGAAGTGGTCAGATGCTCAACTTGGGCTTTTAGGCTATAATTTTCAGAAACAAATTTTTCAAAATCCTTTTGTAAAGAATTAATTTTTATTTGATACAATTTATGTTCTCTAACATGGGATTCATTCAAAATCATTATTTCTTTTACTTTGTCAGCCAATTGTTGAGCATGGACTCTATATCGTTCGACTTCCTCAACACATGTTGATGAACACAATCTTTCTTTTACCTCTTTTGCCATTGGTGGAACTGTTTGATCCATATGAGCCATCAATGCTTGATTCTCTTCCAAAACTTCCTTTTCATACACACTCTAGTCACACGTTCCATCTTGAAGTATGATCAGCCCTGACTCCTTTGAGTTGCTAGGTCCAGCTTATTCTTTGGTGGCTGGTGGGGAAGCATTGATCAGTTGAGATTGTTTGTGCAGAGGTCTTTGAGAAGTTGATTGTTGATGAGCTTGAATCTGATGTTGTTGATGCTGCTGGTGTTGTCTCATCTCTGGATATGACTGTTGATTGCATTCTCTTGAGAAATGTTCATAGAGATTGCATTTGTAGCATCTTACTTTTGATTTGTCAACGCCAATCTTTGATGTTTTGCTTGCTGAAGCCAGGTTCTTATTTCTCCTGAGATATTGCTTAGCTCTATAAGCAATCATGGCCATCTGCCATTGTAGATCCATTTCTTCCACTACATCAGGAGGCAGTTCTTCTAAGTCTTGTTGGCAAATATTGGCTGATGTTAGAGAGCTTCCCAGATATGCTTGAAAACTGGAACTAAAGGTTGCAAAGGCTGCTCTTTGTTCTTCAGAGTCCAATATCACAGTTATTGGTTCTGACTGATTTGCTGAAAATGAAGACTTAGCTGTTGCTGTAGTTGTATCTTGTCTATCAGTAGTTCTTCCTTTATTCTTTTGCTGCTTGTCTTGAGATGATTTCTTTGAGGGTTTTGAAGCATAGAAGCTAACTTCCTCCTCATCATCACTCCTAGCACAAGAGTTATCACTTTCATTCTTCGAAATAAATGCACTTCCAACATTATTTGTTTCTTTGAAGTGATAGGGTTAGACATGAGTTCTCACACTCTTGTTTCTTGATTTTTCGTCCATTTCAAGAGCTTCCACTTTTGCAACCAGAGTATCTAAACCAGTTGCTTTCAGATCTATAGTGTTCTTGAACATGGACACAGTATGCTTCCAACTTTTTGGCAAAGTGTGGAGCATTTTCTTGTTTAATTCCTCACTTGTATACTTCAACTCCAGAATATTCATGTCAGTGACTAACTGCATGAATCTATGGAGTTGCTGAGGAATTGATTCACCCTCAATATGATGAAATGTTTCATATTGTGATCTGAGGGTGTCTCTCCTTATACTTCTTATCTCATCACTCCCTTCGCAGAGAGTGTGAAGTATCTTCCACAAGGAGTGTGCTGTTTTATAGTTCTCATACCTTATTAATATCTCTTCAGCTAAAGCCATACTAAGCAAACTGTATGCTTTTATATCAACTTTTACCTTTTTGACATCATCAGGTGATAGATCTTTGGTACTGATTGGTTGATTTTTGTCATTATAATCCGGCCCAAGAGTGGGTGGAATATAAGGACCTTTAGTGATGGATATCCACAAGTCAGAATCAGTATAGTTTACATGATTCTCGAACTTGATTTTCCAAGACTTGAAGTCTGCTTTTGTTTCCAACTTCGGAGCTTGGTAAGATGAACCACTGAAGTTGCTCATGATGTTAACAAGATCTGCTATTCAATTGATTAGAATATAGAAACAAGTTAATTAAAAACGATTGCAGTTAAACGAAATTAAACACAATTAAAACACAACTAACACTGATAGATCAATTGATCTAAATCAATGAGCACTTGGCTCTGATACCACCTGTGAATCCAAAGATCGTCAACAGGAATTATCAGTGTCAATCGATGTGAAGTCAACGTTTGCGGAATTAACGTTGATTTGGTTTAATTGTGTTAAACAACTTTAAATATCAATAAGAGATCAAGAACACACGTAACAAAATACAATTAATGATTAATCAGTACTTTATTATAATGTGTTAATGATTACAAAAGTATTGAATGAACGATATCAAAGAATGCTATGATGTTATGGCTGCTAAGGTTTGATTAAAAGACTTTGGAGATTGTTGTATTGCTATTGCTGTTCTCAATCAATCAATCGTCTAACTCAATCGTGTTTGAATCGAAACCTAGGATCCATATATATAGACAGAGGTGTTTCAGTTATAGGAAACACCAGATCTCTTGGGATTTGATTTGTTTCAGTTAAGGAATCATCGGATTTCTCGGGATTCGCATAACCGCCTTGTTGACTTGTTGACTTGTACCACTTGTATAATACAAGTTTTTGGACTCCGCAGGAATATTGTCTTCAGTAGGAATTTGTTCTTCCGTAGATGTTGTGTTCTTCCGAAGGAGTCTAGTTCTTCCGAAGGTAACTTGTTCTTCCGAAGGTAACTTGTTCTTCCGAAGGTAACTTCTTCTTCCGAAGGTAACTTGTTCTTCCGAAGGTAACTTGTTCTTCCGAAGGTAACTTGTTCTTTCGAGGGTAATTTCTGGTTGTTCATCCGTAGAAGATCTTCGGATGTAGAATTACTTGTAAGAAATATATCTACGGAAGAACAAAATGTTCATCCGTAGATGTTTCTTACACTTGGTCAATTTCATAAATTGACCAATTATAATGTTTGTTCCTGCAACCATACATAAACCAACACATATATAAATGGGTTAACCTATATATTTAATGCATACACAATAATGAAATACAAAAATTCATTACATATATTAATTCAAGTACTAAGCCTATACATAATGACTAGATCTACTGATTCTAGACCTAACAACTACCAATATGTAACGATTGCCAAATGACACCGGGAATGGCCCCATGAAATCAATACCCCATATATCAAATACCTCGTATACTTGAACTGGTTTTTGAGGCATCTCATCCCGTGTTGAGATATTGGTTGCTCTTTGACATGCATCACAGGTGCGTACCACGTTATGAGCATCCTTGAAAATCGTGGGCCAGTAAAATCCAGAGTCGAATACTTTCTTGGCTGTTAAGGTTGCTCCATGGTGTCCTCCTGTGAGTCCTTCATGACATTGCCGTAGAATTTGTTTTGCTTCACTTCCGTATACGCATCTTCGAATGAGTTGGTCTGCACCGTTTCTGAATAGATACGGGTCCTCCCAATAGTAATGTTTGATATCAGTAAAGAACTTCTTCTTTTGCTGATAAGTCATTCCTTGAGAAGGATTCCGCTTGCTAAGTAATTTGCAAAATCGGCAAACCAAGGATGTTCATCGTTTGAGGATTGAATGTGCATAAGGAATTCGTGAGGAAAATTGTCGTTTATTTTGGCTTCCTCAGTTTGTGAAGGTCTTGAATTCTCAAGACGCGAGAGATGATCAGCCGCTAGATTTTCCGCTCCTTTCTTATCACGAATTTCGATATCAAATTCTTGAAGCAGAAGAATCCATCGAATTAATCTCGGCTTTGCATCTTGTTTGTTGAACAAATAACGAAGGGTTGCATGATCGGTGTAAACAATTGTCTTTGAAAGGATGAGATACGAGCGGAATTTGTCGAATGCGAAATCTACCGCAAGAAGTTCTTTTTCGGTGGTAGTGTAGTTTTCTTGTGCGTTGTTTAGGGTTTTGCTCGCATAATGAATTGGGTGAAATTGCTTGTCTTTCCTCTGTCCTAATACAACTCCTACCGCGAAATCGCTTGCATCGCACATGAGTTCAAATGGTAAAGTTCAATCTGCGGAGACCATGATTGGAGCAGTTACCAGTCTCTCCTTAAGCAATTTGAATGCACTAATGCATTCATCAGAAAATACGAATTGCGCGTCTTTCTCCAGAAGTTGAGTCATAGGTCGAGCGATTTTTGAGAAATCTTTAATGAAACGATGGTAGAATCCTGCATGTCGTAGGAAACTTCTGATGTCTTTCACGGTTCTGGGATGTGGAAGTTTAGAAATAGTGTCGACTTTGGCTTGATCGACTTCAAGCTCCGCTCGAGAGATTTTGTGTCCTAACACTATTCTTTCCGTAACCATGAAGTGGCGCTTTTCCCAATTGAAAACAAGGTTGGAGTCTTCACATCTAACCCGCATCTTTTCCAGGTTTTCAAGACATTGCTCAAATGAGTTTCCAAAGATGGAGAAATCATCCATGAAAACTTCCATTGAGTGTTCAATCATGTCATGAAAAATTGCTACCATGCATCTTTGAAATGTAGCAGGAGCATTACACAATCCAAAGGGCATTCGCCGATAAGCAAATGTGTCATATGGATAGGTGAATGTTGTCTTCTCTTGATCTTCGAAAGCAACAGGAATTTGAAAATAACCTAAGAAACCATCCAGGAAACAATAGAACATTTTTCCAGACAATCTCTCAAGCATTTGGTCGATGAAAGGAAGAGGGAAGTGATATTTCCTTGTGGTGTCATTGAGTTTGCGATAGTCTATGCAAACTCTCCATCCTGTAACCGCACGAGTTGGAATAAGCTCATTCTTCTCGTTAGTTACAACAGTTATTCCTCCTTTCTTTGGAACAACTTGGACGGGACTGACCCTAGGCGAATCAGAAATAGGGTAAATCAAACCGGCATCTAGCAGTTTGATTACTTCTTTCTTCACCACCTCTTGCATGCCCGGGTTTAAACGTCTTTGAGGTTGAATGACGGATTTGAAGTTCTCCTCCATCAATATTTTATGAGTGCAAAAGGATGGATTGATTCCCTTGATGTCCATGATTTTCCATGTAATTGCTCGTTTGTGTGCCTTGAGCACATTAAGCAACTTGTTCTTCTAATCAATTGATAAGGCGGATGAGATTATGACAGGAAGTTGAGATGTGTTTTTAGGAAAAGCGTATTCGAGATGAGATGGAAGTTCTTTGAGCTCTAAGACTGGAGGGTCTTCGATAGAACGTTTGGCTTTTGGTTCTAAGTCTTGCTCAATGATCTCAAATGCTTTTTGATGAAATGATGTTTCATCAACTTCAAGTTCTGGAATGATTTGGTTCTCACAGATGGGTTCGGTGATTTGGACTTCTGTTAATTGAGTGTTGCAAGCTACATTTTGAAAGGTTTCCTTCAAATGAGGGCTTATTATCGAATCGCAAGCATCAACGTAATAGAGTGAGTCATCATGATGTTGAGGGTGTTTCATGGATTGGCCTATATCGAAAGTTACTTCCTCCTCGTCTACTCTAAGCGTGAGTTTGCCTGTACAAACATCAATGAGGGCTCGAGCAGTCGCTAAGAAAGGTCGACCTAGGATAAGAGGAACATTTTTGTCCTCATCCATGTCAAGGATCACAAAATCAACGGGAAATACGAATTTGTCAATTTTAACTAAGAGATTTTCAACGATGCTCCTCGGATATTTGACAGAACGGTCCGCTAACTGGATGCTCATATGGGTAGGTCTAGGTTCACCTAGGTTTAAATTTTCAAAAACCGCATAAGGCATAAGGTTAATGCTTGCACCTAAATCAGCTAACGCATTACTGACAGAAAGATTTCCTATTAGGCAAGGTATGGTGAAACTTCCTAGATCAGTCATCTTTTGAGGTAGTTTGTTTTGAAGAACTGCAGAGCATTCCTCATTCAAAACCACGTGTGATAACTCTTCCAGCTTCTTTTTGTTTGACAAGACACCTTTTAGAAACTTAGCGTAGTTTGGCATTTGTGCTAAGGCCTCCACCAAGGGCAGATTGATGTGGAGTTGCTTGAACAACCCAAGGAATTTGCCATATTGTGCCTCCATTCTTTGTTGTCTCAAACGACCTGGATATGGAGGTGGTGGAACATAAGGTGGTAGTGGAACGTATTTCTATGCTGGTTCTTAAATAACAACAGGTTGCTTTTGCTTATCACTCGCATTACTTGGGAGTTTCAGTTTCTACTTCTTCAAGGATGGGTTGTAATGCGGGTGCATCACCTTGAGTGGTTTTGCCACTCCTGGTGGTGATGGCTTTGACTTGAGCATTAGGGTTTGTCACAGTGTTGCTGGGCAAAGCTCCTTGAGGTCTTTCAGATAGTTGTTGTGCTATTTGACCTACTTGGTGCTCTATGGTTTGTAATGATGTTTTGTTGCTTTTGATGTCAGCTTCGTTTCTTTGGAACCTCTCCTTATTTCTTCGATTAGATTTCCTGATGTACTCATATGTGGCTTGTGTGGTTAACAACAATTGCTGCAATAAGTCTACCATAGATGATGCTCCACGGTCTTGGTTACTACTGCTTGGACCTTGGTATGGTGGTTTCTGTTGTTGGTAAGGTGGCCTTCGGTTGAATCCAGATGATTGTTGGTTACTGCCAGCATCTCTGTAATTCGAGTTGCTTCTCCGATTTGAATTGTATGAGTTGTTTGGGCCTCCTACGTTGTCAACATCTTCAACCATCATAATGCCTTGTGGGCATTTGTTGGTCTTGTGTGAATTTCCACATGTGTTGCATCGGGTTGGAGTTTTCTTTAGCTCGCTTTGCAATTGTTCAAATTTTTTTGTTAGAGCTTTTAATTGGGCTGTAATTAGGGTTTCAGAGTCTACTTGATGAATACCTTTAGAACTGGGTTTGGTTCTTAAGGTATTGTAAGCAAAGCTCTTCTTAGCTGCTCTTTCTAAAGCTTGATATGCTTCTGTTGGCGTGACACTTCCAAAATCTCCTCCCGCACTTTGGTCTACCGCTTGCTTGTGAGCTCCACTAATCACATCGTAAAAAGTTTGACACTACAGCCACAGATCAAGTCCGTGATGTGGGCATCTCTGAAGGAGACTTTTATATCTCTCCCATGCTGCGTGTAATGATTCATCGTCGTCTTGACGAAAACATGTGATAATGCTTCTTAGTTTGGCAGTACGATTGGGTGGAAAGTATTTCAAAAGGAATTGTTCAGCCATTCCCGCCCATGTGGTGATGGAACCAGGTGGACGTGAATCAAGCCAATCGATGGCTCTGCCTCGAAGTGAAAATGGAAAAAGTCTTAATCGAATGGCGTCGTCTGAACAATTATTGATTTTGAAGGTCGCACAGATACGAAGGAATCGTGAGATGTGAGCATTAGGATCTTCGTCTTGTAACCCATGGAACTGAACAGAGTTTTCTACAAGTTGGATAATACTAGACTTAATCTCGAAATTGTTGGCCGCTATTGCTGGTTGGACAACACTAGACTCATAACTATCTATTGACGGTGTGGTATAGTGTGTCATCTTCATTTCCTCGTCTTGGTTAGCCATGTCTTCTTCGGATGGTGTATCTTCCAAAATGTCTTCTTCAATGACTGGTGCTTCTTGTTGTGATATTTTGCGCAATCTTTGACGGAAAAGTCGTTCGGGTTCCGGAAGAGGCGGAACAAGTTCAGAACTAGACGAGTCGGACATACACTAACTTAAGGAAGCATAAAATAACTAAGGCTTAAAATGAATCAGGGAAAAATAACTAAATTAACTAAGGCAAACTACCTAAAAATAATAATGAAGTTTAAACAAAAATATATTAACAGGTTATATGCAAGATAGTCAAAACTTTAGTTTGTCTTTCAAACTGTCGTGCGTCCCCAGCAACGGCGCTAAAAACTTGATGGGTGCAGATAGTATATATATTTTGATAAAGATTTATTGCACAGTTTCAGTTTTAATTGGTTGTTACTAATACTAAACCACACACACAAAAGGCAGTGTACCTGTCGTGAGGTACTATAGTGTTGGTAAGAACCAAGTATCAATCCGTGGACACACCTAGCCTAATCAACAAACTTGATGTTTGACTATCAGATTTGGTTTTTGTTAAAAAAAGTGATAACTTGCATTTGGAAAGATTTTTAGGGTTTAAATATAAACAATAATAGAAAGAAAGTAAACTAAGATTTGAAGCGTTTGGATTTAAAATCAGGGAATAAAAGTTATCATCCTAATTAGACTCCACTTATGTAATTGTGATGAATAGGTGATGTGATTTAAAGATTTTGATTAATGTAATTATGTTAATGTTTATAAAGATGAGCCGGCGCGATTTCTCGTCTATCCTGCTGCCGTAGTGACTTGATCCTGTCAGGCTGAGTTTACTGCTCAGATCAAAGCCCTAGTAATGTAGGTGAATCTTTTGTGTCCTATTTGACATACGATTTCTGAAAACATGATTTAATGTTAAAAAGAGAGTTGATCAGGTTCCTTCCTAACATACCATTAATTTTAGAAGACCGTAACAATTACTGAAGTTTCTGAACTAATAAAAGGGAACCCGCAAATGATCAGAAAGTTAAAGTGATATGATTTCTAATAACCATTTCTAGTTCATTGGCCATGGATTTATTATGAAGACCGGTTTCGCGAATGAAAGTTAATCATACGGTTTTCAACCTTGTATGACAATCACAATCACAAACCATAAATTTATAACTTCCCGTTCAAATGTAGATGCTACCCATCAATAGTTTTCCCAAGACCACCATAACATTAACATAATATTTATCACACCATTAGTTCATCATAAATTACATAAGTTTCATCCGATTAGAATGATAAATAGAGTTTAACTCATAATGAGCTTTAACATAACAACATATAACAAAGAATATAGATAAGTGATCATCGGTGAAATGGAACAATCAAACCGATAATCCACAATGGATGACGTTTAGGTGATCCCAAGCTTCTTCCAAGTGTTGTATGCACCTCCCGAGCCTCCGAATGATCTTGAAGTCTTGATTCCCGAGAGAATTCAGCAGAGTAACTTTCCCACCATAGCTTGCCAAAAATGGTGAGCTTAGGCTTCTATTTATAGGCTTTCCGGAGTGTTTAAGCACGGCCCCGTGCTAGTATAATGCTTACGAAAGTTGGTCGGCTCGTACATGCAGGTTGTGTCGGGCACGGCCCCGTGCTAAATGGGGCACGACCCCGTGTTGGAGGTGGGGCACGGCCCCGTGCCTCATGAGGCACGGCCCCGTGTCTACTTTTAGGGAACAGTACTTTTTGTCCTGTCAGATGTCCAAGCACAGGGGTGTGTGAATTTAGCACGGGGGTGTGTTTCTAGCAAGGCATGGGGGCGTGCTTAATGACGCACGGCCCCATGCTTGGAGTCCAAAGATCGGATCACTTCAATTTTTTTTAAATATACTCTTTTTGTCCATATTGCCCTTTTAAACACCTGAAAACATAATTTAACACTTTTAAGTACATTTTCATCATTTTAAGGAAGATATTAAGGAATAATTGATGTGCTTTTGATAGGATTTTTATGTATAATTTGGAGCACATCAAGCACTAAAGGACCAAACACATCAATATCAGGTATCATTTAATAAGAGATAACTATGAAAAGGGATTAAATAAACTAGTCAAAGTTCATACAGATGAATAATATGCTGATCTGTTTACAAAAGCTTTTGATGAACAGAGATTTAAATATCTAATATCAGCTATTAGGATGATTAACTTTGAGTAGATCTTTTCTTAAAACTAATTCTAATTATTTCTTAAAACATGTGTGTCCTAAGTAATCTAGTTCATCACTTTCATAAGCTCATGTTTTCTTTGGATATCAAAACCTTTTTGAAGACTTTCCTTAGATTCTTGCAAATTTTCTGATCCTTCGGAAGATATATTTTTATCTTCGGAAGAAAATCATGTCTTCAAAGTAAATAATTGTCTAATAAATTTTACCTTCGGAAGAAGTCTAAATTTATCTTCCGAAGCTTACATACTTGTCTCAGACACTTATTTGTTTTTAAGGACTTTTTCCTTCCGAAGCAAAATTAACTCTTGGAAGCTTTGTTGTTTTATATACAAAGCATTCAAGTGTTTATTTCTCTTCCGAAGCAAAATTTTCAAGACTCTCAGGAAAACCTTCCGAAGTCATTTTAGCTTTCGGATTTCAAAGTTTATCCTCTTTCATTAACTTTGGTTCAAATCCCTTTTCACATAAATACCTAACGGTTCCCCCTCTTCCTCACTATCTTTTTCAATTCTACTATTCCTCAAACCTAATTCCCAAAACCGCCTTTGCTTTTTACCTTTCTTCAACCTTAAGCTTCTCAAATGGCCAACCTTAACCGTAGAAACAACCCAGATTTCTCCATGCAACTTCACAGGCAACACAACCAGGTTGCTTTGTTAAGCTCTGAGAAAGATGAAAGTTTCTCTGAGATTTGCCAACTCTTAACTCTATCAAATTACTTCACCTCCCTAACCATTGATCCTACTCTGTATGAGCATCATTTGCTTGAATTTTGGAAGACCTGCCAAGAGGTCATCATGGATGGGGAGAAGGCACTGTCTGCCACAGTGCAAGGGAGGACAATTTTCATCACTCCGGCCATCATCAACACTCATTTGCAGCTGGATGATGAAGAAGGTGAGTTGTCCTTCCCAAAGGAAGCCTTCAACCATTCCTTTGAGCAGATGGGCTTTGAGGGAGATTTCTCTGTAAAGACCTTCAGGAAAAGGAAGGTCTCATCCTAGTGGAAATACCTACTCCATGTGGTTATCCACAGCTTGTCAAACAAGCATGGAGGGTGGGACCAGATTCCTGATGATCTCTCCTTCATAGTGCATGGAATGGTTCAAGGGGTCATGTTCAGGTACTCTCAATTTGTCAATACCAATTTACTTGCTAACCTGGACTCCTTAGAGTATTATATGTTTCCTAGTTATGTTCAACACATTCTCAACTGTGAACTGGGCTCACAGTTGAGGGAAACATATAATATTCTTAAATTGGGACAGATGAAGCCCAACATCTTTAAACTCGTGAAAAAGCCAACTGTAGGCTTCTCCGGGGTAGAAACAGCCCTTGTCCCCAAAATGTTAGAGCTCATTGCTCAAGGTGACAACCTAGCAACACAAGCTAGTGTTGAACCCGCACCTTCTACCTCTCTACCACTAAAAAGGCCTCAAGTAACCCTCACCTACCAAAGAAAATCCAAACAAACCCCTGCTCAAGCTATTGAGTCTTTGTAGGTCCCCATATACTCATCTTTACAGGAGGAAGTGGACACTAGAGCTCCCACTTCCCCTGAGGAGTAAACCACTCCCATCTCTTCAACTATCAGGGCTGAGGTTCCTCATGCTCACCCTGATGAGCTCACAAGCCCAACAGCCTTAAGCCTTCACTCTGAGTCTCAACACTCAAGTGAACAACCTTCAGGGGACAGTTACCATCCCCAGCCTTTAGATCTAAATCAACCCATTCCCAACCTATCCTTCTATACTGATGAAGACCTAGGATTAAGTGAGTACCATGAGTCTCTCTTCTCTTCCCCTACTCAAAGAGAGATGATTACTCCTGAGTCTCCTCAGTCTAGCCCACATCAGTCACCAACTGAGGTGGACACTTCTAAACTTGTTCAGGATGTCCATATGGAAGAGGCTCTCACTTCTGCAAGTGATTACATCATTAAGACCTCAACCATGGCAACTCAGCCCACTTACATCTCAACTGAGATTGCCAGTGAGCAGAGGAAAACCAGCAGCCAAGAACCTCTAGCTGGTGGTGAGAGAGAGGACTTTGGTCCAATCATCTCATCCCCCAATGATTCTTCTGATGAAGAAGAGGGGAATCTGAGACTAATGGTGCACAAATTGTCTAAAACATGCACTTACCTAGTCTCAAAGGTCAGTCACCTTGAATCTCAGGTGACTACCTTACACAACAGTGTCAATGATCAGCAACTTGAGATTTCATATCTTAAGGAAAAACTAGCTGGGAGACCTTTAAGAAGAGCTCAACTAGGAACACAAGAACCTGTGGATGTGATTGATTTATCCTCCAACTCACCTATGCAAGTGGGTGATGCTACCAAAAAGGGGGAGAAAGTCATTGCAGCCACAGAACTTGGGAGTTCTTCACAGAGAATAGACATTGAGGACTCACCATCCTCACTTGCAATTGTGCATTCTCAGCAACTTCCTCAAGTTCACATTAATGTGGACTCTATAGACTCTATCATCAGGAGTCTCTTTGAGGAAGGTATACCAAGGGCTGCGTCATCCCCACCTCAAGGAACTTCAAACTACATCATAAGGTGGAGGTATGATGATGATAGAAGAGCCCTTATTCTTCAAAGAGTTCAAGGGCAACAAGAAGTATTTGACTTTCAAAATTTGAACTTCTATGAAGGTCTGGATCTAGTCAATATGCCACTTGTCAACCCTTGCAACTCAAGACAAGCTGACAGATTGGCTCAAAGAATTCAAGACAGGATCACTGCAGAGTTTAGCTTAAGAAGAAGACTTAGGCAATCAGGTAATGCTATCGATCAACTGGATGTTGAGGTGGACCCTAAGATTAGTTTCATAGGGGAAACCTTGACTGAAGGCCCAGTGGCAGAGATCCACATTCCTTCTGAGATACCTGCTGGTGAAGGTGTTTCTTAGCCTCTCTCTGGCCAGAGCATGGATGCTACACCAAGCAATGAAGGCCAAACCTCTATCCACCCTGAGTCACAAAGGTCTGTGGGTGACAAAGGGAAAAGGATTTTGACTCCTGAGGAAATTGAGGAGGAAGAGAGAGAGAGATAGGAAGAGGAAGCTAAGGGGAGAAAGTTCCTCTGGGTCTTCAGGCTTTATGCAAGCTGCAATTAGGGCTGCCCCCAGACCAAATACTCAAGGTGATGAGTTGAGGGTAGTCAGGATTACTTACCTGCAGACCAGGAACTACGACATTGATGAAATCATTTATCTCCCTTTAGAACAACTAAATGAACTGGCTGACATGGAAGTGTCAAGAGAGATGAAAGAAAAAGAAGATGCAAGGTTACTTCTCCAATTCAAAAAGGAGAAGAGACAGAAAAGACTCTACAAGCATGCTCCTACTCTCTCTCCAGTTCAAGAAAGCCCTGTACAAGAAGATGTGGTTCAACAAGAACCTCAGGTATACAAAGAAGAAGATAGGATCAAAATAATCAACTACCTGAGTGCCACAGGCTTCTATCAGGCAGATGCACTTCTTCCCTTGTCCTATGACTTTGTTTAGTTTGAGTACTTAAAACAACTTGAGCTTGAGTTCGTCAAGGGGAGAAAGACAACTAAGAAGAAGCTAAGGGAAGAAGCTGCAAAGTCAAGAGCCATCATCCAAAAGAGTATGAAGAAGTCTGCTGACAGACAAAGGATGATAAGCTTCTTGAAGCTCTATGGATTCTCCGGTAGGAGACTTGGCCCTATGTCTCTATCCATAATGGATGAGCATATAAGGGTAATCAAGAAGAAGATCAAGAGTGGAGAGCTGATTGACTTACACTCTCTTCCAAGTCAAGTCCCACCTGAAGTGGAGGTTAACGTTGAACAACCTAAGACAACACAACCCGGACCTCCTGCTGAGCCTCGGCAAGCTTCATATTCTGATCTACAGCAGGGTCAAACTCCCTCTCCTTCTAAACCTGTGAGGGAGGAACACCCAACTGAGAAAGACAAGGATGATCAACAAGGTGCTGCAGACCAGTCTTCTCAATTAAAATCATCTAAGAGAAAGAAGAGGATGGCTTCCAAACCAAAGTCTAAGAGGAAGAAGCCTAAATCATCTAACTCTACACCTCAGGCTGAGTCTGATCAACCTGAGGAAGTGCATGAAGAGGCAACCCAATCAACTCCAATACAAGTGGCTCCTCTTGCAGCTGAGACACCCACCCTATCCTGGACCTTCTCTACCAATCCAGAAAGATGACATATAATCAGAGATCAAGGTGTTGCGAATGTCTATACATGGCAAGACATAATCAACTTACCTCTGCATGATCTCCTTGAGATGAGAAGATATTATGAAAGTCTGAACGATCCTGACCATCTAATGAAGAAGGGTATGGTCATGATTGTGTTGAAGACTACTAACATCTGAAGATCTTCTAAATATTTTGGTAGCATCAGACTAGGGGGAGTTTGTAAGGATTCCTTTAAGTCTGATGCAAGCCAAAACATCCAAAGTCTCTCTACAAGCAATGCACTAAAGAACTGAAGTAGAATTGTTTCGGAAGTTTTACACCATGAACTAGAAATATTCTAAGTGTAAAATCTTCTGAAGCTAAGACCAATATCTTCCGAAGCCAAATATGAAGTCTTCCGAAGCCTCAGAGACAAAGTCTTCCGAAGCTTCATCCTATGAAGACAGATTTCTTCCGAAGACTTTTAGTAACATGCTTTATCTGATGTACTGTTTCATAAAGCTGGACACCTTTCCGCTGCATCTCTGTAAAGTCACCATCTTTCATGAGTTGGTGAAAAGGTCCATGCGTTTAGTAACTGTACATTGAGGTCTTGAGTCTGTAACCTTCTACTTTATGTACTTTATCCTTTTTGTAATAGATAAGGATGTGAACTATGGCATGTCATAGTCACAAGGTCAAAAGGCAAATATGCCTTTTGATTCTACAATTGATTTTGTTTGTGTCTAGTCAATTGTATCCAGCTGGCTTTCAAAGTATAGCCGGCTGTAGGTTGTAGTATAAGTATTCCATGTTCCAGTATCTTTCTTTATGCTTTTGTAACACTTGTAATAGAACTTGAGAAATCAATATACTGCATCCTTGAAACCCAAATCTCTTGTTTTGTCTCTTTATTGTTTCTTGTGTTCTTAGTATCATTATTGTTGTTAATCCAGTTTATTGTTTAATCAAGTTTGGTTAATCTCCTCTTTGTGTTGTTGTGTTGTAATTGTTAAGCCCTTCACCGGTCCTGCAATTGGTATCAGAGCTTTTCAGGCTCTTGATATAAGATCTCACCATCTTAAGATCCCTCACACACACAAATACTAAACTTTCAAAATGGCATCCGTTTCAAAGACTGATATGGAAACTGAAACCATGAACAAGTCCCCGCTGATCACTCTTGATGACTTTGATACCTAGTGTATGAGAATGGAAGGTTTCATCAAGTCTCTAGACTCAAGAATGTGGGAATCTGTTGAAAATGGACCTTTCATACCCAGCACTCCTTCTGCTACTGGTGTTGGTATGATCCCTAAAGATGTGGCTAACTACTCTGATGAAGATAGGAAGAGAGTAGAGATTGATAGAAAAGCCATGACTGCTCTTCAAACTGCCCTTCCAAACTCTATGTATAAAGGTTTCAAGAAGTGCAAAACAGCTAAATAGCTGTGGGATGCACTTAAACTGATGTACGAAGGCTCCTCTGAAGCCAAGGAGAACAAGAAGGATCTCCTGAAGCAGCAGTTTGAAAACTTCACCTTCAAAACAGATGAAACCATGACTCAGCAATACTTTAGGTATGTTGAGATAGTGGATACCCTTGTGGATGAAGGAGTTCCTCTTGAAAACAGAGACATTGTAAGGAAGTTTATGTCCTCACTTCCTAGGCAATGGACACACTATTGTATGGTGATCAAGAGGACTGAAAATCTCAAAACTCTTACTCTGACAGAGTTATATGGGATTCTCAATGGCTACCAGATGGAGATGAACATGCAAGGTTCATCTGGCAACTCCAACAATGAATTGGGTTCAGCCCTGCATGTGGTTGAAAGGGATAGCATAGAACCCCAACATCATCTCATATGCTACCCTGACAACTCACTAAAGGGTCCTTTCATCACCTTCCCAGAGACACCAAGGGAGAACTACACTCAAGGAAGCCCATTCCAAGAGACAAGCTCTTCTCAAGCCTTTGTGTCTTCTGATTAAAGTTGTGGCAACTCTCTTTTCACTCTTGAAGACCTGGATTATATCCATCCAGATGACATGGAATATATAGAAATAGTCCAGCATATGACTCCTCTCACTCATAGAGGCAAGAAGTTCTACAAGAGAACTGGAAAGAGGTTTCCAAGCAATGCAACCAGTGGAAAGTTTGTCTTGGATAAAAGCAAAGTCAAGTTTTACAACTGTAACTTGATGGGCCACTTTGCTAGAGAGTGTAAGGCACCTAAAACAAATGGTGGCCAAGCACAAACCAGACCAAACTACACTGACCAAGCCCCTCAGAATGAGAAGCCAAAGCAACAAGCTGCTATTGCTGTTGAAGAAGGAGGCTTTGACTGGAGCTTTCAGGTGGAAGATGCTTCTCCAAACCAAGCATTAATGGCAGATCATGATGAAGCCAAGGTATTGGAACATCTCTGTACTCCTAAATGCATTGCTAAAGTTAACAGATATAGGTCCTATAACTTGGAAATGAGATCTGATCTTGAGTCCTTAATCATTTTAAAATCTGATTTTAGAAAGTCTGAAAATGATTATAAACTAAAGATAGAGGACTTAGAGAAAACCATTTCAGTTCTAAAACAAGAGCATACAGATTTTAGGACTCAAATTCAAGATCTCATAACCAAGCTGACTGAGTGCCAGGCTGAGCTTGTGATCAGCAAAGCGAGGGCAGAAAAGAGTATTCTTGAAGAAGAGACCTTCAAGAACATGATATCCTCATCCTTGCACAACAAGGTGTGTTATCAAAATAGATAGGGACTGGGATCAAATGAGATAGCTCCTCCACACACAATCTTGTCTGTAAGATCTCCTAGGTGTGGAACTTGTGAAGATGAGCTTCCTCTCATAGATCCTATAAGTGAAGAGGATGAAGAAGAGATAGTGAAGAATTCCTCTGAGAAGAGTGAAGAGGAGGATTCTACTAAGGGGCACTATCCTTCTGAGGAGAAGAAGACTACTGTGATGACCAAGTCAAAGAGAAAGAACTTGATCAGGAAGGGCAAAAGAAAAGCAAAGAAGGCTAAAGAGATCAAGGCTACTTTTGACTCTAAGCAGAAACAAGTTTTTATCTCTGCAAGGTTTGAAGTAGTAAAGACTGAATACATCAACCAAAACTCTTCAGCTAAGAGTTCTGGTTCTTGTTCAAATCATCTCAGTACCAAGAAGAAGACTGATCTGCTGTGTACCACTGCTGCACAGGCTGGACCATCAAACTCCAAGAACAGTTCACAGCCCAAAAGAACTGTCTCAGCATCTACAAAGATGAGGGTGGAGAAGGGATGTGACCAAAGACAGTCTTGCTCTCATAAGGAGACTCTTGTGAAGAAGAAAATGTTGTGTGTCATGTGTGAAAGTACCTCTCACATTGCTAAGGATTGTCCATACAATCCTAAAAGTACTGTCCATATGACCAAGACAAAGACTTCAAAGAGTCTCAAGAAGATTCAAGCTTCGGAAGGAAAGTATGTTTCCTTCGGAAGCTCCAAATCAAAGAAGAAGGCAAATGGAAAATTACCTTCGGAAGAAAAGTTGGTCTCGGAAGAAAGGAACTCTTCCAAAGCACTGAAGTCTGCTGCAGTGACTATAGAATCTTCTGAAGGATCAGTCATCAAAACTTCCGAAGTCCCAAAAGCTTCCGAGGTTTTGAAGGTCATGTCCATGACTCCAAAGGTGGTGTGGAAGTCTAAGAAAGACCAAGTGACTGAAGTTTCTCCATCAACAACAGCTCAAGATCCCTCTAGCACAACCATAGGATCTATTACTGTTGCATTACCTTCTATTATACTTAGTGAGCCCAAGACAAGTAAGGCTTGGTTTTCCAAATGTAACTAATCATTTCCTTTGTGCAGGAACAGCTCAAGACAAACAAGAATGTCTGGATCATTGATAGTGGTTGTTCCAGGCACATGACAGGCAATAGGTGACTACTCCATAACTTTGAGAGGATTGATGGAGGACCAGTTGCTTTTGGAGGAGATGAAGGTGCTTACATTTCTGGAAGGGGCAAGGTCACAAATGGTAAGCTCAACATTGAAAAGGTAAACTTTGTCAAGGAGCTTGGGTACAATCTTTTGAGTGTATCCCAATTTTGTGATCAGAGTCATAACATGCTCTTTACTTAGCATGAGTGCATTTTTCTCAAACCTGGAGTGGTCATTCCTCATGAGCACATCCTGCTTAAAGCCCCCAGGAAAAGGAATAGTGATGAGTCTTTCCTATGGCATAAAAGAATGGATTTGCAAGAAACATCTCCCTCTGGAGAAGTTTCATGCTTTCTATCTAAAGCAAGTAGTGATGAGTCTTTCCTATGGCATAAAAGAATGTGCCATGTAAACTTTAAGAACATGAATAAACTAATTAAACATGATTTGGTAACTGGAATGCCAAAGAAAGAGTTTACAAGTGATGATCATTGTGTTGCATGCCTGAAAGGGAAGCAACATAAGGTATCTCACAAGCCTAGGGAAAAGAACTCCATCACTACTCCCCTACACTTATTACATATGGATCTCTTTGGCCCCACCAGTGTAATGAGTCTAGGAAGGACCTCTTATTGTTTTGTGATCACAGATGATTTTACAAGATTCACTTGGGTTTTCTTTCTTAGAACTAAGGATAAAACCCCTGAGATTCTGAAGAATTTCATCTTAAAAATTGAAAATCAAAGTGATCACAAGGTCAAAACCATAAGATGTGATCAAGGGACAGGATTCAAGAATCAAATCCTTGATACATTTTGGGATGAAAAAGGTATTACAAGACAATATAGTGCTCCCAGGACTCCTCAGCAAAATGGTGTTGCTGAGAGGAGAAACAGGACACCAATTGAAGCTGCAAGAACTATGTTGTCTGACTCTAAACTACCCATCACCTTCTGGGCAGAGGCAGTAAATACTGCTTGCTATGTACAAAACAGAGTTATAGTAGTTAAGACACATGGTAAGACTCCTTATGAACTTTGGCACAAAAGAAAACCTTTCATTGGTTTTCTCAGGTCATTTGGATGTCCTTGCACCATCTTGAATACCAAAGATCAAATTGCGAAATTTGCTGAGAAATCAGATGATGGACACTTCATTGGATACTCTTCCCAAGCTAAGGCTTATAGAGTATAAAATCTCAGAACTAGAATTGTTGAGGAGTCGGCCAATGTGACTTTCAATGAACACACACCCTGTGTGGCTGGTTCTGGTCCTGATTGGCTATTTGATCTTGATATAGTTACCAATTGTTTTAACAAATCTTGTGAGAATGTTTCAAGATCTGCAGAAAATTTAAATACAGGTGATCTTGATCCAATATTTGAGCTAGGAAGACCTTCAACTCATACATCTTCAGCTCCAGTTGGAACTACTTCAGCATATGAGGTTTCTATCAACACTACAATGACAAATTCAGCTGATAAATCTTGGGTGCCTTCAAATTCCAGCTCAGAGGCTCCACATCCAGATAAAGATACCTCAATTGTGGAAGACAACAATGGTGATGGTGAAAGTGATCAGGAATTCCTTGATGCTAATAACCACACCATAGATGACAACATAAATGATGTCACACACTCATTGGATCAAGTAAATCTTGATAAGTGTGGTGCTGTGGAGGGAGAATCATCTATGCCAGATCTAAATTTCTCAAATTTGGATCTTTCTCAGCAACTTGCTGTGATCCCTCAGCTTAGGATCCACAAGTCTCACCCCACCACAAACATCATTGGAGATGTTGTCATAGGGGTAAGAACAAGAGGACAAACCCATGAAGCAAATGTTTGTCTTCACTCTTGTTTCTTATCCCAGATATAGCCAAATAAGTTGATGAAGCTCTAAAGGATGGAAGTTGGGTTGAAGCTATGCAACAAGAGTTGCTTCAATTCAAAAGGCAAAAAGTTTGGAACCTTTGTCCTCTTCCTCATGGGAAGACTACCATTGGAACCAAATGGGTGTTTAGGAATAAGAAGGATGATAGAGGCATTATCATCAAGAACAAGGCGAGACTAGTTGTTCAAGGATACACACAAGAAGAAGGGATTGACTACACTGATGTCTTTGCTCCTGTAGCAAGATTAGAAGCTGTTAGGATATTCCTGGCATTTGTTGCATCCATGAACTTCAAGGTCTTTCAACTTGATGTAAAGTGTGCTTTTCTGTATGGAGTGATTGATGAAGAGGTGTATGTCAAACAGCCACCTGGCTTTGTAGACCCTGATCATCCTGATTATGTCTGCAAGCTTGACAAAGCTCTTTATGGGCTGCATCAGGCACCCAGGAAGTGGTATGATACATTGTCTGAGTATCTTTGTAAACATGGGTACATGAGAGGTACTATAGATGGAACTCTCTTCATCAAAGGACAGGGAAATGACTTATTGCTAGTTCAAGTATATGTAGATGACATCATCTTTGGTTCAACTAATCCAAAGCTCTGCAAAGACTTTGAGAAGCTGATGAAAGACAGATTTGAAATGAGTGCAATAGGAGAACTTAATTTCTTTCTGGGAATTCAAGTGAAGCAAGTTGAAGATTGCATCTTCATAAGTCAGTCAAAATATGTTCAGGACATACTCAAGAGGTTCAACATGACTGGTTGTAAGATTGCTAAGACACCCATAGCCAGAAACCACTCCCTTGGACCTGATCTTGAGGGGGAGTGTGTAGATGAACATTTATAGAGGGCTATGATTGGGTCTCTCATGTATCTTACAGCTAGCAGGCCTGATATCATGTTTGCTACATGTATTTGTGCAAGATATCAAGCCAACCCTAAGATGTCTCACCTCATCACTGTCAAAAGGATTTTAAGATACCTAAAAAGGTGCTTTAACACTTGGTTTATGGTATCCAATGAATCCTGACTTCAATCTGTATGCTTATACAGATAGTGATTATGGTGCTTGCAACATGACTGCAAAGTCTACATCTGGGGGATGTCAATTCCTTGGTGGAAGGGTTGTCTCATGGCAATGCAAGAAACAATTCTGTGTGTCTGCATCATCTGCTGAGGCTGAATACATTGCTGCTGCAAGTTGCTGTGCTCAAGTGCTTTGGATTCAAAATCAGATGCTAGACTATGGATTTAACTTCAAGGAGACTCCTATCCACATAGACAACAATAGTGCTATCTCTATCACTGAGAACCCTGTGCAGCACTGATGGGTGCAGATAGTATATATATTTTGATAATGATTTATTACACAGATTCAGTTTTAATTCGTTATTACTAATACTAAACCACACACACAAAAGACAGTGTACCTGTCGTGAGGTAATATAGTGTTGGTAAAAACCGAGTATCAATCCGTGGACACACCTGGCCTACTCAACAAACTTGATGTTTGACTATCAGATTTGGTTTTTCTTAAAAAAAGTGATAACTTGCATTTGGAAAGATTTTTAGGGTTTAAAAAATAAACAATAATAAAAATAAAGTAAACTAAGATTTGAAGCGTTTGGATTTAAAATCAGGGAATAAAAGTTATCATCCTAATTAGACTCCACTTATGTAATTATGATGAATTGGTGTTGTGATTTAAAGATATTGATTAATGTAATTATGTTAATGTTTATAAAGATGAGCCGGCGCGATTTCTCGTCTATCCTGCTGCCGTAGTGACTTGATCCTGTCAGGCTGAGTTTACTGCTCAGATCAAAGCCCTAGTAATGTAGGTGAATCTTTTGTGTCCTATTTGACTTACGATTTCTGAAAACATAATTTAATGTTAAAAAGAGAGTTGATCAGGTTCCTTCCTAACATACCATTAATTTTAGAAAACCGTAACAATTACTGAAGTTTCCGAACTAATAAAAGGGAACCCGCAAATGATCAGAAAGTTAAAGTGATATGATTTCTAATAACCATTTCTAGTTCATTATCCATGGATTTATTATGAAGACCGGTTTCGCGAATGAAAGTTAATCATACGGTTTTCAACCTTGTATGACAATCACAATCAAAAACCATAAATTTATAACTTCCCGTTCAAATGTAGATGCTACCCATCAATAGTTTTCCCAAGACCACCATAACATTAACATAATATTTATCACACTATTAGTTCATCACAAATTACATAAGTTTCATCCGATTAGGATGATAAATAGAGTTTAGCTCATAATGAGCTTTAACATAACAACAGATAACAAAGAAGATAGATAAGTGATCACCGGTGAAATGGAACAATCAAACCGATAATCCACAATGGATGACGTTTAGGTGATCCCAAGCTTCTTCCAAGTGTTGTATGCACCTCCCGAGCCTCCAAATGATCTTGAAGTCTTGATTCCCGACAGAATTCAGCAGAGTAACTCTCCCATTAAAGCTTGCCAAAAATGGTGAGCTTAGGCTTCTATTTATAGGCTTTCCGGAGTGTTTAAGCACGGCCCCGTGCCTAAAAGACACGACCCCATGCTAGTACAATGCTTACGAAAGTTGGTCGGCTCGTACATGCAGGTTGTGTCGGGCACGGCCTCGTGCTAAATGGCGCACGGCCCCGTGTTAGAGGTGGGGCACGACCCCGTGCCTCATAGTGATTATGGTGCTTGCAACATGACTGCAAAGTCTACATCTGGGGGATGTCAAATCCTTGGTGGAAGGGTTCTCTTTGCTTTTTACCTTTCTTCGACCTTAAGCTTCTCAAATGGCCAACCTTAACCGTAGAAACAATCCAGATTTCTCCATGCAACTTCACAGGCAACACAACCAGGTTGCTCTGTTAAGCTCTAAGAGAGATGAAAGTTTCTTAGAGATTTGCCAATCTTAACTCTATCAAATTACTTCACCTACCTAACCATTGATCCTACTCTGTATGAACATCATTTGCTTGAATTTTGGAAGACCTGCCAAGAGGTCATCATGGATGGGGAGAAGGCACTGTCTGCCACAGTGCAAGGGAGGACAATCTTCATCACTCCGGCCATCATCAACACTCATTTGCAGCTGGATGATGAAGAAGGTGAGTTGTCCTTCCCAAAGGAAGCCTTCAACCATTCCTTTGAGCAGATGGGCTATAAGGGAGATTTCTCTGTAAAGACCTTCAGGAAAGGTAAGGTCTCATCCCAGTGGAAATACCTACTCCATGTGGTTATCCACAGCTTGTCATTCAAGCATGGAGGGTGGGACCAGATTCCTGAGGATCTCTCCTTCATAGTGCATGGAATGGTTCAAGGGGTCAAGTTCAGGTACTCTCAACTTGTCTATACCAATTTACTTGCTAACTTGGACTCCTTAGAGTATTATATGTTTCCTAGATATGTTCAACACATTCTCAACTGTGAACTGGGCTCACAGTTTAGGGAAACAGATAATATTCTTAAATTGGGACAGATGAAGCCCGACATCTTTAAAATCATGAAAAAAGCCAACTGTAGGCTTCTCCGGGGTAGAAACAGCCCTTGTCCCCAAAATTTTAGAGCTCATTGCTCAAGGTGACAATCTAGCAACACAAGCTAGTGTTGAACCCACACCTTCTACCTCTCTACCACTAAAAAGGCCTCAAGTAACCCTCACCTACCAAAGAAAATCCAAACAAACCCCTGCTCAAGCTATTGAGTCTGTGTAGGTCCCCATATACTCACCTTTACAGGAGGAAGTGGACACTAGAGCTCCCACTTCCCCTGAGGAGTAAACCACTCCCATCTCTTCAACTATCAGGGCTGAGGTTCCTCATGCTCACCCTGATGAGCTCACAAGCCCAACAGCCTTAAGCCTTCACTCTAAGTCTCAACACTCAAGTGAACAACCTTCAGGGGACAGTTACCATCCCCAGCCTTTAGATCTAAATCAACCCATTCCCAACCTATCATTCTATACTGATGAAGACTTAGGATTCAGTGAGTACCATGAGTCTCTCTTCTCTTCCCCTACTCAAAGAGAGATGAGTACTCCTGAGTCTCCTCAATCTAGCCCACATTAGTCATCAACTGAGGTGGACACTTCTGAACTTGTTCAGGATGTCCATATGGAATAGGCTCTCACTTCTTCAAGTGATTACATCATTAAGACCTCAACCATGGCAACTCTGCCCACTGACATCTCAACTGAGATTGCCAGTGAGCAGAGGAAAACCTGCAGCCAAGAACCTCCAGCTGGTGGTGAGAGAGAGCAATTTGGTCCAATCATCTCATCCCCCAATGATTCTTCCGATGAAGAAGAGGGGAATCTGAGACTAATGGTGCACAAATTGTCTAAAACATGCACTTACCTAGTCTCAAAGGTCAGTCACCTTGAATCTCAGGTGAGTACCTTACACAACAGGGTCAATGATCAGTAACTTGAGATTTCATATCTTAAGGAAAAACTAGCTGGGAGACCTTTAAGAAGAGCTCAACTAGGAACACAAGAACCGGTGGATATGATTGATTTATCCTCCAGCTCACCTATGCAAGTGGGTGATGCTACCAAAAAGGGGGAGAAAGTCATTACAGCCACAGAACCTGGGAGTTCTTCACAGAGAATAGACATTGAGGACTCACCATCCTCACTTGCAATTGTGCATTCTCAGCAACTTCCTCAAGTTCACATTAATGTGAACTCTATAGACTCTATCATCTGGAGTCTCTTTGAGGAAGGTATACCAAGGGCTGTGTCATCCCCACCTCAAAGAACTTCAAACTACATCATAAGGTGGAGGTATGATGCTGATAGAAGAGCCCTTATTATTTACAGAGTTCAAGGGCAACAAGAAGTATTTGACTTTCAAAATTTGAACTTCTATGAAGGTCTGGATCTAGTCAATATGCCACTTGTCAACCCAAGCAACTCAAGACAAGCTGACAAATTGGCTCAAAGAATTTAAGACAGGATCACTACAGAGTTTAGCTTAAGAAGAAGACTTAGGCAATCAGGTAATGCCATCGGTCAACTGGATGTTGAGGTGGACCCTAAGATTAGTTTCATAGGGGAAACCTTGACTGAAGGCCTAGTGGCAAAACCTGAGATCCCTGTCTCATCATCATAAACTGCTGTAGCGATCCACACTCCCTCTGAGACACCTGCTGGTGAAGGTGTTTCTCAGCCTCTCTCTGGCCAGAGCATGGATGCTACACAAAGCAATGAAGGCCAAACCTCTATCCACCCTGAGTCAGAAAGGTCTGTGGGTGACAAAGGGAAAAGGATTTTGACTCCTGAGGAAATTGAGGAGGAAGAGAGAGAGAGAGGAAGAGGAAGCTAAGGGGAGAAAGTTCCTCTGGGTCTTCAGGTTTTATGCAAGCTGCAATCAGAGCTGCCCCCAGACCAAATACTCAAGGTGATGAGTTGAGGGCAGTCAGGATTACTTACCTGCAGACTAGGAACTATGACATTGATGAAATAATTTATCTCCCTTTAGAACAACTAAATAAATTGGCTGACATGGATGTGTCAAGAGAGATGAAAGAAAAAGAGGATGCAAGGTTACTTCTCCAATTCAAAGAGGAGAAGAGGCAGAAAAGACTCTACAAGCATGCTCCTACTATCTCTCCAGTTCAAGAAAGCCCTGTACAAGAAGATGTGGTTCAACAAGAACCTCAGGTAAACAAAGAAGAAGATAGGAACAAAATGATCAACTACCTGAGTTCCACAGGCTTCTATCAGGCAGATGCACTTCTTCTCTTGTCCTATGACTTTGTTGAGTTTGAGTACTTAAAACAACTTGAGCTTGAGTTAGTCAAGGAGAGAAAGACAACTAAGAAGAAGCTAAGGGAAGAAGCTGCAAAGTCACGAGCCATCATCCAAAAGAGTATGAAGAAGTCTGCTAATAGACAAAGGATGATGAGCTTCTTGAAGCTGTATGGATTCTCCAGTAGGAGACTTGGCCCTATGTCTCTATCCACAATGGATGAGCATATAAGGGTAATCATGAAGAAGATCAAGAGTGGAGAGCTGATTAACTTACACTCTCTTCCAAGTCAAGTCCCACCTGAAGTAGAGGTTAAGGTTGAACAACCTGAGACAACACAACCCGGACATCCTGCTAAGCCTCAGCAAGCTTCATATTCTGATCTACAGCAGGGTCAAACTCCCTCTCCTTCTAAACATGTGAGGGAGAAACACCCAACTGAGAAAGACAAGGATGATCAACAAGGTGCTGCAGACCAGTCTTCTCAGTTAAAATCATCTAAGAGAAAGAAGAGGATGGCTTCTAAACCAATGTCTAAGAAGAAGAAGAAGCCTAAATCATCTAACTCTACACCTCAGGCTGAGTCAGATCAACCAGAGGAAGTGCATGAAGAGGCATCCCAATCAACTCCAATACAAGTGGCTCCTCCTGCAACTGAGACACCCATCCTATCCTGGACCTTCTCTACCAATCCAGAAAGATGGCATGTAATCAGAGATCAAGGTGTTGAGAATGTCTATACATGGCAAGACATAATCAACTTACCTCTCCATGATCTCCTTGAGATGAGAAGATATTATGAAAGTCTGAATGATCCTGACCATCTAATGAAGAAGGGTATGGTCATGATTGTGTTGAAGACTACTAACATCTGAAGATCTTCTAAATATTTTGGTAGCATCAGACTAGGGGGAGTTTGTAAGGATTCCTTTAAGTCTGATACAAACCAAAACATCCAAAGTCTCTCTGCAAGCAATGCACTAAAGAACTGAAGTAGAATTGCTTCGGAAGTTTTACACCATGCACTAGAAATATTCTAAGTGTAAAATCTTCCGAAGCCAAGACCAATATCTTCCAAAGCCAAATATGAAGTCTTCCGAAGCCTCAGAGACAAAGTCTTCTGAAGCTTCATCCTATGAAGACAGATTTCTTCAGAAGACTTTTAGTAACATGCTTTATCTGATGTACTATTCCATAAAGCTGGACACCTTTCTACTGCATCTCTGTAAAGTCACCATCTTTCATGAGTTGGTGAAAAGGTCCATGCTTTTAGTAACTGTACATTGAGGTCTTGAGTCTGTAACCTTCTACTTTTTGTACTTTATCCTTTTTATAATAGATAAGGATGTGAACTATGGCATGTCATAGTCACAAGGTCAAAAGGCATATATGCCTTTTGATTCTACAATTGATTTTGTTTGTGTCTAGTCAATTGTATCCGGCTGGCTTTCAAAGTATAGCTGGCTGTAGGTTGTAGTATAAGTATTCGATGTTCTAGTATCTTTCTTTATGCTTTTGTAACACTTGTAATAGAACTTGAGAAATCAATATACTGCATCCTTGAAACCCAAATCTCTTGTTCTGTCTCTTTATTGTTACTTGTGTTCTTAGTATCATTATTGTGGTTAATCCAGTTTATTGTTTGATCAAGTTTGGTTAATCTCCTCTTTGTGTTGTTGTGTTGTAATTGTTAAGCCCTTCACCGGTCCTGCATTAATCATTATGAACAAACAATGAAAAGCATGTGTCTGTCCTTGTAAATAGTAATAAATAAATAAATAATAATAATAATAAAAATTTATCCTTCTGAAGATTTATAATTACCTTAGGAAGAAACTTATGTCTTAGAACAAATTTCTTCCGAAAGCAATTTACCTTCGGAAGAAACTTCTGAAACATCTTCCGAAGCTTAGAATAAAAAATTATTGTCTTTCTTTCTGTGTCTTTTAATTCAACATGACATATGTTTGGGAAATGATAGTACTGTTGGGTTTTGTCACATGTAAAACAAGCTAGTTTAACCATTTAAACTACGAAAACGCAACGGAAAAAGGAGTTTAACATATGGTTTATAATCTGAAAATTTTTAACATTTTAAGCCACAAACAAAACCCAAGAATAAGGATCAAAAAGTATGTGAAATAGTATGCTATCAAACAAGACATAACAACCATAGGGTGTTCATAGAATCAACCTTTCTTGAACAAGATGTTGTAGATGAAAAGGATGAAGGTGATGATGTTCTTGAATGTGTAGCCTCCAAAATAGAAGACCTCAAGCTTGTATACCCACAATCCCTTCCAAACACCAAGCTTGTTAGGAGAGCAACACCAAGGAACTCTCTTGCTTTGTTCCTCAAAAGGTCCGAAAATTTCAGCTTGTTATTCTTTCTGGAATCCGAAAATTCAGCCCCCTTTTGAGAGAGTTTTGCAATGTGTGTGTAAGAGAAAGTGTGTATTGGAGAGAGGAGAGTTGGAAGAGTGCAAGTAAGTCTTAAGTCTTGAAAGAACCAAGACTAAAGACCCTTCAAACCCCCACATGGGGCTGCCAAAAATTTGTTTCAAAAATGGGTTCCCCGCATTTTGAAACTTTTATAAACTTATAATCTTTCAACCCCTCAATTGATAAAATTAATACCTATTTTAATTTTATATCGTTAAGACACTTTTATTTGTTATTACTTAACCAACTTAAAAAATAAAACAAATAATATCTCATGAACAAACTATCCATATAATATTGTTCTATTACAAAGCAATGTTTTAGAAAACCCATTTTCTATATTGGTGTCAATGTTTATTTGTATGATCTCATCAACAATTAAACATTTATTGGTGTTTGTGTAGCTTGTTATTGGGTATGACCCGACTTGGATCATAACGTACTAACCACATCAATCTTTTTTGTGTCTTGGGAATACAAGATCCAACAATCTCCCACTTGCACAAGATTCATAGAAGATTGACGCAAGCAGTAAATACCGCCTAACAACGGTTTACTACCCTTAATACGTATGACTAGGTGCCATTCAATAACATCATCTCCTTCAAGTACCATACTTGAAATGTTTTAGGTGAATCAATCATCTATCCTTTTGTCGCAGATGTCATGTTAAATCCTAGAGACACAGAGTGATCATTCTCCATTGATTTAACTTTATTAGGCCTTAGACATCTTACTCTTAACGGATAAGAGGGACAAATCCCATCTTGACAACATACGTCTCTCACAATTACCTTATATCATACCTGAACTCAGACTTATGTACTGCCATGTTTCAGAACAGCGAAGAGCTAAGTCAAAGTATAATATTCGGTAAATATCAAGACCCAATATGTATCTCAGGTGAGAGGATACCAAATGATGTTCGCTGTTACTCAAAATTACTTATGATCAATCAGTAAGATTCCATGTAGTAATATTTGAGATGCAGGTCAGTCCAATATTTGCATCCCATAAATACCTATGAACTTTGGCAGCAACCTTTTGCTCTATATTCATCCATATGAATATCTACCAATCCAAGTTCATAATAGCATTACCTTCATACTTGTTCCCATAAGCATGAACAGCTACGGACATTCTGAGTGAATAATTTATTCATGGATTTTAAACATGAAAAATAGGAATATTAGTTGAATCATTATAGCTGAATAATCCATTCAAGTAATGAAGGGTTACAATATCTCATTACATAAATTAAAGATCAAATCCAGTCACTATAATATTGAAGCCCCATGGCACAAGCATGACTTTCATGCTTCGCCTTTTCAAGAAGCTTCGTGAGTGGATCCGCAATGTTTTGATCCGTGTGAACTTTGCAAATACATATCTTCCCCTTTTCAACTTCATCCCTTATGTAGTTGAATCTTCGTTCAATGTGCCTAGTCTTCTGATGTGCACGGGGTTCCTTTATTTGAGAAATCGCACCCTCGTTATCACAAAGAATTTCTAGGGGGTCCTTAATGGAAGGGATCACCCGTAGATCAGCAATGAACTTCTTCAACCATGCAGCTTCCTGAGCTGCTAATGAAGCGGCAATATATTCTGACTCTGTAGTTGATAATGCCACCACATCTTGCTTAGAGATCTTCCAAGAGATTGCTCCTCCATTCAAGATAAAAATGTACTCCGATTGTGTCGTGAATCATCCTGATCAGTTTGGAAACTCGCATCAGTGTAACTCTTTACTACGAGTTCTTCCTCACCAGATCCATAGATTAGAAACATATCTTTAGTCCTCCTTAGGTACTTCAGTATGTTCTTAACAGCCATCCAATGACTGCTTCCAGGATTTTGTTGATATCGGCTTGTCATGCTCAAAGCGCATGACACGTCCGGTCTAGTGCATATCATTGCATACATGATGGATCCTATAGCAGACGCATACGGGATTCCCTTCATGTTGTCTTGCTCATCCTTTGAGCTTGAACATTGAGTCTTACTCAATATTGTTCCTCTTTGAATAGGTACGGTACCTTTCTTAGAGTTTTCCATCTTGAACCTTTTCAAGATCTTATCAATGTATGCACTTTGATTCAAACCTATCAACCGCCTTGATCTATCCCTATAGATATTTATTCCTAAAATATAGGCGGCTTCACCAAGATCCTTAATGGAGAAACAGCTTCCAAGCGAGGCTTTTACACCTTCCATGGTTGGAATGTCATTTCTAAATAGTAGGATGTCATCGACATACAATACTAAGAAAATGGTGATGCTCCCACTAGCCTTCTTATATACACATGCTTCATTAGCGTTTTTGATGAACCCAAATTTGGTTATTTCTTCATCAAAACGGTGATTCCAACTCCTTGATGCTTGCTTCAATCCATAGATTGATTTTTTTAACTTGCATACTTTGTTAGGATGTTTTGAGTTCACAAAACCTTTAGGCTGAACCATATAGACATCTTCCTCAAGATATCCATTTAGAAAAGCGGTTTTGACATCCATTTGCCAAATCTCATAATCATAATGAGCAGCTATGACAAACAATATCCTAATAGACTTTAGCATTGCAACCGGTGAGAAAGTCTCATCATAATTAACCCCTTGAGTTTGAGTGAAACCTTTTGCTACAAGTCTAGCTTTATAAGTATCCAAGTTTCCATGCATATCGGTTTTCTTCTTGAAAACCCACTTACTTCCAACTATCTTGGAGTTAAGAGGTGGTTCAACCAAGTCCCACACTTGGTTGTCATACATGGATTGCATCTCTACGTTCATGGCTTCAAGCCATTTCTCACAATCCAAATTGGACATTGCATCATGGTAGGTGGTTGGTTCATCGGAATCTACCACATAGCATCCATCTACGAAAAATCCATATCTTTCAGGTGGATTACTAATTCTACCAGATTTGCGAAGGTTTTGTGTATATTGATCAACCACTTGATCATTCTCAACATCCTCATGATGAGTGCTAGTGTCAACCAAACATGTATCGTTTTGTGGCTCTTGATCCTTTTCAAGATCCACAGTTCTACTTGCTAGTTCCTTCCATAAGGAACTTAGCTTCTAAGAACTCAGCCTTCTTGGCAACAAACTCCTTTTGTTCCAATGGATCATAGAAATAATATCCCATAGAATCTCTAGGATATCCAATGAAGATACACTTAGTGGAACGGCTTTCTAGCTTGTTTGAGGTAGGAGTCTTAACATAAGCCTCATAACCCCATACCTTTTAATATGATAGTGATGGAACCCTTCCATGCCATATTTCAAAAGGTGTCGTTTCCACTTTCTTGGTTGGGGCCATATTCAAAATACGGGCCGCAGAGAGCAAAGCGAAACCCCATAATGACAAAGGCAGTGAGCTTCTAGCCATCATAGATCGGACCATATCTAATAGAGTTCGATTTCTCCTCTCAGACACGCCATTATGTTGGGGTGTTCTAGGTGGAGATAGTTGTGAGACAATACCACAACTTCTAAGATGGTCTCTAAAGGCATCACTCAGGTATTCACTTCCTCTATCGGTGCAGATAATTTTTATTTTCTTGTTGAGTTGATTTTCTACTTCATTTTGGAAGATTTTGAACATTTCAAAAGCTTCATCTTTGTGTCTTAACAAGTACACGTAACCATATCGACTATAGTCGTCGGTAAAGGTAATGAAGTATCTTTCATGGTACCTAGTCATTGGCTTAAAAGGACCACATACATCCGAATGTATGATGCCTAATAAATCTTTTGCCCGTTTGGACTTGCCACTAAAAGGTGCCTTAGTCATTTTACCTTGTAAACAAGATTCACATACATCGAATGAATCATATTCGTTTGCTTTTACAAGACCGTTCTTTTGAAGTGTTTGTATGCGCTTCTTGTTTATATGACCAAGACGGCAATGCCAAAGATAGGTATCACTCAAATCCAATTTGAGTTTCTTAGCGGTGGTTTGGTACAATGAGCTATCATATAATGTGTTTTCACGAACCAGTTCATAAATACCATTAACAGGAATAGCTTTAAAATAAAACGTGCCATTTAAAGAAACATGAATTTCATTCTCAATAAATGACAAAACATAACCATATTGTCTTAATTGGGCAACAGAAATAATGTTCCTAGTCAAACTAAGAGCATACAAAATATTGTTCAAAATTGCTTCAAAACTATTTGGAAGCTTCAAGGTGTAGTCCCCTCGGCCTTCAAATTGAACCATTGCCCCATTCCCTATGTAGAGGCTAACATCTCCTTTCTTGAAGTCCTTACTTCTTTTGAACCCCTGCAATAAGTTGCAAATGTGAGTTTCACATCCGGTATCCAATACCCATGTGTTAGAGGATATTAAATTTAGATCAATATGGATCATGAAAATTGTACCTGAGGTTTGCCCGACATCCTTCTTTGCTTGCAACTCTTTGAGATGGACTGGGCAATTTCTTGCCCAATGTCGAACCTCCCCACACTTAAAGCATGGGTCATTTGAAGCAACCTTTTGCTTCTTCTCCGCTGGTTTTTGTGGTGGCGCTCTTACCACTACCTTTCCCTTTCCCCTAACGTACCCTTTACCCTTGGCAACATTTGCCTTGGGTGCGGGGTGAGGCCTCTTCTTGTTCCCACCTTCGATAATGGTGAGAACAGGTAAAACCCTTTTACCCATGGCCACCTCGGCAGTTTTGAGCATAGAGTGAAGCTCACTGATGTTCTTGTCCTACCCGTTCCTGTTATAGTTCATGACAAAGTTGTCAAACCTTTTTGACAAAGAGTTGAGGATCAAATCTGTAGCCAACTCTTTCGAGACGGGACAATTCAGCCTTTCGAGGCGGTCAATGTGGCTTTTCATCTTAAGTGCATAAGATGAAACAGATTGGGTGTCGTCCATACGACACGCATGGAGTGCTCGAACCATTTCGAAGCGCTCAACCCGTGCTTGTTGGTAGAACGTTTCCTTCAACTAGGTTATCATGTATGCTCCATGATGTTCATACTCCTTTTGGAGATCTGGAGTCATACTTGCCAACATAAGGCAAGACACTTGGACCGAGTCCTCAGTGTATCATTATTGTTTGTGACCTTTGCAACTTCTAGGGTATGGGATCGACTTTAAAACATCATATGTATAGTCGGCATGTTTATCCCATCAACACCTTTGTAAACCATATTGTAGGTGATCCATTTAATATGGTTTGCAAATCAAGTTACCCTACTTTCGCACACATGTGAGTTTTCCAACATAAGTGGTTAGGTGACCTTTATCCCACATATATGGTATCCCCACCTCAAGTCACAAGTTACCTCAAAACGGTTAGGTGAGCTTTATCCCATTAAGAGTTTCCGAATGACTCAAGTGTTGTACAAAAGGACGGTGTTAAACTTGTTTATGAAAGAAGTTTATAGTTTTCATAATCTTAGTTTAAAAAACTCTATGTACCTTATATTTGCATGCTTTCAAATACAAGGTACCCTATGGTTCACTTTTAATAAAACCTCTTTTATTAAAACCATTAATCCTTTTAATAACCTTTTATTAACCACTTAATGATAAAGAACCATTAAACTTTCAGCGTGTTAAGTTGTTAATGAGTTTGTAATGCATATCCAAATATCAACCAAACAATCAAACAACAAACATCCAAACAAGCATAATCATACAAGCATGAGTGCATAATCATAGGCACTAAGTTGACCACACTTGTTTGCCATCACAAGTGTTGTCATAAGGTCTTTCTTAAGGGTAGAGATGACACATCAAAATGTGTCCATGAACTCCCACTTGAATCCACATCCAAAAGCTTCAAGTGTCCATGTCTTTTGTATCCTTCTTTGAGTCTTCATCTTGTGCATCTTCTTTTACAAAAATCTTATCCTAATACAATTTTTCTAATAAAAGAAATGCACCTAATCTATTTTTTACATAACCAAATGAATAAATAAATTACAACCCAAAATATAAAACACAAATAACAACCCTTACAAGGATCAAAACCAACATGACATACAACAATCAACCAAAACCAAACACAAAAGGCCAAGGCTATGTTATGCACCATAATGAGAAACATATTCAACATCCAAGAACAACAATGAATCCCTTATTTCAGCCCAAAATTTCAGCCAACATGAACTAAAATTTTAAGGTTTGTCCAAACAACACAATCAACCATTTGATGTAAATCTTTCAAGGTTTACACTAAAGCATGCAAGAATAAACCTTGAAACATAAGGAATTCATACACCCACAACAAAACAGCCCCTAATGGGTTGAAAAAGTCCATGAAAACTAATTTTTCAAGACCATTTGAAGCACATATTCCACATAACCGGCTCTTAGATGCCATTGTTGGGTTTTGTCACATGTAAAACAAGCTAGTTTAACCATTTAAACTATGAAAACACAGCGGAAAAAGGAGTTTAACATATGGTTTATAATCTGAAAATTTTTACCATTTTAAACCACAAACAAAACCCAAGAATAAGGATCAAAAAGTATGTGAAATAGTATGCTATCAAACAAGACATAACAACCATAGGGTGTTCATAGAATCAACCTTTCTTGAACAAGATGTTGTAGATGAAAAGGATGAAGGTGATGATGTTCTTGAATGTGTAGCCTCCAAAATAGAAGACCTCAAGCTTGTATACCCACAAGCCCTTCCAAACACCAAGCTTGTTAGGAGAGCAACACCAAGGAACTCTCTTGCTTTGTTCCTCAAAAGGTCCGAAAATTTCAGCTTGTTTTTCTTCCTGGAATCCGAAAATACAGCCCCCTTTTGAGAGAGTTTTGAATTGTGTGTGTAAGAGAAAGTGTGTCTTGGAGAGAGGAGAGTTGGAAGAGTGCAAGTAAGTCTTAAGTCTTGAAAGAACCAAGACTAAAGACCCTTCAAACCCCCACATGGGGTTGCCGAAAATTTGTTTCAAAAATTGGTTCCCCCCATTTTGAAACTTTTATAAACTTGTACTCTTTCAACCCCTCAATTTATAAAATTAAAACCTATTTTAATTTTATATCATTAAGACACTTTTATTTGTTATTATTTAACCAACTTAAATAATAAAACAAATAATATCTCATCAACAAACTATCCATATAATATTGTTCTATTACAAAGCAATGTTTTAGAAAACCCATTTTCTAAATTGGTGTCAATGTTTATTTGTATGATCTCATCCACAAATAACATTTACTGGTGTTTGTGTAGCTTGTTATTGGGTATGACCCGACTTGGATCATAACGTACTAACCACATCAATCTTGTATGTGTCTTGGGCATACAAGATCCAACAAGTACACTATACCTTTGCTTCTTCCTGAATTCTTAAATATCATTAAAATCTGATCAATTTTCTTCATATGTGAGTAGGTTCATTTTGAGTGGAAACTACACTAAGAGCATGCCAAACATAATGCAAAGTGACTGTTTGTGGGAAACTTCATTTTGAGGATACAGCAAGTGAGCCTTAATCTGATGTGACCAAATCAGTCATCTAAGCACACTATGTACCAACACTTTATAACATCTATCTTTTCAAATCATATTCCTTCTATTTTTTGTAAACAAAGACCTGGGTGTATGATCCCCATGGTTTATATTTGTAACCATCTGGTGAAAAGATCATGATCCTCATCATCCCTCTATTTTGTGTAAACAAAGACATGTGTTAAAGGCATCTCTATTTTACGGAAGTAAGGACCTGGTGACCTGATGATGATCATATCTAAGCTCTCAAAAGAATCCTCTGTGATCAACTATATATTAAATTCAGAGCTACTACATCAATGCATTAATGAGATGTCAAATGCATCTCAAGATAGAACTTATAACTTTAAGTACATAGTTTCTAAGTGTGAAAAAGTGATGAGTTAACTCACAAAGGGAGAACAAACTCTAAGTGAATTGAATGTGAAGCCCATAACAGTTACTCCCTAATAAACATGAAAACATGATAAACAGCATGCCTAGTTGATACAATACTCTTGTATGGATTTAAGGGGATAAACATACTTGCAATCAGAACTAAGATCAGGTATCATTTCAACAAATTAACTAATCAGGAAGATGCTTGGTATCATAGTATGATCCCATTTTATATGTCTATGTGCTTGTACATAATTTCTTGAGTCTAGTTTGTTACACAACTTTCGGACTGTCATATGCTGTGACATCCGTCACCTTAAGGTCCGTCAATTAACGCGGATTTCCGTTAACTATTCCTTGATCGATCATTCCTCATCTTTATTAACTCTTTATGTGGATATCATATGTGCCTTTCATCGTTGTGCTTGTGTTTTCGTTGTAATCTTATGTTAACCTTAAAAACTTCATAAAACTTTCAACATCGTAACCGCCAAATATAACATTTTTATATATATTAAACTTCACCAATAAAACCATTTTCAAGTTATAAATATCACTAAATGCATTTTTATAATTAATATAATCAACCTAATAAAGTCGTTTTTCAACCGAAACAAATTTGGGAAACTCGGGGGTTAAGTGTAGGGACTAAACTTGACATTTTGCAAACTTGGGCTAGGTATTTAAACCCATTTCCAGCCCTAAACACCCATTACTTCATCTTCTTCATCTTCTTCATCCTCTCTACACCATTTCTTCATCTTAGCACCAAATCCGACCCGCTTGGTCTCGTTTTCGTCGTCTAGACTTCATCTACAGCCTAGTCTACTCTTTTCTAGCAGGTAGACGACCTTGGTTGTCCCTTTTCTTGCTTTTTCATGGCTGTCCAAACTAGGGTTTCGGGTGTTCGGGTTCAACCCGAACACATGAGGTCGTGTGGGTGCGTGTGAGGTCTTTCTGCTTGTGTTTCATGTTTGTGTATGTTTGTAGAGTGTTTCTAGAAGTCCTTGTGGTGTAAAACTCGTGTTTGGAGCAGCCGAAGGCTGCTCAGCCCGACCACAGTCGCGATTCTGCTGTCCAGGCGACTGGGTCTGTCATGCGATTGAGTCGTGCGACTGGGTGAGTCGTGCGACTAAGCCATGCGTCTGAGTCAATCGTGCGACTGAGTTGTGCGACTGGGTATGTCGTGCGACTGAGTCGTGCGACTGTGTGTATGTATGCGATTGAGTCATGCGTGCGAATGAATGTGTGCGATTGAGTCAGGTGACCGACTGAATGTATGCGATTGTGCGTGTTTCGTGCGACCGGAGTCCAATCACACGAATGAAGGTTCAATCGTACGAAAGTAGCTAATTCGCACGATTGAAAGTTGATTCGTGCGTATGGAGGTTGAGTCGTGCGATCGGGTGTTGTGTGGTACGACTGAATGCCGGTCATACAAATGAAGGCTCAATCGTACGAATGAAGCTGATTCGCACGATTGAGGGTTGATTCGTGCGTATGGAGGTTGAGTCGTGCGTCTGGTCTTGTCGTGCGACTGTAATTGTTGTGTTTGATTTCCTTCTTGTGCGTGGTGTGTGTAGGTCGTGTGATGTTGAGGTAACATTAACACAATTGCCATTGCTCGGCCACAAATATTAAAGTCAATGCTAAAAAGGGCACAAATACTATTCAAAACAAATTAAACTAACGTTTTACAACTATCAACCGACTTATAACTATTGACATTTATCTATTACTTCTTCAATAACAATGAAACTTTTACTCAAATATCATCAACAATGGCGACAATGTCTAGTACTTGGATCTACATAAGATCTAGTACGTGTGTCTGTTTGTGTGTGTCACACGCGACCCAGCCGATACAACCCGAACCGACCGATCATTATTAGGAGCTTATTTCATATCATTAATTCTTTACAATAACTGTCAATAGGTGTTTGACCGTTCATTTGCATACTACATTTGGGAACTTTGATCTTACATACTTACCACTTGACAAGTGAGTTTCGTGGCCCCTTTTTACGCTTATACAATATTTCAATCATTTACAACTTGGGGGAAAAGTATGCTCACCCATTTTCAATGCTGTACAACTTACTTACATTTTACATAGAAGGAATCAATGTGATACTGTGTTACAAGTACTTATCTGATACATGCTTGGGTCTGCTGTGTGGTTCTATCTTTGCAACTATTTAATTCCAGTGTGGGAACCGACGGATAGGTATTGGTAGTACTACTGGGCTGACACCCCCACCCTTGTTCGTTGGTATACTAGTTGGTATCATCATTGGCCAGGAACGGGCCCTTGGGTGAATATATTCCGACAATATCTTTGTGTACGTCGCTAGGTTTGGTTGCAAATCTCATTGTCATGTGATTTTACTTGTTTATATAACTGTATTCACGGTATTCTACAACGCTTACTTTATACAGCATAACTTACTAATTTATTACTTAAACCTGCGAGCTCACTAACAATTATGTTGACTGTTTTGAGCATATCTTTTCAGGTGATCATGCAAACTGAGGAATCTAGGTGTGCTGCCTTAGTGGAGACCCTATGATGCATTTTTGGGACTTAACATGTTTTGACAACAATTATTTTGAACAATGTGTAGTCTGTGTAAACAATTACAATCTTTTGATACTTGTTCCCGGGTTGTGTGAATTCATATTACAATTTCATCTTTATTTGGTTATGTGAATCATTACCATGTCTATGCTTATGGCTATGTTGTCGTGAACATTGACTAAACACGACACAAGTCCCCTTGTTGTCGGGGGTCGTCATGACACGCTTGTCATCATTTATTATACTGCATCTCTATCGCTTATCATGTGTTATGACGATCCCAATCTCGTTACATCCCCGTGTTTCCGCTTTTAGCGGGGGTGTGACAGATTGGTATCAGAGCCATTGGTTCTAGAGAATTAGGCAATACGCTTGACCTAGACTATAACCTAGGAACCTTCATGTAGATTTGCATGCTAGGAATCTGTATGCATATTATATCTCGTGTATGTGTTCATCGCTGCTTAATTGTTCATTTATCTGTTATGTGATCTTTCCACCCTATGAGAGAGCTCTTGTGCTCACTCTTTTATGGGATGCTTCTATTGGATCTTCCGTTCCCTCTGCGCGCCAAGTTGGTTTATCAAATCCGGGTATTAAACCCGAAGAGATCTTCACAGATCATGCTATTGCGCTAGACCTTGGACATTGAGATTAACTCTGAGGAGGCTATGTCTGAAACCTCAAAAGAGGAAGAAATAGACAACCTCCGCTAGACTAAACGTGATTATATACATGGACTTACAACTGTTATGATGGACTATTGTTGAGACATTACCAATTCATGATGTGAGAACTACACGAATTGCATGCGATGTGTGATGACAATAAGTGTGATATTAACTTGGGAATACTGGACTTGATGAGTGTTATGGATAATACACTTTGAAACGATTTAAGCTTATGTGTTTACTTTTTCTATGATTAGAAAATGCCGCCTCGAAGAGTTACCCGCAGCAATAGTGGCGGGAGTGAAGCTCCAAGGGGCAGAAGCAAAGGCAGAGGCAGGTCACCAAGAACAAGTGATGCTCCTGCCAGTAACAATCAGGAAAAAGGGAGCGCTGCTATGGCGGCCCTGATCGCTCAACAGTTGGCCGCACTGATTCCTACTATCGTGGCTCAAGTGAGCGACGAACTCCAGCAACACCACCCTCATGGGGATGGTGGCAACGATGATGGAGATAATGGAGAAAGAGCCCATGGTGGGATCGAAACTGAGGTGGGAAATGGAAACCCGACCGGTAACGAAAGCAACCAGGAGACCGGAAATGGTGGTACGGTCGGTATTGAGACTGGGGTTGTTAATGCACGACGGGGGTGTTCGTACAAGGAGTTTGTGGCTTGCAAACCGAGGTAATTCGATGGGAAAGGTGGGGCGATAGCCCTAACCAGGTGGCTAGAAAAGATGGAGGCAGTGATTGACATCAGTGAGTGCCTCGACAGCCAGAGAATCAAATATGCCACCTGCTCACTGCAGGGCAAGGCCCTAACCTGGTGGAACACCCAGGTTCAAGCTAGAGGAAGAGAATCTGCGATGCAGATGTCATGGGATGAGTTTAAAGCCATGATCACCGAGGAATACTGCCCCCTCAACGAGATGCAGAAATTGGAGCATGAGTTTTGGAATCATGCTATGGTGGGGGCTGGGCATGCAGCTTATACCGACCGTTTTCATGAGCTGGCAAGGTTGGTTCCGCATCTGGTTACGCCCGAATCAAAGAGGATCGAGAGGTACATTTGGGGATTAGAGCCTCAAATTAGGGCAATGGTTACAGCAGCTGGTCCTCCTACTATTCAAAGCGCAATTCTGAAGGCTGGCGCTTTGACTGATGAGATGGTGAGAACAGGGGTTTTGGGCAGAGGAGCAGAAAAGAGAAAGGATGTTGGGGAATCGAGCCAGTCGAGTGCCGGGAAGTTTGATAAGAGGGTCAAGACAACCAAGAATTTTGTGGTCGTGTCTCAGGAATTCAGTGCCGGGTGTGCGCGAACTGTAGACGCCTGGGGCATTTGGCAAGAGATTGTAGAACTGCGCGGAATCTGGTGGCACCCGTCAACGCGGTTAACCCCGCCGGGAATGCAAGGGCTTGTTATGAGTGTGGAAGCCCCGATCATTACAGGAACATGTGCCCCAGACTGAATCAGGCACCGGGTCAACAAGGAAACAACCAGCAGCAAGTGATGGCTATCGCTTGAAATCAGGGCCCGACTACTCAAGGGAATGCAGCTCGGGGACGTGCATTCGTCATTGGAGCCAACGATGCTCGGCAGGACCCGAATGTTGTCACGGGTACGTACTTACTCAATCATCACTTCGCATCTATATTATTTGATACTGGAGCAGACAATAGCTTTATATCTTCTGAGTTTGTGCAATTGCTTGATTTGAGTCCTAGTAGGCTAGAAACTAGCTACTCTATAGAGATGGCCAATGGTAGGGTTGTTCTGGCCGATGAGATTATTAGGAAGTGCACGTTAACATTGGAGGATCATGCCTTTGATATAGACTTGATACCCTTTGAGCTAGGAAGTTTTGACGTGATTATGGGTATGGATTGGTTATCGCAAAACGGAGCAGAGATTGTCTGTCAGGACAAAATAGTATGAATCCCTATGCCAAACGGGGAGGTACTCAAGATTCAGGGAGAACGACCGGGAAGGAGCTTAAAACTTATTTCCTGCATGAAAGCACGCCGAAGTTTACGAAAGTAGTGCTACGCTTTTCTGGCTCATGTGGTTGAAAAGAAGGACAGAGAGAGGAAACTAGTAGATATTCCAGTGGTACGGGATTACCCAGATGTATTTCCTGATGACTTGTCGGGTTTGCCTCCTCCACGTCTGGTGGAATTCCGTATTGAGTTGGTTCCTGGAGCTACACCGGTAGCGAAGACGCCCTATCGGTTAGCGCCATCCGAGATGCAAGAGTTATCTAGTCAGTTACAAGAGCTACTGGAGAAGGGTTTTATTCGACCGAGTCATTCACCGTGGGGAGCACGGGTACTATTTGTCAAAAATAAGGATGGATCGTTCCGCATGTGCATCGATTACCGTGAACTGAACAAGTTAACTGTGAAGAATCGATATCCTCTCCCCAGGATCGACGATCTGTTTGACCAGTTACAAGGAGCTTCGTATTTTTCAAAGATCGATCTTCGTTCTGGTTATCATCAGCTAAGGGTTTTCGAGGACGACATACCGAATACAGCGTTTAGGACTCGTTATGGGCACTATGAGTTCTTGGTCATGCCGTTCGGGCTGACTAACGCACCAGCTGTGTTTATGGATCTAATGAATTGGGTGTGCAAACCTTACTTGGATAAGTTCGTGATCATGTTCATAGACGATATACTTATCTACTCCCGATCGAAAGAGGATCACGAAGAACACCTTCTAGCAATTCTGGAACTGCTACGGGAAGAAAAAATTTTCGCCAAGTTCTCGAAGTGTGAATTTTGGTTGCGGGAAGTGAAGTTTTTGGGTCATGTGGTTAACAAGGACGGGATACATGTAGATCCCGGCAAGATCGAAGCGGTGAAGAAATGGGATACTCCCCAGACACCATCAGAGATACGACAATTTTTAGGATTGGCCGGTTATTATCGTCGCTTCATCGTGAATTTTTCAAAGATCGCGCAACCATTAACCCTGCTTACTCAGAAAGACAAGAAGTTTGATTGGGGACATGCACAAGAACAAGCATTCAAAATATTAAAAGAGAAACTGTGCAACGCGCCTATATTGTCTCTCCCAGACGGAACTGATGATTTTGTGGTATACTGCGATGCGTCACATCAAGGATTGGGATGTGTGCTAATGCAGAAGGATAAGGTGATTGCCTACGCTTCGCGACAGCTTAAGGTGCACGAAAAGAACTACACAACTCATGATCTTGAGTTGGGCGCTGTAGTATTTGCACTCAAGATTTGGAGGCATTACCTGTATGGAACCAAATGCATCATCTTCACAGATCATAAGAGCCTCCAGCATATTCTGGATCAGAAGGAACTTAATATGCGGCAGCGACGTTGGGTAGAGATACTTAGTGACTACGATTGTGAAATCCGGTATCATCCGGGGAAAGCTAACGTGGTGGCTGATGCTTTAAGCCGTAAAGAACGTGTGAAACCACTACGTGCTCGAGCATTGGGATTGACCATTCAAATGAACTTGAAAGCTCAGATCCAAATTGCACAAAGTGAGACATTGAAAGAAGAAAACCTTGCGGGAGAAGAATTCCGAGGGTTAGATAAACAGATGATTTGCAAGGATGACGATATACAGTACTTCATGGATCGCATATGGGTACCTAGATGGGGAGGTGTACGTACCTTAGTCATGGATGAAGCCCACAAGACGCGATATTCTATTCATCCTGGTGCAGACAAGATGTATCACGATCTCAAAGATCTATACTGGTGGCCAGGCATGAAGAAAGACATTGCCTTGTACGTCAACAGATGCTTGACATGCTCAAGAGTTAAAGCTGAACATCAGAAACCATCGGGATTATTACAAAAACCTGAAATTCCCGAGTGGAAATGGGAGAACATAGCTATGGATTTCATTACCAAACTCCCTAGAACAAGCAGCTGTCATGACTCGATATGGGTTATAGTAGATCAAATGACGAAGTCAGCACATTTCTTGCCTATCCGAGAAGACTACAAGATGGATAAGTTGGCGAGATTGTACATCAAAGAGGTCGTGACACGGCACGGGGTGCCGGTGTCAATCATATCCAACTGCGATAGCCGATTTACTTCACGATTTTGGCAGACACTACAGAAAGCGACGGGCACTCGGTTAGATATAAGTACCGCCTATCACCCTCAGACAGATGGCCAAAGTGAACGAACTATACAGACGTTAGAAGACATGTTGAGAGCGTGTGTAATCGACTTTGGTGGTAGTTGGGATGCTCATCTACTGTTGATCGAGTTCTCTTACAACAACAGCTACCATACAAGCATTGGGTGTGCTCCGTTCGAAGCGTTGTATGGAAGGAAATGCAGATCACCCGTTTGTTGGGCCGAGATTGGTGAAAGTTAGCTAACAGACCCAGAGATCATTCAAGAAACAACTGACAAGATCTTTCAAATCAAGGACCGACTAAAAGCCGCAAGAGATCGCCAAAAGAGCTATGCCGACAACCGTCGGAAGCCTCTAGAATTCAACGTTGGGGATCGAGTCTTACTTAAAGTCTCCCCTTGGAAAGGAGTCGTTCGATTTGGAAAAAAAGGGAAGTTAGCCCCAAGATACGTCGGACCATTCGAGATTACCGAAAGAATTGGTCCAGTGGCTTACCGATTAAGGTTGCCACAAGAACTCAGCGGTGTGCATGATACTTTTCACGTGTCAAACCTCAAGAAGTGTTTGGCCGACGAATCCCTTCACGTGCCAATCGAGGAAATCAAGATTGACGAAAAGCTTCATTTTGTTGAGGAACCCATTGAGATCATGGATCGAAAGGTCAAGCAACTGAAGCGTAGTAGAATACCTATTGTTCGCGTAAGGTGGAATTTAAAGCGAGGGCCAAAGTTTACATGGAACCGAGAAGATCAGATGAAACTTAAATATCCATATCTTTTCGAGGATGACACTCTTGGACCTAACTCCAACTGAATTTCGGGACGAAATTCTCTCAACTGGGGGATACTGTGACATCCGTCACCTTAAGGTCCGTCAATTAACGCGGATTTCCGTTAACTATTCCTTGATCGATCATTCCTCATCTTAATTAACTCTTTATGTGGATATCATATGTGCCTTATCATCGTTGTGCTTGTGTTTTCGTTGTAATCTTATGTTAACCTTAAAAACTTCATAAAACTTTCAACATCGTAACCGCCAAATATAACATTTTTTTATATATTAAACGTCACCAATAAAACCATTTTCAAGTTATAAATATCACTAAATGCATTTTTATAATTAATATAATCAACCTAATAAAGTCGTTTTTCAACCGAAACAAATTTGGGAAACTCGGGGGTTAAGTGTAGGGACTAAACTTGACATTTTGCAAACTTGGGCTGGATATATAAACCCATTTCCAGCCCTAAACACCCATTACTTCATCTTCTTCATCTTCTTCATCCTCTCTACACCATTTCTTCATCTTAGCACCAAATCCGACCCGCTTGGTCTCGTTTTCGTCGTCTAGACTTAATCTACAGCCTAGTCTACTCCTTTCTAGCAGGTAGACGACCTTGGTTGTCCCTTTTCTTGCTTTTTCACGGCTGTCCAAACTAGGGTTTCGGGTGTTTGTAGTATGTTTGTGTATGTTTGTGTGTGTTTCATGTTTGTCGCGATTCTGCTGTCCAGGCGACTGGGTCTGTCATGCGATTGAGTCGTACGACTGGGTGAGTCGTGCGACTGAGCCATGCGTCTGAGTCAATCGTGCGACTGAGTTGTGCGACTGGGTATGTCGTGCGACTGTGTGTATGTATGCGATTGAGTCATGCGTGCACATGAATGTGTGCGATTGAGTCAGGTGACCGACTGAATGTATGCGATTGTGCGTGTTTCGCACGACTGGAGTCCAATCGCACGAATGAAGGCTCAATCGTACGAAAGTAGCTAATTCGCACGATTGAAGGTTGATTCGTGCGTATGGAGGTTGAGTCGTGCGATTGGGTGTTGTGTGGTACGACTGAATGCCGGTCATACGAATGAAGGCTCAATCGTACGAATGAAGTTGATTCGCACGATTGAGGGGTGATTCGTGCGTATGGAGGTTGAGTCGTGTGTCTGGTCTTGTCGTGCGACTGTAATTGTTGTGTTTTATTTCCTTCTTGTGCGTGGTGTGTGTAGGTCGTGTGATGTTGAGGTAACATTAACACAGTTGCCATTGCTCGGCCACAAATATTAAAGTCAACGCTAGAAAGGGCACAAATGCTATTCAAAACAAATTAAACTAACGTTTCACAACTATCAACCGACTTATAACTATTGACATTTATCTAATACTTCTTCAATAACAATGAAACTTTTACTCAAATATCATCAACAATGGCGACAATGTCTAGTACTTGGATCTACATAAGATCTAGTACGTGTGTCTGTTTGTGTGTGTCACACGCGACCCAGCCGATACAACCCGAACCGACCGATCATTATTATGCGCTTATTTCATATCATTAATGCTTAACAATAACTGTCAATAGGTGTTTGACCGTTCATTTGCATACTACATTTGGGAACTTTGATCTTACATACTTACCACTTAACAAGTGAGTTTCGTGGCCCCTTTTTACGCTTATACAATATTTCAATCATTTACAACTTGGGGGAAAGTATGCTCACCATTTTCAATGCTATACAACTTACTTACATTTTACATACAAGGAATCAATATGATACTGTGTTACAAGTACTTATCTGATACATGCTTGGGTCCGTTGTGTGGTTCTATCTTTGCAACTATTTAATTCCAGTGTAGGAACCAACGGATAGGTATTGGTAGTACTACTGGGTTGACACCCCCACCCTTGTTCGTTGGTATACTAGTTGGTACCATCAGTGGCCAGGAACGGGCCCTTGGATGAATATATTCCGACAATATCTTTGTGTACGTCGCTAGGTTTGGTTGCAAAGCTCATTGTCATGTGATTTTACTTGTTTATATAACTGTATTCACGGTATTCCACAACGCTTACTTTATACAGCATCACTTACCATTTATTACTTAAACCTGCGAGCTCACCAACAATTATGTTGACCGTTTGAGCATATCTTTTCAGGTGATCATGCAAACTGAGGAATCTAGGTGTGCTGCCTTAGTGGAGACCCTAGGATGCATTTTTGGGACTTAACATGTTTTGACAACAATTATTTTGAACAATGTGTAGTCTGTGTAAACAATTACAATCTTTTGATACTTGTTCCCGGGTCGTGGGAATTCATATTACAATTTCATCTTTATTTGGTTATGTGAATCATTATCATTTCTATGCTTATGGCTATGTTGTCGTGAACATTGACTAAACACGACACAAGTCCCCTTGTTGTCGGGTGTCGTCATCACACACTTGTCATCATTTATTATATTACATCTCTATCGCTTACCATGTGTTATGACGATCCCGATCTCGTTACATCCCCGTGTTTCCGCTTTTAGCGGGGGTGTGACATATGCCATTCATGTTATTCTTCTACGTAAATTTATAATGAATGCAAAATCTTATCATTAATCAAAAATTTAGGGGGGTAGTTAATGCATGAAATCATAAAATCTGAATTTTAAGCATCAAAGAAGAAATTGGAGCTTGAGCACCAACTTGGCTGAAGGATACATGAAGCTTTTAAAATATAAACCTTCATGAATACAAAGTCAGCAAGGTCCAATAGCAATAAATGGTTCTATCAGTTGATTAGGACTATACACTAAAATAAGTTCCAATCGTGGCATTTTAAGCATCAACAGAAGCTACAGTGCATTGTAAACTTTAGCAGAAGCAACAATGCATTGTAAACATCAGCAGAGCTACAGTGCGAAACTTAAGGGGGAGTAAAATATGACTATCCGTAGATTGGTAACCTATGAATGAGTTAATATTTTACAAGTATAATTCATTTCCATAGATTGGTAACCTATGGAAAATCAAGTTATACTTTAATTCAACTTTAAATTTTAGTTTTAAGTTAGGCATCCGCAGATGTCCTACGGATGAACTAAAATCTGCGGAACAAATAAATTCCACGAAAGAGTAATAAAAAAATGGGACCCACTTCTTTAAATAAATGAAATTAATGTGTCTGAGTGTTCATAAATGATGTTTTTGACTTAAATATTCATTATTCACTTTTTCAGAACATTTTTTCAGACCTAGAAAAACCCACTTAACAAACCTTTTCCCTCTCTCACAAACATTCAAAATTACCTAATCAAAACATCAAACAAACACATAATCTGCATTCCAGATCATTGGTTTGAAGATGAATAATCGATTTGCTAGAGAGCACAATGTCTGTGCCTTTCTCAATGTTGAGGACCCTGTATCTGAAGGATGTCGAGACATCATCCGCTATTTAAGAAGATCAGAAAGGATGACAAGATCAAAATCCAACTCCTCTACATTGGTAGATGATGAGTTTTTAAAGAGGGTTGGATACCAAAGCAGGAAGGCAGCAACTGTTAAAAGATTTGATGGAAATCAATACACATATCCTATAACAGAATGGGGATATGTTGAGAAGACCAAAGAATTGGTGCTGTTGAGGAATGAAGAAGGTAAGAAAGCAAAGAAGATAAGAATCTTTTATCTAGTGGAGATTAAGCTGCTCCACCGCAGCTACACATCATACTTGCATGAAAAATTCTTCCCAAAGCTGACTGACAAAAGAGCACAAAATGATCTATGCTTATATGTTCCCATGATTCAAGTGGTGGATAAACTGCATACAAAAGCATACAAGAGAAGAAGATATGATGCTGGGCTGTTGAAAGGAGCTAACATTGAAGAAGTATCAGAACTAAGAATCACAGAAGAAGATGAGCTTGAAATAGTTCACAATCAAAGTGTTGTGGAAACTCTAATAACTGAAGAAGACATCTTGGGATTAAGTTCTGAGACTCTTCAAAAGATATACAGAATGGAGATCAAATATAAATATGATGATCAAAAGGAAGCAGCATCTTTCTTCAACACGAAGATGGTATCAAGAATGAAGGAGCTTTAAATTTTGAAGAGCTGATTAGAAGTGTCTAAGCCTAAGGGGGAGTATTGTTAGATCTAGGGTCAATAGATCTAGCTCATTTTGTATAGGCTTAGAACTTTAATCAAAACTTCTAATGAATATCTGTAATTCATTATTTGATGCATGCATTATGTATATATAGTTAACCCATATGTGTCTTGATGTGTATGATTGCAGGTACAAACATTATTCATGGTCAATTATTGAAATTGACTAAGTGTAAGAAACATCTACGGATGAACATTTTTGTTCTTCTGTAGATATGTTTCTTGCAATAACAAACATCCGAAGATCATCTTCGGATGAACAACCAGCTCTAGAGTTCAAGTGAAGAAGTCAAAGAGTTCAAGTGAAGACTCATACGGAAGAACAATATACCTTCAGAAGACAAAGTACCTTCGGAAGACATTACCTTCGGAAGAACAATGTACAGAGAAGGTCTAAGAAAGATAAAGACTGGGAGACAGGTAAAGGGAAGATAGTGTTGAGGGTGAAACCCCCAAGAACTGTGAATAGGGTTAGATTGTCGGATTCCCTCCCCTAAAGACTAAAAAGTATTGAGAAATGGTTCTATGATAACAACACGGGGGAGGCTATGATCATGGTGAAGAACGAGATTGAGTATAGATTGTTTTACCCAATGGAGTTGTTCACCTTCTGTGATGAGGACCTGCTGGTACTTTGTGAGAATCACATTAAAGCAGGGGCAGGGGAGGAGACTAGAAAAGAAGCTAGTTTGTTTATGAATATGGCAAACAAGGTGCGGGGTGCTAGAGCTGAGGTGGAGGAGTTGGCTGAGAAGATGAGAGCACAAGATGATTTGAACATGGATATCCGCGACTTAACAAAAAAACTTGAGCAAACTAGTGCTCGTCCCAAGGGAGCTAATGAAGCAAGAGCTGACTAAAGTGAATCAGTGGCTGAAGCTTCCAAGGAGGTTGCTACAGGAGCTAATGAAGATATATCAGAGGCAGTAGGGGAGACTAAAGCTGACCAAGGAGAATCTGTGACTAAAGCCCCCGAGGAAGATGCTGCAGGAACTGCAAAAGAATTATCAGAGGCAGCAGTAGAGACTGGAGTCGATCAGACAAATCAAGACCAATGAAGACGGTGAGATCCAACCTATGGGAATTATAGAAGATCATGTATAGGTTGGACTCACCTTAGATTACATTATGTTTATATTCCTTTGTAATAGGTTTAATGTTAGTTTACTTTTGAATGTTGGTTATTTGGTGTAGTTTTGCTGCCCAGAGAAACTATGAGCGAAACTACAGTTTCGCTCATAGTCAACTATTTAGTTCACCCGGCGAAACTGTTGTCTCTGTCGGGCGAAACTATAGTTTCGGCAGCATAGTTTCGCTGACAGCGAAACTGTAAGTGAAACTATGACTTCTATATATAGTTTTGATCTTGCTCAAACCCGAATCGACTATTATTGTTGCAAGAGACTATTGTAAGCTGTTACTTTACTGAAATATATTTGAGCTTTGTTTACTTTTATTGTATTGGATCTTTATTGTTCATATTTGAATACATTGTGGTTGTTCTTATTCATCTTCATCTTTGTTGTTTGTCTATTGTTTCTAATATTGAACGATTCAACATATCAATTGTACTGCAATTCAATCAAATGGAACAACAGCACCTGCTAGGGTTGAGGAGTTCTTGAGCCTTCAGCAACAAGTAAAGCGTTGCTAGCAGGAAGGCTAAAAGTTCTGCTCATGTGGTGACCTTTCTAAGTCTCCATCTCTACACGATATCCATCAAGGATGCCATATAGTTGAGTCATGGTGAGGGTGTTAAATTTCAGTCCTCTTGATAGAGACATAATAAAAAGTCCATTCATGGGGAAGTACGCTCATGAACTTTCTTACAAGGTCTCTCTTCTCGAAAGTCACTCCCACAGGCTGAAGTGATGAGATTAAGTCCATATAACTAAAGTATTGTTGGCTCTGGGTCTCTCTAACAATATGAGTGAAGTTCTCAAACTACTACTTCAGTGTATCTCTCTTGGACTCTTTTGACTCGGTTGAACCAGAGTACATCAATGTCAAAGCATCAAAGAGTTTTTTGGCAGGCTGATAGTGCTCAAAGCCTACCATTATGGAGTTTGGTATGGCTATAAGCAGCACTTTCATTGCTTTGCTATCGATGTCCATCTTCTTAAAATTTTCATTGGAGTAGTCTGCGACAACTTTCTCTATCATGGCACTGTTACCAGCAGGGGACTCCACCTTTCGCTTGTATGGTCCATGAGTGATAGATCTCCACATTTTTCCGTCTTGATACTTAATGAAGCCTTCAATACGTTTGCACCAAGATATAAAGTTATCTGGAGTGATGATAGGAGCCTTACTCATCGGTTCCAAATCTCATTCAGAAGATTTCTGGTTGAGGGCCACTTTTGAGTGTAGTGAGTGAGTGAGTAAAACATCAAGTTGATTTGGATGGTAAGACCTCATAATCAAGAGCCTAAGAAGCTCTGATACCAATTGCAGGAGTGGTTATGGTCGCTCAACACAAGGATTAACTATCAAACTCACTATGACACACTCGAATGATGATGTAGAATCCTGGGAAGAGTTGATAATAATATACTAAGTAAATAAACATAGCAAATGGTTTTCAAGATACTTGTATATATTACTTCTCTACTCAAAGTTTTACAAGACTCTTACAAGCATACTAAACGAGTTACAATGAGAAACTATATATACTACTATCTACAGCCGGTTATACTTAGATTACAAGCTGGAACTTACTACTAAACAAATACTATATTGTTAGGAGTAATGTATCTAGAATAAAATATTATCCCAGATTAGGTAGTCATGATAGGTCCATGACTTACCTTTTCTCACCAACTAAATATGGTAACTGTACTAACTTATAAAAGGTGAACAATAATATGGTCAATTACATGGGCGTGGGGAAGCGCCGTGTAGTATATCAAAGATGGCAGCGGATGTCAGACGGACCATACTTATGTCCACTAGTTCATAGTTGGTTCTTCCGAAGGTAAACTGGCTTTGAAAGAGTAAGTTCTTCTGAAGCCAATTATACTTCAGAAGAATCAACTTCTTCCGAGACTTCTGCGGGTCTTCAAGACTTTGTTCTTTGGAAGTCTTTGTCTTGAACCTTATAAGTGTTTATCTTCGAAAGAGAATTTACTTGGTCTCGGAAGACTTAGTTTCTCTTCAGAAGTTCTTCTTGTTTGAGCTTTGGAAGTTCTTCAACTTGACTTAGGAAGAGCAGATAAGCTTCGGAAGACTTTCTTCAGTTGTACCAAAAATTCTTCTAAGTGTTGTTTTGGTTGCACCAGCCTTACTTGACCCAACAGGCGTGGAGGAGAGATCTCATATATGCATAAAAGGAAGGTGTTCAAGACCCTTCCTAAGTGGGATTTGAGGACATTAGCTGGGATTCACCACCTTGACTCATGCTTGAGCGAAGGTGCCAAAATGTTAGAGCATGAGATCCATCAGGGCGTTAAAGATAACTTTGAAGATTTTGGATACATGAAGCCAAAAATGAGAAGTTCAAAAAAGGATCTTGATTGGGCAACCGAGAAAGGAAAGATCATGTTGACACTAAAGCATGCAAAGATCGTAAAAAGAGTGAGGATACCTGATCAACAGCCTTCAAGACTGTAGAAATTCAAGAAATGATTTTATGACAATCAGACTAGAGAAGCAGTATTAAGGGTAAGGAATGAAGATGAGATAAGGCAGTTTAATCCTATGGATGTATTCTCATTCAGTGATGAAATCTTAAGGTATTGTGCGAGAACCGATTAAATTCAGAGCGGGAGAAGAGATGAAGACAGAGGCGAGCTTGTTTGAGCGGGTAGCGAACAAGGCTAGGGGCGTGAGATCGGAAATCAAGCAGCTTGAAAAGAGTCTGCAAGAACACGATGATCTGGAGGCCGAAGTTAGAGATTTGGCTCGATTGATGGAGCAGGCAAAGGCTGGAGCTGATCCCGAAAACCCGGCAGGTTAATACCCCGTAGGAGGAGTATTGATGATCAAGAATAGGGTGGTATTCACCTTGCTGTTTGTTTTGTTTATTTATAGTTTATGATAGCTTAGATATTAATGTAATAGGATCTAGTTTAATTTAGTCTTATTTGTATTATATGGCATGTGAAACTGCAGTTTCGCCCGGTAGTTTCTCATGTTGTGAAAATGTATGCAAAACTAGGTCCTGTATATATAAATTTCTTTGTTAATTATGTACTCTTGAAACTTTATTGATTATTACAAATTTGAGTTCATTTCTTGTTTGTGTATTGCTAGGAGCTTACATTTCACATATTTGAGCATTGTTCTTCTTATTCCTCATTAATTCTCTTACAAATGGGTTTCATGGTTGATTTATGTTCATATCTTATCATTACTTGGTCCACAAGCTATTTGAATTACTCATATCTTATGGATTTCAGTGTTAAACCTTCATCAAAAGCACGTTCAAACGATCTATTAGACCAACAAGTATCTATCAATAACATTCTTATCTACTCAAAGAATGAGGAGACCTCGTTTGTCATATGCGTGAAGTATTGGAAAGCCTAAAGAAAAAGTTGTATGCAAAGTTCTACACACGTGCATTCTGATTGCGTAAAGTATAGTTTTGGGCCATGTAATTAACCCATATTGGATTATGGTGGATTAGGGTGTAAGTATTAAATGGATTCATTGTTTAGTTTTATGGTGTTATTATTATTATTATTATTATTATTATTTTATTATTATTATTATTATTATTATTATTATTATTATTATTATTATTATTATTATTATTATTATTATTATTATTATTATTATTATTATTATTATTATTCTTCTTATTATTATTATTCTTATTCTTCTTCTTCTTATTCTTCTTCTTCTTCTTATTATTATTCTTATTATTCTTATTCTTCTTATTCTTCTTCTTCTTTTTTCTTCTTCTTCTTCTTCTTCTTCTTTCTTCTTCTTCTTTTCTCTTCTTCTTCTTATTCTTCTTCTTCTTCTTCTTCTTCTTCTTCTTCTTCTTTTCTTCTTCTTCTTCTTCTTCTTCTTCTTCTTTTCTTCTTCTTCTTCTTCTTCTTCTTCTTCTTCTTCTTTTCTTCTTCTTCTTCTTCTTCTTCTTCTTCTTCTTCTTCTTCTTCTTCTCTTCTTCTTCTTCTTCTTCTTCTTCTTCTTCTTCTTCTTCTTCTTCTTCTTCTTCTTCTTCTTCTTCTTCTTCTTCTTCTTCTCTTCTTCTTCTTCTTCTTCTTCTTCTTCTTCTTCTTCTTCTTCTTCTTCTTCTTCTTCTTCTTCTTCTTCTTCTTCTTCTTCTTCTTCTTCTTCTTCTTCTTCTTCTTCTTCTTCTTCTTCCCTTCTTCTTCTTCTCTTCTTCTTCTTCTTCTTCTTCTTCTTCTTCTTCTTCTTCTTCTTCTTCTTCTTCTTCTTCTTCTTCTTCTTCTTCTTCTTCTTCTTCTTCTTCTTCTTCTTCTTCTTCTTCTTCTTCTTCTTCTTCTTCTTCTTCTTCTTCTCTTCTTCTTCTTCTTCTTCTTCTTCTTCTTCTTCTTCTTCTTCTTCTTCTTCTTCTTCTTCTTCTTCTTCTTCTTCTTCTTCTTCTTCTTCTTCTTCTTCTTCTTCTTCTTCTTGTTCTTGTTCTTGTTCTTCTTCTTCTTCTTCTTCTTCTTCTTCTTCTTCTTCTTCTTCTTCTTCTTCTTCTTCTTCTTCTTCTTCTTCTTCTTCTTCTCTTCTTCTTCTTCTTCTTCTTCTTCTTCTTCTTCTTCTTCTTCTTCTTCTTCTTCTCTTCTTCTTCTTCTTCTTCTTCTTCTTCTTCTTCTTCTTCTTCTTCTTCTTCTTCTTCTTCTTCTTCTTCTTCTTCTCCTTCTTCTTCTTCTTCTTCTTCTTCTTCTTCTTCTTCTTCTTCTTCTTCTTCTTCTTCTTCTTCTTCTTCTTCTTCTTCTTCTTCTTCTTCTTCTTCTTCTTCTTCTTCTTCTTCTTCTTCTTCTTCTTCTTCTTCTTCTTCTTCTTCTTCTTCTTCTTCTTCTTCTTCTTCTTCTTCTTCTTCTTCTTCTTCTTCTTCTTCTTCTTCTTCTTCTTCTTCTTCTTCTTCTTCTTCTTCTTCTTCTTCTTCTTCTTCTTCTTCTTCTTCTTCTTCTTCTTCTTCTTCCTCCCCTCCTCCTCCTCCTCCTCCTCCTCTTCTTCTTCTTCTTCTTCTTCTTCTTCTTCTTCTTCTTCTTGTTCTTCTTCTTCTTCTTCTTCTTCTTCTTCTTGTTCTTCTTCTTGTTCTTCTTCTTCTTCTTCTTCTTCTTCTTCTTCTTCCTCTTCTTCTTCTTCTTCTTGTTTCTTCTTCCCTCTCTCGCTTCTGTCTTGCCCGCGTTTTTCTCTTTTCCCTTCGGGTTGCGGCTTCCTCCTATATAAGCTTTTATTTATTGGTGTATACTTAGTTTGGTATTACACGTCATTGGGTTTGTACATTTTCTTCAAATATTGTTTGGTATTTGGTTGTGTTTAATTTGCTTCCTTATTGTATTACATCTAGATAGCTAAGTAGTGAGTTCCATCGATAATTACCTATCGTTTACAAGTCTAATTGATACATAATTCCACCGGGGCGTCGGGTCTAAAACCACTAGTGTCAGTAGTTCACGAACAATACCATAACATGGTCCAATGGCCCATTAGGATTTTGTGGGTCAAGTCCATTTAGCACCGTGGCCCAATGATCATTTTAAATTTTGATGGGCCTAAACCCATTATGGTGTGTGTGTGTGTGTATCTCCATTTCCGAGTTTAATTTTGGTTGGGCCCATTTTCATGGGCTTCCCATTTTCATGGAGCAAGGGTTCGTTTGGACTTTCTTTGGTAGGTGAGGGTGATTTGAGACATTTTTGGTGGTTGAGAGGTAGAAGATGTGGGTTCAACACTAGCTTGTGTTGCTAGGTTGTCACCTTGAGCAATGAGCTCTAACATTTTGGGGACAAGGGCTGTTTCTACCCCTGAGAAGCCTACAGTTGGCTTCTTCATGATTTTAAAGATGCAAGGCTTCATTTGTCCCAATTAGGGAATATTCCCTGTTTCCCTCAAATGTGAGCCCAGTTCACAGTTGAGAACGTATTGAACATATATAGGAAACATGTAATACTCTAAGGAGTCCAAGTTTGCAAGCAAATTTGTATAAACAAACTGAGAGTACCTGAACTTGACCCCTTGAACCATTCCAAGCACTATGAAGGAAAGATCCTCAGGAATCAAGTCCCACCCTCCATGCTTGTTTGACAAGCTGTGGATAATCACATGTAGCAGGTATTTCCACTGGTATGAGACCTTCTCTTTCTTGAGGTCTTTATAGAGAAATCTCCCTCATAGCCCATTTGCTGAAAGGAATGATTAACAGCTGCAGATGAGTGTTGATTTATAGAGAAATCTCCCTCATAGCCCATTTGGAAATGACAACTCACCTTCTTCATCATCCAGCTGCAGATGAGTGTTGATTATAGCCGGAGTGATGAAGATTGTCCTCCCCTGCACTGTGGCAGACAGTGCCTTCTCCCCATACATGATGACCTCTAAGCAGATGATCCTCATAAAGAGTAGGATCAATGGTTAGGGAGGTGAAGTAGTTGGATAGAGCCAGAAAACAATAAACCTCTGAGAAACTATCATCTTTCTCAGAGTTCAACAGAGCAACCTCGTTGTGTTGCCTGTGAAGTTGCATGGAGAAATCATGGTTGTTTCTGCGGTTTAGGTTGGCCATTTTGGGAAACTTAAGGGTGAAGGAAGGTGAAGAACAAAGGCGGTTTGGGTGAATTTAGGTTAGAAAAATAATTTAGATGAGGAAGGTAGGGAAAGAGAGGAGAACCGTTGGGTATATATATGAAATAATTTAAGACAAAGTTAATGAAAAAGGATAAACTTTGAAATCCGGATGTCGGTCCCACCCCTGAAAAAGTAGTTTGCTTTTGCCCAAAAACTAGTTTTCTTGGAAGTTGAGAAATCTTCCGAAGGTTATTTTGCTTCGGAAGTTCTGAAGAAAAGCTTCAGAAGGCAAATTTGCTTCGGAAGATATTCCAAAGAGTTTTGAGAATTTTGCTTCGGAAGAGATTTATTACTTAGAGTTTTTGTTCTAAGAAGAACAAAAACTTCCGAAGGTAAATTGCTTTCGGAAGAAAATTGTTCTTTGAAAACACATAAGTACTTAAGTTAATTTTAAGCTTTGGAAGATATTTCAAAAATTTCTTCCGAAGCTAAATCTACTGAAATAGTTATTTTTTTAAGACACAATATTCTTCCGAAGGTAATTATAAATCTTCCGAAGAATAAAAGGACCAAAGTTTTTTCAAAAATCTAAGGAATGTCTTTTAAAAAGATTTTTCTTCAAACAGAACATGGGCTTATGAAGGTGATAAAATCGACAACTTATGACACACAGGTTTTAGAAATAATATGATTAAGTTTTAAGAAAAGCTACTCAAAGTTAATCATCCTAATAGCTGATACAAGATATTTGTGTCTCTGTTCATCAAAAACTTTGGTGAACTGATCAGCATATTGTTCATTTGTGTTAAGTTTGTCTAGTTTGATTAATCCCTTTTCAAAGTTATCTCTAATCAAATGATACCTGATATTGATGTGCTTTATCCTTTAGTGCTGCACAGGATTCTCTGTGATTAAGATAGCACTGTTGTTGTCTATGTGGATGTGAGTCTCCTTGAAGTTTAATCCATAGTCCAGCATCTGATTCTGAATCCAAAGGACTTGAGCACAGCAGCTTGCAGCAACAATGTATTTAGCTTCAGCAGTTGATGCAAACACACATGATTGTTTCTTGCATTACTAAGAGACTATCCTTTCACCAAGAAATTGACATCCCCCAGATGTAGACTTTGCAGTCATGTTGCAACCACCATAGTCACTATCTGTATAAGCATACAAAATGAAGTCGGAATTCTTTGGATACCAAAGGCCAAATGATGGATCACCTTTTAGATATCCTAAAATTCTATTGACAGTGACCAGGTGTGACATCTTAGGGTTGACTTAATATCTTGCACAAATACATGTGGCAAACAAGAGACCCAATCATTGCCCTGTAGAGATGTTCATCAACACACTCCCGCTCAAGATCAGGTCCAAGGGAGTGGTTTCTGGCTATGGGTGTCTTAGCACCCTTACATTATTTTAAGTATGTCTTGTACATACTTTGACTGACTTATGAAGATGCCATTATCACTTGAATTCCTAGAAAGAAACTGAGTTCCCCAATGGCACTCATTGCAAATCTATCCTTTATCATCTTCTCGAAGTCTTTGCAGAGCTTTGGATTAGTTAATCCGAAGATAATGTCATCTACATATACTTGAACTAGCATTATATCATTTCCTGTTCCTTTGATGAAGAGAGTTATGCTGACAGAGATACTGAGATAGAGTCTCATACCACTTCCTTGGTGCTTGGTGCAGCCCATAAAGAGCCTTATCAGCAGACATAATCAGGATGATAAGGATCTGCAAACCCAGGTGGTTGTCTGACATACACCTCCTCATCAATCACCACATTGAGAAAAGCACATTTGACATAAAGTTGGTAGACCTTGAAGTTCTTGGATGCAGCAAAAGCTAGGAATATCCTGACAGCTTCAAGTCTTGCTACAGGAGCAAAAACATCATTGTAGTGCATTCCTTCTTCTTGAGTATACTTTTGAACAACTAGTCTTGCCTTGTTCTTGATGACAATTCCTCTATCATCCTTCTTATTTCTGAACACCTATTTGGTTCCTATGGTGGTCTTCCCTTGAGGAAGAGGACATAGGTTCCAAACCTTTTGCCTTTTGAATTAAAGCAGTTCCTCCTGCATAGCTTTAACCCAACTTCCATCCTTTAGAACCTCATCAATTATCTTTGGCTCTATCTGGGACAAGAAAGAAGAGTTAAGACAAACATTTGCATCATGGGTTGTCCTCTTGTTCTTACACCTGAATCAACATCTCCAGTGATGTTTGTGGTAGGGTGAGACTTGTGGATCCTTAGCTGAGGGATCACAGCAAGTTGCTTAGACAGATCTAAATTAGAGAAATATTGATCTGGCAATGAGGATTCACCCTCCCCAGCAGCACACTTATCAATATTGACTTGATCCAATGATTGTGTGACATCATTGATGTTGTCTTCAAGGAAGTGGTTGTCAGCATCAAGAAATTCTTGATCACTTTCACCACCACCATTTCTCCTACATTTGAAGCTCCTTCAAGCATGCTCACAAGATTTGTTAAAACAGTTGGTAACTAAATCAAGATCAAATAGCCAATCAGGACCAGAACCTTTCACACTAGGATTGTGCTCATTGAAAGTCACATTGGCTGACTCCTCAACTACTCTAGTTCTGAGATTGTATACCCTATAAGCCTTTGCTTAAGAAGAGTATCCAATAAAATGTTCATCATCTGATTTCTCAGCAAACTTGGCAATTTCATCTTTGGTATTTAAGATGGTGCAAGGACATCCAAATGACCTAAGAAAACCAATGAAAGGTTTTCTCTTGTGCCAAAGTTCATAAGGAGTCTTACCATGTGTCTTAACTACTAAAACTATGTTTTACATATAGCAAGCAGTGTTCACTGCCTCTGCCCAGAAGGTGATGGGCAAATTAGAGTCAGACAACATAGTTCTTGTAGCTTTAGTTAGTGTCCTGTTTCTCCTCTCAGCAACACCATTTTGCTGAGGAGTCCTAGGAGCACTATATTGTCTTGTAATACCTTTTTTATCACAAAATGTATCAAGGATTTGGTTCTTGAATTCAATTCCTTGATCACATATTATGGTTTTGACCTTGTGATCACATTGATTCTCAATCTTTAAGATGAAATTCTTCAGAATCTTAGGGGTCTCATCCTTAGTTCTAAGAAAGAAAACCCAAGTGAATCTTGTAAAGTCATCTGTGATCACCAAACAATAAGAGGTCCTTCCTAGACTCATTACACTGGTGGGGCCAAAGAGACCCGTATGTAATAAGTGTAGGGGAGTAGTGATAGAGTTTCTTTCTTTTGGCTTGTGAGATACCTTGTGTTGCTATCCCTTCAGGCATGCAACACAGTGGTCACCACTTGTAAACTCTTTCTTTGGCAATCCAGTTACCAAATCATTCTTAATTATTTTATTAATGTTTTTAAAGTTTACATGACACATTCTTTTATGCCAAAGGAAATACTCATCACTATTTTCTTTAGATAGAAAGCATGAAACTTCTCCCGGGGGAGATGTTTCTTACAAATCCATCTTGTACATGTTCCCTTTCCTAGGGGCTCTGAGCACGATATGCTCATGAGGAATGACCACCCCAGGCTTGAGAACAATGCACTCATGGTCAGTAAAGAGCATGTTATGACTCTGATCACAAAATTGGGATACACTCTGGCGATTGTACCCAAGCTACTTGACAAAGTTTACCTTCTCAATGCCGAGCTTACCATTTGTGACCCTGCCCCTTCTTATAATGTAACCTCCTACATCTCCTCCAAAAGCAACTGGTCCTCCATCAATTCTTTCAAACTTTTGGAGTAGTGACCTATTGCCTGTCATATGCCTGGAACAGCCACTGTCAATGATCCATACATTTTTGTTTGTCTTGAGCTATTCCTGCACAAAAGAGATGATTAGTTACATTTGGAAACCCAAGCCTCATTGGTCTTGGGCCCATCAAAAGAAGTTGAAGACACTGCAATAGTAATTGATACTATAGTCATGTTTTGAGGATCATTTGCTGATGTTGATGAAGAACTTTTAGCCACTTGGTCTTTCTTTGTCTTCCACGTCACCTTTGTAAGCTTAGACTTGACCTTCAACATTTTGGAAATTTTTTTGACTTCAGAAGTTTTGATGACTGGACCTTCGGAAAATCTTGCTTTCACTGCAGCAAGCTTTAGTGCTTTAAAAGCATTGCTTTCTTTCGAGACCAAATTTTCTTCCGAAGGCAAGTTTCCATTTGTCTTCTTCATTTTGGAACTTCCGAAGGAAAAAGATTTTCCTTCTGAATCTTGCTTCATCTTCTCCAAACTCTTAGAAGTTTCTTTCTTGGTCATGTGGAGAGTACTCTTTGGATTGTAAACACAATCTTTAGCAAGATGAGAAGTACTCCCACACATGACACAGTCCATTTTCTTCCTTCTAGGAGTCTTCTTTTGTGAACAAGGCTGAACTTGATTACTTTCTTTTTCCATCTTCATCTTTGCAGATGCTATGGTAATTCTTGTGGGGATAGAACTACCTTAAGAGCTGGATGGTTTAGCTTGTACAACAGTGGTGCACAACTGATCAGCCTGTTTCTTGATGATGGGATTATTTGGACAAGAACTAGAACTCTTGTTTCTATGCAGAGTAAAAGGTGGCCTTGATCTCTTGAGCCTTCTTGGACTTTCTCTTGGCCTTTCTGATCAAGTTCTTTCTCTTGGACTTGGTCATCCTAACAGCTTTACTCTCCTTAGGGGGATGGTGACCCTTCTTAGAATGCTCTTCTTCACTCTTCTCAGAGCCATTCTTCACCATCTCCTCTTCATCCTCTTTAGTCATGGGGTCTATAAGGGGAAGCTCATCTTCACAAGTTCCACACCTAGGAGATCTTACTAACAAGATTTTTTGTGTAGGAGCTATCTCACTAGATCCCAGTCCCTGCTTATTTTGATAACAAACTTTTGCATGCAAGGATGAGGATACTATGTTCTTAAAGGTCTCTTCTTCAAGAACACATTTTTCTGCCCTGTTTAAGAGTTATAAGGTCTTTGATCACAAGCTCAGCATGGCTATCAGTCAACTTAGTTATAAGGTCTTTGATCTGAGTCCTGTAGTTGGTGTGCTCATGTTTAAGAGTTGAAATGGTTTTCTCTAAGTCCTCTATCTTTAGTTTATAATCATTTTCAGCTCTTTTAAAATTACCTTTTAATATATTTAACGACTGAAGATCAGATCTCATTTCTAAGTTATAGGACCTTTATCTATTTACTTTAGCAATGCATTCAGGAGTACAAAGATGTTCCAATACCTTGGCTTCATCGTGGTCTGCCATGAGTGCTTGGTTTGGAGGAGCATCTTCTACCTGAAAGCTCCAGTCAAAGCCTCCTTCATCAACAGCAACTACAGCTTGCTGCTTTGGTTTCTCATTTTGGGGAGCTCTATCAGTGTAGTTTGGTTTGGCTTGTGTTTGGCCATCGTTTGTCCTTGGTGCCTTACACTCCCTTGAAAAGTGTCCCATCTTGTTACATTTGTAACACTTCACTTTGTTTTTATCCAGCCCAAACTTTCCACTTGGCTGCATTGCTTGGAAACTTCCTCCCTGTCCTCTTGTATAACCTCTTGGCTCTGTGAGTGAGAAGAGCCATCTGCTGAACTATCTCCATGTACTCCAAATCATCTGGATAGATACAGTCCATGTCTTCAAGGGTGAAGAGAAAGTTGCATGTGCTCTCATCAAAAGAGACAAAGGCATGAGAAGAACTTGTCTCTTAGAATGGACTTCCTTAAGTGTAGCTTTCTCTTGGAGTCTTTGGGAATGTGATGAAAGGACCCTTTTGTTTGTTGTCAGGGTAGCATATAAGATGATGTTGTGGTTCAATGCTTTCCCTTTCAACCACATGGAGAGCGGAACCCAGTTGATTGCTGGAGTTACTAGATGAGTTTTGCATATTCATCTCCATCTGGTATCCACTAAGAATACCATACAACTCTGTGAGAGTAAGAGTCTTAAGGTTCTCAGTCCTCATGATAACAACACAATAGTGTGTCCATTGTCTAGGAAGAGAGGACATAAACTTCCTTACAATGTCCCTGTTCTCAAGCGTTACTCCAACATCCATTAGAGTATCCACAATCTCAACATACCTGAAGTATTGTTGGTCATAATTTCACCTACCTTGAAGGTGAAGTTTTCAAACTGCTGCTTCAGGAGGTCCTTCTTGTTCTCCTTAGCTTCATTGGACCCCTCATACATGAGCTTTAGTGCTTCCCATAGTTGCTTGGCAGTTTTGCACTTCTTGAAGCCTCTATAGATGGAGTTTGGAAGAGCATTTTGAAGGGCTATCATTGATTTCTAATCAATCTCTATTTTTCTTCTGCCTTTATCAGAATAGTCAGCCACAGCCTTTGGAATCATACCACCACCACCAGCTGAGGGGGTGCTTGGTATGTAAGGTCCTTGAACAACAGGGTCCCACATCCTGGAGTCTTGAGACTTGATAAAGCCTTCCATTCTTTGATACCAAGTATCAAAGCCTTCACGAGTGATCAGTGGAGACTTTGTCATAGTTCCAGTTTCCATATCAGCTTTAGTAATAGTTGCCATTTGAGTTGTTAAGTATTTTGTGTGTGTGAGGGATCTTAAGATGGTGAGATCTTATAATCAAGAGCCTGGAATGCTCTGATACCAAATACAGGACCGTTTAAGGGTATGCACTTACAACACAACAACACGATGAGGAGAGTTCTTTAGAACACTTAACAGATCAAATAGGGAACTGGTAACCTATAAGTAAGATACTAAGAACACAAGTAAAATGTGAGACAAAATAAGATAGCAAACAACACAAGTGTATGGTTTTCAAGAATGCTATATATTGCTTCTCAAGTTCTTTTACAAGTATTACAAAGTATAGAAAGAAAGTTACAAGTACCTTAGATACTTTATACTACATCCTACAGTCGGCCATACTTTGAAGGCCAGCTGGATACATAAGACTAGACAACTATAAAATCAAATATAGTGTCGAAAGGCAGATTGCCTTTTGACTGGTGACTATGACATGCCATAGCTTATATCCTAATATATTACAAAAAGGATATGGCTTTTGGCACCCTAGTTTCCCGTGTAGAGTGATCTCTTTCAAAGGCATCAATAGGCAAGGTTGTCGTAGACTCAGTCTCAGAAATGTTACCACTATCCTGAGAGCCCAATGAGATACTCTCAGTAGTGGCAGGTGAGTCTACATGAGTCCCCTCCACATCTGTGGGACTCACCTCAGTTTAGCTTTACTAATGGGGGATAGAAGTCAGAGGTTCCCTGGGGCTCAATTGATCCAGAGATTGGTGTGGTAGATCAACATCATGGCCCTGGAGGAACATGAAATCTTCATTAGAATCGGTTAGTATGTCAGTGAAGGATGTGGAAGTTATACCTAATGACCCGAGACCTTGATCAATATCTAGAGGCATTGAGTCTATGACATGGCTGTCCCTTTTTGGTTGCTAAGGGGAGTATAGTGACTCACCCTGAGTGCTGAAGGTTTGGGTTTGGGGCTCATCGGGTTGAGACTAAGGAGACTCAACATCGATATTGAGGTCAATAGAGGAGGATGGTTGGACCTCAAACTGAGTGGTAGCCCATTGGTCCACTCTAGCGTTTTTGGCTTGAACAGGGGGAACTTGTTCAATCAGAGTAGATTGAAAAAGGGTTCTATTAGAGCGTCTCTGGTAAGTAAACTTGATATGATGGAGAGGAATGATTGGCATTGAAGTGGTTGTGTCTAGTGTGGGTTCATCACCTATTGACTTACAAGGATGTCACCAGGAGCCATTAGCTCAATCATACCTGGAAGAAATGCAGTATGTCTTCCAGTAAAGTTGGTGGACACCCTTTTCAGAACTTTGAAGATACCCGGCCTCATGTGAGGGACAAGAAGAGTGTCTTCACAGAGAAGCTTGTCTTGGTCCAGCTCACAATTGTTGATGTGCTCAATGAACCTGGGATACATGTAGAATGTTTCCCCTTTAAGATTTCCTCTTAGATTGTTAAGCATAAACTTAGAGTAGTTGAATCTAAAGCTTCTTACCAACCCATGAACAAGGCATCCAAGATCATAGGGAATTTGATCCCACCCACCTGATTTGTTTGATAAACAGTGGAGAACAATGTGAAGCTGGAACTTCCAGTTGTAAGAGAAGTTAAATTAGTAGACCATTGACCTGCTTACATCACCACCATATCCTATTTGGGCATATGTATCTTCCAAATAGGATTTTTGGAATTTAGTAGGAGTGCTTTCATCATTAAGCTCTAAGTGCTCCCTGATGGTCTGTTCAGATAAGATTAAATCTTAGCCATAGATCCTCGACCTGATAACCCTAACACCATTCTGTTTGTCATTTTGACAATTTGCCAAAATTCGGCCATATGGTTGGAGTAAACAGTGGGGTTTACAGTGAGGGCGGTGTAGTAGGTAGATCGGGTAAAAAACTGGATGATTTCGGTAAAGTCACCATCCTTTGAAGAATCAACGAGTGCGACTTGGTTGTGCTAGGGATTTAGGGACATTGTTGGGAACGTTCAGAGAAAGTTAAGCAATTTGGGAGAGTAAACGTGAAGATGAAGGAAACTCAGGGCTTTCAAATGGGTAAAAAGATTAAAGAGAGAGGTTGTAAGTATTCAAATGGGGGTAAAATGGCGGATGAATAAGGTGAAATGACATTTTAAGTTTTGATGTGACAGGGGCGGTAAGGTTAAATCCATTTAAAATATTCCTACATCATTAATAAAATCTTACCTTTTTACAGAGTGGGGCCCAAAGATTTCAATTACACAGTAAGGTTTTCTTCCGAACATAAAAAATTTCCGAAGGTGATTTCATCTGAGGCCAAATTTACTTCCGAAGGTAATTTATATCATAAGAGAAATTTACTTCTGAGAATAAGAAGGTCTTTTGAGTGAAGAAGTTTTAAAGCTTCGGAAATAGATTTGATACAACATCACATGTTCTTCCGAGGCTTAAAATTCTTTGGAAGATAATTTTAACTAAGTGGAATTTTCCTCGAAAGATAGATAAGATATCTTCCGAGGGAAAATTTCTCTTCGGAAGAACTTATACTTGGCAAATTTTGAAGAAATACCTTTTGTAACTGGGCTTAGGTTGTATGACATAGACAAGACACATGATAAAAAATTTTCAAAGGAGATAAGCTAGTTAATGTTTATCATCCCAATAGTTGTGATTAGATATTTAAATCTTTGTTTATCAAAAGCTTTGGTGAACAAATCAGCATATTGTTCATTGAAGTCAAATTTGACTAGTTTGATCAAGTTTTTCTCATGAATATCTCTTATGAGATGATTCCTGATGTCAATGTGCTTTGTCTTGGAGTGCTTGACAGGATTCTCTGTAATGGAAATGGCACTCTTGTTGTCAATGTGGATAGGAGTCTCCATGAAATTGAAGCTGTAGTCCAATATCTGATTTTGAATCCACAACAGCTGAGCATAACAATTAGCAGCATCAATGTATTCAGCTTCAGAAGTTGATCTAGAGACACATGATTGCTTCTTGCATTTCCAGGAGAAAATCCTTCCACCAAGAAATTGACATCCTCTTGTTGTTAATTTCTTGTTCATATTGCAGCCATCATAGTCACTATCAGTGTAGCCATAGAGATTGAAGTCTTGATTCCTAGGATACCACAGACCCAGTTTAGGAGCTCCTTTGAGGTATTTAAGGATTCTCTTGGAAGAAACTAGACGAGACACCTTTGGGGCAGCCTGATACCTCGCACAAATGCAGGTTGCGAACATGATATCAGGTCTACTTGCTATGAGGTACATCAGAGAACCAATAATTACCCTATACTGATGTTTATTAGTATCCTCCCCCTCAAAGTCAGGACAAAGATTGTGATTTCTGGGTATAGGTGTCTTCGCTGGCTTACAATCTTTCATTTCAAATCTTTCTAAAATATCATTGACATATTTAGATTGATTGATAAAGTAGCCATCTTTCATCTGCTTCACTTGAATTCCAAGGAAAAAGTCCATTTTTCCCATGGAACTCATGTTAAACATTTTCTTCATAATGCTTTCAAAGTCTTTACACATTTGGTCATTTGAGGAACCAAATATGATGTCATCAACATAGACTTGTACTAGCAAAATGTCTTTCCCCGACTTTCTTATGAATAGTGTCTTATCAATGGTACCTCTGGTGTATCCATTCTTTAGGAGAAACTGAGATAAAGTCTCATACCATAGCCTCGGTGCCTTGTGCAGTCCATAGAGAGCTTTATCCAGTTTGCACACATAGTTTGGATGTTGTGGATCTTCAAATCCTGGGGGTTGGCACACATAGACTTCCCTGTCTATATCCCCATATAAAATTGCACACTTGACATCAAGCTGGTAAACTGTAAAGTTCTTGGATGTTGCATAAGCAAGAAAGATCCTCACTGACTCAAGTCTTGCAACAAGTGCAAAGACATTAGTGTATTCTATTCCTTCCTCTTGTGTGTATCCTTGAACTACCAGTGTTGCCTTGTTCTTGATAATCAAGCCTCTATCATCCCTTTTGTTTCAGAATACCCACTTTGTGCCAATGGGTACATGACCAGGTGCTAGTGGACATAGGTTCCCAACCTTTTGTCTCTTGAATTGAAGCAATTCCTCTTGTATTGATTCAACCCAACTACTATCCTTCAAGGATTCTTCCACTTTCTTTGGTTACATTTGAGAAAGGAAGCATGATTACAAACAAACATTCCCATTATGGGTTTCTCTTCTAGTTCTCACTCTTTCATAGACATCTCCAGTGATGTTCTCAGCCGGATGAGTGTTATGAATCCTGAGCCTAGGGATCACATCTAGTTGTATAGAGAGATACGAGTTGGAAAAGTTTAGCTCAAGATATTGAACACTAGGACCAGCTGATGTCTCACAAGCATTCAATGAGGACTGATTGAATGAAGGAGAGACAACATCGCTAGTATTTTGCTGTGAAGCAGCATCAACAGTTGTCCGTTCCTTCGGATTGTTGCTTTCATTAGCTTGGTGTTGAGCAGTGTTTGAGTTGTCAGCTAATGAGTTTTGAGGCTCACTTTGTTGACAACTTGTTGAAGCTCCACTGGTTCCCGAGATAGTCATGCTTTCAGGACTTCCATTTGTTGGAGCTTGATCTTCAGCAATTCTTGGAGAACTTGAAATAGGTATGGGTAACTCAAACAATTGATCATCATCAGAGTCATTTTGAGTTCCTATTCGGCTGAAATATTCTAACAAGAAGGTTTAAAATAGTTGGAAATAATTCTAAATCAAAGTTATGGTCAGGACCATTTCCCCTAACACAAGGACTATGCTCATTTACAACAATGTTGGAAGATTCCTCAAATTGTTGATTTTTGATGTTATAAACTCTACAGGCGATACAGTTAGAGGAATATCCAACAAAGATAGCATCATAAACTTTTCAGCAAATTTTGTGTTGGATCTAGAAAGGCTGGTGCAACCAAAACCAAATCACTTAGACTATTTTGATGCAACTAATAAAGGACTTCCGAAGCTAAGTGTGGAACTTTCGAAAGGAAAGGAGTTCTTCCGAAGACAAAGTGTAAGATCAACTTCCGAAGGAAAAACTCCAACTTTCGAAGTCAAAGTATTCACTTACGAAAATCAAGACTTAGAGTGAAAGATCAAAAGTCAACTTTCGAAGTATGATAGAAGTCCTCAAGCCTCGGAAATATAGTAGCCTCTTCCAAAGTATAAGTGGCCTTGGAAGAACTTGTTCTTCCGAAGCCAACTTACCTTTGAAAGACACTACTATTATCCAATGGGCATAAGTATGGTCTCTCTGACACTCCGCTGCAGACCTCTGAGATACTGCATGGCGTTTTCTCAAAAGCCATGTAGTTGACCATACTTTATTCCACTGTTTACCTTTATCTGTTAGTATAGTTGCCAATTTTAGTTGGTGACAAAAGGTAAGTCATGGACATGTCATGACTACCATATCTTAGATAATACTTTATCTAAGATACCTTAACTTTAGCATTGTAGTATATGTTTTAGTCTTAGGTTTCTAGCTGGTATCAAAATATATCCAGTTGTAGGATCTAGTATATATAGTTTCTCATTGTAACTCCTGTTTTATGCTTGTAAGAGTCTTGTAATACTTTGAGTTAGGAAGTAATATATACAAGTGCGTTGAAAAAAAAAATTTCTTTGTGTTCTTTGTTACTTATTATATTATTATAAACTCTTCGAAGAGACTCTACTTCATCAGATCTGAGTGTAGTATAAGCGAGTTTGAGAGAAATTCAAGTCTTAAGTGACAAACCCAATCCTACAATTGGTATCAGAGCATTTTAGGCTCTTGATTGTGAGATCTTACCATCCTAATCAACCTGTTTTCACTCCTCCTTACACCACACTCAAAATGGCCCTCAACAAGTCTGAAGTAGAGATGGGGACGATGACTAAAGCACCCATCATCACCCCTGAAAAATTCAGGTCATGGAGCAGACGCATGGAAGGCTTCACCAGATATCAAGACAGCAAGATGTGGCAATCTATTGTCAATGGCCCGTATAAGCCAAATGTGGCAGGTGGAAACGATGCCATGATAGAGAAAGCCGTTGAAGACTACTCTGATGAGGACCGGAAGAAGCTGGACATTGACAGCAATGCTATGACTTTTCTCATGACTGCAATTCCAAACTCCATCATGGTGGGGTTTGAGCATTGCAAGTCAGCCAAAGAACTGTTTGATGCACTTGCTCATATATACTCCACCTCCAATGATTCCAAGAAGGACTCACTAAAGCAGCAGTTCGAGAACTTCACTTACATTGTTGGAGAGACCCTCAACTAGCAATACTTCAGGCACATGGACCATATTTCTTCCATTCAGTCTGTGGGAATTGCCCTTGAACTTAAAGACCTCACAAGAAAGTTCATGAGTGCACTCCCTAATGAGTGGACTTTCTACTGTGTCTCTATCAAGAGAACAGAAAATTTGAACACTCGCACCATGACCGAACTCTATGGCATCCTTGACGGATACTGTTTGGAAATGGAGAACAAGAGAGGCCATCAGACAAGCAGACCCTTGAGTCTTCCTGCTAGCAACGCTTTAATGGTTGCTGAAGGCTTAGGACCCTCCCAACCTCAACAGTACCTGACTTACACCCATCAGCCATCCTGTTCTTCTGGGCCATACATCACATTTCATGAGACTCCAAGGTCTCAACAAGCTCAGCAAAGCTCCTTTCAGGACAGTTGTGCTTTTGTCTCAAAAAATAGACCCTCTAGTGATTATCAGTATTGCTTTGATGATCTTGAGTGCTTCACCCCAGATGACATGGAATATATGGACATAGTCCAAAAAATGGCTCTCTTAACCTACAAATCAAAGAAGTTCTTCAAGAGAACTGCAAGGCAATTTCCCTAGAACCAAACCAACAGCAAATTTGGGTTTGACAAAACCAAGGCCAAATGTTACAACTGTAACCAACTTGGTCATTTTGCAAGGGAATGCAAGGCTCCCAAGTCTAATCCGGGACCCCCACAGGCCTCCACACATCCCTCTACAACAAAGCTCACTGGAAAGTCAACAGAAACAGCTGCAATGGCTCAAGAAGTTGACTGGAGCTTCATGGTACATGATGTGACTCCTGCTCAAGCACTCATGGCCGGAACAGATGACAATAAGGTATATGAACATCTATTTACTCCTGCCTGTATTGCTTAGGTTAAATTGTATCAGGATTACAATATGGAGATTAAATCCGATAGTAAGTCCCTAAATGTTTTAAAATCTGATTTTAAAACGGCTGAATCTGACTATCAAAGAAAAATTGAGGAGTTGGAGAAAACTGTGTCCTTATTAAAACATGAACACACAAACAATAAGACTCAAATAAAGGATTTAATATCCAAATTGTCTGAGGCTCAAGCCCAGCTTGTCACAGCTGAGGCTCAAACCAGGAAGTATGCTATTTCTGAGCAAAACTTCCAAGCCATTATTGCATCGTCCTCTCACTCAAAACTTTGTTACCAAAACAAAGGTGGGTTGGGAACCAATAAAATTGCTCCACCACACTCTTATGAGTCTATAAGACAACCAAGATGTGGTACTGAAGAGCAAGAGGTTCCATCTGCTGACCCACCTTCTCATGAGTCAAAGAGTGATGCAACCATGAAGACCACCACAAGGAAGAACCAGGTAATTTTACCCACTCCTACAGGTGATGATCAACCCCTGACCACCAAAGCCAGAAGAAGCAAAACTAAGGCAGCTAGAAAAACGGCCAAGAAAATGGCTGAGTCTAAGCTGAAGATAGACCCAAAGCAAAAGGGTGTATTCATCTCAGCAAGATTCCAGGTGGTAGGAAACTCTGATTCAAGAAAAGAGTGTAGTACCAGCACTCCTGTCCTACCAAAGGATTAGAAGTTAAAGGGAAAGGTTGCTGGTGAAGATAAAAAGAACAAGAAACAGCAATCCTCAAATTCCCAAAAGATTAACATTGCATGCATAATGTGTGGTTTGCAAAACCACATGGCCAAAGATTGTTACTATAATCCTGCTAGCACACATTATGCAAACGGTTCATGTGATAAAAAAAGGAAAGCTTGTTTCCGAAGTAAGGTTGCTTTTGGAAGAAAGTCCTTCTTCCGAAGGGAAAATGGCTTTGGAAGGTAAAGCTGTCAAGACTCAAAAGAATAAAAGAGTCCCCTTGAAACCATCCCAGAAGAAGACTACTTCGGAAGAAAAGGTGGTGAATGCTTCTTCCGAAAAGAAAGAAGCTTCGGAAGAATGCCATGCTGCAAAAGCTTCAACAAGCTCATCCTCCATGATCAACCAAGGGATGGAATTGAAGTTCAAGGAAGATGTTGTAGCCAAAACCTCTTCTTCAAAGACATCCATTGAACCCCCCATACATAAATTTTGGTTCAATTATGTCACTATCATTGGAAGAACCCAAGAACAACAAGGCTTGGGTTTCCAATCAAAACTAATCATCTCATCTTATATGCAGGGACATCCATATAACAAGAATAATAATGTTTGGATTGTGGATAGTGGATGCTCCAGGCACATCACAAAGAACAGATCTCTCCTTCAACAATTTCAACATTATGATGGATGACCTGTCTAGTTTGGAGGTGAGGCCGGAGGATATATTTCTGGCAGAGGAAGTATATCCAATGGAAAATTAAAAGTTGACAAAGTGCACTTTTTCAAACAGGTTGAACACAACCTGTTAAGTGTTTCTCAGTTATGTGATCAAAAGCATCAAATGCTCTTCACAGAAGATGAGTGCATTATCCTCAAACCCGGGATGACAATTCTTCAGGAATTGGTGCTTCTTAGATCTCCCAACAAAGGGGTTATGTACAAGCTTGATATGAAAAATGCTTCCCCAATGGGTGAAGTGTCATGCTTTCTTTCTAAAGCTGATGGTGATGAGTCAACACTATGGCATAAACAAATGTGTCATGTAAATTTTAAGACAATGAATAAATTGGCTAAAAAATAACTTGGTACATGGTTTGCCAAAAAAGAAATTTTTCTGCAAAGATAACTGTGTTGCATGCCTGAAAGGGAAGCAACATAGGGCATCTCATAAATCCAAAGTTATTAACTCCATCACCACTCCATTACACTTATTGCACATGGATCTATTTGGTCCCACAAGTATAATGAGCATTGGAAGGAAATCATATTGCCTTTTGATTGTTGATGATTTTACTAGATTTACATGGGTATTCTTTTTAAGAACCAAAGATAAAACTACTGAAACTTTAAAATCTTTTATTCTTAAAATAGAAAGTCAAATTGATCACAAGGTTAAAATAATTAGAAGTGATTAAGAACCACGTTCTTGACTCATTCTGTAACTCAAAAGGGATTGCCAGACAATATAGTGCTCCTAGAACTCCTCAACAAAATGTTGTTACTGAGAGGAGGAACAGGACACTTATTGAGGCTGCTCGGACCATGTTAGCTTATTCAAATCTGCCTCTAACATTCTGGGCAGTAGGCAATCAGCATTGCATGCTATATGCATAACATGGTTCTTGTAGTTAAGCCACATGGAAAAACCCCTTATGAGCTATGGAACAAGAGGCCACTGTTCATTGGCTTTCTAAGGTCCTTTGGCAGCAGGTGTACCATACTTAACACAAAAGACAATTTGGCAAAATTTGCTAAAAGTCAGATGATGCTATCTTTGTTGGATATTCCTCTAACTATAAAGCTTATAGCGTTTATAACATTAAAAATCAACAATTTGAGGAATCTTTCAACATTTTAGTTAATGAGCACACTCCTTGTGATAGGGGGAATGGCCCTAATCATATCTTTGATTTAGAATTGTTTCCAAACTATTCTAAACCATCTTGTGAGAATGTTTCAGCTGGAACAGTTGCGTAAAGTGATTCTGATGATGACCAATTGTTTGAGCTACCAAGACCTATTCCAAGTTCTCCAAGAGCTGCAACAAATCAAGCTTCCACTATTGGCAGATCTGATAGTATGACTATCTCAAGAGATAGTGGAGCTTCAACCAGTGGTTCACCTGTTGACCCTCAAACTTCATCAGGTGGCACTGCACAACACCAAGCTGATAGAAGCAACATCTTGAAGGAACAGGCAACTATTAATGCTGCTTCGTAGCCAACAAATGATGATGATGTTTCTCATTCATTCAATCAGTCCTCATGGAATGAGTTTGACACAACAGCTAGACCAAGTGCTCAAGATCCTAAGCAAAATATGTCCAATGTGGATCTATCTTTGCAACTGGAGGTAATTCCTAGACTTAGGATTAACAACACTCATCCAGCTGAGAACATCATAGGGGAAGTCTCTGAAGGTGTGAGAACAAGAGGACAAACTCACAATGGAATTGTCTACTTGTACTCATGCTTTTTTATCCTAAATGGAACCCAAGAAGGTGGAAGATGCCTTGAAATATTATAGCTGGGTTGAATCGATGCAAGAGGAGCTGCTTCAATTCAAAAGACAAAAGGTTCGGAACCTATGTCCGCTACCATCTGGTCAAGTACCTATAGGCACTAAATGGGTTTTCAGAAACAAGAGAGATGATAGAGGCTTGATCATCAAGAACAAAGCAAGAATGGTGGTTCAAGGATACACTCAAGAGGAAGGAATCGATTATACTGATGTTTTTGCACCTGTTGCAAGACTTGAGGCAGTTAGGATATTCCTTGCTTATGCTGCATCCAAGAATTTCACTGACTACCAGCTTGATGTCAAGTGTGCCTTTCTATATGGGGATATAGATAGGAAAGTCTATGTGTGCCAACCTCCAGGATTTGAAGACCCACAGCACGCCAACTATGTGTGCAAATTGGATAAAGCCTTATATGGGCTGCACCAAGCACCTAGGCTGTGGTATGAGACATTGTCTCAGTTTGAAGACCCACAACACCCCAACTAGAGTACCATTGATAAGACTCTTTTCATAAGGAAGTCTGGTAAAGACATCTTGCTCGTTCAGGTCTATGTTGATGACATCATATTTGGTTCCTCAAGTGACCAAATGTGTAAAGACTTTGAGAGCATCATGAAAAAGAAGTTTGAGATGAGTTCCATGGGAAAAATGGACTTTTTCCTTGGAATTCAGGTGAAGCAAATGAAGGAAGGGTTTTTCATCAATCAACTAAGTATGTCAATGACATCTTAGAAAGATTTGACATGAAAGATTGTAAGGCAGCCAAAACACCTATACGCAGAAACCATAATCTCTATCCTGACTCTGAGGGGGGATACTGATCAACATCAGTATAGAGCACTTATTGGTTCTCTGATGTATCTCACAACAAGTAGACCTGATATTATGTTTGCAACTTGTATTTGTGCAAGATATCAGGCTGCTCCAAAGGTGTCTTACCTAGTTGCTACCAAGAGAATCCTCAAATACCTCAAAGGAGCACCTAAATTAGGTCTCTGGTATCCCAGAATAATGATTTCAATCTTTATGGCTACTATGACAGTGACTATGGTGGTTGCAATATCAACAAGAAATCAACATCAGGAGGATGTCAATTTCTTGGTGGAAGGATCATCTCATGGCAATGCAAGAAGCAATCCTGTGTCTCTACATCAACTGGTGAAGCTGAATACATTGTTGCTGGAAGTTGCTGTGCTCAGTTGCTGTGGATTGAAAACCAGATGATAGACTACGGATTCAACTTCATGAGCACTCCTATCCACATTGACAACAACAGTGCTATCTCCATTACTATAAATCCAGTGAAGCACTCCAAGACAAAGCACATTGATATCAGGTACCATTTCATTAGAAAAATTCATGAGAAAAATCTAATTAAGCTAATCAAAGTTGACTCAAATGAACAATATGCTGACTTGTTCACCAAAGCTTTTGATGAACAAAGATTTAAATATCTCATTACAGCTATTGGGATGATAAACCTTGATTAGTCTATCTTATTTGAAAACCTTTTAATGTGCAAAGTCTTGTTTGAAAACAATCTAAGCCCTATTACAAAAAGTCCTTCTCTGAAATTTTCACTAAGTATAAATTCTTCCAAAGAGAAATTAACCCTCGGAAGATGTTTTACATATCTTCCGAAGCAAATTCCTCCTAGGATAATTTTCTTCTCAGAAGAGTTTTAGTCTCGGAAGAAGCAATTGATTCTATATCAGATCTACTTCCGAACCTTATAACACTCTCCATTTGGAAAGAAATATTTACTCTCGGAAGTAAAAACTTTACCTTCGGAAGTAAATTTCCTTCGGAAGAATCTTACCTTCGGAAATGCTTTATACTCGGAAGAAAGAATTTACTGTGTAACGGAAATCTTTTTGGCCCCACTCTGTAAAAAGTAAAGATTTTGTTAATGATGTCGGATTATTTAAATGGACTAAACCTTACCGCTCCTGTCACATCCTCCACTGAAACATCCCATCATCTTATCCAAACCCCTTAAACCGCCATTTCACCCATTTAAATAACCTCGACTAATCACTTTCATCTTTTTACCAAATTTACTGCCCTAAAAGCTTCCTTCATCCCCAATTCACCTAATTCCGAACTATCTTCCTGCAACTTTCTCAAATGGCACTTAACCCTCAGCACAACCAAGTCGCACTCCTTGATTCTTCATGGGATGCCGACTTCTCTGATATCATCTCCTTTCTTACCCAATCATCTTATTACACTGCTTTGACTGTTAACCCCACCGTTTATTCAAATCACATGGCTGAATTTTGGGCCAATGGTCAGATTGAAACCCTAAATGTGGTTCGGGTAATAAGAACGAGCATCATGATGAGGGCGCTCCTACATAGTTCCCGAAAACAGATTTGGACAACACCTATATCCAAATGGGATATGGTGGAGACGTAAGCAGGTCAATCGTCTACAAGTTTAATTTCTCCTACAACTGGATGTTTCTACTGCATGTTGTACTTCATTGCTTGTCCAACAAATCTGGGGGATGGGATCAAATCCCATATGAACTATGGTGCCTAGTTCATGGATTGGTGAGAAGCCTCCGCTTTAACTACTCAAGGTTTGTATTGACCAATCTTATGGGGAACCTCTACCGGGAGACATTCTTCATGTATCCCAGGTTCCTTTAGCATATAATCAACTGTGAGCTAGACCAGAGTCAGCTTGTCTGTGCAGCTGCTCTGACTGTTCCTCAAATGAGGCTGACCATCTTCAAGACTTTGAAGAGAGTGTCCACCAATTTCACCGGAAGATATACTGCACTTCTTCCAGGTATGACTGAGCCAATGGCTCCTGGTTAAATCCCTATTAACCCCACAGGTGATGAACCCACACCAGCAACTACCCTCACACTACCAAATCTACCTTCTCACCCCATCACTATCACATATCAAAGACGCCCCAAACGAACCCTTGATCAATCTTCTCTAATTGAACAAGCTCCTCCTGTTCAATCCAAAAAGACTAGAGTGGAACAATGGGCTCCCACTCAGTCTGAGGTCCAACCATCCTTCACAATTGATCTCAATATGGGTATTGAGTCTCCTCAGTCTCAAACCCATGAGCCCAAAACCCAAGCTAAAAACCCTCAGGGAGAGTCATTATACTCCCTTGAGCAGCCAAAAAGGGACTTCCCCACCATAAGCTTAATGCCATTAGACATTGACCAAGGTCCCGGGTCATTAGGCTTAACCTCTATATCCTTCACTGACCTAGTAATAGGAACTGATAATGTCTCTTCAGGGCAATGAAGTTGATCCGCATCACCCTCTCAAGGATCAACAGAGCCCAGAGAGATCTCTTATCTCCAGCCTCCATCAACAAGCCTTTACTGAGGTGAGTCCCACTCATGTAGATTCAGCTGTCACTACTGAAGGAGCCTCAATGGACCTTCAGGACAGTGGTAACATCACTGAGACTGAATCTACGACAACCATGCCCTTTGATGACTCTAAAAGAGACATCATTGAGCAAGGGAAACAAGGGCACCAAGAAACAACATCTTGTGGTGAGGATGAACATACTAGGTATGTTACCTCATATCCCCATGATTCTTCAAAAGAAGATGAGGGAAGACTGCAACTCACCGTTAAAGACCTACTTTCTAAAGTCTCAAGCCTTGAATCTAAGGTTAGTACTCTAGAGGATAGGTCTGCCACTCAGCAACTTCAGATTGAAAATCTCAAGGCCAAACTAGTTGAGAAACAGATTGAGAGGTCTGTTAGGCATGTACCAATTGAGGTCTCATTGACCTCTTCCTCCAGCTCATCAAGCTCTCAAGATGATGCTACCAAAATGGGGGAGAGTGTTTAGGGACAAACCCAAAGACAAAAGGAACCACAGAGTCAATCTCTCACTTCCTTAAGTTCTAGATACCCTATGAAACAAGCTTCAGTTTTTCCTGAGCCTCCTCCAGTTGTAATTCAAGAGGATGAAAGGATACTCTAAGATCTCAATAGGTTCTTCATCAATTTCCAGTTGGAATCTATTGAATAGCCAATTCCTGACTTGTCTGTGATTTACTTTGGAGCTAAAGAGTTTCAGAGGTTAAATGCACCTTCTACCACTATTGAGGAAGTTGGTCAACCTAAGGTCCAAGTGGAACCTGAGATTAATTTCGAAGGGGAAACAAGGACTGATGGCCCAGCAACTGAGACAGTTGGGACCGATAGTGCATTCTTACAGACTTCCGAAGCACAAGTCAAAGCCTCGAAAGAACAACTTCAATCTTCCGAAGCTGAGATTGCAGCTGCGGAAGGACTATTCTCTTTATTCGATAATCTAATAGTCATAGATGCAATCCTAGAACTTGCATTTGAGGTTAATTGGGAGGATTTTCTCACCCAACCCCTAGCTCAAACATCAGCATTAACTCCTACTCCCATTTCCATTACTCAACCTGAACCTTCCATCCAAGAACCCCCAAAGTCTAGCACTTCCGAAGACGTCAAAGAAAGAGGAAGATGACTGAGGAAGAGCTTTAGGAGGAAGAAAGGTTAGAAAAGCTCAAGAGAAAAGGTAGACTTCTAACTGGGAAGCTGCTAGCTGCCCGTAGCAAAGCAGCTGCAGCCAACCAAGAGGTTGTCAACAATAAAAAAAGAATGGAAATCATTAACAGACTTATCAATCTAGGAGCCGTGAATGAAGATGTACTCCTGCTACCATTAGAGGTGTTAGTTGAGTTGGAAAAGGCAACTTTGCTGCAAAAACAACAAAAAGAAGAAGCAGCAAGGTTGGCCTTAGAGGAAGAAAGGGAGAGGAAGAAAAGAGAAGTTGATCAGCAGCTTAGGAGGGAAAGGATAACTTTCCTAACCTCCAAGGGTTTCTCTCTAGAAGAACTTGCTGCTGTCAAGAAGATAAGTGAGAAGGCCTGGATGAAAGACTATCTCCTGGCTCATGGCTTCTTAGGCAGGCAGGTGGGTCCTATGTCTGAGAAGACCCTCCAGTGACATGTCAGTGACATAAAGGCTGACATTCGCTCGGTAAGAGGAAGGAGATGTACAGAATGAGACAGAGGATGATCTTCAAACCAACTACTCAACCCCAACCTCAAACCCAACCACAACCTGAACCAATTCCTTTTCCATTCCCCATCAAAACCTAACCAACCACTGAACCTTACACCCCTGAACATACACCATCATCCTTACCAACCTCCTCACCTCAACCACCTAAACTACCCATCCTCCAACCCCAAACACTCGCCATAACCCAAACACCACAATCTACCCAACAACCTCTCAAACCATCCCCACAACCTTCTAAACATCTCTCCTTAGAGGAGTTCAAGGCAATCAAGACAAAGTTCATCAACTGCACAACCCTGAGCGACATCTCTTGTGAGGAAGATTCCGTCAAACTGACTTATGTTGATGAATCCTCACGTTCCCTCACTAGATATCAATTTCTTGATCTGCCCAGAGGAACATTGGACCAAGCTGCAAATCTCTTTGGCCTCAATTCAGATACTTTGAATGAGGAAGAAAAGAAGCTAAGGAGAAGGCTGGTGACTCTGCTGGATACCAAGAAAGGTGACAAGGTACCAGGTCAAATGCCTCATCTCTGCTACACTTAAGCAGATTTGACAAAGTATCAATTTCTTGTGCCTAGGAAGAAGATCATCCAGTGGAGGTTCAAAGACTCTTCTCACAACTTTGTTGTTGAGAGAGAGAGAGTGGAGAGCTAAACATGCTAAATGCCTCATCTCTGCTACACTTAAGCAGATTTGATATTGCTGATGATAGGATCGGATCTAGTTTGATCAATTAGATTTGAATTTTGCAGCGGAATATAACAGAAATAAGATCGAATTCAAGCAAAATAAGTATGAATATGCAATCACACAATGACGATTATAGAGAGAGAGAACTTTTATGTTAAAGAAATATTTTCATTCACGCTTAATGCTTCGGTTACAAAACAACTAGGTCAACATTCCTTTTATAAAGGAATGTGACGACTGTTGATGTCACTTGATAGTGACATCTAACAGAATTATACAAACAACTGATACTATGCAAACTACTGAGAATGTTCTCAACAACTGATCACATCTCAGAGAATGCTAAGTACAAGAACATAAAACTACTGAACTAAAACTACTGAAACAATAAACTACTGAAAGGTAAATTACAAGTACTGAAAAGGAAAAACCATCACAACTACTGAAGTTAATAACTTCAGCTGTTGTGACAACTACTGATCACTCTGGTCTTCTGTCTTTGTCTTCAGTACTTCACTTTCAGACTTTGTCTTCAGTTCTTTACTTTCAGACTTTGTCTTCAGTTCTTTACTTTCAGACTTTGTCTTCAGACCTTGTAATCAGCTGATGTCTTCAGCTGTTGTGATCTTCTTCAGCAGTTGTAATGTCTGTGGGACTTAGAGGTTTTTCTGATCAGGCTCATTGGTTCTTTTGGTCCAACAAACTCCCCCTGAACCAATGCAGCCAAAACCTCTAAGTTTATTGATGATCCCACTTATTCTTTGGCAGAAACACTCTCTTGATCAGCTTCAGAGGTAATCATGTGAGCATAGGCCGGAAAAAGGTTTCTGATCTTTTGATTGGCTAAGTGTGGAAGGGAACTCTGTCTTGGGGAAACTGGACACAGAGTCTTGTCCCAACCATGAAACCTATTTCCCATTGATGAGTCTGTAAGACTCTCTTGCATAGGCCTCAAGGAGAACAACTTGTTCCTCCTTGGTGAGTTCTTCTTCTTCTCCCTCAAAGAAGAACTCAGGTCCATAATATTCAGACAGATATCTTACTGTCTTCCCATTCTTCAACTCAATAGTTGTGATCTCTCTGTATGCAAATTCATCTGGATGAGAGCCTTCTAGCAACAACTGGAGTTCACTCTTTTGAAGATCTTCAAGTCTCTTGTATAACAGCCCCTTCTTGATCATTTTGTTCTCAAGTATAGATTGAGGGGTTGATTTTGAGGTGTGTGCTCTCCTGAATTCTTCTATAATCTCCCAGGGTGAGACTACCATGGCCAACATAATTGCAGCATTCAAAGTCTTTTTCACTTGGCCATGATATCTACTTGGTATGTTTTTCTTGTGTATTCTGGAACTTACCCTGGGGTCTGGCCAAATCCTCACTCTTTCTCTTTGATGTTGGAATGTATGCCTAAGAGTGTACAGCCTCAGAGCTTGTTTCTTCATTGCTTGAATGGATGAGGACCGAGGGAAGTCCTTGTCAACCATTTTGAGAAATTGCTCATCATGCTGCTTCTGCTGTTCTTCTTCTTCAATCTTAACTTTAACCATTTGCCTTTGAGTTTGAGGAGTTATTGTTGCTGATTGACTCCTAGGCTCAGGTTTCTTCATTTTGATCATAGCAGAGATTGGCAGACTATCCTCTTCATCATCTTCTTCTTCTTCCATCCTCAACACCCTTCTCTTTCTTTTAGGTGCATCACTGGTGGTAGATTGAGTGGGTTTCTTAGGTAAAGGAGTTGGTTTAGAGGGTTGTGAGGTTTGTTGTTTTGAGGATTGTGAGGTAGATTTTGAAGGTTGTTTTGGTAAGGGAGATTGTAAAGGCTGCTCTATCATTTTGTTTGTGAGGGTGGCTTTGGATAACTTAGCCATGTCAGATCTTTTCCCAGCACCAGCTTCATCCAGAGCTTCTATGATCAGACCTTTGTTGAAGCTTTCAGAAGAGCATATTTTGGTGGTTATCTCCAAAATGCTATCTCTAGACCATGATTTGACTTCAATGATAGGTCTTCCCAAGTGTTTTGATAGAAATCTGATCATAGCCTCCAATCTTTCCCTTTCTTTCTCATTGCAGCCTGCCCATCGATTTTCAATCTCCTGAATCTCAAGCCTTCTGATCTCAGAATTAAATTTGGCAGTATCAAAGCCTTGCCTGAAGAGCTGATCAATAATCCTGTCCATGGATCTGCTGTGTTGCTCATCAGCTTCTTTGATCATCTCCTCCAACTTCTTCTCATCCTCAGTCTGTTCACCAGCACTTTTCTTTCTTTTGTAAGTAATAATCTCTTTTCCTTTATTCTCCTTGGCTTCTTCCTCTTCAATTCGTTTTCTTTTATCATCTTTCACTGACTTAGACTCCCCCTTTTTGGTTGCATTGGGTTCAGGGGTTTGAATGTCAGAAAGTTTCTTTGACACAACATCATCCACAAGGGTTTGAAGATTTGAGGAAATCCTCTCATCAATGGTTTGATGGACAATAGTAGTGATGATGGGAGTGATGAGATGTAAGGAATATTTAAAAGCAGCAACCATTTGCTCAGAGGGGTTCTGTCCCTGAGAAATGGTGCCTGAAACAGAGGCTGGTGGCTTATTTGACGAGAGTTGCTTAGTGTTTGGGAGAGCTTCAACAGAAGCTGCCATCTGTGGGTTAATTGGGGCAGATGGACTTGATTCCTGAGACATGTTGGTAAACAGTTCTTGTAATCTGCAAACCTCAGTCTCAAGAATGGTGTTTTGGGCTAGAACTTCAAAGAAAAAGCCCAGGTCATCATCAGCGTAAGCTGAATCAGCTGACCTCCTGAGTAAATCAGGATGAACATGTGCTGAGTGTAGATTAGTAATCACATGTGCCCCTTTGTCTTGGAACTGGGGACTTCCTGCCTCAGGATTAAGTCCTTCATTGGCAGTTGCCTTTGGTGAGGTCTTAGAGATGATACCTGCTTCATCCTGTTCATGTGTTGAAACAGGGGAAGAGGTAGCCTCACCAGATTTTCTAGTCTCCTTATCTACACTGGGAGATTGAACTTTATAATCCCTATGCTGTGGGTTGTCAAGTACGTCATGATCCTCCCCCTCAGCTGTTGAGGTTTTCCCAGTGTTAACAAGTTTCTGGGGAGGGGTAGAGGAATGTAGTTGAGTCAGCACTTGTGCAATGACTGCAGTTGGGCTAGTAGGGGTGGTTTCAGTGGGAGATGGAGGTGAAAAGGGTTGCACCCGGGGTGAATGGTGCTCTTCAATGGCAATCTTCTCAAGTGAGAGAGATTCCAGTAATGTGGCTTCCCCAATGTTGGTTGCATCAGGATCCTGTTGAGAGGATACCTAAGCGGTTTCAGCTGGTGTAGTCATTGAAACTACAAGGGGATTAAGACTTGTAGTTTCATCCTGCGTTTGTGCTGCAGGGGCATCATCAGGGGACTCAACTCCCTGAGTAGCCTTTTTGGTTTTCTTGGATTTTGGTTTGGATGGGACTTTAGATCTGGAGGTGGAGGCTGTGGGTTCCCTCTGCTTGGGTTTTAGCAGTTTGGCAGCCTCTTTGAGTTGTGGATTGGAGTTGTGCCTGGAGTATACCTCTGGCAAAACTACCAGAGCAGGGGCTCCAAGGCCAACAAGACCATCAGATTTTAATTGATTAAGAATTATGGCCATAAGAAACCTTGGATATAATATCCATCTATTAGCCACAGGTTTCATTGCCAAATCTTTTAATTCCAAAAATATTATTTCAGAAAAAATTAGGCTTTGATGTTCAAGGATAGAATACAATACCTGTTGCCACCTGGATGACATTTGATCCCATGAAGATGTTTTGGGGGCAAGACAGACATTGATCATATGGAAAATGAGCCGCTCAGCATCATGGAAGTGCTTCTTCAGAATAGTAGTAGCACTTGGGTCACCCTGATAACCATGATTAGCATAAATCAATGGTGCCTTTGGGGTATTGGTGACATAGGTGGCATCATTCAGGTCTAGGGTTTGACGAATGATCTCAGAGGTGATGACCACCTGTTTCTGGTTGACAAACGACTGGAGAGTGATGGAGTCATCATTCTCAGCAGTATTAACAGTGACGTTTGTCCAGAATTGGCAAACGGGATCGGGATAGATGGTAGGATTCAAGAGAAAGGCTGTGCGATATTGGGAATCAACCATCAAATCAATAGCAGCATCAAACTTGTTCCAAAAGGGTGATTTGGTAAGGTAAGCGACACAGTTGTGTCGAGGTTTGATTTGCATGGTTGCCATTAATGGAAGATGAACGTTTGGAAAGTGGGTTATGAAAAGTTTGAAGTTAGGGTTAGGTATATATAGGTTATGAAACGGCTGAAAGAAAACAACTGAAAGTTTTGGTGTGAGTCATCAGTTGTTAGAAAACAACTGAAGACATGGTTCTAACTTTCAGATGTTGTAAACAAGTGAAGACTTGGTGTTGGTCATCAGTAGTTGTAAACTACTGAAGACTTGGTTTTGGCTTCAGTTGTTTTGAAATGAAACAGTAGTTGTTGTCGTCAATTCACAAAGTTCAGTTGTTTCAATGACCTTAACACTTACTCATCAGATCATCTGATTTTCAGATGTTTCATTGGTCATCAGTACTTATCTATTATAAAAGACTTCAGTAATTTGAACTACATCAGTACTTTTCAACAAATGAAGTACTTCAGTACTTTTAAGTAGTTTAGGCTTCAGTAGTTATAAAAACTGCTGAAGAAAAATGACTTATCAGCACTTATTTTTGACAGAATTATACTAATGCCATCAGTATTTATTGACTAAGAGCATCAGTAGTTGTCAAATTATTCTAGTTGCAGCATACCAAGCCTGAGTACAAGATTATGAAAAGTTGCACTGTCCAAAGGCTTAGTAAATATATCTGCAAGCTCATCAGCACTAGGCACAAACTTTGGATCAATCAGACCTTTTTCATAACAATCCCTGATAAAATGATGTCTGATATCAATATGTTTGGTCCTAGAATGCTGGACAGGATTCTTAACAATACAAAGAGCTGAAGCACTATCCATTAGTAAAGGAGTCTTAGTCTCTGTAATGTCATAATCCAATAATTGATTTTGAAGCCAGAGTACCTGAGATGTACAGCTTGCAGCTGTAATGTACTATGCTTCAGCTGTGGATGTAGCAACTGAAGTTTGTTTCTTACTCTGCCAAGAAACTAAACAGTTGCCTAGAAATTGGCATCCACCAGAAGTTGATTTTCTGGTTAACTTACACCCTACATAGTCACTATCAGAGAAAGCAACCAATTTGCAAGAGTGCCCAGTGGAATACCAAAGTCCTAGAGATTGAGTTCCTTGCAAATATCTAAAGATCCTCTTGACTGCAGTCATATGGGAATCCTTAGGAGCAGTCTGAAATCTAGCACAGACACAAGTTGCAAACATAATATATGGTCTAGAAGCTGTAAGGTACATCAAGGAACCAATCATACATCTGTAAAGAGTTTCATCAACTGCTTTACCTTTTTTATCAGCATCCAGTTGTGTGTTGCTGCACATGGGAGTGGAACAAGGCTTACAGTTTTGTAAATCAAACTTGGTTAACAAATCTTTTGTGTATTTTGACTGATGAATGAAAGTTCCATAAGCCAGTTGTTTGATTTGCAAACCCAGAAAGAACTGTAATTCTCCCATCGCACTCATTTCAAACTTTTGTTGCATCAATTTAGTAAATGCATCATACAACTGTGGATCAGAGGATGCAAAAATAATGTCATCAACATAAATTTGAACAAGGAGCTTATGCATGCCTACTTTCTTAATGAACAAAGTTTTATCTATGGAGCCTCTAGTGAAATTATTTTGAAGAAGAAAGATAGATAATGTTTCATACCAGGCTCTGGGTGCTTGTTTCAACCCATAAAGAGCCTTATCAAGCTTATACACCCAATCAGGATGTTTATGATCTTCAAAGCCTGGTGGTTGACACACATAAACCTCTTCTTTTATTTTACCATATAAAAATGCACTTTGACATCCATTTGAAAAACTTTAAGGTTATGGAAAGTAGCATAAGCTAAAAACAATCTGATTGCCTCCAGTCTGGCTACAGGGGCAAAGGTTTCATCATAATCAATACCTTCTTCTTGTGAAACCCCTGTACAACCAGTCTGGACTTGTTCGTGACAATTTGGCCTTTTCATCAGTTTTATTCCTAAACACCCATTTAGTGCCTATTGCACACTTACCTTGGGGTAGAGGAACCAGTTCCCACACTTGCTGTTTTTGAAATTGAAGAAGCTCAAGCTGCATGGCTTCAACCCATCCATTGCCCCTTAATGCCACATGATAATTCTTTGGCTCTTGCTGACTGATGAAGAGAGCATAGAGACAAAATTTGACAATTGGCTTCTGTTGAAACACCAGCATTAATGTCACCAATGATCTGGGACATGGGATGATTCTTCAATTCTTGATACTATAATCTGTGCAAGTGTTTGTAGGAGATCAGCAGCAACAGATGTGATTCAGACTCTTGAAACCTAAGACTGAGATGGCAATTCAAATAAAGTAGAGGATTCAGAGATTTCATCATCAGCATTTGTTGTGGATGGAACTGCTGAAGCTACAGGAACATCAAGTGTAGTAGATACAGGCAGATGATCACTACAACTTGTATTGTACCATCAGATGGAGAGGATGGAACTTCAGAAACAATAACAGTGGAGACTGATATGGAACATATTGCAGTATGTCCCAAATCAAACAACTCAACAGGGTTTTGAGGAATTTGTCTTTGGAGATTCATTAAACTTGACATGCAAAGTTTCTTCAACAATCTTTGTTCTGCAATTGAAAACTCTGTATGCCTTGCAATAGATGAATACCCAACAAAATACCCTGCATCCACCTTGGATTCAAACTTCTGAAGTGGATTCTTGTGTAAGAATATAAAAAACATAACAAGACACCAAATGCTCTAAAGAATGAAAATTAGAGGGGCCAAATGATGTAATAGCTCATAAGGAGTTTTCATCAACCTCTGATATACACTAATAACCTATTCTGTAACGAGCAAGCTGGGTTGACGCTTTCAGCCCAAAAGGTTAGTGGCAAAACCTGAGTCAGCCACATTTGTACTTGCGGCTTCAATAAGGGTCCTGTTCTTTCTCTCCATCACTCCATTTTACTCAGGAGTTCTTTGAATACTATATTGCCTTTGATTCCCTTAGACAAATAGATTCATCAAGAGTGTGATTCCTAAACTCTGTGCCATTATCACTTCTCACACATTTGACTGGAAGTGAATGTTGCTTTTCCAAATGCAACACAAAATAAATGATAATTTGAGCAGCCTCATCCTTGGAATGCAAGAAGAAAGTCCATACATATCTGGAATAATCATCCACAATTACCAGACAGTACTTTTTCTTTGCCATACTCATTACTCTAACAGGACCAAAGAGATCCATATGCAGTAATTGCAAGCAGGCAGTGGACTTGGGTTCTTCTATAGGAGGGAATGAAACTTTGTGTTGCTTTCCTTTAAGCAAGCTGGACAGTTATCATCACATTTGAACTCCTTCAATGGCAAAACTCTCACTAAACCATGATGAATGAGCTGATTCATGTTCTTAAGATTCACATGACCAAGCCTTCTATGCCATAGTTTAGATTCTTGAGGAGAGGCTTTGGAGAACAGACATGGATGGCCTTTAAGATCGATTTTCTTTGATAAATCTAAGGCATACACTCGTCCAATCCTGTTGGCCTTCAGGAGAGTATATTCATCCAATATCTTGTCAATCTTGTGCAAAACTTTGGAAGACAGAATCCGACAGTTTTGACTTGTGAAAAGTGCAACATGCCCTTTATCACACATTTGACTAACACTAAAAAGATTGTACTTGAGGTTCTCCACATGGTTAACATCATCAAATCTTATCTCCCCATTTGAGACAAATCCTTTTCCAATGATGTAACCCTTGGCATCATTTCCAAAAGAAACAAATCCCTTCTTTCCTTGAGAATAATCATGAAGAAGAGAGATGCTCCCTATCATATGCATGGATCCTCCACTGTCTACATACCAGATGCTTCTTTGGCATGCTGAAGAACCCTGCATTTTTCACAAAAATTAGTTAGCCTTTGTGTCACACCCCGGGCCCAGGTAGGGTGGGACGTCACAGACTAGCAACAACATATGGCAGCGGAAACAAACCATTACAAGAGCTCAAAGGAGAGAATATCACATGGCATTAATGTTTTTAGAAAGATAACGGGGCTAGAAACAAATCAAGCCCCCAAAAACCAGTTTTACAATCATCCATAAAAATAAATTGTACTTGTTCAATCGCAAATATAATATTGTTCAAATGATTCATCAAGGAAAATACGCCAATGCCATGTCACGGGGATAAGTCTAGGTCTTCACAACAGCTAGGATCTTTTCATACATTACCTGAAACATGCTCAAAAGAAAATTATGTCAACTAAAAAGTTGGTGAATTCAAGTGCTTAAAGTTTAAAAACAAAAGGACTTAACAAATCCTTCTTTAAATAAAAGAAAATAATCATTGTTTTATCATCGTGGGAAAAATCATAACCCTCCGCACTCAGTCCCGGTTGGCCTCTCCTAAAGTTGTGTTTAACCGGATATTCCCGAAGGAAAAACTGAGCCCCAAACCAGTGAACCCTACCTGCCCGGATGGTTCACCATAGTATCTTAACAAAACCTGTTACATGCCACAAACGACCTCTTAGGATCTCAGTGGGGTAACATCCCTGGAACGGAAGCCACTGTGTGTGGGGGATTCCCCAAATAGATCTATCCATATAAAACAAGCGGTTCACGAAAGAATTAATGATCATGATATAAGAATCAGCAGGTAACCATAAATCCACATACAATTATCAAGTAAAGCACAATCATAGTTCATAAAAAGTAGAGCATGTTTCATCCCAAAACAATAGTAAAAAGGGGGATCACTAGAACTCACCTTAGGTTTCCAGTCAAAAGTCTCTTGGTGTACCGGGAAGTGTCTCAAGTCTAGCACCCTAACATGTACATATTAAGTAATAAGCTACTGCCCTAAACTCACTTAAGGTGCAACAATGGTGTCAAGAGTTTAGCTATTGGTTAAGGCTTTGTTTCGCGAAGGTTTGTATAAAAAGTTTCCTTTTATGGCAGGTCAAGGCGTCTTCATGAAAATTGGGATTTTCACTTCATTAGGTTAAGTATATTAAGGAATTTTGTTGTTCAAGTGGTTATTAGCTTCCTGGAAGTCGGTTGTAAGGTTTGGAGAAATTTTACAGTTTGGTCCCTCAAGTTTCAAAATTGACAGTTTCTACCCTCAAGTTTAGTTTCTTCCCCTTTATGACATTTAAGACCAAAAATCAGATTCTTAGAGTAATATTATACTTATTATGGAGTAAGTGTTTCAAAATTTTAGTTTACGGGTCCGATTTAAAAACTGCGCGTTTAACGCTCCCGGTTACGGTAAAAGCCGGATAGTTTAACCGTAAATTGGAGTTTTCATATATTTAAATCTTGGACCAGTAGGTATTTTCTAAAAGATATCTTATAATTTTTAAGTCCTTAAATTGTGAAATTTGGCCTTTTATAGTTGAAAATCTCGTTTTTACGTTTGACCCGTTAAAACGCGGTTTTGACCGGGTTTGACCATTTAAAGCTTGTTTGACCAATTTTTCAAATCCTTTAAGTCTTTTATTACTTAACTTACTGAAATCATATGATTTTTATAAATTTTAGCTTCGAACTCTATTTTTATGGATTTTTCTCAAAACGATGCTCGGTTTGTACCGTTTTTAGTTAAAACGTCATTTATTAGTTCCTTTGACCATTTAAAATGTCCATTGACTCCAGAACACTTTATTTATCATTTTAAGCCTGGAATACTTTTCAAGAGTGTTAAATTCATATTCTTACTATTTTTAAAGTCATTTTACCATGTTTTCGGGTCCCGAAAGTGACTAAAGAGGGCAAATCTCAACATGTCCTTTATTCCAGAGATTAAACATTACTAACACTTCTAATATTCATTAAAACCTACTAAATTTCAGTCCCAACGAGTTGCCTAGTTGTTCTATATCCATATGCTTCAAATATGTAGAAAATGTCATAACCGACCATAACACTTGTGTAAATCATCTTAACTTGAGTTAAACGTTACCAACACTTCATTTAACTTTATAAACAGATTATTAAGGTGTCATTAGTCGTTCATGAGTAGGTATGGGTCTTGGTTGAAAGGATTTTTCAAACAAATGCTTAAAGGGTGTTGTTACATGTAGAAAGAAGGGTTTCAAGGTGTAATCCATGTAATAACCATGGGTTCGAGTATGTAGCCTTTTGGAACTTTTAAAAACAGGTTCTTGGGAGTCCATTAAGTCATAAAAATGCAGGTCACAAGTTTGGTTTACAAGAGTTGCAACTTTCACAAGCTAGATGATACCAAAACACCCAAAAAGAGGGTTTTCATGGTGGAAATCGGTTTCCACCTCAAGAATGACTAACATAACATGAGGTTTACCTTCAAGAACATTGGGAACTCCTTAAGAACAAAGTGATGGTGAGAAGTTTCTGCTACAACAAGGAAAAAGCAAGGTTTTTAGGTGAAAAATGAAGAAAACAAGTGAAATGTCCCAAAACCGACAACATGAGCTTACACTTGATGTAACTCACGGTTTAGAAGGTGTTGATGGTCGTGGATGGCTAGAAACCTTGGACTTGACTGTAGAAGCTCGAACCAAGGCTGGAAAGGTGGAACAAGTATGGTTGTGTGACCAAAACTCGCGAACTAGGCCACCTCCTTGCGGTTTGCACTTGGCCGAATGATGCTTGGTGTTGTTCTTCGAATTTCTTGTGCTAGACTTAGAGAGAATTGCTTTGAGTGAATTGTGAGGTGAGGGTGTGTGTTTCAGCTGTGTTTCGAATAAGAGGGAGAGAGGGAGAGAGGGAGAGAGTTTGCATGCAATGCTAGTGGGTAGTGTGGTGGTGGTGTAGAGAGGAGAGGAGTGGAGAGGGGTGGGCGGCCGATTCTTGGAGTGTAGTGGGGGTTTTGAATTAAATTTTAATTGTGAATTGTTATTATGTAGTGTAGTTTTGTAGTATTGGGTATAATGTATTATTTAGTGGATGGTATATTTGAGGTATCTAGTGCATATCCATGCATGCATGGCCGAAAATTTTAGAGTGTGAGTGTGTATGCTCACATTTTAATTGCCTTCTCTTGAAATTAATTTTGTAAGGATGACTAGTTGACATTCCCGGGACACTAATTTTTAAAAGGTAGAAACCTAAATTAGCTAAAAGTCAATAATAAAAATCATATGAAACCATAATTTGAATCAAGTAGTAAGAATTGTTTCCAATTTCATAGTAGGGTTGAATAGTTTCAATTATTAGCACTAATAACATGGATAATGATGCAAGTAATCTAGGGTTAGGGTAACAACCTGGAGGTCGGTTGTCACATTCTCCCACCATTTAGGAAATTTCGTCCCGAAATTTTAACTCTGATTAGAGACTGAACGGGTGGGTTTGAAGAGGTGTGGATAATTCTTCCTCATTTCATCTTCACGCTCCCCAGTAAATTCAGGTCCTTGCTTGGAGTTCCATCTAACTTTGACCTTGGGTATGCGGCTCCGCCGGAGTTGTTTGACCAAACGATTCGTGATCTCCACGGGTTCTTCCACAAAATTCAGTTTGTCGTTTATTCTTGCTTCTTTTAATGGTAGCTCCAGGGTTTTGTCTACCATGCTCTTCTTCAAGTTCGACACATGAAAGGTGTCGTGTATGTGACTCAACCCTGGGGGTAGTTTCAACTTATACGCCACTGGGCCAATTCTTGCCAGTATTTCGAATGGTCCAATGTATCTTGGGCTTAACTTTCCTCTCTTTTCGAACCTCACAGTTCCTTTCCATGGTGCTACCTTTAGCATTACCCTGTCGCCCACTTGGAACTCTAGAGGTTTCCGCCTCCTGTCAGCGTACTTCTTCTGTCGATCTCTGGCTGCTTTTCAGTCGCTCCTTTATCTTATAGATCTTGTCGGTGGTCTCTAACACTATGTCGGGTCCCTATCACTTGGCTATCACCAATCTCATTCCAACTCAAGGGTGATCGGCATTTCCTGCCATATAGGGCCTCATACGGAGCGGCTTTGATACTCGCGTGGTAACTATTGTTATAGGCGAATTCCACCAAAGGAAGATGGTTATCCCAGTTTCCGCCAAAGTCCATCACGCAAGCTCTTAACATGTCTTCCATCGTTTGAATAGTCCTTTCGCTCTGTCCGTCGGTCTGAGGGTGGTAAGCCGTGCTTAGATCTAAACGGGTTCCTAAAGCTTGCTGGAACGATTTCCAGAAACGAGAGGTGAAACGGCTATCACGGTCAGAGATGATCGACAAAGGCACTCCATGCCTCGTTACCACCTCATCGACATACAGTTGGGCCAATTTCGTCATGTCGTAGTCTTCTCTAATTGGCAAGAAGTGACCTGATTTCGTTAGTCTATCCACTATTACCCAAATAGCATCGTGACCTTTAAACGTTCTGGGCAACTTGGTAACAAAATCCATCGTGACATTATCCCATTTCCATTCTGGAATTTCGGGTTGTTGTAACGTTCCTGATGGTTTTTGGTTCTCAGCTTTTACCATGGCACAAGTTAAACATTTCCCCACATAAACAGCGATTGATTTCTTGATTCCCGGCCACCAGAAAAGTGCCTTTAAATCCTGGTACATCTTATCACTCCCAGGGTGAATTGAATACCTAGACTTGTGTGCTTCGTCGAGGATTACTTCTCGAATTCCTCCGTGTTTTGGCACCCAAGTCCTTCCTCCATATCTGTATGTACCATCGTCCCCTATCTCAAATTGCTTTTCCATTCCAGTCAATCCTTCTTCCTTTAATTTTTCTTCCTTTAATGCCTCGCTTTGAGCTTCTTTCAGTTTTGCAATAAGGTTGGTATACACACTCATCCTTAAGGCTCGTACACGAAGAGGTTTTTCTCTTTCCTTTCGGCTCAATGTATCCGCCACAACATTGGCCTTACCAGGATGGTAGCGGATTTCGCACTCGTAATCGTTCAATAGCTCGACCCATCCTCTCTGACGCGTGTTGAGCATCTTTTGGTCAAGGATATGTTGCAAACTTCTATGGTCAGTGTAGATGATACACTTTGTGCCATAAAGGTAGTGCCTCCACATCTTGAGGGCAAACACCACGGCACCCAACTCCAGATCATGAGTCGTATAGTTCTTCTCATGATCATTCAGCAGTCTCGATGCGTAAGCAATCACCTTGTTGCGTTGCATCAATACGCATCCTAGCCCTTGACGCGAAGCGTCACAATAGACCACGAAGTCTTCTACTCCTTCTGGAAGAGCAAGGATAGATGCACTGCATAACTTCTCCTTAAGCGTTTCAAACGCCTCGTTCTGCTCTCGCTCCCACACAAAGGTTGTGTTCTTCTTGGTTAGTGCGGTCAAAGGTTGCACTTACGCGAGAAGTCCTTTATAAATCTCCGGTAGTAGCCAGCCAGTCCTAAGAATTGCCTTATCTCCGTATGAGTTTCAGGAATCTTCCAATTCTTTATGGCCTCAATCTTTGAAGGGTCAACTTGAATCCCATCCTCATTCACCACATGACCTAAGAATTGGATCTGGCGCATCCAAAATTCACATTTAGAGAACTTGGCATATAGTTGCTCATTCTTGAGCAATTCAAGGATTAGCCTGAGATGCTTCTCGTGCTCGTCTTTACTTCAGGAATAGATCAGTATGTCGTCAATAAACACGATCACAAACTTGTCGAGGTAAGGGCGGCAAACGCGGTTCATGAGGTCCATGAATGCTGCTGGAGCATTAGTCAGTCTAAAGGACATGACCAAGTACTCGTAGTGTCCATACCTAGTTCGGAAGGCTGTTTTGGGTATGTCTTCTTCTCTTATCTTCAGTTGGTGGTATCCTGACCTCAAGTCTATTTTGGAAAAATAACTTTCTCCTTGTAGTTGATCAAATAGGTCATCTATTCTCGGAAGAGGGTAACGGTTCTTTATGGTCAGCTTATTCAATTCCCTGTAATCAATACACATTCGCAGGGTTCCGTCTTTCTTTTTCACGAATAGTACCGGGGCACCCCATGGAGAGACACTCGGACGTATAAATCCCTTGTCCAGTAGTTCTTGAATTTGTACCATTAGCTCCTTCATCTCAGGTGGGGCGAGTCGGTACGGTGCCTTGGCTACCGTGCAGCACCAGACAACAAGTCTATCTGGAATTCAACTTGCCGGTTCGGGGGAAGTCCTGGTAGTTCTTCCGGAAACACCTCTGGGTATTCAGAAACCACGGGAATATCTTCGATCTTCTTCTCCTTTTGGGTTTTCATCACATATACTATAAAAGCTGGACATCCCTTCATTAAGCTCTTGGTAGCTTTTAAGTGGGATATCATAGGGTATAGGGTGTTACTCCTTTCACCCTCTACCACTATCACTTCTTCGTCGCTCAATGGTATCTTGAGTAGTCGTTCATCACATACGATTTCGACTCTATGCTTCGCTAGCCAGTCCATACCCACAACCACATCAAATCCTCTTAACTTAATGGGCATCAAGTCAATCTTAAACGTATTCCCTTTTAGATTCAGCGGGCAATCCCTAATGATTTTGTTAGCTTCTAAAATATTACCGTCAGCTAATTCTACGGTAAACGTATCAGTCAAGGTACACACGTCTAAGTCAATCAATGGCCTAAAAGTACTAGAGATAAAACTAGCAGTCGCTCCAGTAGCAAACAGTACAGTAGCGGGATGATTGTTTACAAGGAACGTACCGTTGACCACGTCGGGTTCCCTACAAGCTCCTGCTGGGTCCATAACAAAAGCTCTTCCCTAAGGCTTGTTGTGCTTGGCATCCTTGTCTCTACCCAGCTTAGGACACTTGTTCCTCATATGCCCTGGATCTCCACACTCATAGCATTGTTTCCCTGGTGCGTAAGTACAGTCTTTAATTAAATGGCCTGTTCTCTTGCACCTAAAACAGGGCATCGGGTTACATTCTCCTTGATGATGTAACTTGCACTTACTGCAGAATGGGCTTGTCCCCGAATACAATCTCCGGTTTTTGCTTCCCTGATCATCACGTCTCACACCTTCAGAACTCCTTCTACTTGACCCACTACTATTTCTAACCGCTCTTTTCGCTTCAAACCACTTCCTTTTCTCACCAACAAACTTCTTCTTCTCATCAGCCCTTGCTTGATCGGTCCATCCAGCCCTAATTAGGTCATCAGTCAAACTGCTGGTAAGGTCGACAGCAGCTTGTAGGGTTACAGGCTGAGAGGAACGGACCATACCCCTAACTACTGGGTGTAGTCCCCAGATGAACCGTGCTACACCTTTGGCTTCAGGCGTCACCAAATGTGGCACAAGTCGGGACATGGCTAAGAAACGATTGATATATTCGGTGTAGTTGGGTCCTTTCATCTCCAAGCTTAAAAATTCTGTCTCCAGCTTCTCGAGTTGATTGATGGGGCAATATTTGTTGGTCATTAGCTCTCGGAATTCAGTCCAACCCATTCGATTAGCCACATTTCTTCCACAGCTTTGAGTAATGGACTTCCACCATTCAAAAGTTGATCCCTTGAGAAATTGTGATGCAAACCTCACCATATGCTCCATCTTGCACTCGCTGATGTCCAAGACAACTTCCATTTCGTCAATCCACCTGTAAGTCTCTATAGCACCCTCGGTGCCATAGAAGTCCTTAGGCTTACATGCCATGAAGGTCTTATAGGAGCATCCATTCCTTAACGCCTCAGCTTCTTCATCGTGGCTCTCATCGTTCACCGGCCGGTCGGTAGCAGTAGTGTTATCCCGGTCTGCATTTATCTGTGCAATAATAGTCGGAATGGCGTTAGCCAGTTGCTGAGCTACGAGGTTAGCAATCCTTTCGTCACTCTTTTGATTAGCATTTTCCCCGTGGGGAGTCCCTGATGGAGTAGGTTGGTTTCCAATCGGCCTTGCTTCCTCACGGCGGTCCCTGGTGGCTCCACGACGTTCAAAACGTGTTCCTCTGCGAGTCAGCATTCTGATAGTATCACAAATAGATTCGTTTAGCATCTCATAATTTTGTTTCGAATAGCCTATGCATCATTATCCTATTACACCCTGCCTCGGAAGAGGGATCATGGCATGCACATATGTATTTACAACCCACTAAGGAAACCTTACAAAGTCCAAATCAAAACATGACATAACAGTTGGGCAACCATTTAGAAAAGGCACAGACCAATTTCAAGGCACAACAGATCATATAGCAATTTAATACAAACAGTTTAATAATTCTAGCATCCCAATAGCAGTTCAGGATAGTATCATCCAACAAAATAGAATCAGAGTCAAGCTCTTACAATTTGGAAGGTGCCATCACCCCCATGATAATAAAATAATAGTATCGAATAACAATTCAAATAGTTTCCTTCTACTGTCCACAGACAGATAATCCCACTGAGTACTCCAACTCTCACATCCACTTTCTCTTCAGCCATCCAAACCATCCTGTACCCTTCTTCCTCTGCTCCTGCTCCAAACGCTTCACTCCTTGCGTAGCCATCATAGCCTGGAATTGAGCATACTGGGAAATTCGAGTGGCGTGCTGAACAGTCAGCACATGACGGCGAACAGTCCTCAAAATCTCATCCAATGTCGCATCAGAGGGTCCTACATCACTTGCCCGACGACTCGACTGGGAGTACCTATCACCAGCCAGTACGCTAGGGCCGTCATACATACTATGTCTCGGCGGCATCAGGCGTTCGTCACGAGGGTCCAACAGTGGAGGTACCGATGTCGGAATCCTAACAGGCGGGGGAGGAGGAGGAGGCATCCTAAAGGATACGGAGGATCCTAGCCTAACGCTTTTGCGAGGTCGGGTGACAGTACACGCACCCCTATTCCCAATAGGTGGGATGGGTGAGAGGGTCGGAGCAGCTACTTGGGGAGAGTGGGAACGCGTTCGGCTTCGGGAAGGTGATGTGGAGGAAGAGTCCTCGGAAGCTTAAGTGTCTTCGGACGTGACGGATATCCACCCTGGATGTCCGCATCTCTGGAGGTACGCCTCATACTCTGTCTGGGGCTTCTCTCTCCTCATGGTTCCGGTAGGAGTGGTCTCAGTGTCGGGGTGAGCAGGCGCCTTTCCTTTATCAGCCATAGTCGTTGTCCTGTAAGAAATACATCATGAGTAATTTGGTTTCTCATAGCTCATGATTATAATAATAGTACTAATAATAGTAGTGATGGCAATAGTATCTGTTATTCCAACATATAGCTGTCTGTTTGCCCAAATCAATAGTCTCTTCAAATAGTATCGGATAACATAGTTCATCATAAAAATCATTTAAATCCCCTTTTTTAAAATTAGTTTCAAAATCATCAATATAAACCAGAAAAAGTCCAACCATAACCTAAGGATCAATGATGGAAATTACGCGTCCGGTAAATTCATGATTACGTTGATCAAGTGTAATCATCAATTTACCCAACCCGATCATCCCAACACTTCCCACAAGGACAGTCCTAGGGTATCAGGGTTGTAGCCTAGGGTCTACTATGGTATTCCCGACTTCTCTACAACCTTTGGCTCTGATATCAATCTGTCACACCCCGGGCCCAGGTAGGGTGGGACGTCACAGACTAGCAACAACATATGGCAGCGGAAACAAACCATTACAAGAGCTCAAAGGAGAGAATATCACATGGTATTAATGTTTTTAGAAAGATAACGGGGCTAGAAACAAATCAAGCCCCCAAAAACCAGTTTTACAATCATCCATAAAAATAAATTGTACTTGTTCAATCACAAATATAATATTGTTCAAATGATTCATCAAGGAAAATATGCCAATGGCATGTGACGCGGATAAGTCTAGGTCTTCACAACAGCTAGGATCTCTTCATACATTACCTGAAACATGCTCAAAAGAAAATTGTGTCAACTAAAAAGTTGGTGAATTCAAGTGCTTAAAGTTTAAAAACAAAAGGACTTAACAAATCCTTCTTTGATTAAAAGAAAATAATCATTGTTTATCATCGTGGGAAAAATCATAATCAACCCTGCACTCAGTCCCGGTTGGCCTCTTCTAAAGTTGTTTTTAACCGGATATTCCCGAAGGAAGAACTGAGCCCCAAACCAGTGAACCCTACCTGCCCGGATGGTTCACCATAGTATCTTAACAAAACCTGTTACATGCCACAAACGACCCCTTAGGATCTCAGTGGGGTAACCTCCCTGGAACGGAAGCCACTGTGTGTGGGGGATTCCCCAAATAGATCTATCCATATAAAACAAGCGGTTCACGAAAGAATTAATGATCATGATATAAGAATCAGCAGGTAACCATAAATCCCACATACAATCATCAAGTAAAGCACAATCATAGTTCATAAAAAGTAGAGCATGTTTCATCCCAAAACAATAGTAAAAAGGGGGATCACTAGAACTCACCTCAGGTTTCCAGTCAAAAGTCTCTTGGTGTACCGGGAAGTGTCTCAAGTCTAGCACCCTAACATGTACATATTAAGTAATAAGCTACTGACCTAAACTCATTTAAGGTGCAACAATGGTGTCAAGAGATTAGCTATTGGTTAAGGCTTTGGTTTCGCGAAGGTTTGTATAAAAAGTTTCCTTTTATGGCAGGTCAAGGCGTCTTCATGAAAATTGGGATTTTCACTTCATTAGGTTAAGTATATTAAGGAATTTTGTTGTTCAAGTGGTTATTAGCTTCCTGGAAGTCGGTTGTAAGGTTTGGAGAAATTTTACAGTTTGGTCCCTCAAGTTTCAAAATTGACAGTTTCTACCCTCAAGTTTAGCTTCTTCCCCTTTATGACATTTAAGACCAAAAATCAGACTCTTAGAGTAATATTATACTTATTATGGAGTAAGTGTTTCAAAATCTTAGTTTACGGGTCCGATTTAAAAACTGCGCGTTTAACGCTCCCGGTTACGGTAAAAGCCGGATAGTTTAACCGTAAATTGGAGTTTTCATATATTTGAATCTTGGACCAGTAGGTATTTTTCTAAAAGATATCCTTATAAATTTTTAAGTCCCTAAATTGTGAAAATTGGCCTTTTATAGTTGAAAATCTCGTTTTTACGTTTGACCCGTTAAAACGCGGTTTTGACCGGGTTTGACCATTTAAAGCTTGTTTGACCAATTTTTCAAATCCTTTAAGTCTTTTATTACTTAACTTACTGAAATCATATGATTTTTATAAATTTTAGCTTTGAACTCTATTTTTATGGATTTTTCTCAAAAACGATGCTCGGTTTGTACCCGATTTTAGTTAAAACGTCATTTATTAGTTCCTTTGACCATTTAAATTATCCATTGACTCCAGAACACTTTCTTTATCATTTTTAAGCCTGGAATACTTTTCAAGAGTGTTAAATTCATATTCTTACTATTTTTAAAGTCATTTTACCATGTTTTCGGGTCCCGAAAGTGACTAAAAGAGGGCAAATCTCAACATGTCCTTTATTCCAGAGATTAAATATTACTAACACTTTTAATATTCATTAAAACCTACTGAAATTTCAGTCCCAACGAGTTGCCTAGTTGTTCTATACATCCATATGCTTCAAATATGTAGAAAATGTCATAACCGACCATAACACTTGTGTAAATCATCTTAACTTGAGTTTAAACGTTACCAACACTTCATTTAACTTTATAAAAAGATTATTAAGGTGTCATTGAGTCGTTCATGAGTAGGTTATGGGTCTTGGTTGAAAGGATTTTTCAAACAAATGCTTAAAGGGTGTTGTTACATGTAGAAAGAAGGGTTTCAAGGTGTAATCCATGTAATAACCATGGGTTCGAGTATGTAGCCTTTTGGAACTTTTAAAAACAGGTTCTTGGGAGTCCATTAAGTCATAAAAATGCAGGTCACAAGTTTGGTTTACAAGAGTTGCAACATTCACAAGCTAGACGATTACCAAAACACCCAAAAGAGGGTTTTCATGGTGGAAATCGGTTTCCACCTCAAGAATGACTAACATAACATGAGGTTTACCTTCAAGAACGTTATGAACTCCTTAAGAACAAGTGATGGTGAGAAGTTTCTGCTACAACAAGGAAAAAGCAAGGTTTTTAGGTGAAAAATGAAGAAAACATGTGAAATGTCCCAAAACCGACAACATGAGCTTACACTTGATGTAACTCACTGTTTAGAAGGTGTTGATGGTCATGGATGGCTAGAAACTCCTTGGACTTGACTGTAGAAGCTCGAACCAAGGCTGGAAAGGTGGAACAAGTATGGTTGTGTGACCAAAACTCGCGAACTAGGCCACCTCCTTGCGGTTTGCACTTGGCCGAATGATGCTTGGTGTTGTTCTTCGAATTTCTTGTGCTAGACTTAGAGAGAATTGCTTTGAGTGAATTGTGAGGTGAGGGTGTGTGTTTCAGCTGGTGTTTTTGAATAAGAGGGAGAGAGGGAGAAAGGGAGAGAGTTTGCATGCAATGCTAGTGGGTAGTGTGGTGGTGGTGTAGAGAGGAGAGGAGTGGAGAGGGGTGGGCGGCCGATTCTTGGAGTGTAGTGGGGGATTTTTGAATTAAATTTTAATTGTGAATTGTTATTATGTAGTGTAGTTTTGTAGTATTGGGTATAATGTATTATTTAGTGGATGGTATATTTGAGGTATCTAGTGCATATCCATGCATGCATGGCCGAAAATTTTATAAGTGTGAGTGTGTATGCTCACATTTTAATTGCCTTCTCTTGAAATTAATTTTGTAAGGATGACTAGTTGACATTCCCGGGACACTAATTTTTAAAAGGTAGAAACCTAAATTAGCTAAAAGTCAATAATAAAAATCATATGAAACCATAATTTGAATCAAGTAGTAAGAATTGTTTCCAATTTCATAGTAGGGTTGAATAGTTTCAATTATTAGCACTCATAACATGGATAATGATGCAAGTAATCTAGGGTTAGGGTAAAAACCTGGAGGTCGGTTGTCACACTTTGAGACCCAAACCTTTTTGGTTTTGGGTCAGTTTTCATCAACAGATGTTAAACTAACTGATTTTACATGATTAACAGCCTTTGAAGATGTACATGGTGCTGAAAAGGATTCCTTTGATTTTGGTTGGGTGTCCTTTTCTGTGGTTTAATCACAGAAACATCTAATTGGTTAACTCTCCCCAATAGATGCTGAACCATCATAACAAGTTGTGTCTGATTGGTTGTCAAAGTTTTCAACTCAGTTGACACATCAGTACTTGTTGATGATTTGTTCTTGTGATTCACTACATTCTTCTTTTGAAAAGACACAGACTTAGTCTGAGTTTTTAATATTCCATGAGGAATATTTGCAGCTGTTGTGTGACAAACCCCTTCCTTCTTTGTGACTTTTTGAATTTGCTTGGTGTGAAATTCATCTTTCATTTTATGCATTTGCTTCTTAATGATTTTCTCTTTGTTGAATTTTAAACCCTTGTTATACCAGCATTCATCAGTAAGATGATTAAACAAACCACATATTTCACATGGCTTTCTTTTCATCTTTTGATGATCAACTGCTGAAGATGATGAAACTACTAAAGATTTGTTCTTTAGTACTTTGTTCCTTTCAGTACTTTTGGGAACTACTGAAGGATGTGCAACAACTGAAGATTTGTTCTTCAGAAGTTTTCTTTCAGTACTTTTGAGATTCCTGATAGACCTTTCAGCAGTTGTCAAGCCATGCTTATTTTCCTCTGATTTGAAATGCTCTTCAGGTGTTGTGTTTTGTCCTTCAGTACTTTGAGTACCTTGTGGAACAACACCTGAATTACTCAGTCTCTTCTTGATCATGTGTTTCGAAGCAGCGGGACCATCAGCAATTTGATTAGCTGAGGTACTCACACTGACTTCATCCTCTGATTTTGAATTATCATTTAAGGATGAGACACATGATGATGTGGTTTGGGAATTACAATCATCCTCAGATTTTACTTCTAACTTGGGAGTAAAATCTGTAGGAGGTATGGTACGATTATACCCAATCCCAAACTTCACATTAGAAGCTTTTTGCTTACCGAGAAGCATTTCAAATCCCTTGCATGATGTTACCCAACGTTCACAATTAACTTAGGTAGCTGCAAGTGTTTCTTTGAGATTCTTGTGATTTTCCAAAATGACCTCTACCTTTGCTTTTTCATCAGTGATTTGACACTTTAGTTTATAAATCTCCTCATCCTTCTCTTTTAAAACAGACTCAAACTCAGCTTTTCTTTTGGAAATTGCTTTTTCTAGGTCAATGTTTTGATTAATTAAAGCTACATTTGCTTCCCTAATTGAAACAAAAGCAGCTATGCATGACTCAGAACATAACTTGGCCTTAGCCTCAAAGATACCTGTGTTACCTGTGATGATGAAGGATTTTCATCAGTAGACTCCAGGGCCATTAGAGCAAGATTTCCAAAAGGGTTTTCACCACCATGTTGACCAACACCAGCAAATAGTTGTTCAGAATAACCAGAGACATCATCTGGTAAGCTGCTCCAGTCAACAACCTCAGGGGTGAAAAAGCTCTGATGAGATTGAGATTGAGATTGTTGATTTGTTTGAGATAGTTGAGAATCAGGTTGAGCATGTGGTTGTTGAGCCATGGGTACAGGAACCTGACTAGACTGAGGCATGTAAAAACATGGATAAAGATATGGCATTGGACTTTGAGGAACAAAGAATGTAAGAGATGATTGATGTTGTGAATGATGATCAGAACTGGTAGAATGTTGCCCTTTGGATTGTGAGCTATTGCTTGGAAAAGTCACAAAGGGTGCAAATGAGCTAGATCCAGATGATCTACACTCTCCAGCAAAATGTCCAAGTCTATGGCACTTGTGACATCTCAACTTGCTCTTATCAAAACCAATTTGGTTTTGCCAGAGAGACCATAGAATTTTCTACCTGTTCTTTTGTAAAACTTTTGAGATCTGATATTGATCAATGCCATTTGGCTCAAAATATCTATTTCTTCCAGATCATCATCAGCAATTCCTTTCAAATCATCCATCAGAAAACACAAGTTATCAACACTAAAACTTGACTTACCCTCAACTCCAACAAAAGCATGATTTCCACTGTTTGAAGAGAAATCAATATGCTCATCATATGAACTTTCAGATGAAGCATATTCAGACTCATGACCAACCAGAGCAGTGTTTCCTGGTACAAAGTCATCAGTGAGCTTTCCAGATGAAGATAGTTTCCTTTTCTGTTCTATCTCTCTCTCAAATGTTAAGAGTTTCCCATGAAGTTGGGTGAGAGATAGAGTATCCAGATTTGCACTGGAGCGTAGGACAATGGTATAAGTGCCCCATCTCTCAGGCAGGGATCTGAGGAATCTGTTATTCATCTGGCTGTTTGTATATTCATGTTGAACCATTTTTAGCTCAGATATCAAACATGAAAATCGCTCAAACTGTTGAGTCAATGTCTCACCCTTCCTATGAGAGAATGTCTCATATTGCTGGGCAAGGATTTCTCTATTGTTTGCTAAGACCTCATCAGTTCCTCCAAATTGTTCTTTCAGAGCAACCCATAGATCATGAGCAGTTTCATGATGCATAAGCCCAGAGTAGATTTCATTAGGCAGTGCCATGGCCAGAATTCCATGGGCTTTAGCATCAATTTCAAACAGCATTAAATCCTCATCAGAATATTGTTCCTTCTTCTTTGGAACCATCTCATTGGTTTCATGATTACTCACCATAGGCTTATATGGTCCATGAACCACTGACTTCCAACAACCTGAACTGTTAACAGACAGGTGATGGAGCATTCGGCGTTGCCATATGTTATACTCACTCCTAACAAGCATCGGAGGCTTAGTTGAGGAGCCAGTATTGTGAGGATCATTGATTGAAGTAGTCATTTTCACCAATTCAACCAAATTCAATGAGATTAAAATCAGTCTAGTTTAAAAACTCAACAACACAATTTGAATCTCAATTAATTGACCGGAAGCGACAGAAAATCAAACTCTATAATCAATTCTTGCAAATTTGCTAATTCGATCAAACTTAGCTATCAAAAGAGCAGTTTCAATGATCAATTGTTAAATCGATCAATGATTAACCAGCTCTGATACCATTTGATAGGATCGGATCTAGTTTGATCAATTAGATTTGAATTTTGCAGCGGAATATAACAGAAATAAGATCGAATTCAAGCAAAATAAGTATGAATATGCAATCACACAATGACGATTATAGAGAGAGAGAACTTTTCTGTTAAAGGAATATTTTCATTCACGCTTAATGCTTCGGTTACAAAACAACTAGGTCAACATTCCTTTTATAAAGGAATGTGACGACTGCTGATGTTACTTGATAGTGACATCTAACAGAATTATACAAACAACTGATACTATGCAAACTACTGAGAATGTTCTCAACAACTGATCACATCTCGGAGAATGCTAAGTACAAGAACATAAAACTACTGAACTAAAACTACTGAAACAATAAACTACTGAAAGGTAAATTACAAGTACTGAAAAGGAAAAACCATCACAACTACTGAAGTTAATAACTTCAGCTGTTGTGACAACTATTGATCACTCTGGTCTTCAGTCTTTGTCTTCAGTACTTCACTTTCAGACTTTGTCTTCAGTTCTTTACTTTCAGACTTTGTCTTCAGTTCTTTACTTTCAGACTTTGTCTTCAGACCTTGTAATCAGCTGATGTCTTCAGTTGTCGTGATCTTTTTCAGCAGTTGTAATGTCTGTGGGACTTAGAGGTTTTTCTGATCAGGCTCATTGGTTCTTTTGGTCCAACAGCTGAGTTAGCAGAGAAGCCACTCTCCAACTCCTCCAACTCTGAAGTAGCTGCTCACATTAGAAATCACTTGAGCAGTCTTCATTTGGCCGAGCTAACTGCTAGGACCAAGATTGAAGAAAAGTTGAAACTGAGAAAGGAGGAGAAAAGGAATGGATCAACAACCAAAGGCAAAGCCTTTCTACAAATGGTTGAGGGTCCTGAACTTGAATCCATAGTTAGATGGGAGTATGACTACAACTCCCGTAAACTAACTCTTTCTTAGGGGGCACAACAAAGGGTACATGTCATTAAGAGTGATAGTCTGGATCTCCTATCCACTAATTACTTGTACAAACTTCTCAGCACCACTTCGGGGAAGAACAAGGACACAGAAAAATATCTTCTGTCATTGGTGTTGAAGGTTTTGAGAAGCAGAGACAAGTTAGGTTTTGGTAGCATCAGCCTAGGGGGAGTTTGTTGGATCTAAAAAGGCTGGTGCAACCAAAACAAAATCACTTAGACTATTTTGGTGCAACTAATAAAGGAATTCCAAAGCTCAGTGTGGAACTTTCGAAGGAAAAGGAGTTCTTCCGAAGACAAAGTGTAAGATCAACTTCCGAAGGAAAAACTCCAACTTTCGAAGTCAATGTATTCACTTCTGAAGATCAAGACTTAGAGTGAAAGATCAGAAGTCAACTTCTAAAGTATGATAGAAGTCCTCAAGCCTCAGAAATATAGTAGACTCTTCAAAAGTATAAGTTGCTTTGGAAGAACTTGTTCTTCCGAAGACAACTTACCTTCGGAAGACACTACTATATCCAATGGACATAAGTATGGTCTCTATGACACTCCACTGCAGACCTCTGAGATATTGCATGGCATTTTCTCGAAAGCCATGTAGTTGACCATACTTTATTCCACTGTTTACCTTTATCAGTTAGTACAGTTGCCAACTTTAGTTGGTGACAAAATGTAAGTCATGGACATGTCATGACTACCATATCTTAGATAATACTTTTTTTAAGATACCTTAACTTTAGCATTGTAGTACATGCTTTAGTCTTAGGTTTCCAGCTGGTATCAAAGTATATCTGGCTGTAGGATCTACTATATATAGTTTCTCATTGTAACTCCTGTTTTATGCTTGTAAGAGTCTTGTAATACTTTGAGTTGAGAAGTAATATATACAAGTGCCTTGAAAAAAATTTATTTCTTTGTGTTCTTTGCAACTTGTTATATTATTATCAACTCTTAGAAGAGACTCTACTTCATCCGATCTGAGGGTAGTATAAGTGAGTTTAAGAGAAATTCAAGTCTTAAGTGACAAGACCCGATCCTGCATTTTGCCAAATGGTCCTTTGTGTTAAGTATGGTACACCTACTGCCAAAGGACCTAAGAAAGCCAATGAACGGTGGCCTCTTGTTCCATAGCTCATAAGAGGTCTTTCCATGGGGATTGACTATAAGAACCCTATTTTGCACATAGCATACACTGCTGTCTGCCTTTGCCCAGAATGTTAGAGGTGGTTTTGAATCAGCTAATATAGTTCTAGCAGCCTCAATAAGTGTCCTATTTCTCCTCTCAGTAACAACATTTTGTTGAGGAGTTCTAGGTGCACTATATTGTCTATCAATCCCTTTTGAGTTACTAAACGAATCAAGAACTTGATTCTTAAACTCAGTCCCTTGATCACTTCTTATGATCTTTACCTTGTGATCAATTTGATTTTCTATTTTAAGAATGAAAGATTTTAAAGTTTCAGCAGTTTCATCTTTAGTTCTTAAAAATAATACCCATTTAAATCTAGTGAAATCATCAACAATCACAGGCAATATAATTTCCTTCCAATGCTTTTTAGGACCAAATAGATCCATGTGTAATAAGTGTAATGGTGTAGTGATAGAGTTAACTTCTTTAGATTTATGAGATGTCCTGTGTTGCTTCCCTTTCAGACAAGCAACACAATTAATCTTTGTAGAGAAATTCCTTTTTATGCATACCATGTACCAAGTTATTTTTAACCAAATTGTTCATGTTTTTAAAATTAACATGACATATCGTTTATGCCATAGAGTTGACTCATCACTAATAGCTTTGGAAAGAAAGCACGATACTTCACTTAGTGGGGAAGCATCGTTCATATCCAGCTTGTACATATCTCTTCTCTACTAGGAGATGGAAGAAGCACCAATTCTTGAGGAATTGTCATCCTGGATTTAAGGATAATGCACTCATGTTTTGTGAAAATTATTTGGTGCTTTTGATCATAGAATTGATCAACACTCAAGAGATTGTGTTCAAGCTGCTTGATAAAGTTCACTTTCTCGAATGTTAACTTACCATTGGATACACTACCTTTGCCAGAAATGTATCCTCCAACATCACCTCCAAACGGAACAGTACCTCCATCAAAATATTGAAATTGTTGAATAAGAGATCTCTTTTAAGTCATGTGCCTGGAGCTTCCACTATCTACAATCCACACATTGCCATTTATGTTGTGTGGATGTCCCTGCACACAAGGTGAAATAGTTAGTTACTATTGGAAACCCAAGCCGTGTCGATCTTGGGCTCTTCCAATGTAGATGATATAATTGAACCAAAATGTATGCATGGGGGTTCAATTTTGGCTTGTGAAGAAGAGGTTTGGGCTGCAACATCTTCATTGATAAATTACATCCTTTGGTTGATCAGTGTAGATGAGCTTGTTAAAGCTTGAGCTGCATGGCTTACTTCCGAGGCTTCTTTCTTCTCGGAAGAAGCTTTTACCACCTTTTCTTCCAAAGTAGTCTTCTTCTCAGAAGATTTCAAAGGAATCCTTTTGTTTCTTTGAGTATTCTTTGGTTTGTCTTCTGAAGCTATTTCCTTTTCGCAAGAATGGGTTTCTTCCGAAAGCAACTTGGCTTCGGAAACAAGCTTTCCTTTTCTTAACACCTGAACCATATGGTAAGGTCCAAATATGAAACCCTCCTTGACTCCTTCTTTCTTAACATTGTTTGCATAATATGTGCTTGCTGGATTGTAGTAACAATCTTTAGCCATGTGGTTATGCAAACAACACATTATACATTCAATGTTATTCTTTATGGGGCCTGAGGACTATTGCTTCTTAGACTTCATCTTTTCTGCAACATCCTTTGCCTTTGACTTCTGATCTTTCAGCTGGATAGGAGTGCTGGTACTAGACTTCTTTACTAGATCAGAGTTTCCAATCACTTGAAATCTTGCTGAGATAAATACACCATTTTGCTTTAGGTCTATATTTAGTTTTGACTCAGCCACCTTCTTGGCAGTTTTTCTTGCTACCTTGATTTTGTTTCTTTTAGCTTTGGTGGTCAAAGGTTGATCATTAGCAGTGTGGATAAGGTTTTCTACCTAATCCATCTCTATGGTGGTAACCACTGCTACATCATTCTTCTTCTCATTGGGTAGTTGGTCAGCAGTTAGAACCTCTTGCTCTTCAGTACCACATCTTGGTTGTCTTACAGACATGTAAGAGTGTGGTGGAGCAATTTCATTGGTTCCCAACCCACATTTGTTTTGATAGCATACCTTTGAATGGGAGGATGATGCAATAATGGTCTTAAAGTTATGCTCTTCAATAGCATACTTCTTTGCGTTAGCCACAGCTATTACTAGCTGGGCTTGAGCCTTAGTCAACTTGGAAATCAAATCCTTTATTTAAGCCCTGTAGATTGAGTGTTCATGTTTTAAAGAAGACACAATTTCCTCTAACTCTTCAAATTTTAGTTTGTAGTTAGATTCTACCTTTTTAAAATTAGATTTTAGTATATTCAAAGACTCAATATCAGATCTGATCTCCATGTTTTAGTCCCGATAGAGTTTAACCTTAGCTATACATGCTGGAGTATAGAGATATTTATATACCTGATTATCTTCTATTCCTGCCATGAGAGCTTGAGCTGGAGTTGCATTTTACACCATAAAGCTACAGTCAACTTCCTGAGCAACCGTAGAAGTTTGTTGTCTAGTTGGTTTTGTAGCAGCTTTTGGGATAGCAGAATGATGTTGAAAGGCATGAGTGGGTCCGGGGTTGGATTTTGGAGCTTTTCATTCCCTTGCAAAATTAGCAAGTTAATTGCAGTTTTAGCACTTGGCTTTTGATTTGTCTAACCCAAATTTACTGTTGGTTGGGTTTCGAGGGAACTGCCTTCCAGTTCTTTTAAAGAACTTATTCGCTCTATAGGTTAAAAGAGACATTTGTTGGATAATGTCCATGTGAATCCAAGGATCGTCAACAGGAATTATCAGTGTCAATTGATGTCAAGTCAACGTTTGCGGAATTAACGTTGATTTTGTTTAATTATTTTAAACAACTTTAAATATCAATAAATGATCAAGAACACACGCAACAAAACACAATTAATGATTAATCAGTATTTCATTATAATATGTTAATGATTACAAAAGTATTGAATGAATGATATTTAAGAATGCTATGATGTGATGGCTGCAAGGGTTTGATTGAAAGACTTTGAAGTGATTGTCGTATTGCTATTGCTGTTCTCGATCAATCAATCGTCTAATTCAATCATGCTTGAATCAAAACCTAGGGTCCATATATATAGACAATGATGTTTCAGTTATAGGAAACACCGGATCTCTTGGGATTTGATTTGTTTCAGTTAAGGAATCATCGGATTTCTCGGGATTCGCATAACCGCCTTGTTGACTTGTTGACTTGTTGACTTGTACCACTTGTATAATACAAGTGTTTGGACTCCGCAGGAATATTGTCTTCAGTAGGAATTTTTTCTTCCGTAGATGATGTATTCTTCCGAAGGAAACTTATTCTTCCGAAGGAAACTTGTTCTTCCGAAGGAAACTTATTTTGATTGTTCATCCGCAGAAGATCTTCGGATGTAAAGTTACTTGTAAATAATATATCTACGGAAGAACAAAATGTTCATCCGTAGATGTTTCTTACACTTGGTCAATTTCATAAATTGACCAATTATAATGTTTGTACCTGCAACCATACATAAACCAACACATATATAAATGGGTTAACCTATATATTTAATGCATACACAATGATGAATTACAAAAATTCATTACAGATATTAATTCAAGTACTAAGCCTATACATAATGACTAGATCTACTCATTCTAGACCTAACAATACTCCCCCTTAGGCTTAGATACTTGCAATTAGTTCTTCAAAACTGAAAGTTCCTTGACTATTGCAATGATTTTGTTGTAGAAGTAAGACACAACAGTCTTCTGATCATCATACTTGTAGTTGATCTTCATCTTGCTGAACTTCTTTAGAGTCTCAAAACTGATCCGCAGAACATCTTCTTCAGTAGTGAGTGTGTCTAACACATTGTTGTTATTCACCACTTCTAGCTCATCTTGCTCTGAGATTTTGAGTTCTGTTACTTCATCAAAAGTTTTTCCCTTCAGCAGCCCAGCATTGAATCTTCTTCGTTTGTAGGCTTTGGCATGTAGTTTGTCAATCACTTGAATCACATGGACATGCAGGAACAGATCATTTTGTGCTTTTTCATCAGTCAGCTTGGGAAAGAATTTGTCATTAAGATATGAGGTGTAGCTGGGATGGAGTAGTTTGATTTCCACAGGATCAAAGATCCTGATCTTGTCAGCTTTCTTGTTCTCAGCATTTCTCAGCAGGACCAACTCCTTTTTCTTCTCAACATAACCCCATTCAGTGATTGGGTATGTGAATTGAGTCCCTTCAATGCATTTGATTGCTGCTTTGTTTCTGTTGTTGTAGCCAACCCTCTTCAAGAATTCATCATCTACATGTTCTGAGGCATTGGACTTGTATCTTTTGAGCCCTTTGATTCTCTTCTGATGCTCTATATCTTCTCTTTTAGCTTCTATCAGGACATCATCTTTAAATTTTGTTTTCAACTTTCCCACTAGAGTTGAGAAATCTCTTCCTCTAGGGTGAATTGGATAATTGCTGATGATTAGACTTTGAAGATCTTTGATGTCATTCTCTGGAAGACTCACCACTGAGAGTACATCATGGAAGTATTCAACTCTTCCAGATGTTCTTTTAATAATGGCACAATCCCAGTCTGGATCATATTTCCAGGCCATGATCCTGTTTTCTTCCACAAAACTGGGAGTTGTGAGGTGGTCTATTAATTCTATCAGAGTGGACTTCTGCTCAGTTATCTCTCTCACTGTAGTCCCAAGTGTTGGGTTTGTTGGACCATACCAAAGTAGTTTAACCTCTTAAACTTGAAAACGCAGCGGATTAATCATCAAATAAATATCATTTGTTATCTGAAAATATGGTTCATTTTGTGAAAACAACAAACCCAAGAACATAAGGATCTTATATATGTGTTTGAACTAGCTATCACCAATAAATAACAACCCAAAACGAATCAAACAATCTACCTTTAGTGAAGCTGCTGAAAAACGATTTTTGGGTGCAAAGATGATGTTCTTCAATAGCCAAGACACCAAGAAAAGGTGTCCTCAAGCATTCATACCCACAAGCATCAAGCATACACCATTCTTGCTAGGATTTGAGCACCAAATCGGATCAAGAAGGCTGCTGGAACCTTGTTCCAGCCGTGAACATCACAAGGCTGTTAGAACTTTGTTCCAGCCATGATATCTTTCTTCCAAAAGAAAAATGATGTTCTTGTGACCCTTTTGCATATAAGAGAGTGAGAGAGATCTGAAATGGAGAGTGTGTATGTTCTAGGAGAGCCAAAAACCAAGAGAGAACCAAAAAAAACAAAAGGGAGAGGGCTGCCATAAGGGGCGGCCGAATCCCCTTTTTTTCATTAGGGTTTTCCCCCCAAAACTATTTTATACTTTTAAACAAAAGTTTTTTTTGATAAGTTATGTAATTACCCCTTTAATTATATAACTTAAACACACACTCCTATTATTTGATGTTATTTAACCAAATTAAACAACATTACAAATAATATCCATGAACAAAATATCCATATAAGTTGTTCAATCTCATATGCAACTTATTTAGAAAACCCATTTTCTAAATTGGTGTATTTATTTAATTGCATGATCATATCATCAATTAAATATTAATTGGTGTTTGCTAAGCTTGTTATTGGGTATGACCCGACTTGGATCATAACGTACTAACCACATCAATGTTCTATGTGTCTTGGGCATAAAGAATCCAACAATCTCCCACTTGCACAAGATACATAGAAGATTGATGCAAGCAGTAAATACCGCCTAACAACGGTTTACTACCCGTAATACGCATGACTTTAAAGCCATTCAATAACATCATGCCCTTCAAGTTTCAAACTTGAAATGATTTAGGTGAATCGATCATCTATCCTTTTGTTACAGATGTCATGTTGAATCCAAGGACATAGAATGATCATTCCTTGTTGATTTAACTTAGTCAGGCCTTAGACATCTCGCTCTCAACGAATAAGAGGAACAAATCCCATCTTGACTGCATATGTTTCTCACAATCACCTTGTGTCACACCTGAACATAGCCTTATGTACTGTCCATTATTTCAGAACAGTAAAGACTAACTCAAGGTATAACATTTGGTGAATATCAAAACCCAATATGCTTCTCAGGTTTGAGGATACTAAATGATATTCGCCTTTACTCAAAATTACTTATGATCAATCAAAGAGATTCTATGTAGTAAAATTTGAGACGCGGGTCAGTCCAATATTTGCATCCCACAAATATCTATGAACCTTGGTAGCAACCAATTGCTCTATATTCATACCTTATGAATATCTACCAATCCATGTTCATAATAGTCTTACATTCATATTTGTTCCCACAAATATGACCGACTACGGACATTTAGAATAATAAACATATTCATGGATATAAACATGCTAAAAGGGAACATAACTCAAATATATAAAAGAGTTAAATATTACAATTGTTCCATATTTTATATGCTAAACAGATCAATTCTAATCACTAGAAAATCAAAGTCCTAAGGCACAAGTATGACCCTCATACTTTGCCCTTAACAAGGAGCTTCGTTAGTGGATCAACAATGTTTTGATCTTTATGAACTTTACGAATACATATCTTTACCCTTTTCAACTCCATCCCTTATGACGTTGAATCTCCGCTCAAGGTGCTTAGTCTTTTGATGAGTACGGGGTTCCTTGATTTGAGCAATCCCACCCACGTAATTACCAAAGATTTCTAGGGGGTCTTGAATGGTAGAGATCACCCCTAGATAAGCAATGGACAAATTTATCCATGCAGCTTCCCAAGCCGCCAATGAAGCGGCTATGTATTCGGATTTTTGTAGTGAGCAATGCTACCGTGTCTTGTTTTGAACCTTTCAAGGACACTTCTCCTCCATTCATAATGGAAGTATACCCCGATTGTGATCAAAAATCATCTCGATCAGTTTTTGAAGCCTGCATCCGTGTAACCCTTTACAACGACTTCCTTTTCAACAGATCCGTATATTAGAAACATATCCTTAGTCCTACTAAGGTATTTCAATATACTTTTAAGAGCCATCCGATGGTTATTTCCATTGGTATCTACTTTGTCATACTTAATAAGCATGACTCGTCCGGTCTAGTGCATATCATCACACAAATGATGGATCCTAGATGCGTATGGGATATCCTTCATTTGATTTTGCTCATCCTATGAGCTTGGACATTGAGACGTAGTCAACACTATCCCTCCTTGAATAGGTACCATACCTTTCTAAGAGTTTTTCATCTTGAACCTTTTCAAGATTTTATCAATATATATGCACTTTGGTTTAACCCTATCAACCACCTCGATCTATCCTTATAGATCCGTATTCCCAAATATGGGTGGCTTAAACGAGATCTTATATGAAAAATATCTTCCAAGCTAGGTTTGAACACCTTCCAAGGTTGGAATATTATTTCCAAATAGTAATGTGTCATCAACATACAACACTAAGAGTACAATTATGCTCCCACTAGCCTTCATATATACACAACCTTCTCGATGCTTATTTCAATCCATAGATTGATCACTTTAACTTATATACATTATTAGGATGTCATGGATCGACAAAACCATCATGCTGAACTATATGGACAGTCTCTTCGAGATGTCCATTAAGAAAAAAACAGTTTTGACATCCATTTGCCAAAACGCATATTCAGAATATGCAGTTATAGCACATGATATCCTAATCGACTTTAGCATTGCCACGGGCGCAAGAGTTTAATCATAATCAACCAATTGAGTTTGATGGAAACCTTATGCTATAAGTCTTTGACTTATAAGTATCAAGTTCCACAGTTCTATACGTCATTCATTCCATAAAGAACTCGGTTTCCAAGAACTTAGCCTTTTGAGCAATAAATACTTTTGCTCCGTTGAGTCAAAGAAACAGTATACAGTCTCTGTGGATTATCAACTTATATACACTTTCTTTGTCCGGGTCATATTCATAATATGAGCCTCAGAGAGCAATGCGAAAACCCAAAATGATAAAGATGGTAAGCTCATATCCATAATAAATTGAACCATATCCAAATAGGGTTCAGTTTCTCCTTTATCAGAATGAAGAACATAGATAGTTATGTAGAGTTGATCTTCTACTTCATTATTGAAGATTTTGAACATTTCAAAAGCTTCATACTTATGTGTCATCAAGTGCACACAATAATAGCGACTGTAATCGTCGGTAAAATAATGAAGTATCTTTCACCAATCTTTGTCATTGTCTTAAAAGGACCACATACATCCAAATGTATCATTCCTAATAAGTCTTTTGGTTCACACTTATCAAATGAAACATTTTCATTTGTTTCCAAAAGAGCATTCTTTTGAAGTGTTTGAATCAAATTCTTGTTTATGTGACTAAGATGATAATGTCAAAGATAATAATAACTTAAACCCATTTTAAGTTTCTAGGTGCTTAATGTGTATAATAAGTTATTATAGGACGAATTATCATGAACCAATTCATGGATATCATTAAAAGGCATGTCCTTAAAATGAAATACATCATCCATAAAACTTAATACCATTATTTACAAACTTTAAATCATGATCACATTGTTTTAATAGGAAACATTAATTATGTTCCTAGTCAAACTAGGTGCATACAAAATGTTTTTAGAACAACTTCCAAACCATTTGAAAGTCTCAAAATAGAGTTTCCCTCCTTGAACATTTCTTTTGAATCCCTTTGCAACAACTGCAAGAATGAGTCTCACATCCGGTATCCAATACCCATGTGTTTGAAGAAATGACATTTAATACAATGTGTGAATCATGGAAATTTTATTTGAGGTTTGCTCAACATCCCTCTTGTCTTTCAACTCCTTGAGATAGGAGGGACAATTCCTTTTCATTATCCTATCTCTCCATACTCAAAGCATGGATCGTTCTCCATTACCTTAGGCTTCATAAGCTTAGGTTCTTCAAGGTTTCGCTTTAACCTTTGCTTGATGTATTCCTTTCCTTTGGCAATAATTGCCTTAGGATCGGGATTGGTCATTTCTTATAGCCTCCCTCATTGATCGAGAGAATAGGTAGAACCTCTCTACCCATCCCTGCCTCGGTTGCTTTAAGCATTGCGTGAAGTTCACCGATGCTCTTGTCCCACCCGTTCATATTACAGTTTATTATGAATGTCTCAAACCTCTGGTTAGGCAATCAAGGATCAAATCCTTGGCCAACTACTTTGAGACTGGACAGTTAAGCATCTTGAGGCTATCAATGTGGCTTTTGATCTTAAGAATATATAATATGATATCGATTGGGTTTCTTCCATGTGACATGCATAAAGTGCTCGAACCGTTTCGAAGCAATCTATTAAGGTTTGTTGAAGGAACATTTCCTTCAACTAGATTATCATGTCATATGCCCCATGATGCTCCAAACCCTTTTGGAGTTCGAAAATCATATTCCCAACATGAGGTAGGATACTTGCACAGAATCCTTAGTGTGCCTAAGCCAATCGTCAAAAGGCCTTAACATCAACAGCGTTGGTTGGTGAGGTATGGGATCGTCAAGGACATAGGCCTTTACTCATTTTTGAGAACGATTCTCAAGTTTCGAAATTGAGTCCATAAGGTTATTATGGTTAAGACAATCCCCTTTTAAGATGGTTCTCGGTGATAGGGTAGGGACGGTCGGGGTAGTAGCATCGTGGTTTGCGGCCATTACTACAAAATTACAAAGTTCATTTTAGTATTTCTGAAAAATTGCATTTTAAATATTAATACCCTTTACACGTCTCATAGACAATTAATAATTAAAATCTAGAATCCAACGTTACATTTAAATGATGGTTAGGTGACCTTTATCCCATTATTTAAATTAACAAGGTAGTCAACAGTTGACAATTGCAACCTATTGCAACTTCTAGTCTTATGGAATCGGTTAAACATCATATGTTTAGTCGGCATGTTTAATCCCATCAACACCATTGTACGCCATGCTTCGGTGACCCTAATCACATGGTTTCTAATTCAAGTCGTCCTACTTACACACACGTGTGAGTTTTCACATACAAGCGGTTAGGTGACCTTTATCCCACAAGTACGTTAGACTCACCTCAAAGATACAAGTTCCCTACAAGTGGTTAGGTGACGTTTATCCCACAAATAGTTCCCTAGTGATTCGAGTGTCGTGTAAAAGGATGGTGTTAGACTTGTTACCAAAGGGATTTAAGTTTCCATTAATTCTAGTTATGAAAACTCTGTGTACCTTGTATTCGCATGCTTTCAAATACATGGTACCCTATGGTTCTCTTTTAATAAAACTTCTTTTATTTTGAAATCATTAATCCTTTTTATTAGTCACTTAATGATTAGGAACCAAAAAATTCAGCTTGTTATGATAATTTATTTAGATTGTTAAGCATATCCATATATCAAACAATCAACATAAAATGAATAATCAAACAAGCATATTTCATACAACCACATGTGCATAACCATAGCCACTAAGTTGACTACACTTGTTTGCCATCACAAGTGTTGTCATAAGGTCTTTCCTAAGGGTTAACAATGACACATCATATGTGTCCATGAACTCCCACTTGATTCCGCATCCAAATGCTTCAAGTGTCCATGTCTCTTGTGTCCTTCTTTTTGTGTCTTCATCTTGTGCATCTTCTTTTACAAAATCATATCCTAATACAATTTTCTAATAAAAGAAATGCACCTATTCTATTTATTACATAACCAAATGAATAAATAAATTACAACCCAAATACAAACACAAAAGAATAATATTACAACCCTTTACGAATGAAATCAACCAACATGACAAAATCACAATCAACCAAATCCAAAACACACATGGTCAAGGCTATGTTATGCACTAAAATATGTATCCATATACATCATTTACAACATACAAGAACCAAATAAATCCCCATATGACCCTAAATTTTCAGCCAACATAAACCATGAATTTAGGGTCTTTTGTCCAAACAAAAACATAATCAACTACTTGATATCTTACTTTCAAGGTTTAATCACTAGCATGTTAGATATAACCTTGAAAGGTTGGGGATTTATTATCATCACCACAAAACAGCCCCAAAATGGTTGTTAAAGCCTCATAAAACCAATTTTACAAGAACACATGAAACTAGTCATCCACATATCCAGCTCTGATACCAATGTTGGGTTTGTTGGACCATACCAAAGTAGTTTAACCTCTTAAACTTGAAAACGCAGCGGATTAATCATCAAATAAATATCATTTGTTATCTGAAAATATGGTTCATTTTGTGAAAACAACAAACCCAAGAACATAAGGATCTTATATATGTGTTTGAACTAGCTATCACCAATAAATAACAATCCAAAACGAATCAAACAATCTACCTTTAGTGAAGCTGCTGAAAAACGATTTTTGGGTGAAAAGATGATGTTCTTCAATAGCCAAGACACCAAGAAAAGGTGTCCTCAAGCATTCATACCCACAAGCATCAAGCATACACCATTCTTGCTAGGATTTGAGCACCAAATCGGATCAAGAAGGCTGCTGGAACCTTGTTCCAGCCGTGAACATCAACAAGGCTGTTAGAACTTTTTTCCAGTCATGACATCTTTCTTCCAAAAGAAAAATGATGTTCTTGTGACCCTTTTGCATATAAGAGAGTGAGAGAGATCTGAAATGGAGAGTGTGTATGTTCTAGGAGAGCCAAAAACCAAGAGAGAACCAAAAAAAAACAAAAGGGAGAGGGCTGCCATAAGGGGCGGCCGAATCCCCTTTTTTCATTAGGGTTTTCCCCCCAAAACTATTTTATACTTTTAAACAAAAGTTATTTTTAATAAGTTATGTAATTACCCCTTTAATTATATAACTTATACACACACTCCTATTATTTGATGTTATTTAACCAAATTAAACAACATTACAAATAATATCCATGAACAAAATATCCATATAAGTTGTTCAATCTCATATGCAACTTATTTAGAATACCCCTTTTCTAAATTGGTGTATTTATTTAATTGCATGATCATCTCATCAATTAAATATTAATTGGTGTTTGCTAAGCTTGTTATTGGGTATGACCCGACTTGGATCATAACGTACTAACCACATCAATGTTCTATGTGTCTTGGGCATAAAGAATCCAACACCAAGTGGCCATAATTTGCCAGGTATTACTTCTCTTGGCTCTCTGATCAATTTCTCCTTTCCTTTATGCTGATCTTTAGGTTCAACTGTTATAGGTTCAGCAGGAAATTTGCTTTGTTCCTCAACAGATGGATGTGGAGCTTCAGTTCTGAATCTTACGCCAGTATCCAGCTCAACTTTCATCACATGCTCCAGCATCCTTCTAAGTTCCCCTACTGATCTTCCTTTAAGCTCATGAGGTTTGTAGTTATGGCCTTGTAACCAGCAAGTCATGTTGTATTTGCTCAGCTTGGTTGTGTCACAATGTCCCAACTCCTTCTTTGTTTTCCGAATGGATTGAAAAGTGCTGAAGGCTTCATAATCACAATTTGGAATCATAAAGCATGCAAGCTCAAATTCTTTCAAGATATTCTTCATCTCAGTCATGTTTAGTCTCTCAACCATGTCATAAGGGAAACCATGGTTTATAAGTGTCATGAACATGATTGATTCAGGCCTCTCTTCTAATATGTCTCTTGTAGTCAGAAGATCATCAGCCTTTGAGACTTCTTGTGCTGGTGGGGAGTCTTCTTTAATTAGCTCTTCCCACTCTTCAGTACTTTCATCCTCCTGCTGAGAGATAGGCTTCACAGTAGATAAATCTACTGAAGGTGTGTGTTCAGGAGAGGTCAGCTTTTGTTTCTTGGAGGCACTTTCATCGACAGTTATCTTCTTTTCTGCAGTACCAAGATACTTTCTTTTTTTTTAGTACAGAATCAGCTCTTTTGATGTCTCAGTAGATAGTTTTGTTTGAGCAGTTGAAGCCTTAGAATTAGATTCTAATGAACTGATCTTCAATTTCAGCTGCTCAATCTCTTCTTCTTTTCTCTTTATCACATTTGACTGAGCAGTCATAGTGCTATTTGCTTGTTCAAACTTCATCATTATCTTTTCCTTTTCTTTCTTTTCAGTTGCTGCTGACTCTTTAAGCTCAGCTTCCTTATAAAGTAAAGCATCAATGACTTCCTTATCGCTTTGAGCATCTTCTCTCAGTCTTTTAATTCTTGCTTGTTGTCTCATCAACTCTTCATCCTTTTCTTTGATCATTCCCTTCAGTTCTTGTATTCTTTGCTTTCTTTTGTTTGACTTTAGCACCAGCTTGTTATACTCAGCAACCAGATAGCTCTTGCTGACAGGGATATCATTATCACTTAGATCATCTTCATTGTAAGCAATAACATCAACATAGTCTGCTTCCGCATCTACTTCCTGATGCTGAGTATTAACCTGATCATCTTTAACTTCTTCCGGATCAACACTTGATGAGCTTGACCTGGGTTCAGTGGCTTGATCTACATGCTCTTGATGAGTTTGTTGTTGTTGATGATCAGTCACTAAAGATACTTGTTCAGTTTCATTTGAAAGCACATGGGATTCAGTTTTTGATAATGACAGTTTAACTGTACTTGCTTGTGAGACTAATTCTATCTCCCCAGTGTAGATACTCTCAGTAGCTGAATTTTCAGGATTTGGAGGTTGTTGGTAAATTTGCATTTGAAGCTGATTTGGTGATTGGGTTGAATGGGAGAGATTGGTTTAGTATTTTGGCTGGCTGGTGATTGTGGTTGGGGTGTTTGTTGTTGATTTGGTGATTGATGGAGGATAGGTGAGATTGGTTCTGTGTTTTGACTGGCTGGAGATTGTGGTTGGGGTGTTTGTTGTTGTTGTGGTGATAGTTGGAGGATTGGTAAGATTGGTTCTATATTTTGGCTAGCTGGAGATTAATGATGTATGGGTGATGTATCCGGTGAGTGAGTGTCTTGAGCAGAGTTGGTTGCAGAGTTCTCTTGTTCACTTTCCCACACTAGCTCTTGAGGAATGTCTGCAGTAGCATCAATCACATGTGCAAACATGTCCATGTCACCTCCTTCATATTTCCCAGAAATTTTGTTCAGCATAGATCTGCCAAGGTGTGCTTGAATAAACACACCACCCTCCAAAGATGTTCCAGGCAAATCCGCGTTAATGATAAGTCGAATGAACCTTGGAAACATGTACATCTTATCAACCTTCTGTACTCTAATGTGATCACACAGACAATTGAAGATGTACTTTGAGTAATTGTATCTTCTTCCCTCAAAGATACCAATGATTCCAGATGCTATATGTCTTGAAAATCTATCAAGCCCAGATTTAATGTTTGAAATGCACTTCAGATAAGTGTGACACATAAATCTGTATGGCTTACAGAGTCTTCCCTTCTTGATTTCTCCTTTTTCAAAGTCTCCATCATACCCCATTAAGGGAAAAACCTTTTCAATGTATTCATTTTCAAACACATCAGGGTGTCCGGCTTCAACATCTCCTAGTTGAAGAACCCTTCTTATTGTTTGTTCATTAATTCTCAGCCTTTGATTCTTAACTTCAGCAATAATGCCTTCACCATCTTCTTCTACGTATGCAGAATTCCAGAAATCAGTGATATGAGATCGATAAATCACCGGCTCTGCTGATAGGGCATAGAATAGCCTCGATCTTCTCAGATATCTCATAATTTCTTGACATCCTTCTGACACAGGATCGTCAGGGTTTAAGAAGGCACACACATTGTGTTCTTTTGCGAATCGATTATCCATCTTAATAACAGCTGATTAAGAACACAGATATATGTTTGCTTAAGGTTTTGGATTTGGTAAATTTTGAATGCTGAGAAAGTGGGAAAAATTTTGTTGAGTGAGATTTTCTAGGTCTGAAAAAGTGAGCTGAAAAAGCGAATAATGAATTTGACAAGTCAAACAACATTATTTATACCCTCAGACACATTAATTTTATCTCATTTATTAAGTGGGACCCTTAATGTATTCTTCCGTAGAATTCATTTCTCATTAATTAAGTGGGATCCTCAATGTACTCTTCCGCAGAACATCTACGGATCAACAACATCTGCTGATGATGTGAAATTCTAACATTAAATTACTTGATCTTTATTCATCCGTAGTTTACCAATCTACGGATAAACATTTAAGATTGATTTCCACATTGTAGCTTCTGCTGATGCTTAAAGTAGCACAATGCAGAGAAATATTGTTGTATGTATGGCCCAACTCTATTGGTTAGAACCATTTATTGCTTTAGGACCTTGTTGGCTTTGTATACATGGCAATTTAGTACAAGAAAGTTTAAAATTATGATTTTTACTAAAATTAAAATTTTCATGTATCCAGAAGCTAAGATGATGCTCAGATTCCAATTCCTTCAAATTGATAATGATATAGACATTGCTGCTGCTGATTGAGATACTTTTTCATGTATTCTACTCCCCCTAAATTTGTGATTAATGGTGAACTTAAGCATTTATCATAAATTTCTTTAAGCGGAATAACATGATTTTTAACTGTATGATAATGATCAGATACATATACACATATGATGGGATCATACTATAATACTAAGCCTCTTCCTGATGAGTTATTTTGTTGATATGATACCTGAACAAGTTCTGATTGCAAATATATTGTCCATATAAATCCATACAAGAGCTCATGTATCAACTAGGCATGCTGTTTATCATGTTTTCATATTGATTTGGAAATAACTGTTATGGGCTTCACATTCAATTCACAAAGGTTTTGTCCTCCTTTTGCAAGTCAAATCATCATTTTTGACACTTAAGACTATGTACTTTAAGTTATAATATCTATCTTGAGATGTATTTGGCATCTCATTGATGCATTGCTGAAAAGCTCAAGATAATATACAGTTGATCACATAGGATTCTTTTGAGAGCTTTAGATATGATCATCATCAGGTCACCAGGTCTTTACTCACGTAAAACAGAGGTGCCTTTAACCCAGGTCTTTGTTCACACAAAACAGAGGGACGATGAGGATCATGATCTTTTCACCTTTTGCAACTGATATTCAGTATGATGATCATACACCCAGGTCTTTGTTCACACAAAACAGAGGGAGTATGAATTGCAAAGATAGATATTATAAAGTGTTTTACATAGTGTGTTTATATGAGTGATTTGATCACATTAGAATAAGACTAACTTTGTATTCTCAAAATGAAATTTCCCACAAACAGTCATTTTAGTATTATGTTTGGCATGCACTCAGTTTAGTTTCCACTCAAGATGAATCTACTCACATATCAAGAAGCTTGCTGAGAGGTATTGTTATTTATTTGTTCAGGAATAGGCAAAGCTATAGTGTACTATCATTTCCCATACATATGTCATGCTGATGCATCATTACACACAACATTTTGTTTGTTTAAATTTGATTAATCTAAGTTAATCATGCCGAGAGACTCAATCAGAAAATTAAATCTAACTGAATCAAAGGCTTTAGTGAATAAATCAGCAAGCTTATTTGATGTATCCACTTTGACTAACTTAATCAACCCCTTTTCTGAGCAATCTCTTAGAAAATGATATCTTATCTCAATATGTTTTGTTTTACTATGTTGCACAGGATTAGCAGTGATAAACATAGCAGCAGAATTGTCTATATAGATAGAAGTTTGAAGAAAATTGTAACCATAGTCAAGCAATTGGTTTTGCAACCAAAGACCTTGAGAGCAACTAGCTGAAGCAGCAATGTACTCAGCCTCAGCTGTGGATACAGAAACATTGGTTTGTTTCTTGCACTGCCATGATACTAGCCTTGGTCCAATGAATTGACATCCACCGGTTTTTGATTTTCTGTTACTATTACATCCACGATAGTCACTGTCTGAGTATGAGTAGAGTGTAAAGTCTCCATCCTTGGGATACCAAAGACCAAGTCCTGGTTTTCCCTTGAGGTATCTGAAAATTCTTTTTACAGCATTGAGATGTGATTCCTTTGGATCAGATTGGTACCTAGCACATACACACACAACAAACATAATATCAGGTCTACTGGCAGTTAAATACATAAGTGAACCTATCATTGATCTATATAATTTTTTATCAATAGATTTTCCAGAGGGATCAGGAGCAATCTTATCAATTGTTGATGCTGGTGTTTTGCATGAGGATACTTCAGCAAGATTGTATTTCTTCAGAATTTGAAGAATGTATTTTTCTTGGTTGATGAAAATTCCATCTGCTTTTTGATGAACTTGAAGGCCAAGGAAGAAGGTTAATTCACCCATTGAACTCATCTGAAATTAAGATTTCATCAGCTCTTCAAAATTCACACACAATCTCTTATTAGTTGATCCAAATATAATGTCATCAACATATACTTGAACTACTAAGAGATCTTGATGTTCATGTTTGAGAAAAAGTGTCTGATCAATAGTTCCTCTTTTGTAGCCATGCTTGAGTAAGAAAGATGATAGTGTTTCATACCATTTTCTTGGTGCTTGATGAAGACCATACAAGGCTTTATCTAGTTTGTATACCCTATGAGGATAATGAGGATCTTCGAATCCGGGGGGTTGTGACATAAACTTCCTCATCAATTTTCCCATATAAGAATGCACACTTGACATCCATCTGATACACAGTAAACTTCTTATATGATGCATACGCCAAAAACACTCTTATTGCCTCAATTCTTGCAACTGGTGCAAAAACTTCATCATAGTCTATGCCTTCTTCTTGTGTGTATCCTTGTGCAATCAACCTTGCTTTGTTTGGTACAATAATCCCTCTATCATCCAGTTTGTTTTTGTATAGCCATCTTGTTCCAATAGGATGTTGACCTTCAGGTAAATCAATAAGAGACCACACTTTTTGCTTTCTGAACTGTTGAAGCTCTTCTTGCATAGCTTCAATCCAGCTATTGTCTTTTAAAGCAGATGTGATGTTTGGAGGCACCACTTGAGAAAGAAAACAGTTGAAGAGACAAAGGTTGGCTGTACTACTTTGGCTCCTTGTAGTTCTCTTTTCAGGATTTCCAATGTTGTTGTCAAGTGGATGAGTCTTATGAATTCTCATTGAAGGAGTTGATTCAACTGGAATAGATGATTCCAGGTTAGTCATTTCCATTGCCTCAGATTGATTCAGCTCAGGTTGAGAATTCAAGAAATAGTCAAAATGAGAGTCTGTTGATTGGGCTACAGAAGTATCTCCAATTGTGTTTTGCTCTTCCAAAGGAACTTCTTCGGAAGCATTTTACTCTTCCGTAGCAACTTCTCCGGATGCATTTTGGTCTTCCGGGGGAACTTCTTCGGGAACATTTTGCTCTTCCGTAGGAACTTCTCCGGATGCATTTTGGTCTTCCATAGGAACTTCGGATGCATTCTGGTCTTCCGTAGGAACTTCGGATGCATTCTGTTCTTCCATAGGAACTTCTCCGGATGTATTCTGGTCTTCCGTAAGAACTTCTCCGGATATATTCTGGTCTTCCGTAGGAACTTCTCCGGATACATTTTGTTCAATTCCACATGTAGTATCTGCTTCTACTGAAGTGTTTTCATCTGAAGATGGATGTATCCTTGGAGGATCAGCAGATAAGGTTACTTCAGTCATAATAGGTGGAACAAATGGATAGCATACTTCATCAGGTCTTGCATTGGTCAAATGATCATAGTTAAATGATTTAGATAAAGCATCTATGTCAAATAACCATGATGAACCTTTAGCTGACTTACTAAATACAGTTTCATCAAAAGATACATTAGGAGTCTCTTCCACAATGTTATGTTGTGGAGTATACACTATATATGATTTTAATGTTGAAGAGTATCCAACAAAGAAACCATCATATGCTTTTTCTAAAAATTTTCCTAATGACTCTTTTATGTTCAAAACAGTTACTTGACATCCAAAGACTCTTAGATATCCTATGTATGGTTTTCTTTTAAATAGGAGCTCATAAGGAGTTTTGTTATGTTCTTTGACAATTAATGTTCTGTTTTGAACATTGCATGCAGTGTTCACAGCCTCAGCCCAAAAGGTGATAGGTAGTTGTGAATCAGGTAGCATTGTTCTTGCTGCTTCAATGAGAGTTCTGTTTCTTCTTTCAGCAACTCCATTTTGTTGAGGAGTCCTCGGTGCACTGAATTGTCTTGCAATACCTTTGCTCTTACAAAATGAATCCAGTTCAAAATTGACAAATTCAGTACCATTATCACTCCTAAAAATTTTAACTTTTGTATCAAGTTGATTCTCAATCTTGATTACAAAGTCCATTAATGTTTCTGATGTTTCATTCTTTTATTTTAAGAAAAAGACCCATGTAAATCTTATGAAATCATCAACTATCACCAAGCAATATTGCCTTTTTCCAATGCTCATTACATTGGTGGGACCAAAAAGATCTATGTGAAGCAATTTGAGTGGTGTAGTATTAGTATTGATGGTTTTGGATTTATGTGACACTCTATGTTGTGTTCCTTTGTAACAAGAAGAACAATGAGTCGAGCAATGAAACTCTTTATTTGGCAATCCAATGACCAGGTCATTTTTCACCAATTTATTCATGTTCTTCATGTTAGAATGGACAAGCCTTCTATGCCATAATTGAGACAAGTCTTCTGAGAGTTTACATATAAGGCATGTTTCATGTTTTGTGAGAGAAGTGTTGTTCATATCCAAAACATAAGTGTTTCCTTTTGTAACACCTCTCAAATCTAGCCCAATTAGAAAACTTAATGTATTATAGGACCCAATAAAGGTCCGGATTGAATTGGGCTTACCAAAGAAAACTTGGAAAAGAAACTAGCCTTTTTAGGCCCAATAGGCCCAATAAGGGCCCAAACTTATAAACAAGGCCCATTTAAGGCCCAATACCGATTTACCATCTAATTAAATAAGTGATCATAAGATAATAAATTAATTTGTGATTCGAAGCAACTACGATAAGAATCCAAACCAAAAACAGATTCAAAACCTATACCGTGTAAAGTCCGGTAATCTAACGCGTACTAACGTCTGATTTACATCGGAACATACTTATAATGGTTTATACTCTTTTAAAATTATTGTTAATCATGATGCCTACTGTAAACAGTACTTGCTAAAAGATCCTAACCAAACGTGTATAATCAGCTATGATACGTCGGAAAAACGCGAATACCGGATACTCCGGCATTTAACAGACATCTGATACGACAACCAAGCCCTATAATGTCATAAATATTTATCTAATTATTATATAATTATTATCATATTCTAAATTAGAGAGTGAGACGGTTATCCAGGAGCAATGTGGTTCGAGTCGCGACTGAAGCGTGGACCAGCCTGCGAATAGGTCAAACCCGAGAGTTTGACCATAAATATACCGAATTGTTTTATTTCGAGTTGAAGTAATTAGATAAATCTATTATAGGTTTTCTAACGAGGTTTTATCCAAGAGACCGTTCAATACGCGATAACGAAGTTGTCGGGACGTATACGCGATTTTTAAATAAAGCCCACTCAAAAACCCTAGGTATATAAGCTATCTAACCCCTCATTTCTCATTTGAAACCCTAAAAACCGAGCAAAAATGCTCTCAAGAGGCTGCATGGCTGACTTCGCCGGAGCAGGCGGCGGCATGGCGGCGGCGCGGCGGCGGCACGGCGGTTTCTGGCCATGTCTTGGCCTACCCCCCCTAATCTCGACCTCCTGATCACGATGGCGGTGGCGGTTTCTTCTAATTCGAAACGGTTTGGAAGATATGGAAGAAAGAAGGCAGCGGTGGCTAGGGTTCCGGCGAGTTTTCAGGCCGCCGGCGCCGGCGACTGGCGGCGAGTGGCAGCGAGTGCCACCCATGCTCTTCTTCGTCTCGACGAGGTCTTTCCAAGGGTGGTAGCGGCGTTGTCTAACTCTTAACGGTTTGAAAGTTACGGGCGTTTGAAGGTGACGGCAGAAGGGTTTTGGCAATGAAGGTGGCTGTCGCGGCTGTGGCTGATGTTGTGGGCTGCGGTGGTCGATCAGTGGTTCCTGAAGGTGGCAGTTGAGGTGATGGTAGCTGTGATAGTTGGCTGTGAGCTATGGTTGTCGGGATACTGGTGGTAGCCGGTTGCGGTTGGCGGTTGTCATGGTGGCTGTGATATTGGCGGTGGATGTTACCGGTCGCGGTGGTGGTGTCGTTTAGTGATTGCCGAAGGGGGGCTGCCACAGCAGGTGACGGGCCGAGGGTGATGGTGATTGTGGTAATGGTTGTCGGGTAATGATGGTGAGGATGGTGGATGTAATGATGGTGGTAATGTTGGTAAAGGCTAGTAGTGGTAAGCTAGGGCTGTGATTTTGGTTTCATGTTAGATGCTAGGCAAGATTCGGGGATTCGATAATGTTGGGTTAATTTCAGTGAGGATTCTAGCCGACTAGGAGGTTCTAGCAGTGACAAAGGCGGTTCATAGCGGACAGTGGCTACATGCGGTCGATATTGGTGGTAAAAGTCATAACCGAAGTGTATGGTGATGTTAAGCCATGATCCAAGCTGATGGTCAATTGAGGGCACGGGTAGTCAACAACAAGATCATGATGATATCAAGAGCAATACGAGTGGGTTAGCGAACGTGAACCGAGTGAAAGGTATAATCGCACGCGCAACACATTTGAAATTTAATTTATAATTTATATGCGTGTTACTTGAGCTCTAATTATATAAAATACATAAGTTATAAAACGAAAGCGATCGCCACTTGAGATAATTATTTGATTTAAATGGATACTTCTAACATGAGACTTAAGTAGCAGCGATATTTATCAGAAATCAACCTAGATAGAAATATATGTATCATTACAATATAAGAAGGATTATAACATGTTAATGACGATACAACTCAATTTGATCCCATGTCACACTAAATCCATACAAGGCTTCGAGATGTAAAATACATACAAATACGATTGTGCATATACATATACAATAAATACATGGGTTAACCGACATATACACGTTTTTATTTAAGATAAAAGACTTAAATATACTATAATAATCATCATCCATCATAGTCGATCATCTAATTATTGTTGGAATAAATATTATTTGTGTCACCCTTTTTATTAAATACATCGACAACTATTATCAATATTTGGATTACCCTAGCATCAATCAATTAACATTATGATATAAGTGTAAGCATTATAAACATCATTTGGAACATTATAGATTACTTACTTTATCATTAAAAACTATCTATAAAGATTGGAAATCCTTTATATCAACCGTTTATGGCTGCACTCTTTATGCAAAGAATCATTTATCGGATAATGGCATTAATTAACCTAATATGCACGAGTGAGTGCATAACAATTGATAATTTCACAAGAAGCTAATCTACATCAATGATACTAATTGTTAACTTTAAGTTAACTAAAGAGCTCAACCGCACGCATGTAATGACATCGTGCTAATTCTAAACATGAATCTCATATGTTCTAATTAGGATTGCTTGTTTGGTGACCTTCACTTTTCTTTACCGAGCTCAGAATTTATATAAGGATACCAGGTGAGTTCTAGTGATTCCCCTTTTTACTACAGTTTTGGGGTGAAGCATGCTCTGTTATTTTTGAACTATAATTATGCTTTACTTGATGATTCTAAGTGGGATTTGTGGTTACCTGCTGATTCTTATATCATGATCATTAATTCTTTCGTGAACCGCTTGTTTTATATGGATAGATCTATTTGGGGAATCCCCCACACACAGTGGCTTCCGTTCCAGGAAGGTTACCCCACTGAGATCCTAAGGGGTCGTTGTGGCATGTAACAAGTTCTGTTAAGATACTATGGTGACCATCCGGGCAGGTAGGGTTCACTGGTTTGGGGCACAGTTCTTCCTTCTGGAATATCTGGTTAAACACAACTTTAGAAGAGGCCAACCGGACTAAGTGCAGGGTTGATTATGATTTTCTCCCACGATGTTGAAACTATGATTCATTCATTTGTATCAAATGAGGATTGTTAAATTCTTTTTTGTTTTTAAACTTTAAGCACTTGAACTCCCAACTTTATGTTGACACAAAATCTTTTGAGCATGTCTTTCAGGTACAGCTAGGTAGATTAGCCGAGCTATAGAAGATATCCAAATCCGAAGCAAGAAGTGAGGGTAGGTGTTGAAGGAAAAAGGTCGAGCCTAGAAGCCTTAGTTACTGAAGCCTAAAGAAATATTGACAAAGAGATAGGTCATGATACCCATGGATTGTAGATTGAGGCACCTTGTAAACTGAAACTAAACCCATATCCTAATGTAAATATTATGAGATGCATTGTATTAAACCATTTAGTTTCCGCTGCATTTTGGTTGTTGTTTACCAACCGTTACGTCCCGCCTCTCTGGGCCCGGGGTGTGACAGATTGGTATCAGAGCCAAAGGTTGTAGAGAAGTAGGTCTGCTTCGCGAGACCTGAACTACAACCATATTGTCAGGATCAACGATCACAAGTTTGAAGTATTAGAGTGTAATGCAGCGGAATGAAGAGAAGAATTAGTCAAATTATAGCAAGAGTTTGTTACTTGTAAACAAATGCGAGAGAATATTTTTCTGTGATTAGGAATGTTTCAATAATGCCCAATATTATTGCTGAATCATTCACAGTTACAATAAGGTTGGCACTCCTTATATAGAGTGCAATCACTGCTGTAATCACGGGATGGTGATTACTAGCAGATTTAGTACAAAAATAACTAATACTTAATAAACTACTGAAATGTTCACAACTACTGAGAACATGTCAGAGTGCTAAGTATAAAACATAAAACTACTGAAAGGAAACTACTGATACTACAACGACTGAAGAACAAGCTCTTCAGTCGTTTTACAGAACTACTGAAAAGAAAGAACATAAAACTACTGAAAGTAAACCGTCACAACTACTGAAGAAGTCCTCTTCAGCTGTTGTGACAACGTCTGATACTTTGTCTTCAGCACTTGTCTTCAGACTTTGTCTTCAGCACTTGTCTTCAGACTTTGTCTTCAGTTTTTGTCTTCAGACTTTGTAATCAGTTGTTGTCTTCAGCTGTTGTGGACTTCAGTAGTTGTTGTGACGTCTGTGGGACTTAAAGGTTTTTCTGATCCGGCTCATTGGTTCTTTTGGTCCAACAAACTCCCTTGAACCAATGCAGCCAAAACCTTTAACTTTATTGAGGTCCCACTTATTGTTGGCAAAATGGTTGGTCTTTTTCCTTCTTGATCAGTTGAGAAGATGACCCATATAAGCAACACGGCCTGGAAGTAAGTCTCTGATGATTTGGTTGGCAAAGTATGGATGGGAGCTCTGTATTGGGGAATTGGACACTGAGCTGTTCCCCCATCCATGAAACTCACTTCCCATGTATAAGCCTGTAGGATTCTCTGGTGTATGCTCTGAGAAACATGATTTGTTCTTCCATTGTAAGATTCTCTGGTTCACCATCGAACAATCCTTCACGCCCATACAGCTCTGAGATGTATTTGGCCTGTTTGCCATTTTTGAGCTCAACTGTTGTGATCTGTCTGTAGGCAAACTCATCTGGGTGATTACCTTCAAGTAACAGACTGAGCTCATTTTGTTTGAAGTTCTCAAGCTTCTTGTAGACTAACCCTTCTTGATTACTCTGTTTTCTAACATCTTTTGGGGAGGCTGTTTAGTCTCATAAGCCTTCTTGAAGTCTACAATCTCCCAGGGTGATACTACAAGGACCACTGTGATCTCTTCATCTACGATCCTTTTTATCTGGCCCTTGTATCTTGCAGGAATGTCCTTCTTCACAATTCTGTGAGCCACCCTAGGATCAGGCCATATCCTCACCTTTTCCTTTTGATATTGAAATGTGTTGGCAAGGGTGTACAGTCTCAGAGCTTCTTTTTCATACTTATTATTGATGAAGAAGCAGCACATAAGTTTGTCTATACTCTTCAGCATCTCCTCATCATGAAGCCTTTGCAGTTGCTATTCTTCGATCTTTACTCTCACAGTTTCCATCTGTGAGGTGGGAGTGATGGGCATAGATTTGGCTTTAGGCAAAGTTAGGACTGCAGAAGAAAGAAGGCAACCTATCTTCTTCCTCATCATCCTCTTCATCTTCTTCTTCTAGCCTCAACATCCTTCTCTTCTTCTTCTTGGATGCATCATCGGCTGTTGGTTTTGAGGGTAAAGGAGTTGGTTTAATAGGTTGTGGTAGTGGTGATTTTGAAGTGGTAGGTTTTGCAGTTGTTCTAGCATTCTTGTAATGAGTGAGGCTTTGGAGTATTTGGCTAGTTCGTTTCTGTTTCCAGCACCTGCTTCATTTAGTGCTTCAATCACTAAATCCCTTTGTGTATGCTTCAGACGTACAGATCTTGGTGGTTATTGCCAAGATACTGTCCTGGTCCATGACTTAATCTCTATCAATGATCTTCCAAGATACTTCGCAATGAATCTGATCATGATCTCCAGTCTTTCTCTTTCTAACACATCATAACTTGCCCATCTTAGTTAATTTCTTCAACTTCAAGTCTTCTAATCTCTGAGTCAAGCTGTGCAGTATCGAACCCTTGTCTGTATAGTTGATCAATAATGGAGTCCATAGATTTACTATGTGTAGCATCCGCCGTTTTGACCATCTCATCAAGTTGGAGTTCTTTTTCTTGTCTTTCAATCTTCCTCTTCTTATATGTGATGTGAAAGTCTTTGTGACTTTCACTCACTGATCAGTGTCAGCTCCCCTTCACATACTCTTCCTCCTTCTCAGCTCTTTCACAACCTCTTCTCCTCCGTTCTCTCTCTATCAATATCCTCTTCCCTTGTGGCTTTCACTAACTGACTCCCCCTATTTGGTTGGAATTGTTTGCAAGGGTTGGAGTAGTAGTATCAGTAGAGGCCTTGTGATCACAATATCCCCACCAGTGGCTGTATGATTGAGGGAATGTTTGTCATCCAAGGTTTTGATCACAATGTCGGTGATCATTGGGGTGATGAGAGGTAGGGATTTGTGGAATATAGCAGCTGTTTGCTCAGAGGGGTTCGGTCCCTGAGAAGCAGTGCCAGAAGTAGAGGCTGGTGGATTGAATGTTTTTAGTGTCTGAGTGTTTAGGAGACCTTCAGGTGAAGGTGCCATCTGTGGGTGTATGGTGGTATCAGATGGACTTGCTTCGTGAGAGAATTGGTCAAGTAGTCTTTGTAGTCTACTGACTTCTTCCTCAAGAATTGTGTTCTGGGCTAGAACATCATAAAAGAAGCCCAGGTCATCATCAGCAGATGCTGAATCACCTGACCTCCTGCTAGTAGCAAGATGTACATG